>OU896715.1:1587717-2199541 GCA_918026855.4 Phaedon cochleariae | reverse complement strand
AAATCGCAAAAATTCCTGAAAATTGCAAAAATCGCAAAAATTCCTGAAAATTGCAAAAATCGCAAAAAATTCCTGAAAATTGCGAAAATCGCAAAAATTCCTGAAAATTACAAAAATCGCAAAAATTCCTGAAAATTGCAAAAATCGCAAAAATTCCTGAAAATTGCAAAAATCACAAAAATGCCTGAAAATTGCAAAAAATCGCAAAAATTCCTGAAAATTGCAAAAATCGCAAAAATTCCTGAAAATTGCAAAAATCGCGGAAAATTCCTGAAAATTGCAAAAATTCCTGAAAATTGCGAAAATCGCAAAAATTCCTGAAAATTTCGAAAATCGCAAAAAATTCCTGAAAATTGCAAAAATCGCAAAAAATTCCTGAAAATTGCGAAAATCGCAAAAATTCCTGAAAATTTCGAAAATCTCAAAAATTCCTGAAAATTGCAAAAATCGCAAAAATTCCTGAAAATTGCAAAAAATCGCAAAAATTCCTGAAAATTGCAAAAATCGCAAAAATTCCTGAAAAATTGCAAAAATCTCAAAAATTCCTGAAAATTGCAAAAATCGCAAAAATTCCTGAAAATTGCAAATAATCGCGAAAATTCCTGAAAATTGCAAAAATCGCAAAAATTCCTGAAAATTGCAAAAATCGCAAAAATTACTGAAAATGGCAAAAATCGCAAAAATTCCTGAAAATCGCAAAAATCGCAAAAATTCCTGAAAATTGCAAAAATCGCAAAAATTCCTGAAAATTGCAAAAATCACAAAAATGCCTGAAAATTGCAAAAATCGCAAAAATTCC
The DNA here is from genome assembly GCA_918026855.4 of Phaedon cochleariae. Classification (NCBI taxonomy): domain Eukaryota; kingdom Metazoa; phylum Arthropoda; class Insecta; order Coleoptera; family Chrysomelidae; genus Phaedon; species Phaedon cochleariae. The sequence continues at coordinate 2,198,742 of OU896715.1, read as the reverse complement.
TGAAAATTGCAAAAATCGCAAAAATTCCTGAAAATTGCAAAAATCGCAAAAATTCCTGAAAATTGCAAAAATCGCAAAAATTCCTGAAAATTGCAAAAATCGCAAAAAATTCCTGAAAATTGCAAAAATCGCAAAAATTCCTGAAAATTGCAAAAATCGCAAAAAATTCCTGAAAATTGCAAAAATCGCAAAAATTCCTGAAAATTGCAAGAATCGCAAAAATTCCTGGAAATTTCGAAAATCGCAAAAATTCCTGAAAATTGCAAAAATCGCAAAAATTACTGAAAATGGCAAAAATCGCAAAAATTCCTGAAAATCGCAAAAATCGCAAAAATTCCTGAAAATTGCAAAAATCGCAAAAATTCCTGAAAATTGCAAAAATCACAAAAATGCCTGAAAATTGCAAAAATCGCAAAAATTCCTGAAAATTGCAAAAATCGCAAAAATTCCTGAAAATTGCAAAAATCGCAAAAATTCCTGAAATTGCAAAAATCGCAAAAATTCCTGAAAATTGCAAAAATCGCAAAAATTCCTGAAAATTGCAGAAATCGCAAAAATTCCTGAAAATTGCAGAAATCGCAAAAATTCCTGAAAATTGCAAAAATCGCAAAAAATTCCTGAAAATTGCAAAAATCGCAAAAATTCCTGAAAATTGCAAAAATCGCAAAAATTCCTGAAAATTGCAAAAATCGCAAAAATTCCTGGAAATTGAAAAAATCGCAAAAATTCCTGAAAATTGCAAAAATCGCAAAAATTCCTGAAAATTGCGAAAATCGCAAAAATTCCTGAAAATTACAAAAATCGCAAAAATTCCTGAAAATTGCAAAAATCGCAAAAATTCCTGAAAATTGCAAAAATCACAAAAATGCCTGAAAATTGCAAAAATCGCAAAAATTCCTGAAAATTGCAAAAATCGCAAAAATGTCCTGAAAATTGCAAAAATCGCGAAAATTCCTGAAAATTGCAAAAATTCCTGAAAATTGCGAAAATCGCAAAATTCCTGAAAATTTCGAAAATCGCAAAAATTCCTGAAAATTGCAAAAATCGCAAAAATTCCTGAAAATTGCGAAAATCGCAAAAATTCCTGAAAATTTCGAAAATCTCAAAAATTCCTGAAAATTGCAAAAATCGCAAAAATTCCTGAAAATTGCAAAAATCGCAAAAATTCCTGAAAATTGCAAAAAATCGCAAAAATTCCTGAAAATTGCAAAAATCTCAAAAATTCCTGAAAATTGCAAAAAATCGCAAAAATTCCTGAAAATTGCAAAAATCGCGAAAATTCCTGAAAATTGCAAAATCGCAAAAATTCCTGAAAATTGCAAAAATCGCAAAAATTACTGAAAATGGCAAAAATCGCAAAAATTCCTGAAAATCGCAAAAATCGCAAAAATTCCTGAAAATTGCAAAAATCGCAAAAAATTCCTGAAAATTGCAAAAATCACAAAAATGCCTGAAAATTGCAAAAATCGCAAAAATTCCTGAAAATTGCAAAAATCGCAAAAATTCCTGAAAATTGCAAAAATCGCAAAAATTCCTGAAAATTGCAAAAATCGCAAAAATTCATGAAAATTGCAAAAATCGCAAAAATTCCTGAAAATTGCAAAAATCGCAAAAATTCCTGAAAATTGCAAAAATCGCAAAAATTCCTGAAAATTGCAAAAATCGCAAAAATTCCTGAAAATTGCAAGAATCGCAAAAATTCCTGGAAATTTCGAAAATCGCAAAAATTCCTGAAAATTGCAAAAATCGCAAAAATTACTGAAAATGGCAAAAATCGCAAAAATTCCTGAAAATCGCAAAAATCGCAAAAATTCCTGAAAATTGCAAAAATCGCAAAAATTCCTGAAAATTGCAAAAATCACAAAAATGCCTGAAAATTGCAAAAATCGCAAAAAATTCCTGAAAATTGCAAAAATCGCAAAAATTCCTGAAAATTGCAAAAATCGCAAAAATTCCTGAAAATTGCAAAAATCGCAAAAATTCCTGAAAATTGCAAAAATCGCAAAAATTCCTGAAAATTGCAGAAATCGCAAAAATTCCTGAAAATTGCAGAAATCGCAAAAATTCCTGAAAATTGCAAAAATCGCAAAAATTCCTGAAAATTGCAAAAAATCGCAAAAATTCCTGAAAATTGCAAAAATCGCAAAAATTCCTGAAAATTGCAAGAATCGCAAAAATTCCTGGAAATTGAAAAAAATCGCAAAAATTCCTGAAAATTGCAAAAATCGCAAAATTCCTGAAAATTGCAAAAATCGCAAAAATTCCTGAAAATTGCAGAAATCGCAAAAATTCCTGAAAATTGCAGAAATCGCAAAAATTCCTGAAAATTGCAAAAACCGCAAAAATTCCTGAAAATTTCAAAAATCGCAAAAATTCCTGAAAATTGCAAAAATCGCAAAAATTCCTGAAAATTGCAAAAATCGCAAAAATTCCTGAAAATTGCAAAAATCGCAAAAATTCCTGAAAATTGCAAAAATCGCAAAAAATTCCTGAAAATTGCAAAAATCGCAAAAATTCCTGAAAATTGCAGAAATCGCAAAAATTCCTGAAAATTGCAAAAATCGCAAAAATTCCTGAAAATTGCAAAAATCGCAAAAATTCCTGAAAATTGCAAAAATCGCAAAAATTCCTGAAAATTGCAAAAATCGCAAAAATTCCTGAAAATTGCAAGAATCGCAAAAATTCCTGGAAATTGAAAAAATCGCAAAAATTCCTGAAAATTGCAAAAATCGCAAAAATTCCTGAAAATTGCAAAAATCGCAAAAATTCCTGAAAATTGCAAAAATCGCAAAAATTCCCTAAAATTGCAAAAACCTCAAAAATTCCTGAAAATTGCAGAAATCGCAAAAATTCCTGAAAATTGCAGAAATCGCAAAAATTCCTGAAAATTGCAGAAATCGCAAAAATTCCTGAAAATTGCAAAAATCGCAAAAATTCCTGAAAATTGCAAAAATCGCAAAAATTCCTGAAAATTGCAAAAATCGCAAAAATTCCTGAAAATTGCAAAAATCGCAGAAATTCCTGAAAATGCAGAAATCGCAAAAATTCCTGAAAATTGCAGAAATCGCAAAAATTCCTGAAAATTGCAAAAATCGCAAAAATTCCTGAAGATTGCAAAAATCGCAAAAATTCCTGAAAATTGCAAAAATCGCAAAAATTCCTGAAAATTGCAAAAATCGCAAAAATTCCTGAAAATTGCAAAAATCGCGAAAAATTGCAAAAATCGCAAAAATGCCTGAAAATTGCAAAAATCGCAAAAATTCCTGAAAATTGCAAAAATCGCAAAAATTCCTGAAAATTGCAAAAATCGCAAAAATTCCTGAAAATTGCAAAAAATCGCAAAAATTCCTGAAAATTGCAAAAATCGCAAAAATTCCTGAAAATTTGCAAAAATCACAAAAATGCCTGAAAATTGCAAAAATCGCAAAAATTCCTGAAAATTGCAAAAATTGCAAAAAATCCTGAAAATTGCAGAAATCGCAAAAATTCCTGAAAATTGCAAAAATCGCAAAAAATCCTGAAAATTGCAGAAATCGCAAAAATTCCTGAAAATTGCAAAGATCGCAAAAATTCCTGAAAATTGCAAAAATCGCAAAAATTCCTGAAAATTGCAAAAATCGCAAAAATTCCTGAAAATTGCAAAAATCGCAAAAATTCCTGAAAATTGCAAAAATCGCAAAAAATGCCTGAAAATTGCAAAAATCACAAAAATTCCGGAAAATTGCAAAAATCGCAAAAATGCCTGAAAATTGCAAAAATCACAAAAATTCCGGAAAATTGCAAAAATCGCAAAAATTCCTGAAAATTGCAAAAATCACAAAAATTCCTGAAAATTGCAAAAATCGCAAAAATTCCTGAAAATTGCAAAAATCGCAAAAATTCCTGAAAATTGCAAAAATCGCAAAAATTCCTGAAAATTGCAAAAATCGCAAAATTCCTGAAAATTGCAAAAATCGCAAAAATTCCTGAAAATTGCAAAAATCGCAAAAAATTCCTGAAAATTGCAAAAATCGCAAAAATTCCTGAAAATTGCAAAAATCGCAAAAATTCCTGAAAATTGCAAAAATCGCAAAAATTCCTGGAAATTGCAAAAATCGCAAAAATTCCTGAAAATTGCGGGAATCGCAAAAGTTCCTGAAAATTGAAAAAATTGCAAAAATCGCAAATATGCCTGAAAATTGAAAAAATCGCAAAAATGACTGAAAATTGCAAAAATTGGAAAAATTCCTGAAAATTGCAAAAATCGCAAAAATTCCTGAAAATTGCAAAAATCGCAAAAATTCCTGAAAATTGCAAAAATCGCAAAAATTCCTGAAAATTGCAAAAATCGCAAAAATTACTAAAAATTGCAAAAATCGCAAAAATTCCTGAAAATTGCAAAAATCGCAAAAATTCCTGAAAATTGCTAAAATCGCAAAAATTCCTGAAAATTGCAAAAATCGCAAAAATTCCTGAAAATTGCAAAAATCGCAAAAATTCCTGAAAATTGCAAAAATCGCAAAAATTCCTGAAAATTGCACAAATCGCAAAAATTCCTGAAAATTGCAAAAATCGCAAAAATTCCTGAAAATTGCAAAAATCGCAAAAATTCCTGAAAATTGCAAAAATCACAAAAATTCCTGAAAATTGCAAAAATCGCAAAAATTCCTGAAAATTGCAAAAATCGCAAAAATTCCTGAAAATTGCAAAAATCGCAAAAATTCCTGAAAATTGCGAAAATCGCAAAAAGTCCTGAAAATTGCAAAAATCGCAAAAATTCCTGAAAATTGAAAAAATCGCAAAAATTCCTGAAAATTGAAAAAATCGCAAAAATTCCTAAAAAATGCAAAAATCGCAAAAGTTCCTGAAAATTGCGGGAATCGCAAAAGTTCCTGAAAATTGAAAAAATTGCAAAAATCGCAAATATGCCTGAAAATTGGAAAAATCTCAAAACTGACTGAAAATTGCAAAAATTGGAAAAATTCCTGAAAATTGCAAAAATTTCTGAAAATTGCAAAAATTGCAAAATGCAAAAATTGGAAAAATTCCTGAAAATTGTAAAAATTCCTGAAAATTGCAAAATTTGCAAAAATTCCTGAAAATTGCGGGAATCGCAAAAGTTCCTGAGAATTGAAAAAATTGCAAAAATCGCAAATATGCCTGAGAATTGAAAAAATCGCAAAAATGACTAAAAATTGCAAAAATTGGAAAAATTCCTGAAAATTGCAAAAATCTCTGAAAATTGCAAAAATTGCAAAAATTGGAAAAATTCCTGAAAATTGTAAAAATTCCTGAAAATTGCAAAATTTGCAAAAATTCCTGAAAATTGTAAAAATTGCAAAAATTTCTGAAAATTGTAAAAATTCCTGAAAATTGCAAAAATTGCAAAAATTCCTGAGAATTGCAAAAATTGCAAAAATTCCTGAAGATTGGAAAAATTCCTGAAAATTGCAAAAATTGCAAAAATTGCAAAAATTGCAAAAATTTCTGAAAATTGCAAAAATTGCAAAAATTCCTAAAAATTGCAAAAATTCCTGGAAATTGGAAAAATTCACACAACAATCTAGAAAACTATGGAACAATTAACAGAGGCAGTTGTCCAGGTCCAGGAATTACAAAGACATCCTTTAATGATTTTGAATGCATTAAGACGTATTGAGAAAGTGTGTGAGGAAAAATGGACATCAAATTTGATTGATTCAATGAATAAGTTACTGATTAATTTCGAAATTCAATTGTCTTAAAAATTCAAGCTAATTAATTCATCCAACTTTTATATTTATCATGTTTGTCTCAAACATCAGTAAACATATCAAGATATTGACTGTTTTAGGTGTAAGAAAACAAATTGAGTATCTTCAAAACCTAAAAATGTATGGGAGGGGGGGAAGTTCAATTTGAAGAGACTCACTATGTATACTGTGTCTTTCATCTGTACTCTGCAGGTCATTTTTATTATCTCAGTCTGATGGAAAGACAAATCTATTTACTACAGATAATTTAGGGGTCAATAATGTTGTGATATTTATCTGAAATTTCTAGTGAATGGCAAAAAATGTCTGGAAGTTTCCAATGTATCATGTAAAGAATTTCAAATAAAGCTTCCCTTTCTTGGCTGAATGAAATATTTCAATTCTGAAACTTTTCAATAGTCCCAATAACCTTACCTGTTGGTAAATGAACAATCCTGACAGCACTATCTGTGGTATTCACATGTTGGCCCCCTGCACCCGTAGATCTTTTGGTCTCAATCTTCAAATCACCTGGATTTATGTTCACCTCAATGTCATGCGGCTGGGGCAAAGCAATAACAGAAACAGTACTGGTGTGAAGCCTGCCAGCTTTTTCAGTGGTAGGAATACGCTGTACTCTGTGTATCCCAGCCTCATGCTTGAAATAGCTGAAGACTGAGGGGCCATTTATCAAAGCTGAGGCATACCTCAAGCCACCAATATCTGTGGTTGCATACTCTGCAATTTCCAGTTGCCAGCCTTTGTGCTGGGAAAAATTGCAGTACATATCAAACATTTCTTTGGCAAAGAGCATAGCTTCTTGGCCTCCTACCCCTGCCTGGACTTCTAGAACTATATCATTGCATACATCTTCTTTGTCCACAGGGATGAGAGCCTGTATTAGTTTTTTATCTACTTTACTAATCTGTTCTTCCATTTCGACCTTCTCATCTCGTGCCATTTTGGCAATTTCACTGTCCTTTTCCTCCAACAACTCCTTCAAATTATTCAAGTTCTTCACGATATCCTCCCGATCTTTTAAAATCTGTATGATTGGTTGTAACTCTAACCATCTTTTGCCACTATTTATGTTGTTCTTTAGGAGATTATCGTATTCATTTTGCAAATTTATAATGTAGTTGTTCAAAGATGTGCCATTTAGTTTCAGATTTAAATCATAGCTGGGAAGAGAAGAATATTTTCTTCTCAAAGACAAGTTGCTCTTAAAATTGTATGCCAATTTTAGAATCTCTAACGATTTTCGCAAGAGTGTCATGTTTATTGATTATATATCAATCAATCTCTTCATCTCCATACAACATTTTCTATTTCCTCATAATTTGAAAAATAAAGAGATTTCAAATTTTTTGTCCAATGCTAACCTAACCTCACTTCACTTTCACTTCAACACTCTTCTTTCTTTCGATGACCACAGACTTCACAGTCCCTAACTTTCTTCATAACATTTTTGACCTTATTAGACATAACCTAGTTTAACAAGAAAATTGAGACTTTAACCAACTTTTTTTTTTCAAAATTGAAATCACTGTTTAAATTTGAAATAATGAAATTTGAAATCAATACTTTCGTTTTGTTTTCGTGACTGTTGGCTGTTGGTGATAAAAATTATGAAAATATAAAGAGAGCTTGTGATAAAAATGTCAAAGGTTATTAATATTATGTTATATTTGAAATTTTTCATAAAACCAACTGTATTTTCAGGATATTAGATCTTTCTTCAATATAGTGTCCAAAAAAACTGGCAGTGGTACTACTAAACCTGCCGAAACTACTGGAAAAAAACCTAAGCCAAAAAAACCTTTGATAGATTCTGATGATGAAGATATCATCATAAGCACCCCAGAGAAAACACCAAAATCTAGTAAACGGAAAGTCCATCGAATCAGTTCTGATTCAGAAGATGAGAAAAAGAAGAAAAACACCCCAAAAAAATCAAAAATCAAAGAAGAAAAGCTGAAGCCAGTAAACATTGATGAGATTTTCGGAAACAAACCAATCAAACAAAGCAAAGTAGAGCCATTACCCATAGTTGAGCATAAAGAAGAAACCAACAAGACCAGAAAAGGCAAGAAAAAAAAGAAAGGGAACCCTGAAATTGGCATTCATGGAGACAATGAATTTGAGCAAACACTCTTGGAATTGGATGATGATTTTTTGGAAGGTAATGTTGACATATTGGACAAAACCATAGAAGAAGCTCTTAGTAAAGTTGAGAAAGAGGATCCAGAAAATCTGTCCAAACCAGTTGAAGAAGAAAAAAAATTGAAAAAAAGGCAAAGAGACAACTCCCAAGAGCCTCAAGGTAAGATTTTTTCAAAAGGTTTATGTACATAATGATCTGGATGATAATTTAAATGATTGATACCCTTTAGGATCTACAACAAAGAAGCATAAACTTGAACACACTGATTCAGGTATTGATCCTGATCAAGAGGTATTTGAAAAGAGGAGGTATTCAGCTATGTTATATCAGAAATACAAGAACAGAGGGGGGCCAAAACATCATGGAGAAAAAGAAATACCAAAGGTAGGATAATTTGAACATAACTACATGGCTTGAGTGGATTGAATGTTATAATTTCTAGGGCAAACCAGATTGCTTGAAGAACTTAACATTCTTACGTACAGGTGTCTTAGATTCTCTAGATGGTGAAGAATTTGATAATTTAGTGAAAGAACATGGTGGCAGAGTAGTACACTCTGTGTCTAGTAACTATTCTACAATTTTCTTCTGAATTTTTCACTAGTTATTCCATGTTTCAGAAAAAGTGAGCTATTTGGTAGTAGGTGATGAACCAGGACCTTCAAAATTAGACAAAGCTAGAGGTATGAACATACCAGAAATAAATGAAGATGGTCTTTTAGACATGATCTTGGAGAAATCAGGGATGAAACCCAAATTTTCAAAGACAATATCTAACATTTCCAGTGAATCTGGGATAGTGTCTGAGGATGAAGTATTCATACCAAAAAAAGTTGATGTACCATTAAAGAAACAAGAAGAAAAGGTTGAGATCAAAGTGAAAGAGAAAAAATCTAAGGATGAAAGGACTAAAAGTGACAGCAAAAAAGATGATAACAAAGTGAAAGCAGAAGAGCGCATAAAAAAAGAGAAAAAAGAGCCAAATGAAACTTCCTCAAAGGTTGAGATCAAAGTGAAAGAGAAAGAATCTGAGGATGAAAGGACCAAAAGTGACAGCAAAAAAGATGACAACAAAATGAAAGCAGGAGAGCACATAAAAAAAGAGAAAAAAGAGCCACATGAAACTTCCTTGCTTGATGAAAAACCTATGAATGGCCATACAACAAAACCAAAAAAAGATTCCAAACAATCCATATCCAAAGAACTCATGAAAATTACCAAATCAGAAGATTTACCTCAAGTAGAACGTACCAAAACTGTTTTTTCAGATGAGTCATTATCTTGGACAGAAAAATACAAGCCAAAAGACATAAAGAGCATCATTGGCCAACAAGGGGAAAGCAGTAATATGAATAAACTGTCCAAGTGGTTGAAAAACTGGTACAGAAATCAGGTGCCTGAAATCAGGAAAAAAATACCTAGACCCTCACCTTGGGCAAAAAATGATGATGGGGCTTATTACAAAGCTGCTTTGTTAAGTGGTCCCCCAGGAGTAGGTGAGAAAATAAATTCAAAATATCTCATCATTTGAAGATTCTATCAATTCTCAGTTGCTTTCATGAGATTTATTTCAGAAAACTTGCAAATAATATTGAAAGTGTGTTTGTGAAGATTATATAAATGTTTTCAGTAAGAGATTGCATTTTCTCTCTAATTTTGCAGGAAATTGAATCAGCAATTATTTTTGGTCATTCATGTATTCTTTCTTCAAGGAAAAACTACAACTGCCACATTGATTTTGCAAGAATTAGGTTTTGATGTTGTTGAATTCAATGTTTGTAGATTTTATCAATTCTCAGTTGCTTTCATCAAATTTATTACAGAAAACTTGCAAATAATATTGAAAGTGTGGTTGTGAAGATTATATAAATGTTTTCAGTAAGAGATTGCATTTTCTCTCTAATTTTGCAGAAAATTGAATCAACAATTATTTTTGGTTATTCATGTATTCTTTTTTCAAGGAAAAACTACAACTGCCACATTGATTTCCCAAGAATTAGGTTTTGATGTAGTTGAATTCAATGCTTCTGATACTAGGAGCAAGAGGTTGTTACATGAAGAAGTATCTCAGTTGTTGAGTACTACTACTATTGCAGGATTTGCTTCAGGTAATTCATGCCAATTCATAAAAATATCTTAGTTCATTGGCAATTAACACTGAAAAATACAAAACTAATAATTTTATCTTGCCCTCAATTTCAATTTTGATACCCATGAGCATCATCAAACAATGTGACCATCTGAAAACTGTTGAATGTTATAAAACCAATTTTGTGTAATTTTTTCATTGAAAACTCCATCATTTTTGTGTGAACCCAAAGAAAGCAGTTATTTTTCTCCAAATTACATTAAAAGTGGCTTTTTACTTTTATTGCTTGGTAATCAAAAGTGACAATCACATTGGGTGAACATAAAATGATGGTTTATTTCAAATTTGAATGAAATTGGAACGAATTTGGAGAAAAAAATTCTAACCAGGGAATGTGACTGAAATCGTTACCACCGATACAACAAGGCCAGCAGACTCTGACGTAAACAGCTCGTGACGTCACCAAGAGTCACCAGTGTTTTATTTTATCCCTTGTCGACTAACGCGTCAGTTCCTGTTAATTCATCGGTGATTCACGTATGTTTTTGAAACGGTCACGAATTCTTTTGTTGTTTATTCATCAAAATAATTGGCGAAAAAATTACTGTTTTGTGAAATATTTTGTGTTGTGATCGGCGAAATAACAATGCCTTTCAAGTGTTGTGTTCCCTTTTGTCGGAGGAATTATGTGGGTGGTTCAAAAGTTCATGCTTTTAGTTTCCCGTTGGACGAGGAGCTATCGAAAATGTGGGTATATGCAATTCACCGCGAGGATTTTACTCCATCTAAGTTCAGTAGTAAACAGAGCTTAATTTATAATGATGAATTAATAATAGAAGACAATTGATTTCTCATAAAAAGTATAAGTAGAGGAAAAATAGAAAAGCTTTGATTGTGCAGTTAGTTTTGTATTCGTATATTATAGTCAACAAAATCATCTCTGAATTCGAGGAAATTTTCTTGAATGTTCATAATAAACAGGCATTTGTAATTCTCATTCTCAAATTTCTTTCTGAAAACGGTCATTTGCCTCGTGGCAATGAATGCAGAATTCATTCCAATGATCAAATTACAACTATCATATTAACATGAACTACAAACACTCTACTTAAAAAGGTAAAACTGTTGAATTTTCTATATAAAAATGTGCCATCGAAGTACATCATGAGTATATAAAGTGTCTAATGACAAAATAAGAGCAAGTAGCTTCAAATGCCCCCAACACAAGGGGAGAAAGAAGGCGAAATCTCGAACTTTTTCTTGAAATATCTCAATAAATAGTGGTTTGTTCACATTTTCATTATAAAATTCGGTTTATCAGACAAAAATACGTGAGTACCGAAAACATTTTTCAAAAAAAAAACCATCGCATGATAAATGCAGTTTTACCCTTAAAAATTACGGTTTCAAGTGTAACGATCCACTTGGGTGAAAAATCCAACAACAGGAAAATTGAAAACACTCACTGGTTATTTTTTCAGGTAATGGGAATTCTCCAAGATAAATATAGGTAATTGTAACAAACGGCATGTCAATCAAAATAAAATACATTTTCCACAATTTTCTTTCGATCAATCTCACGATAAGTTTATGTTCTGCGGGCCCTGTATAAGTAGGTGTGAAGTTTACCTTCACCACAATTTTTGCCAATATATTTAATTCGAATGGGTTGCTGTAGGTGGATATTTGTGTTTTATCCTGGTTTTTGCTTTAAAACTTCGTTTTTCCATAATAAAATCGAATTGGGTGCGAAGAAGGGCTCAGTTGACGACTGGCATCCTTTTTTAACCGGAAGCCCTTCAAAAAACAGCAAAATCGTCTCAATGATGATCTAAAACTAAAATCGAAATACGCGGTCGCCTTATAGCGCTATAAGCGCTTGTCGTTTCGAGCCGCTGGTTAGGCCTGACTAAGTGACGTCACCCACGGATCATGCAGGCCTTGTTGTATCGGTGGTAACGCTGAAATCCGGTTTGTCTTATTTTTTGTTTAAGGTGAAAAAACGACAACCAAAAAACGCGTCTTATTGATGGACGAAGTTGACGGAATGGCGGGAAACGAAGACAGAGGCGGCATGGACGAACTGATAAACCTCATCAAGAACACCAGCATACCCATAGTGTGCATGTGCAACGACAGAAACCATCAAAAAATGAGATCACTGGTCAACTACTGCTTCGACCTGAAGTTCAGCAAACCCCGATTAGAACAAATTAGGGTTAGACATTATCATAGAACCATTTTTCTTGTAGCCCTCTACAAAAAATCACATTTTACGTTCTAATTTCCGAACCAAAAACCGACTATTTCGGACGCAGACACTAACTTTCCGTTCGTTGTTCGCTACAATGTTGCCAGTTCTACTGAATTCTATTAGTAGATCTCCTGATTTGCATATTGATCTACAGATCTACTGGAACATTTCATAACCTACTGAAAAATATTTTGACATTTATTTGATACTGTCTACACAACCGCTGTGACGATATTTCTTCCTTCTTCATAGAGAGTATTTCCGAGCAAAGCGATAGCTGAGTTGACTGTGTATTTGACCACCACGGCGGTGACTCGGGTTCAACCCCTGCGAGGCTTAACTTTTTTTAAATATTTTTCACAAGTAATTTTTCGAAAGGTATACTTTTCAGGAAGAAGGTTTATTCAGGCAAGTTGGGTTAGTTTGCTTGAAAAAAGCAGTCTCTTTTTTTATGCAGAACCGATATTTTCCATTTTCATGTTTCCGGCGGTCTTCTAAGTAAAAATAGAACCGGCGGTTGTTTATGTATCAGTATCCAACCGCCACGGCGGTTGTGTCGACGGGTCCTATAACAATACTTGCTGAATATGGAGAGAAAAAAATCTAGGGCTGAATATGGAGAGAAAAAATCTAGTGAGCTGTAGTATCTAGTCTGCTCAAACAAGGAAAATCACCTACAGGTTTCTGTGGCCGATACAGTAGTGCCGCCATACGGCCAACTCGAGGAAACACTTATTTCAATTGATTTCCTGTCAAACCTACATAACCTTGAAAATCGTAAATGAGTTGAGCAGTTTGTTCAGTAGTTGCGATTTATTCATCCGATTCCGCCACAGAAATCACTTTAGTGTGTCGTTTTATTTGCAACTTTTCCGATTCCGGTTGCTACTTTTCATTCCGTCTCATTACAAGGAACGACCTGAATGACTGTTGACAGTTGTCAAAAAATAAAATTAGATTGACGAAAAACGAAACATTGAAAGATGAAGACATTTAGAAGAATTTTTTATGATTTTCTAAAGTAAGACAGTTCTTATATCTTCATTCCCAGATAAAATGTATTCTCTCGATCTCAGAGAACACTCACCAATCATCACAATCACTGCTCCCAATATGCGTTAATTTATTCTCTTGATTTTTCACTAGTATTTTGATTTCGAAAATATTTGGAGCCCAAATAAATACATAAATATAACCTCCATTTATTTATAATATGTAAATTTCTCTCGTGGAAGGATTGCAACTTATTGAAGTTTCTCGTTTCATTAGTAAATGTAATTCTGTTCTTACCACCGTTACCAGAGCGGAACAAATAAAACGCAACTATTGAGATTGAGTTCAGTATCATGAATTAGTCACTCAGTAACTCAAAAATTAAAAAAAAATCATTCCTTCTCAAAATGGATTCTACAGACACTACAATAGTCCCCAATTTCGTAACGTTCAAACACCTAGCTTAGCTTTTACTTGTTAATATATCCACTTATGTCGCAAAGAAATAAATGTCACTTGGAAATCCATGAATAGAGACGGTTTCACACTTTCTGGTAGGCACAATTGAGAGACAGGGTTTGTAACAAATTATCAATCAGAATAAACTACTTTAATACTGGAAGCACAACACAAAACTATATCTATAAACGAAAGAAATATTAGAACAATGAGAATGGAAGAAGACAATACAATACAAGTCACGATGGCATGGCAGCTCTTGACACTGACAACTTACATAACCACAAATTTCGAGAATTTTCTATAAAAAAGTAAAGATCATTTCGTCCGATACGGTAACATCGTCTGGTGGTCATACACTCAACTGCGCTATTGAGCAGACCAGTAGGTACAGCTCACTAGATTTTTTTCTCCTTATTTAGCAGACAATGGCTCAGGACAATTTGAATGAAAAATATGTGGCATGATTTGATTACTCAGAGATGAAATATTATAACTTTCATCTTGAGAAACAATATTAATTTGTTTTCCTATTATCAAGAGAAATGTTTCTTGGGGGTAGTAAAGACAATCGATCAATCAATATCTAAAAATAACTATAAAAACATGATATGTAGCAGAAGTATCATTTCATATAATCAAATATCCAAAATTTCTGAATTCTCAATCAACCACGATTTCATTTTTTTGTTTACAAAAAAAACAGAAGAAGGAGGCAATTTATTGTAGATTTGTTAACCTTTATGAATGACATGTTGTTGCATTGAAGTTGAAGAGAATTTCTCAGAAGTAGAATGATTTTCAGGGTGCCATGTTGTCGATCTGCTTCAAAGAGAACATCCAAATACCCCCCAACGCCCTATCCGAGATCATATCAAGCACAGGCTGCGACATACGTCAAACGCTGAATCACCTGTCTATGTGGAGCGCAAATGACAAAAATATGTCCATGGAGACCGTCCAGAAAGAGACGAAAAATGCGAAAAAGGACACCGTTTTGGGGCCCTGGGAGGTCGTCAGACTAGTCTTCACCGAGGCGGAACAGAAGAACATGACCTTGGCCGACAGATCGAGACTGTTTTTCTACGATTACAGCCTGGGGCCGCTTTTCGTACAAGAGAACTATCTAAACGTTACGCCGAATTGTCCAAAGTTAGTAATCAAACCTTGGGACTGAATAACAATAGATACTGTGATTTATTTATAAATCACGAAAAAATATATATGCCAACAATCATAACGGCTGGACCAATTTTTATACATGATTTTTTTGGATTTCTCCTAGTCCGGAATAAAATAATAAGTATTAAAATTCCTGAAAATTAGGAAATTCAAGATGGCGGATTTTGTAATTATGATTCGATTCTATTCAAAATTGGTATTGGGGGTTTTTGGGGTCGGAGATTATGATTCCTTCGTGAAAATTAGTAAATTCAACATGGCGGAACCAATATCGCGGACGAGTTTTGTAATTATTATCAGATTCTATTCAAAATTGGTATCTAGGGGTTTTTGGAGTCGGAGATTATGATTCTTTCGTCAAAATTAGGAGATTCAAGATGGCGGGCGAGGTTTTTTAATTACGATCCGATTCATTTCAAAATTTGTGCCTGGGTGTTTGGGGGTCAGAGATTATGTATTTTTTGTAAAAATTAGGAAATTCAAGATGGCTGATCCAATATGGCGGTAATTATGATCCGATTCTATTAAAAATTTGTATCTGGGCGTTTTCAGGGTCGCAGATTATGATTCAACCATCAATATTAGGAAATATAAGATGTCGGATCCAACATGGCGGACTAGTTTTGTAATTATGATCCGATTCTATTCAAAATCGGTGTCTGGGGGTTTTTGGTGTCGGAGAGTATGATTATTTCGTCAAAATAAGGAGATTCAAGATGGCGGGCGAGGTTTTTTAATTACGATCCAATTCATTTCAAAATTTGTGCCTGGGTGTTTGGGGGTCACAGATTATGTATTTTTTGTAAAAATTAAGAAATTCAAGATGGCTGATCCAATATGGCGGACGATTCTTGTAATTATGATCCGATTCCATTAAAAATTTGTATCTGGGCGTTTTCAGGGTCGCAGATTACGATTCATCCGTCAAAATTAGGAAATATAAGATGCCGGATCCAACATGGCGGACGAGTTTTGTAATTATGATTCGATTCTATTCAAAATCGGTGTCTAGGGGTTTTTGGTGTCGGAGAGTATGATTATTTCGTCAAAATTAGGAGATTCAAGATGGCGGGCGAGTTTTGTAACTACGATCCGATATATTTCAAAATTTGTGACTGGGTATTTGGGGGTCAGATATTATGAATTTTTCGTCAAAATTAGGAAATTCAAGATGGCGGATCCAATATGGCGGACGATTCTTGTAATTATGATCCTATTCTATTAAAAATTTGTATCTGGGCGTTTTCAGGGTCGCAAATTATCACCTAATGAGTTGAGAAATATAAAAGAAGCAGAAAAATTTTAAATAAAATTAAAGAAATATCTGCTCAGTAAACTTCAATTCCATATCTACTCTGATCATTCACAATTTGATTACTTGGAATGGATTATAATATTTTCATTTTATTATAATTTTTTTTATGAAAAACAATAATTGTAGAATTATTATTGTTTTGATTTATTATGTTATATGTATGTTTTGTTGTATACACCCCTATTAAAAACAATAATGTTTCTTGGGGTAATAAAGACAATCAATCAATCAATCATTATTATTGATATCTCAGGAAAGAGGTGATGAAAAGGGTGGCAATGGCTGCTGATGCCATCAGCATGGGCGACTTGATCGACGCGAAGATAAGGGGCTCGAACAACTGGTCGTTGTTGGAGAGCCAGGCGATGTTTGCGTCGGTGTTGCCAGGTTTCCACATGCGCGGCAACGTCACGGCTCGCATCAACTTCCCCGGCTGGCTGGGCAAGAATTCCTCGGCTACCAAGCACAAGAGGATGCTCGGCGAATTGCATATCCATGCGAGGATCAGGTACTTTTTTATTATTAACGCCCTTATACCGTTTTCCACTGGAGTAAAATTGTGTATATACGTATATCCTTGGATAATTATATATGATGAATAAAGAAAAAGAACATTCAATGCGGAAAAAGTTCGGGCTAGTGTGACGAATGGAAACCTTTATTTTGTTAGCTGGGTATGTATGTTTGTATCTAACGCGGAATCTATGAACGTGATTTCGAAGCATAATTAATTGGTTTAGTTTCATTATCCTGATCAGGATCTTCAGGATAAGCGATTTTTACATCCAGGAGACACGGCAGTTTCTTCCACCATGTATACTCTTATGATCGAATTCCCCACGTTCATTGCTGGTCGAATTGAAAAAAAAACTAAGAAAATACCGAGGAAAGTAAACAACAAAAATCAACACCTCCACCTCCTCAGCATATTCTATGTTTAAACTACTATTCGTTTTCCACAACAAATGAATTAGCAAAAAGTATGGGCCAACAAACCCCAAAGGCCTAAACACGAATTATTATTGAAAGAAATGGCGAATGTGCCGGTTTTTATAACTTTTTATAATCGCGATTTCAATAAATGTGCGTCTGTGCTATAATAATAAACTGATTTTCACTTATTATCATATTATATTACCTGTAGTTTCTAAATCGATCTTTTTTGACCACAAGTGTTTGTTGGAATCGTCTCATCGGAAGGAACATAGAAATGCCAAAATACTCAAGTTGTCCAATTTGAAATTCTGAATCTGATGTCACGTGGCCGAAAACACAAAGCTCATTGGGTGAAAAAATATGAGAAAAAGCTGCACCGATAGCTTAAATTCACAACCTCGAAGTTACAAATTTCTAGTACTCTTGAGTTCCGAGATATTCCCTGTCTTGATCATCGTGGGACACCCGATAATTATATCACAAGTATCCTAAACCAAACTAAATGCCCAACCACGAATCAATAATATATCAAAGACTGGAACCTTTGGATAATACACTACACACACACACACACACTGTTTTACCACTAACCAAACCAAACATATATAGGCCAAACCAGGCATCCCATAAAAACAAGGCTCAAAGAACACTTAGTACATTTGAAATATGGTAGGTTAGATAAACACATGTTCTATCTATATCAACTGAACAGGAAGCAATGCTATTGTCTCCGTTCAGAAGAATGCACGCAGATTCCTTGATTTTTCTTTTCTGGTTGTTGATAAAGATAGAACATGGTATTCACTATTGAAATCTGAAGATGAAAATGGTAAATTCAAGATAAATCAATGAAAAGACCCTGTAACTCATTTGATTGCCAACGCCACCAATTGTCACTGAGAACTGAAAAGTGTAAATACGAATTTGCGATACAAAAAATCCATTTTTTATGTTGAAAACGGGAGCAGATTCGTTCCCGAAACGTCCAAAGCTAAGTAAAAATTTGATGTTTTTTCTATATACCTTTATTTCTCTTCTCCAAACTTTTTTCAATACAAATTGTCGCTGACAAGCTGGTGAATTTCTCTTTTAGGCTCTCTGAAAATTCTTTTGGGGCAAATCATCTGATTTGTCCTCACTACATGTATATTGAAATAATATTCATATTTTTATTTTATAGAAACGAGGAGAGAAAATACCAAAAAATCTGGAATAATACAATGAACTAATTTCACATCTTTTGTTATGTACCTCAAAATAATGATATATGTTTACGAGTCCCAAGTTTTAGACAATAATTACTATTATCTTGCAATGTTTTTCAGTACTTCTGGTAGCAAGATGGCCATGAAACTGGACTACCTCGTCCCGCTTCGTAACGCCATTATCATGCCACTGAAAAAATACGGCACAGATGGCGTCCAACAAGCCCTAGCTGTCATGAAGGCGTACAACTTGCTCAGAGAAGATCTGACGAATCTCGTCGAGCTTTGTCAATGGAAGGATGCCAAAAATCCTTTCAATGACATCGACGCAAAGGTAAAACAAATTTTGGGAATTTATCTATACCTATGAAGTTTTTCAACATTTTCATTTTCGTTAACCAAAACTTATTTTGCAGCTTAATTTCACTCCTAGGACAAAAAAATACATTCAATCCTGAAAACTTATAGTATTGCCTAGCAACACTACTGTTTATCTAGCAACACTACTGTTTGCCTATCAACGCTATAATGGTTACCTGGCAACACTACTGTTTGCCTAGCAACGCTATAATGGGTACCTAGCAACACCACTGTTTGCCTAGCAACGCTATAATGGTTACCTAGCAACGCTCCTGCTTGCCTAGCAACGCTCCTGCTTGCCTAGCAACGCTACTGGTTGCCTAGCAACGCTACTGGTTGCCTAGCAACGCTATAATGGTTACCTAGCAATGTTACTGTTTGCCTAGCAACGCTACTGGTTGCCTAGCAATGCTTCTGTTGCCTAACTACGCTATTATTGTCACAATTTGATGCAATTTAAATTTGTATAATATTCAACAAAAAACTATAAAACTATGTCTTTGTTGCCAATTAGTTTGGAACATTATTTTCAGGTGAAATCAGCATTTACGAGGGCGTACAACAAAGAAGCCCCCCTTCTACCTTTTTCATCTGCAGCAGGGGTGTCAAAAAAGAAATCTTCAACAGAAGAATCCACGTTATTAGATGAAGAGGAAGAATTTGCGGAATCTGACGATGAAGAAAATAAAGATGATGTCACTGAAGATGCCATGATAAAGGTAGAAAGAAACTATGTCATGGCAAACATAAATCAAATAGTTGGAAAAAATATGGTGGCCCACTGAATTTAGTGTTTTCAATTCTGGAATTTTTAAATTGACAATAATTCGGACAAGAATATTTAGCATGCTTCATTCTGAATATAATTTAGTTTCTTTTGGTTTCTGTATTCGAAAATGAATTCAATACACACAGAAAAAACTTTGCACAGTGATATTTTCAATGTTCTGAAATTCTCAAAGAATCGGAAAATTAACACTGCTCATGACTAGTGCAATAATTAAATTTCAATATTTTCAATTGTATTTTTCTTCTAGGTGAAGACTAAAACGGAAAAAGGTAAAAAAGATGCGAAAAAACCCGGTACTAGCAAAGCTAAAGATTCATCGAAAGGAAAAACAAAAAAGGGAAAAGGAAAATGAAATCATTTTAGGGAACACTTTTGAAACATCTCTGGCGATCTGAAATTACTGTTAGATCTGTAATATAGTTTTATTTTTTTTACAAGCTTATTATTATTATTCATTGTGAAAACATTATTCTGTAGCATCATGTTTTGTTATGTTTTTTCTTACTACTATATGTTAGTTTTTGAAATATACCTGCTCTTTATTTTGACATAAGCCTCAATTTTTTTCACCCGCAGATACTTGAAAAAAATCAATAAAATCTTGATAGAAATTTCCATACTCAGGACAATAGAGGACACACTATAAGGGGAAAAGTTTTTATGAACATGGGTCCGCAAGGCCTTCGGTTAAAAGATACGGGGTGTTGAATTTTAATGGAAAAATGTATTGAAGTACAAGGGCAACAATTTGAACATCTTCTAAAAACTTAATGTTTTGTTCTAATTAATCATATTTTTCATCATACCATGAAAATGTAATTGTTGAAGTATTTATCATTGTTTTTGCAAAAGTTACTTTGGCGCTTTTTGAATAATTTGCGTGCATTGTCGGCTTTCAGATGCATTTGTACTGGAACCATTGCTTCTAGCGACTTGGACAAGGTATACCTTTCTCAAGTATAAAAGAAGGGATAACAACTTTGTATGTAGCGCCCTCTATCAGTCATCACAGAACTAAGATCATATTCGAATATAGCATGATAAAAAACCCTTGTATACCACATTTTATCCATTTCTTGCGTCTCTGGCTGAAGATATTCAAAGAAAACACGAAAAAAAAAATTCATAATTCAACACCCCGTATCTTTTAACAGAAGGCCTTGCGGACCCATATTCATAGGAACTTATTTTCCTATAACTTTTTTTTCTCTTACAGATGATATTTCGTAGTAATAGTTTTGTGTTGATAACAACGGAGTTATCGTCATTTATACAAAAACAAAAAATTATTTGGAAGCCGCCATCTCGAATTTTTGAATTTTAATAAAAAGTCATGATCTCCGACCTCAAAAACCCCCACTTACCAATTTTGAATGGAATCGGATCAAATCTTGTCCGCCATCTTGGAGCAGCCATTTTTTTTAATTTCAACAAAAAATCCATAATGTATTTTCACCGAAATTATGAACACCTGCCAAATTCCAAGTTAATCGGAGTTTTGGAATTTTTGTTGAAATTAAAAAAAATGGCTGCTCCAAGATGGCGGACAAGATTTGGTCCGATTCCATTCAAAATTGGTAAGGGGGGGCTTTAGAGGTCGGAGATCATGATTTTTTTGTTGAAATTTATAAATTCAAGATGACGGCTTCCAAATAATTTTTTGTGTTTGTATAAATGACGATAACTCCGTTGTTATCAACACAAAACTATTACTGCGACATATCATCTGTAAGAGAAAAAAAGTTATTTGTAACTAAGTCATAGTGAGCTATGACCTACATTTGAAAAACTAAAGTTGGTGCTGATATCTCAAATTCTAGAAGAGTTGGTATAAATTTCATATTTTTTTCGAAATCACTTTGAAAACCTGCCATGAGAATGTGAAACTCCTATTTGAATATTTTCATAAATAAAGAAGTTACGGAGGAGACATGGAAATGATCAAAATCTGTTTTTTGCGTATAAAACAAAAACGAATAGATTTTAACGAAATATTTTTTCACATTATAGTTGGCCTTGACAAACTCCACATTTGGTGTCATTTAACCGACGTCGTATCTCTCACCGCTAAAAAGATACCCATGATGAGCATGGTAAGTGGGACACACTGTATGCGATTATATTATTGATCAAACATTCAGTCGGTTCCTAGTTTGTTCAATACAAAATTTCCTTCGTCAGTACAAAACGTTCCTTACTTTTTCAAGTGAAAATAATTGACTGAAGAAAAAAATGGGAAACACTGAAAGCAATGTCACCAGCGGTGTCAAAAAGCAGGCTGGGGCTTCCATGCAGCCCATTTACAAATTGGCAGATCTAAAAGGTATGATACGGCTAAAAGGCATACAGGGTGTACCAAAAAATATTCAATTTCAGGTGGAGGTCTACTGGTTGAATTAATGAAGAGAGCCACGCAAAATAAACAGTTTGCTGAGATAGACCATGCTATAAAAACAAAGGTGAACCAAACGAATCTAATTATAAATCAGGCATTTTTGCAATTTTCAGGAATTTTTGCGATTTTTGTCATTTTTGCAATTTTCATGAATTTTTGCAATTTTTGCAATTTTCAGGAATTTTTGCAATTTTTGCAATTTTCAGGAGTTTTTGCAATTTCTGCAATTTTCAGGAATTTTTGCAATTTTTGCAATTTTCAGGAATTTTTGCAATTCTTGCAATTTTCAGGAATTTTTGCGATTTCTGCAATTTTCAGGAATTTTTACAATCTTTGCAATTTTCATGAATTTTTGCAATTTTTGCAATTTTCAGGCATTTTTGCAATTTTCAGGCATTTTTGCGATTTTTGCAATTTTCAGGCATTTTTGCAATTTTCAGGAATTTTTGCAATTTTCAAGAATTTCTGCAATTCTTGCAATTTTCAGGAATTTTTGCAATTTTTGCAATTTTCAGGAATTTCAGCAATTTTCAGAAATTTTTGCAATTATTGCAATTTTCAGGAATTTTTGCAATTTTTGCAATTTTCAGGAATTTTTGCAATTTTCAGAAATTTTTGCAATCTTCATGAATTTTTGCAATTTTCAGGAATTTTTGCAATTTTTGCAATTTCTGCAAATTTCAGAAATTTTTACAATTTCTGCAATTTTCAGGAATTTTTGCAATTTTTGCAATTTCTGCAATTTTCAGAAATTTTTGCAACTTTCAGGAAATTTTGCAATTTTCAGGAATTTTTGCAATTTTTGCATTTCTCAGGAATTTTTGCAATTTTTGCAATTTCTGCAATTTTCAGGAATTTTTGCAATTTTTGCAATTTCTGCAATTTTCAGAAATTTTTGCAACTTTCAGGAAATTTTGCAATTTTCAGGAATTTTTGCAATTTTCAGGCATTTTTGCGATTTTTGCAATTTTCAGGCATTTTTGCAAGTTTGCAATTTTTAGGAATTTTTGCAATTTTCAGGTATTTTTGCAATTCTTGCAATTTTCAGGAATTTTTGCAATTTTCAGAAATTTTTGCAATTTTTGCAATTTTCAGGAATTTTTGCAATTTTCAGGAATTTTTGCAATTCTTGCAATTTTTACAATTTTCAGGAATTTTTGCAATTTTTGCAATTTTCAGAAGTTTTTGCAATTTCTGCAATTTTCAGGAATTTTTGCAATTTTTGCAATTTTCAGGAATTTTTGCAATTCTTGCAATTTTCAGGAATTTTTGCGTTTCTGCAATTTTCAGGAATTTTTACAATCTTTGCAATTTTCATGAATTTTTGCAATTTTTACAATTTTCAGGAATTTTTGCGATTCTTGCAATTTTCAGGAGTTTTTGCAATTTTTGCAATTTTCAGGCATTTTTATTCTTGCAATTTTCAGGAATTTTTGCAATTTTTGCAATTTTCAGGAATTTTTGCAATTTTTGCAATTTTCATGAATTTTTGCAATTTCAGGAATTTTTGCAATTTTTGCAATTTTCAGGAATTTTTGCAATTTTCAGAAATTTTTGCAATTTTCATGAATTTTTGCAATTTTCAGGAATTTTTGCAATTTCTGCAAATTTCAGAAATTTTTGCAATTTCTGCAATTTTCAGGAATTTTTGCAATTTTTGCAATTTCTGCAATTTTCAGAAATTTTTGCAACTTTCAGGAAATTTTGCAATTTTCAGGAATTTTTACAATTCTTGCAATTTTTAGGAATTTTTGCAATTTTTACAATTTTCAGGAATTTTTGCGATTTTTGCAACTTTCAGGAGTTTTTGCAATTTTCAGAAATTTTTCTTATTTTCAGGAATCTTTTCAATTTTTGGTATTTCTGCAATTTTCAGGGATTTTTGCGATTTTCGCAATTTTCAGTCATTTCGATTTCTGCAATTTTCAGCAATTTTTGCAATTTCTGCAATTTTCAGGTATTTTTGCGATTTTTGCAATTTTCAGGAATTTTCGCGATTTTTGCAATTTTTACAGTTTTCAGGAATTTTTTCAATTCTTGCAATTTCCAGAAATTTTTGCAATTTTTGCAATTTTTCCAATTCCCTTTAGTTTTCAGTTCGGGCTTATTACAAACAGCAAAAGATATCATAACTAAATTCATACTAGATTCATCAATCACGTGATCTTCATTGCTCCAGTTCGAAAATAGAAATCATTTCCATGAATCATTTCAATGAACATTCTGGATTGCAAAATCAATAGGAAACTTATTCGATGAAATTGCGTTAGAAAATGTTTGGAAAAATTGGAATTTTTGTAGGTTGAACATTTTCTGTACAACAAGGGTGCAGGAAGATACATCCCAATATCTCAACTGGTTCTTTTGAGGAACAAAGAAAGACCGAGACACAAACTGGTATTTTTTTATGACACTGTAAGAGTTCCTTCTGAATTTCTGTTAACGTTTCAGTTGCCTCATCTCAAATCCATGGAAAACCCAGACGATTTTGAAATAGATGATGAAGGACCAGAAATAACCGAAGAAGAATATCAAAAAAGTAATTAAAACAATTGTATTATCATTATTTTTTTCCTGGTTAGCTTATGCATGAAAACGTATCGTCCGATTTTCCAATTTTGTAAAACTGCGTAAGTTTCTGGTGGTGACTATTGAATTCGCAGTCATTTGGAATAAATCTTTTTCTGGTGATGAAATGTTCAATTTGGAGCTGAACTTGAATCAGGAATTTTCCACTAATAAAAATATCAAACATACTTGTAGTAAAGTCAACTAACCCACTAAATTTTGAACATATTATGTAGATCTCATGTAGAACCCCAACGTAGAGAGCTAACTCAATTTAGAGAGCTAACCCAACGTGGAGATCAAACCCATTATACGTCCTTGATCAAACCCAACGTAGAGATCAAACCCAGATCTAGTAACATATCTTCGAATAGGTTACTAGATCTACATTCTCTTCGATTTCACTCTCGTCTACATTTCACATAATTACAATTTTAATAAAGAATTCTGATACAAACTAAAATTGTTGTCATGATAATTTGTTTAAGAAATTCTGTTGGCAACGTGTTTAATTTTTTGAATAAATCACAGATCGATGTTTATAGATCCCAGCAAATATAGGCACGTATGCTGGAAACTTAAAGAGAGAGGGGCAGTTGGGGAAACGATACTGCATCTCTGTCTTCTCAACGCTACATCCCTTCATGCTGACATCGCCAAAAGGCTGTTACGGTTTTATCCGAAACTCATCAACGACATCTACATCTCAGACGAGTATTATGGTAAGAATTTTTCACATTCATTGCAAGAGTACAACCAGTTCCTAAAAAAAGCAAAAGGACCCTACCTAGCAACCACAGACCGATCGCACTGTTATCTGTTATTTCAAAGATCATGGAGAAAGCTATCAACATCGAGCTCATGAAATACCTGGAACATTCAGGTATTATCAACGATAGGCAATATGGCTTCCGTCATCAGAGATCAACTGGTGACCTGCGACCTGCTCGCTTACGTCTCACATATATGGCAGCAATCTATTGAAAAATATGGTGAAATCTTAGCCGTGGCACTTGATATCTCCAAGGATTCGATCGAGTCTGGCACCACGGACTCCTCGCCAAGCTTCCATCTTATGGCTTGCCTCCCCAGCTATGTTCCCTGCTAGCTAGTTTTCTCTCAAACAGGTCTCTCCATGTAGTGGTCGACGGAGATTCATCTGAGTCTCTTATCATAAATGCTTGTGTTCCGCAAGGATCAATTCTAGCACCAACACTATTTCTACTCCATATCAACGATTTGTTGAAAGCAACTTCATGTCCAGTACACAGCTTCGCGGATGATAGAACCCTCCATACCGCCTTCTCTTCCAGGGCTCCAATACCATCCAGGCGAATCAGAAACGAACGAGGGAGAAATGTTGACAACATAAATATGGTCTTGGCATCAATTATTCTCGAATAGGGATCCAATAACTTGTTAGATTTCAATGCAAACAAAACACAAGCATGGCTTTTCTCTAGAAAAGCCGATCTCACTGTGCCCAACATAAGCTTGTCAGGAGTAACCATACCTTTGGAAGACATCCATCTCGATGCTTGGTATTACTATCAGCAATAACCTTCTTGGGAAAATCACGTGAGATCAATTGCTAAAAGTGCATCCCAAAAACTTGGTTTTCTGTTTCGGGCCAGAAGCTATATCATTTCCAGTCAGCTGCTTATGATCTATAAGGCACAGATCCGACCTGTCCTGGAATACTGTTCCCATATTTGGAGTGCAGCACCCAAACATAGTTTTAACAGTAGGTACATCAATACCCTAATTTTCGTGGATCAAAGGGTGATACTTCATTAACAATCAATGTCATATTTCTCAATAATGAAACTTTTGCAGGTGAAAACGTCCTGCACATCGCCATAGTCAACGAAGACCCGGCCATGGTGAGATTTTTACTGGACGCCAACGTTAATATTTCTGAGCGCTGCTTCGGGAATTTCATGTGTCCCGAGGATCAGAAATCCTCCAGATCAGACTCGGTCGACCACGAATGGGTCAACGTGTGCTCAGCGACCAACTACGAAGGGTAAATTCATGACAAAACAAAATCAGTCTGATGCTCAGAAAATATTAAGATTTCGGTTGTTGGCTAGTCTATTGTCTTTATGAATGAAAACCTAGTTAGTATGCGTAGTATATATGTAGTAATGAATAACATACATAAATATTAATAACTGGTTCCTTCAATTCAGTTCAATTCATAGGTGATGGTGATTTTTCCTGTTTATCAGTTCATGTTCTTCAGTTCTAGGTTTCCTTTGGATCCATAATTTGAACTTTTTTTTGAATAATCCTATCGACCGCATCTTTATCATTTCCAAGGGTAAAATATCGTAAATTATAGGTCTCAAGTAGGTAAAGCATCGTTGTGCCAGTGTTTTTGCGACTTTTTTTTTCTTTATATCTTGTATCATATAATTATGATCGATTTTTTTCAATTCGTCTCTCACTGTGTAATGTTTGATAATGATACTCTGAAAGTATAACTGCCTAGTGTCGAAGACATTGCTACCGTCAAACAGAGCTGAGCTTAATTTTTATATTCCGATTTAGTATCGTCATGTAAGTAGGAATGGTGAAAGATGCAAAGGGCATAAAATAGTTTTTTCCACAATTCATGGCGAGAGTTCTGTGATTGAGTCATTTAACAATGTTAGGAAAGTCGGTTTCTGCTTGATGAATCACCGCTGAATCATCAGCAAAACTAACAACATCTCCGAGTACTTCGAGTTTGTAGAGATCATTAATCATAATATATATATATGTTAAATAGAAGTGGCCCAAGAACGGTTCCTTGAGGTACTCCGAATTAAATGGTTCTAGTTGAACTGAATTCTTCCATTTTTACTCTGTATCGCCAATTCTCTAGATAGCTAGCCATCAATATCAATAATATATTAAATAATATCCTTCTGAGGCTTATTTGAACTGTCCAATTGCGTATTTCTCGAAAACTGTAGAATAATACATAAAATAATATTCCCTGTATAAAAGTATGCCCCTGTGCCGATTCTGATAACAATTAATAAATATACAGTGAAATTATTAGCAAAAAAACGAAAAATAAATCAACTTTAACGCCCTGTATCTTTTTCCACAGCAATATTTCATTGAGGCATATTTGGTTCTCCATATTTTGGTCCAAACAATCCGGCCTTAGACTATGTCCCAATAGTTATGACTCACCCTGTATAAAATACTTAGGCAACATTTCATGTTTTTTATAGTTATTTTTAGATAATATGGAAATGTATTTAATATGTTAATTGTACTCAATGAGAAAATGAATTTGAGTTAGTGACGTGGAAGGAAAAAAAATATTACATGATCATGGGCAAGTTTTCAACTTTTTTGATCATGTTTTTATTATGAAAAAATGTATTTTATTATTAATATTGTACGCTGATATGTATGTTATTTTAAAAATGAATGAAATAGAATGAAAATTAATTATGGAATTGCGGAGACGATTTTGGATTTACGCTCTCACTCGGAGAAACTATGGACTTTTTTCATTATTTTTAGGTATGTTTATTGGGGTGAATACCCTCTAACTTTTGCCGCGTGTTTGGGGCAAGAAGAGAGTTTTCGTCTGATATTAGCAAGGGGGGCTGATCCGGACGCCCAAGATACCAATGGCAACACTGTATTGCACTTGCTCGTGATATTTCAAAGAGTGGTAATAATTTCTGGAATTTTGATCTTTCAATGCCTACACTATACAGGGTGTTCCTTATTAATGACATGCTCTAATATTCAAGGGGGCTGTTTTACCACTAACCAAACCGATTTTTTAACGCCTCGACACGTGTTTCGCTAACTATGTTAGCATCTTCAGGAGAAGATTAAAACTAAATTATCCTATTCTAGTGTGCTGCTTATATACTAGGTATATGTTCACTCAACTGTGAAAAATACTAACCGTCAAGTTAATGTTTGTCATGGTTGAGTTCACATGTTAATCTTAATTTTCATTTTACTAAACTATATATAGAGGGCTATATGGAATAGGTCCATTATCCTTATTCATTACTCTATTACTATTCTTAAATATCTCTATGAGCTTTCATATGCGTCTAGTTTTCTAATGTTATTAACTTGCTTAACTAATTTGAGGTTAGTAATATGTGCGTTATGATTATGTGTTCTTTGAACCTTGTTTTTGGGTCGCCTGGTTTGGCCTATATATATTTTATCACAATCATTAAACTTATTTCGTATATTCCCGACATTTCAAGTGTATCCACTTAGGATAGGATAGGATATTTAGTTTTAATCTTCTCCTGAAGATGCTAACATAGTTAGCGAAACACGTGTCGAGGCGTTAAAAAATCGGTTTGGTTAGTGGTAAAACAGTGTAGTGTGTTATCGTGCCAAAGGTTCCAGTCTTCGATATATGCATAGATTATTTTTTGTCCACCCTGTATAGCTTCTCGCGATGAAAAAATTCAGTCTGCTATGTGACTGAAACGGTGCGAAAATTTCAAAATGTTACATACTGTGGTTATCTATTTGAAGTCTGGTCTCGTTTTTCCGTTTTTTTCTCGAAAACGAAGCGTTCTATCGAGTATCAACAAGATGATCTTTTTTGTACAAAATCGAATAGCCTTTCATAGGATTCTATGAAATTTGTAAATTTTTCTTCATTGATCACTTTTAAGTGAAATATAAACAATAATATCCCCTAAACGGCGCCACTGGTAGAGAAAATGAAAATTTTTGTACATCAGAAAATGCACCATGATGCATAGAAGACATGTACCAAATTTGGTAAAGATTTCTACAATATTATCTCAGTTATTATTAAAAAACTGATTTTTTTTTAAACTCTATCGCCCTGTATCTCAACAGTTAAGACTTTTAAGACATACGTTCATAGGGAGTTTTTATCTTAAAATGAGTCAAAGAATCACCACCTTAAATATTAACATGTCTTTAAGGAAAACCCAGTATTTTCCGAAAAGTGTTAAAAGATGTTGAAAAAATATTTTGTAGGAACATTTTGATATGGCATACGAAGTAGGAGCAAGTCTTTCTATAAGGAACGTACTAAATCTGACACCTCTCACATTAGCTGCCAAACTAGCCAGAATTGACATGTTTTTTCATATCCTGAACTTGGAAAGGGAAATATACTGGCAAATAGGTTTGTTAAAATCAATAAAGGATTCAGATAACTTTTATTATAATATAATATATTAAGTTACCTTATTTTTTTCAGGCAGTATAACTTGTGCAGCCTATCCCTTATCACAAATAGACACTATTGACATAAACTCTGGTCATATTTGTAAAATTTCTGCTTTGAATTTGGTCGTTTTTGGGGTAAGTAAAACAGCTGCTATCCAGACCCACTCTTGAATACTATTATGATCCCATATCAAACCATGCATAATAGTATATTATTCAACAAGCTTATAATAGCTCATTATATGCGAGTAGAATACTATACTTTGTCCACGACTACTATTGTCTTTGATCTACAGTTCTCAACACACAAATGGACCACTCATGATTTGACTCTTTTTCGACTACCTGTATTTTTTGAAATAATTGACCGATCTTCATGCGGTTTTCGATATCAGATGTGATATTTCATCGGCTTCAAATAGAGCTAGAACACTCTGAGAAAGTCCGCAGGACAAAACTCACACAGGGTGTAAAGTAGAACCATTACACTATGGTCTACATTTCCAATGCTGCCAGAACTCGAGAAATTTTTTTCTGATCAGAAGTCAGTCATATTATGATACACAGGGACCTCATCTCGGGACGTTTTCGATATTCCTCCTCAATTGGCCATTGGGACAAAAATTAGATTTTTTTGTTCAATCGGATTCAGATCTGGAGATAATGCTGGCCACCACATTCTTCTAACATAAGTATTTTCTAGAGTTCGTATAATTTGTCAGATAAGTTGTGAAACACTCAGTGTATTGAACAATAATACTCTGTGTCTCATACTTGGGCAATAAATATTGGAAATCAGTTGATAAGAATCATCGATATCAGGAAGCAAGTTTCAATTGAGAACTTTCATCCTGTATTTCAATTAGAGGTGAATTTTCGAAAACGTCTCGAGTTAATGGTCTACTATGAATAATGGATATCGAGAACGCCGTTTCTGAATATACTGAATCGAATGGGCCATGGTTTTAGTCACCGTTTTTGATTTTTTTTACTGAAATGAGATTTTGTCCTATTTTCTTATCATCCTGTCTGTTATATCGCGTACCCTAGGAACTCTAGACCAGTGAATTGACCAGTGAGGAAGTACATGAATTATGAAAATTGTATACAACAGTCGGGAATAAATTATTATTTCATCCATAAATGTGTTGCCTGTCTCTCTATGTATTTATACAAGAGTGATTCAGAATTTGATGTAGAGATATTATATTACTCTCAACATTACATTATTGAAATATTGAAAACGATTTTGATTATTTTTTGTTTGATATGTTTTAAAAATTTCCATCAACAAATGAATTGATATAGTTTTATTTTTTTAGGATAAAGACGAACATTTGGAACTGATGGACGGAGTGCTGATAGACCTGCTGAATGCAAAATGGAACACCTTCGTCAAATTCAAATTTTACCGTCAATTCTTCACTTTTGCCTTCTATTTCCTGATATCTCTGATCGCCTTCACTCTGAGACCAGGCCCTCCTGAAGCTACCAATACCCCAAAACAATCTATCAACGTCACCAATACCACAAAACCGACACACAGTCCCATCAAAAATACCGTCAACAATACCATAGTCAAATTGGCTACAGAACTGAATTCTACTGCAAAATCAGTGATTGGAAATAAAGGTAAAGGAAAGGACACCGCACGTTTTATAGGGAAAATGGGGGTGTACACCTTAGTAGAACTTTTAACTCAAACCATGTTTATATAATGATCCTTTTATACATAAATAATGATTGACGACATAATTCGATAGAAAAATTAACTGAAATAATGTTTTATTTTTGGACATAAATAATTGTACCTTCTGAAAACGGACCCTCTTATGACGTAGAAACCCCATCTCGCCATAGTTAAAAGAAAATACCAAACGCCCGACGGAGACTGAGGCAACTGATATATTAATTCTTTCAACTGTGATCTCGCGCTAATTCACTCTGTCAGAAATCATGTATCATTCATCTCTGTCTGGAATAGTCTTGTTTCAGTATTAGGGTTTTGACGTCACATCATCGCCTCGTTTTCAGAGGTCCGAAAATCGGGGATTTCAATAATTTTTTATAAAACGTAGGGAGCTCACAGCAAGAAACGGTTTGCGGTGGTGAGCTAGTTTGGGTGAGTTCTATCGAATTATGAAATACATTTTTTTTGTGATATAAGCCCGTTGAACATTCTCTATCCGTCTAAAATATTTTCATTGGTACAATGTTGCCACTTCTATCAGGAACAACTAACAACTCTGTTATTTCAAATGGAACACCCTGTATTTTATTGCATTTCTAGATTCTTCCTGAAGAAAAAATACAGGGTGCTTCAAGATTCAGAATTCTGATCACCCTGTATCTGTTCCAATTAAATGTCAGTAGATAGTGAATCAAAAGTTGAGATAGGGACATATAAAAAAATCTCTCGATTTTGAACACCCTATATCTCTGTAAACATTCCTGCTAGACCCCAAGTGTGATGCATTGATGAAATCAGCTCTCCAGGAAGAATCTAAAAATGCAATAAAATACAGGGTGCTCCATTTAAAATAACGAAGTTGCTAGTTGTTTCTGGTAGAAGTGGCAACACTGTATCGATGAAAATATTTTAGACGGATAGAGAATGTTCAATTATCAAAGCATCCCAATTTTCAGAATGTTCTGATTTTATAAATTGTTTTTTTTTTCATATCTTAGCGGAATAAACAAGTTTTCGTGGGAAAAAAATTTAGTACTGCTATGAGTATGGAGAGTACTCTGTCTCAATATTTCCATTTTATACCACGGGACTAAAGTTTTTACATTGGGATTATAAAAGTTCTACTACTGAGTACTTTATAATTAACTTTTCTTGTTTCCTGTCAATTTTTCTAGATGATGATGACGATTATGACATGGAGGAATGGTGGGAAAACTTAAGAGAAGAATGCAGGCTTATGCAACTAGAATCACTAGAGGCCAAAATCAGAATAAGCGCTGAGATAGCGATGACTGTTGGAGCTTTTCTGTACTTAGCTGCAGCAGTACGCGAAGCTAGATTCCTTGGTGGAAGAATGTTCTTCGAAAATCTCGTAAATATAATATCATGATTGAATTAACAGTAACAATGAGTTGACATCAGGTATTCAAGAATTACTCACCCACTTTTCTTCTACTCCATCAGATTTTTGTAATTCTGATCTTTGTATTTCTTCTGTATCCAAAGGAAAACTTTCACTGCACTAGACCATTTGCTACAAACAAAAATAAAAATGCATTCAGTGAATTATTCAATTGCTAAAAAGCCGACATTGAAGTTCAGAACTACTCTCAAAATATATTGGAAACATATTTTAGAACACAGTTAGTTACCATAATCCAAAATATAAAAAAATTACCATTTGATATACCTCTGTTGATCTTTCCATTTGATGCAATCATTTGCTATTTTAAAAATCGTTAACTTTCAACTTATCTAGCTTTCCATGATGGGAGCCTCTGATAAGCTACACATATTTCTCAACAACCAATAAGAGCAAGAATTCATTTTCACCGTAGGGGTGTATTGTGAACTCAGAATATGTGAACTAATAATTATAAGAAGATTTTATTATTAAATATTATTGTGTTGTCAGCTTCAGCATGGAAAGGAGGAATCAAAAAACAAATGGATTGGGAATAATTCACACTGTAATATAATAATCTCATAACAATATAGGTCGCATGTATTTGTGAAGTAAATTTCAGATTTGCTGAATCCATATCCAACTCAAGTTTTCTGCGTTCAATGCTATAGAAAGAAATGGTCGGAAAGTTTTTGATTTTATTTGAATGAGTTGAAATAACCGTTATGAAAGCCAAAAATGTCCTGCTTCATTATATTTATACTCAACTATTTGTTTCATGATGACTATCATGAAAATATACATTTCAATCTCTGATATCAACTATTTTTGATAGTAAACTGATATTTTCATTTCAGAAAACATCTCCTAGTCGCGTGATGTTCTTATTCTCCTGCATTTTAATGCTAATCATCCCATTTCTCAGAATGGCTTGCCAGGATGAAATAGAAGACACAGTAGCAGTGATGGTAATGTTAACAACAGCACCATATTTCCTTTTTTTCTGCAGGTACCTATCCTACCTCAAACAAAACTTCTAGATCTTCATATAATACACATAATTTTTCAGGGGTTTCAAAACTGTAGGTCCTTTCGTAGTAATGATATATCGTATGGTAATGGGAGATCTGATAAGGTTCGCTTCTATTTACTTGGTTTTCGTAGTGGGATTCTCCCAAGCTTATTATATAATTTTCCTTTCCTTTGATAACCCCTTGACGCCAGACGATGTTGATGATTCTGCTACAAACCCCATGTCCACGCCTATAGAATCGATAATGGCGATGTTTTTGATGTCTATGACCAACTTTGGGGACTATTATGACGCTTTTGCTAGAACCGAACATGAATACGAGGCAAAGGTTCGAAATATTTGCAGACATTTTTGTTTGGGTAGTCTAGCTTTAAGTTTCAGGTGCTTTTCGTTATTTTCATGGGCATTGTAGCGATTTTACTGATCAACATGTTGATTGCTATGATGGGAAACACTTACCAAAAGATTGCAGAAACTAGAAACGAATGGCAAAGGCAGGTAAAATCATAGAAACTCTGTATCGGTATTTTGAAATTGGAACAAAAATCATAGTAGGTCATAGAACTCGTAGGTCACTTATTCAAAGTTTGAAGCACTAGCACAGATTCTTCTTCTTATTTCTTTGACTTTATGGCTATCCGGACATATGGCAGTGGCTATAATTCCAACCACTGGTCGTATCATAATAAATCCAAGATTTTTTTTTGTAGTGGGCAAGAATAGTTCTCGTAGTAGAACGTGGCGTGAGTCCACCAGAACGATTGAAACAATTGTTGGTATATTCTCAACCTATGTCTAATGGTAAAAGAGCCCTGGTCCTGCGATTGAATCAATCGGTAAATGAACCGCTCACTGAAAAACCTAAAAACTGATTTTAAAGGCCTATGTACGGATTTTAGGATGAAGACAAGGAAGAAATGAAGGAGATACTGGAGATCAAGAGGAGGCATGAGAGACATGTCAAGAAAAGGAAGGAGAAGAACGAAGAAAATCAACAAAAAACATTTATAACAAATGAGAAAACCAATCAATGAAATTAAATGATCTTACTTGAAGACTTAATTTACTTATGTTTCAAACCAGTTGAGTTATTCTATAGCAAGAATCAACATCATAAGTTCGGATTCACATTGATAATGACTGATGTAAAACCTGGTTTTAGAGCTTAGAAATGACAAGGCAAAAGGCAACGGAGTGTAGAATGGCCATAGATGACTAGAAATTTGGCGTTCTGTGTGCGTTCATTATATGTGATATAATATATGACTATGACAGATAATGGATTATTTCCGTAACTGGTGAAAAATTGCCTGTTGAACAATAATATCAATTAATCGAGATAATCGATGATTCTGATAAAGTGTAACCAGGCCTTGAAGATTTTACAAAAATGCAAAGTAACGGTATAACGGTATTATAGCCACTTTCAATAAATTTTGACATATCTGACCAGTGACCACCATTATGAGTTCTATGGTGACCACCTGTTAACTGACAGTGACAGGCTGACAGCTATGTAGCGAAAATACAAATAAACTCGAAAATACATAACGTTTTGAATAGAGCCGGTTGTGATATTATAATTTTGATTTTCCTACTACATGGTCAAAATTACAATAAAGTCGATAAATGAGAGTGAAAATGACAGAACATGGAGCTGCCTTGCAAACCTACAACCAAGAATTAGTTAAATGTAGGAATCAAACAAGATTCTGGTGATTGAATATAATAACTTTTTTTGTAGGTTTAGAAGACCTGAAAATAAGAAAAAACGAAGTACGGGCGATGATATACAAAGAGCAGGCAGAAAAAGTCGTCATAGAAAAAAACATCAAAGCCTTGCAGGATAAGCTCCTGTTATTAACACAAAATCTTCAGCAACATGAAGAGATGTATGAAAGCTATGAAACTACAATTCAGGAAACTGAAAATGGATTCAGGAAGGTTAGTGGCCAAATAAGAAATAGAAATATTCTGAATTCAATATTTTTGTTTTTTCTTCTTCAAGATTTTAGAAAGCAGTCAAACACTTCTACATATGGTCCAACATGAAGTTATTAGGCTTGATTCTAGTCAAAACATAAGCCTAGATAATATGATGATCAAAGGCATTCCTTCATACCATAATGAGAATGTTAATTACTGATGTTTTTCATTCTTCACTAATTTTAGGTCAAGTTTGTATACTGTAATACCATTAATATTATTTTTTTCTATTGATTTGTCATGTAATTTTAAGTATAAACTATTCTATTAGATTCAAAATAATTTATTTTTTAAATAATATAATTTAACAATATTCAGTTCATTATTTCATTCAAAATATTTAATGGAATCACAGAATCATAATGAAAACAAATATGTGTTGAAACATGGATTGCTTTATACATTTCCTAAACTTTTCTGCTCAGTCCAAATATGGAGTAACTCTCTAGGATCTCCATATCCATGACTAGCTACAACATATTTGAACCTAAATTTGTCATAATCCTTCCTATAGAAATAAAATTCCTCACAATGTAAAGGCTCAATTTTGGCCTTGTATGCCAACAATCCTAGGTAAATATCATCAAACCTAAAATGTTCAGTGTAAAAACTTGTATAGTACATATCTATCAAGGCTGCTCTGGACAAAACATAAGCCCCAGCAGTAATATAAACAGGCCACTTGTGATAAGGATACTCTTTTAATGACACATACCATTTGCTGGTCAAATGTCTAAGAGGGGAAGAGTCAACTAAACACCCAGTGTACAGCCTAACATCATTTTCCAGCTCAAAAGTCAATTCCTGTGGTCTACGTCCAATTTTGAGGAGTTCATTCATTGTTCCAAATGGATCTTTCAAGTATTTTGGATAGTTAGTGGGGTACCGAACAAACCTAAGTACGTTTTTTGTAGAAACATAGTAGTCATCATCAACAAACATGTAGAATTTAGAGTTAGAACAGAATTTAGTAGCCCACTGTAAGCCCATCATGGTTTTGTAAGTGTTATTGTAGTAAGTATCTGTGAAGTTCGCATGGACTATATCTTTATACTTGGAATACTCCTCATTCAGAGAATCTTGTAAACTTTTTGAGTCTCGATTGCCTACCAAAAATACAGTTCTTATCTCCACATCTGAAAATCGTCGCTCATACCCCCAAGAGCTTCTTATAGCATTACGCCGATCAAAATTCTCTGGGGAGGACTTGATGAGATATACCAGCCTTATCTCTTTCACTCTGGCACATTTTTCATGGCAAGTTTTACTGTATTCAAAATAATACATGTTTATTGGTGCTACATCCGGTATTGAATGGGCTTTCAGGCTCTCCACAAACGATTCTATCTCCCCATCATAAGGATAGTGAAAATCGTCGTAAAAATCACGTTCTAGTAAATGGTGAAAGGCTCCAAATACATAAAGGAGGCAGAGAGACACCAGAAATGCCAAATATCTTTTCAGTTTTCTTGAGTTGGTGAACATTTTGATTCTTTAAAATTTCGTGGTTCTACTAACCATCCACTCGCTAGGTATAATACATTTCTAGATGACATTAGGTAATTCAATTAGTGAATTACCTACTTATGAAACGAAACTACGATTCATAATCGCACCACGCACCTTCATCATTGCATTAGCATAAACAGTAATAAACACCAAAACACCAGCAAAAAGCAAAACAAAAAAGATTGGTTATTTTCTTTCATTCGATTCGAGTCCAGGTTATTATAAAAAAAGGTGTCTGTAATGACTGTAATCTGTATTAGTGTAATTGTGGTTATGTCCGTGGTGGTTTCAGCCCTCGGAAGAGAAGAAAGGAATTATCCGTCACGGGTTAGGTGCGAACGTGGCATTACTCCATAACAAGATTCGTTTTCACCATGCTTTAACATTTAGCCGTGATAATCATCTATTTTTTCAATTACCATTACCAATTATAACTATTCACCAGACTGACTGTTTTTTTCATCCTTCAATCAGTCTGATCTGGATGGTTGCCCAAATTCGCCCATAATAAAGTACGGTAAATAGGAAGTATTTCTGATCATGAGCCTCTTCGACTGGTGCTGCCACTCGCGTCGCAAATTCGAAGTTCAAAAATTCGTAATTTTTCCATTTTTCCTGTGCTGTGAAAACACGAAATTGTTTACAAATTATGTTTACCCAACAATTGGAGTAATACCTGGCCTCAAAATCGCTGTTAGCTAACATTGATTAAATAAATAGTCCGTTTTTTGCTGTGTAAGAAGTAACCCCAATAATCAGAACAGAGTAGAAACAACGATATGTCGCGTATTCGGCCATGTTTCTCGCGTTGAAAGTAGGCTGTGTGTTTATTTATATTTTTTGAGTGAAAAGTTCCGTTTTGGATAGCCCAAGTGTGCCCTGGGTTTAAAAACATTATAATGGATTCAACAGATAGGGGTGAGTAGTGCTATTTCTGGCGTTTATCAATAAAAACAGGAAAATGTGTGAATAAGAGGGCAATGGCAAAGTCAGGGTCGCGAATTTGGTTCAGTGACCGCATTTTCCTTATTTATTTTAACAAATTTGGTACGGGATCTAGGGCAACAGACAAAGTACAAAATGAATTTATCAGTTTGGATGGGATGATGTTTATTTTTAGTAATTATACAATTGTTGTATTTTTAAGGCTGTTTTGTTGTCAGTTCCAACACTGGACATGCGTCGAACCTGCCCTACTTACTACAGGTTGGTTGGTTCATGAAGAACCATACATACACATACTTACCTACATATTGGAACAAATTTATTTTCAGTAAATGTACAATAACAATTATTCATTATTTTGTAGGACACCCATGGCTTAACCAGTTTCACAAAGGTTGTTGTAGGTACCTGTACCAATCAAGACCTACATATAGGGTAGGTACCTTGTACCTACTCTGTGGGAGGGATGGTTTTCACAATCCTACCTTTATAGAAATTAGGAGATTAGGAATAATTCTTTTATATTTTTTTCTGCTTTTGAATTAGACAATGTGGTTGGCGAATTCAAAATTAATAATAAAAATTAACCAATAATCATGTATGAGTTTATGATAAGTTGTATGGAGGGTTTTATGTACCTAGAATCTATTCAAGTTTCAAGTAGATAACAACAAAATATTCATCTTGTGATCCTCTCAAACTGCAAACTGTTGTTGTTTACCTTGAATCTACCAATGTAGCTGCAATCCTGCAATTCACCAGTATTTAAAAAAAAGGTACCTACTGGAACTGGTACTATAGTTGATATTTTCCGAGACCAAGTCTGATGTGATTTGGATGTTAACACTACTAGAACCATCCATAGATGATGTTTCCATAAAAAAAATTGGAAAATAAATTCACGTGAAACCCAAGATCTGCCAAGATTAATCCCTATCATTAAATTTCCTACCTGGTGTCTACCATCCTCGCTACCATCTGTCTTCTACACCTGACAAAACATGAATCATTATATGTTTTGATTTTCAAAGCCAATCCAGTTTCTCTGTCCTTGGATCTCGTCTCAAGGGCAAAAATACAACCCTGCTGAGCGCTAATATTTAAGAACTGATTATCATCTAATAAGTGGTCAA
Source organism: Phaedon cochleariae (assembly GCA_918026855.4). Lineage (NCBI taxonomy): Eukaryota > Metazoa > Arthropoda > Insecta > Coleoptera > Chrysomelidae > Phaedon > Phaedon cochleariae. The sequence goes on along the minus strand of OU896715.1, from coordinate 2,159,430 downwards.
CATCTGCCTAATCGTTTTTTAGTAGGTACCATTTTTCAAACAGACGGCTGTCTGGGGTCTTATTACCTATTTCATTAAAGATTTCCATCTTTCATTTTGATATAATGAAGGCCAATTCGATATTCACAACTCATGTTCAATTTGATCATTTCACACGCTGGTATTCCCAAACTCAATTCCTTTCTGTGCATGCCGATTTGTCCTATCATCGCCTCAAGCAGGCCGTGGGGAAACATGAAACATCTAAATCTGACCCACTTGCAGCATAGGTAATCAGACGTCAGTCGCGAGCGACCTTGACCTTATCCCAAGTCTAGCATGTCGAGGCCCCATACTAAAGAAACTAGCAAAGAAACTTACGAATTTCAACATGATACACGTCTCATAATTTAAGGTTCATTTTAGGCTAATTTTTTGCCCCATTCCCAATTTTTCTGCTTCTCTCTATCTAAAAAAAATCTGTGGCTTTGCTAGCTTCAGCCCAACTCAGCAGAGCCATTTATGAAAACATTGATTTTTCACCGATTTGATATATTGAGATTTTAGAAAAGAAAAAACGAATGATTCCAAACAATTCATCCGAGGATTCATCGAAATACGCTTTATTCACTATGACGATTTTATTAGGCAAAGTGTTAGTATTGATTGTATTATGCTGCATATTTTTTGAAAGAAACCTGATGTGGCTTCGCTAGCTTCTTTATTATGGACTTCGCTAATAGATTATCAGCTCGATTATCAGAGTCATGTCATCAGAATTTGAGGTTCAAATATAGTGTGAGCATCAATCAAGGCAAGGGATTAGGTATGTTGTCAGTACTGAATAGACGTGGATCGAGACGTGGATAGACCAGTTGGAATTGTAGGTTTTTTGAAGTATTACAACTTATAACAAATAAATAATGCATTCCTAATATTATATTTCAGTTATATGTCTATTTTAATGATTACAAAAATTAAATATTTTTTTTCATTGACCAACTTATTTTGAACACCTTGTAGCACGATGGATAAAACATTATTTCGAATGATGCCGAATAAACTATCATTTAATATGTGCAGGCGTATTTCGTGAAATATATCATTACTAATTGAAACACACTATGGGTTTTGACATTGCAATTCAAGACAAGATATGAACGTCCATCAATTAAATGCGAATTGTAAAAATAGACATGTTTTGACGTGCTGTATATGATGAGCATGTTTACGACCACAGACGAACCAAATTTAATGACGTTATGCTAATGTCTCGGTCAATGGACAAAGTGACAAAGACTTCAAATCAACAGAGTCTGAGACTTTTCATACACCTCAAAATCTCAAATACGAATGAAAATCCCAAGGAAGGAAGGAACTGGCACCTACAGTCAATTTCAACTTCACTCCATGTTAGTCCAATTTTTTGTTTCTCCAATATTGTGTGATGTTATGATTCTCCTCGTAGTACTGTCTTGTTTCGGCTGAAGATGGATTTTTATAAATCCGAAACATGCCCCCCTGAATAACTCACATCACAAAAAAATTGTGGAGATGACTGAGCGTCCCTTCCTTCCCTTTCAAATATACACATATTGCAAGTTTTTGTACCATACTGTATTCTGTATTTCGATTCATTCCTATAATAAAGGGAAATGAAGAACACTGGGATGAACATGTGATGAGCGATAGATATCTTCTTTAAATTGTTAAAACCCAATTAAAAATAAGCAAAAAATTAATCGCGCTTGTTTACGACTTCCTATCTAGATAATTCAGCGTGTTTCGAATATATCTCATTGATTTTTTTGTTATTGTACCGCATTAAAATAAATTAATGCGAATAAATAAACTATTAAGCAATCTTGAAGCCTTCTACAATCAAACTATTTTGCTGGATATTTTCCACAAAATTCACATTTGCCCTTATTTGTGATTCCATTTAAAGCATTATTGTAATGATTCTGTTGGTTAACAAAGTCAACTTGTGCTGTATAGGTAAATAGGTAAAAAATGATTCGTACGTACAGCAATATCGATCTAATTCCGTCTACCAAACCGTCTAGACATCAATTACAATACCCGGAATTTTATAATCAATTGTGTCAGGAATGAACCTTTCAAATAACCTCACTGGTTGAGGAAACGCCCTGTGTACCACTCACGTCTACCATCGCCCTTGATCTCTCAATTCGCCGCAGACCACGTCCCATTGTTCGATGTTTATGAAAACTCTTCAAAGAAAATAAACTAGACGTGAAACTAGATCGTGAGTTTGCAGGGAACCTGCTGCATCATGACCTACTGATCTCTTTGCGAGTGGGACGCAGCCTTGAGTATCCAAGGACTACCGCGATTTGCTGGATCACAAAATGGTTGCCATGACACCGAACGTTGTACAGTTGGGAACGTGAGATTCGCATCTTCGGCTAGCTAAAACAACTAACTCGAAAATTCGAATGTTTTTGTTTTTCTACGTGACCGCACTTGACTGACTGACGAATATCGGATATCACAGTAGGCCGAGGGGTAAATCTCCTTGGAAGTCTGGTGTACACTACGTTGGAAGTCTTTGGAATTCTTTGGATGTCTTTGGAAGTCTTTGGATGTCTTCTGAAGTCTTTGGTATTCTTTGGATGTCTCTGGAAGTCTTTGGATGTCTTTGGAAGTCTTTGGGAAACTTTGGAAGTCTTTGGAAGTCTCTGGATGTCTTTGGAAGTCTTTGAAAGTCTATGTTAACTGGAAGTCTGGTGTACACATTTTTCCTGGAGATTTACCCCTCGCAGTAGGCGCAGAAATAGGCAGAAAATACTACAAGTTGATTATTTGTTAACGCAATTGCAAGAATTATAAACTTTGAACGGGGAGCTGAGAACACATATCTCTTGAGATAAGGAGACGCAATGGCGACTACTGTCCTGTCATCGGCTCGCTTATACTGACCCACTGAAGTACAAGAACGTGTTCCAAGGCGTTATAGCCAATGAATAGTATAGACAAGTGCTATTATCCTGACTAACAATCAAAGAACGGGCTACAAAGACTTCCAGTCAAACACAAAACACAAATAAAACACAATAAATGATAGGGAAATGTCTCGGGAAATGTGGACCGTTCAATCTAGAAAAAAAACTATGAAAGACAAAGTATCATTATCATGATTATCATGTCCGATAGTCAAGCAGCCATTGAAGCGCTAAGCTCTATGGTTATCAGCTCTAATATGGTTTGGGAATACCGGGAATACCCTTTTATGGGTCCTGGGACATTCCGGAGTAGATAGAGATGAAGTAGAGGACAAACTTACTAGGAAATGAGCTCAAACACCCTTCCTGGGACCAGAACCTTTCTGCGAGATGAGCACAAGTACTGTATCAGAAGTAATTAGGAAAGAAGAGGTTAAACAGGCTAGACGATTGAGAAAATCTTCAAGGTCTGAGGAGGAGGAAACCTCTACAGAATGTTTCACCCTACAGAACCCTACCCATGATAGAGGAGAAGGAGCTACCCTATTTCTAAGGGATTTAGGACTGGAAAAATTGATATAGCTACGAAGAACAACCTCATCGCAAAAAGAAGGGGGCACAATAGATCTTTTAGGTCGCAGTTTAGTTACCCTTTATGCAAGTACAGAATAAAATACTTCGAAGTCACATCAAAGTTAGTAGCATTTCTAGACCAAAACCTTCCCCATAGTATTTGTTTTGCTACCTATGAAAGTTCCAGCTGCTTGGCATTTACCGTTGCTCTAGCTCCATGTAGTCCCAAGTGCTGCTCTGTATCCTTTGAGCAGAATTTTGCAGTCTTGAAGGTTTGATTTGAATAGATCCGGCTCGTAGGACCAACATGTTCGTTGCTTGATAGCTTGATAGTTAGTGGACTCTATGTGTATGGTAATATGATATAAGTATGATAATGAAATAAAGATTGATATTAGAATTGCAATTCGTAATTCGTATCGTATTCGTATTCATAAATGGAGGACATACAAGTACTAAGGGGAGATAATAACCAATCTTGTCCCTTTGGATGCGCCCAGACTGACAATTGCTCCATTGACCAACAAACCCAAAGAGCCAGTCCGAATGCCCAGCGAGAGGACTGGAGCAAGCAAAAGCGCAACGAAAGGCAAAGTCGGCAGGTGAATCGGACACCATCATCATCACAGGCGGCCGAGGATCCATCGTTTATCGTTTGTTCGCGATTGCATAGCTTGCCGCGATAAAGCACCGCACCAGCGTCAGTCGAGCGCTTTTGTTTGCACTGGCTGCTAGACCGGAGAATACGAAACCGACAATTCCCCGAAAACGGATAAAACGAAACGTTTTGAGTTGCAGTTCGCGATATATGTGAAAAAAAATACGGATGGTTGCGCAAAGAAAACAGTCCGTGTGTCCGTCTGGCGTTGATAATAATCGAGATTGCGTTGTTTTGACGGGCTTTTTTTTTGTTCAGTTGTTTAGCGACCGTCGTTGCTGCGTGATTGTATTGCGGTGATTTTTTTTGTGTGTGGAAAATGATGAAAAAGGAGAAGCCGATGATGTCGGTGACGGCTATCATCCAGGGGGCACAAGCCCAGCATTGGGGTAGAACTCTGGCGGGGTTCGGGCCACCCCACATGTCACTTGGTAATTTATGCACACCGCCCTGTATATTTCGCTAATTGTTTCATGAGCTTTATCACCATAATCGACTTTCGGAGCAACCGCATAGGCGTAGACCATTATGATATCACACTGTATATTCAATTTGTTAATCCTAGAAGCTTTTGCTAAATATTTTATTTGTTGATTAAGCATAATAAAAGGAGTTACACTTGGAATGAAATAAAAATAACTGAGATTCCATGTAGTTGTTACTTATCTCTGAATTAGTCATTGTAATAATCAATTTGAGAAAATACGATCGTTTTGATAATTATTCATCATGGTGACCTACGAACTGACCTCAAAATAAATAATTATATTGATTGAGAGGCGGCCTAAAGAATAGATTATCAAGTATTTCAATTTTTCATCCACTGTTTGTTCATCAAAGAAGAAAACAAATGAGTTGTTGTTGTTCTAGCATTCACCCTGTAGAAATCATTCATTCAGTAGGTAGGTACACACATTTTACCTTGAGTAACAGAATATGATAGAAAAAATATCGAAGTACTCATATTATAACTTATTAATAACCTTATGAGGTGATAACCGGGGTGAAAATAACTGTTCTTTTAAGTTTTTTTGAGATTTGTTTCTCAAAAAAGTACCACTCCATAGAAAAATACATTTTGGAACCCCTCAATTAATATTTCATAATGTGTTTTGTCCACGACTGTTGTATAAAATATTCATAATACATGTACTTCCTCAAGCAAAACGATAGCCATTTTCCACACCAGTGAATAATAGCGGTGAATAATCATTATTCACTGGTCTAGAGTTCGTAGGGTACACGATAAATGTTTTGTATTAAGCAAGCATTTATCAGTACACGTTCAGGCTATAGCTAGGTACATTAATTATAGCTAACTTCATACGAATCATATTCAAATATATAGAAATCTTGATATACCTCCTCAGTATTACATTATTCCTCTCTTTATAATGTATGTATACTTGGAATAAGATGTTAGTATCAAATAGGGTATATCAAGATGATATACGGAAGCCATTGACATGTATGAACATGACAAGATAATCATAAATAGTTGTCATTGTTGAAACGTCAAATTTCGACGACACGCGGTGTTTCAGTTATAATTCCTAAAAAATGGATATTGATAGTGATGAAGAGATATTGTGTACTCCACCAGAGATAATAGAAGCTGCAAAAGTCACGTCAATGAATTCGTTGCCGGAGAACTCCCGAAATCTGTATGCATCTGTGTACAACACCTGCATGAACTGGAGGGCGTCTAAGAAAATTCATTCATTCTCAGAGTCAGAGTCTTACTGGTATATTTCACGGAATTAGCTGCAAAATATAAGCCATCCACATTATGGACACATCACTCGATGCTTATGCTTAATATAAATCAAGGAGTCAATATAAAAAACACTTCAGGCATGTGATGAAAAATATCTTGCAATGAAGGTAAGACATGAAAAAAACTTGCTTAACTAGTATTTATGAAATAAAATTCATCCTTATCAGGTCACAATGATAATAGGAATAATGGGTGCAATTTGAATAAATAGGCCCATAATAGTCTTAGAAAGAATTAATATAACATACGCTTCAATTTTCAGTTTTCCTAATGTCAAATAAGTTATGATAAAACAGTTGTTGAAAATAAATTCATATATCAAGAACAATATAGTAGTCGTGGACAAAGTATAGTATTCTACTCGCATATAATGAGCTATTATTCACTAAGGTTAATTATGCCACTCGCTACGCTCGTGACATAAACTTAACCTTCGTGAATAATAGCCCTCATTATATGCTTGTTGAATAATATACTATTCACTCACTGTAGGAGGTGGATAAGATGGTACAAGTGTAGGTGTTATAATCAATTAATATTTCATAATGTGTTTTCACTTACTAATAAATACAGTCCCCTAACTTTTGTTGGATTTCAAAGGTCCCGGGTCCGTCCTTAGGTACCCCCACTCACTACTGGTAATACTTATAATTCTTCACGATTTTATTTCCGCTTCGAATTATTATAATACACTACACAGGAAACAGTGAGGAAACAGCAGGAACTCAAGTTTTCATTCAAGTAAAAGTAGCCAATTTTCATCAACTTTGGAACCCCATTTTGAATTAACCAACTTCTGACTTCTTCTTTTTTTTTTTTCAAAATCACGGTGAATCCGAGAGTGAATCTGAACTACGGCAATTTACCGACAGAAAATCTTTTTTTTTTGTACTGTAGGTTGTAGGTTAGCTTCTGTACAGTAGATTAGCTCTAATTGAAATACAGGACAATATTCTAAATTTATCAGGAAGTGACCAAGTTGTCATTGTGATAAAAAATAGAAGAAGATTTCAAATAACCCCAAAATTGCAATGTCAACAAAAACAAACAACACAAACTATTAAAAAGGACATGAAAGGGTGAACTTGTATTTTTACGAGGAAAAATATCGAAAACTCTTCACCAAACTACCGATACACGTTTATAAAATAGATACTGTGGGTGAATCGAAGCTTTCGTACGAAATCTCAGAAATTACCTATGTAATGTGTCTAAATTCACAGTAGGTAGGTATACTTTGAAAAGGATTTCTCAGAATTAAGAAATACTCAAATCCTGAGGGTGTACCTATACTATATAGTAAAAACGATTGGGAGTCGCCCATGTTATCACTGCAAATTGTGGATCTGCCGATTTAATTATACTTCGAGTTTGAATTCAAGGTTATCTAGATGATTTGTCTTGCGATGGTGTCAGCCTTGCATTCGTTTAAATTTAGCGGATAGACATGGGTATCTTTTGTTTGCCATTTATAAATATTTACCATCCGATGCTATGCATTTTAAACGCCACACAAACAACTATGGCAAATCTCAAATCTCCAAAGAATGTTCCTTGAGTCATTTAGTCTTTGGCCTTCTGGCACCCTTCATGGGAACCTACTACCTATTTGTGATAGTTATAAGTTCCTAGATAGTCAATAACAAACATAAAATAAAGTAAATTGATAGATCCAAGTTGTGGAATGTTTCAGCATTTATATTTTTATCTTCACTTGGAAATGAGGAAGTGGTTCGCAATTCAATTTGGTTCAAATTAAAAGTCCTTGCTACAGTTCAGTGACGTTTTTATTTGATCGAATCACACACAGATACCTATTTGACCTTGAAACGCTTACATTTCTAAAACAACATGTCTTATCAGAAAAACGAGACGGATATTTTTATCATTAAAAAACTGCAGTGTTTTGAATTTTTATCTCAAATATCATGAGAAACATTCATCTGATTACAGTTTCCGGAAATCATATACCGGGTATCAGCAAATTTTCTAGATAAGCCATGGTTTACAGAGTTCCGAATGTACCTATTAGATTCAAATTCGGCAGTGGTTTAGGGTTCGAGAATTGGAAATATTTGCGACAATTCATGGTCTCCTATCACTTCCGGTGTCACTGGAAACGACCCCAACTTTTGATTTCCAGAGAAAGAAGTTTTGATATTGTGAAGTCACACCCATTGAACTTATGGAAACTTCGAACGCAAATATCTTTGTAATCGTTTGAAATAACCCTATCAAACCCGGTATCATTGAATTCGTCATGATAATCCCTAATCAATTATTTAATACAATACAGGGTGTCCCATTCGATAATCAAAAGTTGGGGTAGTTTCCAGTGAAACTGGAATCAATCAATTGATGAGCAATTTGGTATACTTGCTACCAGGGTTGGCATGAATTAATTCATATGAATTAAATCAGTGATTTAATTAGTGTATCAATTCCATTGACTTTATTCGAAAAAGTCATGAATTCATTCAAATTTTTGAAAATGAGACAAATTGCACTATTACCTTTGATTTTAACTAGTTTAAACTGAAAAATTCGATCGTATTTTGGCAAGACTTTGTTATTTCAAGCATGATAGAGATTTTTACTAACAGATATATACAGTATCAAGTATCATCCATAAAGTCCATAACATATGAGAACAGGTTTATTATCACCTATCGAATTTTTTTCTCTCGGCGATCCATTATGCATAATATCTGATAACTTGAAAATTGATTTTGACACATGTCACGTGATCACTGGTATAGTGATAAATAGAAATAATACTATAAAGCGACGAAAAGTGGGGTTAGATACCAAAATATCCATAAACATTTCTTATTAAGTTGCTACTCCACATTCAGTTTCGAGCAATTTTTGGAGGAGAATTGGAAATAGCTATATTTTTTCGAATATTCTTCAATTTTGTTACAATTCTCTTTTTTTTCTGACAGTAGTGATGTTGATGATGTACAAGTTGAATAGAATTCAATTTTATGCTCACGTATGGAGTTTCCAGCCATTATTTGAGAAAACTGAAAATAGCTATTTTTATATTTTTTAAATAACTTCATCTTCCCATCTAACCCCACTTTTTGCCTTCGTTATTTTTGAATTTACCGCCATACCAGTGATCAAGTGACATGTGTCAAAATCGACTTTCAAGTAGTCAGACATGCATAATAGATCCCCGAGAAAAAATGTTTCGATATTCTACTAATACACTTTTTCTCCATGTGTTACGAACTTTATGAATGATACTGGATCTACAATACGTATCTATTATTTTGTATTGAAAAAATTACATGTTATATTATGATGTTATTCTACAAGATTTCTGAAGGGAATAAAAACATAGTTTTTTGTATTTTTTATTCTATTTCGCTTTGGGTAAATGAAGTTTGTTTTTTTTTGTTTTGGCCGTTTTTTATGCACTTCTCTGTATGTAGGTGCATTCAAATATAGGCCTGCTGTACATCAAATGGTATTACCGCTCGATATTAATGGTGTTGCTTTATGGCGTGTTGTTAACTGCACGAACCTTGAACAAAAGTCGTCTGCAGGTCAAATTAAAAATAAACAAACACAAAGTTGAATAGGACAAACAAGAGGAGTTTTTTACCTGGAAAACCGGATAATTGTATTGTTTTGCATGATTTAATACTCGGTAGACGGGCAGTGATAAAAACAATGTAGTCCTAATTCAGTATAATCATGTAATAACCAGACGATTTTGTTGTTTTTATTCATGAAAATATGACTAGGTAGCAGGCGCTTTCAAATTAACGGTGTTACTCCTAAGGTGACGTGTGGAGTTAGTAACAAACCCTACATAAAACTCATGGATCATTTTCAATATTTGAAGAATTGTGATTTATTAAAAGAAAAGGGAAGAACCAGTTCGATCTCGGTCAAAATTATTATAGATGCAAAAGAACACATCCAGTGAAAACCTCTGTGTAAACAATGTCAAAAATGGGATGAAAAATAAGAACCACTTTATTGCATGTCGATATGGACCACATAAAAACCATAAAAAAACACGAAAATATTTTTGTAAATTATTTTGAATATCGTTTCGTTTTCGAAATACAGGTTGTTTGCAAAAAGAAATCTAACAAAATAATAACGTATTTTCTTTCATTTTGTCAGAGAGGCGAAGAAACATCTTGTATACAGTGTGTCCCACTTACCATGCTCACCATGGGTATCTTTTTAACGGTGAGAGATACGAGGTCGGTTAAATGACACCAAATGTGGGGTTTGTCAAGGCCAACTATAATGTGAAAAAATATTTTGATAAAATCTATTCGTTTTTGTTTTGTACGCAAAAAACAGATTTTGATCCGAGTTTTGATCATTTTCATGTCTCCTCCGTAGCTTCTTTAATTATGAAAATATTCAAATAGGATTTTCACATTCTCATGGCAGTTTTTCAAAGTGATTTCGAAAAAAATATGAAATTTATAATAACTCTTCGAGAATTTGAGATATCAGCACCAACTTTAGTTTTTCAAATGTAGGTCATAGCTCACTATGACTTAGTTACAAATAACTTTTTTTCTCTTACAGATGATATGTCGCATTAAATTATTAAATTGAAAAAAATGGCTGCTCCAAGATGGCGGACAAGATTTGGTCCGATTCCATTCAAAATTGGTGAATGGGGGTTTTTGAGGTCGGAGATCATGATTTTTTTGTTAAAATTCAAGATGGCGGCTTTCAAATAAATTTTTGTTTTTGTATAAATGACGATAACTCCGTTGTTATCAACACAAAACTATTACTGCGACATATCATCTGTAAGAGAAAAAAAAGTTATTTGTAACTAAGTCATAGTGAGCTATGACCTACATTTGAAAAACTAAAGTTGGTGCTGATATCTCAAATTCTAGAAGAGTTGGTATAAATTTCATATTTTTCTCGAAATCACTTTAAAAAACTGCCATGAGAATGTAAAATTCCTATTTGAATATTTTCATAAATAAAGAAGTTACGGAGGAGACATGAAAATGATCAAAATCTGTTTTTTGCGTATAAAACAAAAACGAATAGATTTTATCAAAATATTTTTTCACATTATAGTTGGCCTTGACAAACTCCACATTTGGTGTCATTTAACCGACCTCGTATCTCTCACCGTTAAAAAGATACCCATGGTGAGCATGGTAAGTGGGACACACTGTATATGTTCTTTTTTATTATAAAGAATGACGTGAATCTTGGTGATTCGTTTTATTGATCTAATTATAGTTGTACTTGGCTTTTAATGTCAATGGCAAGGTGCCTTTAATAATAGACTGAATAATGTGAAATGAACCATTTGTTACATATCAATTGTTGATCATTGAAAAATTATCTTTCGTCTGAAGGTGTTTCGGAAAAATGTTCACTTGTAATACCACAAGAGGTAATCGAAAATTATCCCTCGTCTTAGACTGGGAATAATATTCAAAATATCCATGAGCTCGAAAAAATTTCCGGAAAATAATTTGACCTCGTGTGGTATTCGGTAAGAAAATTTCACACCAGATTGTGTTTGGAAATTGAATAATTTCAGAATTTATTTGTTTATTTGATCTGCATACAGGTTCATGAATAAATTTAGTTTGCGTCGCAGTTTCGGCACCAATAATAGCAGATTCCTGATTTCTACCTATTATATTTTCATGTCAAAGTTTCAGATTTTTGTTTCGTATTGATTTTTCTAGTTTTAATTATAATGGTGTTCAAAAAAATCAATTCAATTCTGCAACTGAATTTCATTTGGTATGGAAGCTTTCGGTCATTCTATTTTCCAATTAAATGTTTAAGAAATATAAAAAAAGTGTGTTTGAGAAATAACGGTTTTATTACAAGTAATTTATTTTTGGCATTTATCTCGAGATCCTTACAGTTTTCGAAAAATTTACATGGGGGCAAAAAGTTTCCAAATTGAAAGGACAATCTGAATCTATGTCCCATTGAAAGAAGAGACGGTACGCAAAAAAGTTCTACAGGGTTAAATTGGGTACGACCCCTGAAAGTCTATCACCCTGTAGGTATTCAAAAATTCTCAATAGCCTTAAATATTGCATTTTTGAAGTGTATTAGGTGTACCAAATTTCAATCAATTATTCCGAGAATTGTATGAGAAAATTTAAAAAACATAAAAAAAATCTGAAACTGAAAAAATGTCTTCTTCAAGTTGTTAAAGTTCTGCTACAAAAAACTGAAACACTCTGTATATACGTTGCTATGGTAATTTGTCATAAAAACCCAAATTAACTTTATAAAAATCACTGGTGTGGAATTTTCGAAGAAATTGTTCTCTGCTCAGTATTTTTTCTTTATATTAGCAGTTCCCGCATTGCCATTGTAGAGATATTTTTAGAGAAAAATGTGTTATGGAGTCAGTGTCATGCTGAAAATGGGGGACTTATCATATTTCGTGTTGGAATACAAGCGAAAACAAGTTTCGCAATTCAATTAAGGATTTTTTTTGTACAGAGCGATGCTGTTTTCTATAATCTCCCGGTGGACGGCACTTTGATTTTTTAAGTGGGACACTTTGTATATTATTCCATTTTCAGATTCTTCATGAAGAGCTGATTTCATCGACCTATAACACTTGTGGTCTAGCAGTAATAATTACAGAGATATAGGATGTGAAAAATCGAGATTTTTCAACTTTAGGATTTTTTTGTGTCGAAACTATTCATAATTGGTCAAAACGGTTATCATTTCCCTATCCCAACATTTTGTTCACTATAAATTTATATTTAATTAAAATAAATACAGGGTGGTTCAGAATTAAGATTTTTGACCACCCTGTATCTATTTCGATTAAATATCAATTGATAGTACGTGAAAAGTTCAGATAGGGACATGGAAATCGTTTTGACCAATTATGAATAGTTTCGACACAAAAAAATCCTAAAGTTGAAAAATCTCGACTTTTCACATCCTATATCTTTGTTATCATTTCCGCTAGACCCTAAGTGTGATGGATCCATAAAATCAGCTCTCCAGGGATAATCTGAAAACGGAATGATATACAGGGTGTCTCATTGAAAAAATCAAAGTTGTTGCTACTTTTCAATATAAGCGGCAACGTCGCAGCGTTGAGAATATTTCAGGCCGATAGAACACAACGAATTATCCGAGGAACCAAATTTTCAAAACAATTCGGAAACGTTTAATATACCATTCACTGTGAATCAGCCTGTATATACATCTTCCTATAGAACTTCCAACTATGAAACTCCTTTTTGAAGAGTTCCTCCATTGAATGACTTCTTCACCTGGACTTCACCCGGTTATTTCAACTCCTTAGATCTTGATACAGGGTGAATTGAAAAAGCAAAAATATTAAAATCAACCGTTGAATAACTAACACCCAGTATGAGTTATCAAGTTGAAATTTTGCATGGGAGTATTTCAACTATATGCCTGAATCGAACAGGTTTTTGTAAAAAAATTGCCTGATAGTCATTTTTTAATTTTGATTTCTTCAACAAACAATAGTTTTTCCAAATGAGGGGAGTGTTGCAAGTAGGAATCGCACACACTGTATATATTGAAATATATCGGTAATTGTTTTAATGTAGACGTTGTGAAAAAACAAATGAATGCTGAGAGCTGCCAAGGCTACAAATAATATTATTATAATGGTGATTCCATTCATTTTTCATTGGTTCCGCATTCAGATTTGCGCACTTTTTACCTTGAAGAAGCCAAAATCGATGAGATAGACATTCTTTTTTTTTTTCATTTGCTCGATCGAGTTGTTGAAAATCAATGCGAAAAATCCGAAAAAAATATCTAATTTGTTTCTGGTCAAACTAAATACTACATAATTATAATCTCCAAAAATTCAAAAAAAATTCCAATACCTACCTCCTGTCCCTATCCTCCCTAGGAACGCACGATGTTCTTTGAACATTATAGGGATTCCCTTTCGTGCGCTCCAATCGATAAAAAAACATTCCTTGCTAAATTCATGACTCGAAAATCTCAATATAAATATGGATGAAACGTCAACCGCCACAAATAAAAATAGTTATTTATTATACAAGGGAAAAAAGTAGTAGATTTTAGCTCCAGGTTGTGTTGTCTCCCGACGCGTAGCGGAGGGAGACAAAAAACCGTGAGCTAAAATCTAATATTTTCCCGTGTATAATACACTATTTTTTTCTGTGACAGAAGGAAGGACGAATCAATATTGAGAAGATATTACATTATTTCGAAATCTGAAAATTATCAACGTGAAATTTCAAGGTTTTAACAGGAGGGACACCTGCGTTTTATAGGCATCTTTATCATTCTTTTGAAGTAATCAAATATCTGATGTCACTTCTGTCAGTTCAATTCTGTGATTTGATTTTAAAAAATTGCGAATTCAGTAGTTGTTTAGTAATATACGAAACCGCGAAGTCGAATGGAAGATAAAAGGACTTGCAGTTCTTTCTCGGAGACGGTATTATTGACTCATTTTTCGGAACTATAGCACAACAAAAGCCATTAACAGAGTATATATATGTGATATATATCCGGGAAAAAAGTACTCACTTTTTTCCCACGGGAAAAAAGTAATTTATGAAAAGTGACATTTTATAACCTGCCAACAGAGATGAAATGCCAAACTTTTTTCCCGTCACAGAAAAAACACATTTTCACTGTCGTCTATATATGTATAGTATAGTATAGTGTCAGTACTGATGAATGATATATCCTCAGTTCCAGAAAATCGTGTTAAAAAGTATATAAATTATGACAAAATGAAGCAAGAACTTCAAAATTACGACTGGAGTAACTACTATCAGCTAAGAAATGTGAAACAACAAGCTAAATACTTCCTGAAATCATTAACTGAGCTAGTTGAGAGAAACACTCGCACCATAAGGCTACCAAAAATCGAAAAAAAACGTAAGATATGGATAACTGATGCTTTAGTTAAATCAATAAATAAAAAAAATCAATTATACCGGAACTATAAAAAGAACCCTGAAAATACTGCTATTAGAGATACGTACATAGAATACCGCGAACTAACTGACAAATTGATAAAAAAGGCTAAATATCTTTTTTATAAAAATCAAATTAATAAAAACAAAAACAGCTCCAAAAATTTATGGAAAGTTGTTTCAGACCTAACTGGGTCGAATCAAACGCATGATGATATAACAGAAATTGTCACTGAAGACGGGGAGATAATAAAAAATAAAAAAGATATTGCCGAAATCTTCAATGATTATTTTGTCAGAGTAGGCGAGAGTCTTGCGGAAAAAATTAAAAAACCCAAGTCGGAAGAACCGATAAGATATTCACTGCCAAACTCGTTCTATCTTGCACCCACAGACAAGCAAGAAATAATAAGTATTATAGATACCCTAAAATTGAAAAAATCACCTGGCATTGACCAAATCAAAACAGAAACATTAAAGTCAATTTCTAATTTCATTGCGGAACCTTTAGCATTCCTAATCAATAATATATTCAAGTCTGGAGATTGCCCAGATGAGTTCAAAATGGCAGTTGTCACACCAATTTTTAAAAAAGGAGACAAAAAAATAATGTCAAATTACAGACCAATATCTGTAATATCTGGAATTACGAAAGTTTTCGAAAAGTGTCTGAAAAATAGATTATCAAAATTTATTGATAAATATAACATTATATCTAACAACCAATTTGGATTTCGAGAATCAATGTCCACAAGTGACGCAACGGCTACACTCCTAGGTAATATTTACAAAAATGTAGATGATGGCAATCCCACCCTTTGCGTATTCCTGGATCTGGCTAAGGCTTTCGATACCGTCAATCACGAGCAGCTATTGGGGGCCTTGGATGATGTAGGAATAAGAGGTGCAACTCTGGAACTAATCGGGAATTACTTGAAAAATAGAATACAGGTAGTTAAGATTGAAGGGAAGTTCAGCAGAGAGAGACTTCTGAATTGTGGCGTGCCTCAGGGTACTGTACTAGGTCCCTTACTATTTTCTATTTATATAAATAGCCTCCTCACTATGAATACAACGGGAAAAGTAATAAGTTTTGCCGATGATACTGCGATTTTGTATACAAGTGATACATGGGTCAATCTGAAAGAGATAGCAGAGAATGATTTAAAAAACATTATAAATTGGTTCAATCACAAAATTTTGACCATCAACTTTGATAAAACTTTTTTCATGCCGTTCTGCAGTTATAGAAATGGTCTACCCAACTTCAATACTCTCCAGATTCAAAACGATGAAGAAACGTTTGAGATAAAATCAACAACTAAAATAAAATATCTAGGAATCACGATCGATCCCCATCTGAGATGGGACAGTCATATTTCAAATGTGGCAAATACGCTGAGAAGTCTTTTACCGAAATTTAAATACCTCAGATCAATACTGGATATCACTGACCTCAAAACTATTTATTTTTCACTAGTCGAGTCACGCCTGCAGTATGCAATATTGAGCTGGGGAGGAGCTCTATGCACACATCTGAGAAAGCTAGACATTACACAAAAAAAAATTCTGAAGATGATGTACAAGAAAAAGTATACTTACTCATCCGATCAGCTATTTTCTGAACTCAGGATCTTAGATATTAGGCAGCTATACTTTTATCACAGTTTAATATTCCTATACAAAAACAGAATTGACCTTAAAAAAATTGACCACACTTACAATACACGTAATAAAACAAAAAATCAGATACAAACTACCTTTTTCAAAAAATCTATAGGCCACAGATGTCACCTTCATCTGTCCCAAAAAATTTACAATACTTTGCCAGGCATATATAAAACATATTTAGCAAAAATCAATTCAACCCAACTCATCAAAAAACTTTCTAAAAACTACTTATTTTCTATTGATAGAAATCAAATCCACAGTATATTCGACAATACCTAGGTCATATAATATGAATATTTGATGTCTTTCCTTAATTTTCTCAATCGGAAATATTATTTAATACATTTGTTAGTTATTATTTGTTATTATTATTATTACTGTTATTTCATTCCTATTACTATTATATATAATCGTAATTACTATTCACCTATTTTTGATTTTTGATATACAGATACATAAAAAAAAACAACCAAACGATTGAAAAAACATGCCTCGTTTATACTCATTGATAAATTGAAAGATTGACCCATGCTCGACCTGATCAGGTTCTAATGGGATTTTCAAGTTTATTCAAATTTGTTCAATTGTTCAATTATTGTGATTGTATATTATTAATTATTGAGATTGTATATTATATTAATTATTGTGATTGTATATTATGATTGTCACTATTATTATTATTACAATTTATTATTGTTATTATTGCCTACAACTATATTACTTAACATTGAATAAACTTATTATTATTATTATTATTATTATATAGGGTGTCCCGAAATTAGCCTGCCAAACTTCACCAGCGGCTTCTTCGACCAAAAATCAACTCAACTCCGTTCAGAAGAATGCATATTTTTATTTTATAGAAACGGGGAGAGAAAATCCAAAAAAATCAAGTAAATAGTTATTTGTTTAACTAGGCAGCAAAGTAGTAGATTGACTGCCGAGGCTGAATTCATAGCCGAACGTAGCGAGGCTAGGAATCCAGCTAAGGCAGCGAGTTGAACATATAATTTTTTCTCCGATCGTTCATAATGATATATATCTCTTTATTTTTCCTGTAGTGTTCAATTAGAATGAAATTTGATAGAAATCGCAGTTGTTGGAATGGTTGGTTGCTATGGAAATGTCCATAATAACTATAGTTTGACAATTCATGAAATTTTTGACAGTTGTGCGAAAAAATATCGGTATATTCGAATTATCATATAATGGACAGTGATAGCGACCTGGAAGAACTTACATCTCCAGAAATAAGGGAGGTGGCAAAAAATATAGAGTTGAATTTGTTGCCGGAGAGGTCTCGGATGAAATATGAAGGAAATTATAAACGATTTATGGATTATTAATTTTGCTGATAGATATCAATCAGCAAAGTAACCACTTTGCTGCCTAGGCAAGAAAAGTAATACTTTGCTGATTGATATGTGTCAGCAAAATTAATATTTGCTGCCAATCGGAGAAAATGAATGTACCACCTCCTCGATTAACGTACAGACAGTATTTAGGTTACTATTGCTCATATTTTTTTGGGACTATACTGGGTAATTCAATATTCGATGTAAGTAATTTAAGGACATATTGTTGGGATCAAAATAAGACTTTTTCTTCATATAAATATAAGCTACAGCCACTGTAAATAAGGCGAAAAAAAAAAAAAAAGATTATCTGAAACTGTGACTATAAAATAACGGATGAAATCTTCTGAAAATTGACTTGCCCCTGTTTTTGTAGACACGTCATTTTCTTCTTCCTTCCTACAATCGAATCAGCAGATGTCTACAATTGAATCTAATGATGGCTGCTATTGAATTTCCTGGGGCTATAATTGAATCTGCAGGTAGCTACAATCAAATTAACAGGTGGTTTCAATTGAATATACTGGTGTTTACAATTGAATTCACATGTGGCTACAATTGGCTATAATTCAATCTACAGGTGGCTATAATCGAATCTAAAGGTAGCTACAATAATATCTACAGGTGTTTATGAATGAATCAACAAGTGTCTACAATCGAATCTACAGGTGGCTACAACAATCGAATCTGAAGGTGGCTACAATCAGATCTACAGGTGTTTACAATCGAATCCATAGATGTATACAAACTAATCTACAGGGGCTACAATTGAATCTACAGGTGGTTACAATTGAATCAACAAGATGCATATTGCTGATGTGTTCAATATTTGCACTTATTTCAATGCCACTTTCTCGTATTCCATATAGTGGTGGTGCTCTACAATCACAGGTAAAATTTCCTTGGATCGCTTTGTCCCTTCATTTTATAGAAACGAGAGAAAAATCCCAAAAAATCAAGTAAAACGAATGTACCACCTCCTCGGTTAACCTACAGACAGTATTCAAAAATCACATAATCTCTGATCTCCCCTTCCAGGCCTCACCCTGGACCACACCCTGTCGATGTCGGGCCCCGTCGCCCCGCAGTCCCCGCTCGACCTCAAGCCCGACGCGCACGCGCTGCAGTTCAGCCCGCAGGGAGGGCCGTGCAGCCCGGGCGCCTTCTCGCTGGGCGGGGCCCCTGGCATGCTCAGCCCGTCCGGAGGGGGCGGGGCCAAGGCGGCCGGCCCCGCCTCCCCTTATCCGCCCAACCACCCGCTCAGCGGCTCCAAGCACCTGTGCTCGATTTGCGGCGACCGCGCCAGCGGCAAGCACTACGGGGTGTACAGGTGAGTGAATCCGAAATTATTGAATCTACAGGTGGCTAGAATTGGTTCTACAGGTGGCTACAATTGAATCAACAGGTGGCTAGAATTGATTCTACAGGTGGCGACAATTATAATTGAAACTACAGGTTGCTGTAATCGAATCCACAAGGGGATACAATCGAATCTTTAAGTGTCACAATCGAATCTACAGGTAGTTACAAACGAATCTTCAAGTGGCTACAATCGAATCTAGAGGTTTCTAAGATTGAATCAACAGGTGGCTATAATGAATCTACAGGTGGCTACAATTGAATCAACAGGTGTATACGATTGAATCTACTGGTAGCTACAATCGGACCAACAGGTGGGTACAATAATTGCATCTGAAGGTGGCTACAATTAGATCTGCAGGTATCTACAATCGAATTCACAGATGTATACAAACAAAATCTACAGGGGTCTTCAATTGTATCTACAGGTGGCTACAATTGAATCAACAGGTGGCTAGAATTGATTCTACAGGTGGCCACTATTATAATTGGATCTACAGGTTGCTGTAATCGAATCTACAAATGGCTACAATCGAATCTACAGGTGTCTACAATCGAATGAGCAGATGTCTATAATTAAATCTACTTATGGCTACAATTGAATCCCCTGGGGGGTATAATTGAATCTACCGGTAGCTACAATCAGATCAACAGGTGGTTTCAATTGAATATACAGATAGTTTTCGAGATATCGACGCTCAAAGTCAGCTTTCCGTTTCCGTTGCCAATAGGAGCACTCCGGTAGGCTACTACGTCTCCATTTTCGAAAATTTCCCGATTTCCATCACAGATTCGTTCATTACGACATCGACTTAGTCTATGTGAATTTTTTCAGATTTTTAATAGGCAAAATACAAATTTTCATTTCCCCACCTGATACTTCACTACGATATAGTCACCGAGCCATCTTCGGACGGCCGAAAGTTCCAGAAAAAGGCGGAAATCCACGCGAATTATCGCTTTTTCAGTAGAAAATGACACGCTGAATCGAATGAGACCATGATCAACTCGATAAGATAGATAGTTTTCGAGATATCGGCGTTCAAAGTCAGCTTTCCGCTTTTATTGCCTATAGGAGCACTCCAGTAGGCTACTACGTCTCCATTTTCCAAAATTTCTTGATTTCCACCACAGATTCGTTCATAACGACATCGAATTAGTCTATGTGAATTTTTTCAGATTATCAATAGGCAAAATAAAAATTTTCATTTTCCCACCTGAGACTTCAGTACGATATAGTCACCGAGCCATCTTCGGACGGCCGAAAGTGCCATAAAATGGCAGAAATCCACGCGAATTATGGCTTTTCCAGTAGAAAATGGCACGCTGAATCGAATGAGACCATGATCAGCTCGATAGGACAGATAGTTTTTGAGATATCGACGCTCAAAGTCAGCTTTCCGCTCTTATTGCCAATAGGAGCACTCCGGTAGGCTACTACGTCTCCATTATCCAAAATTTCCTGATTTCCACCACAGATTCGTTCATAACGACATCGAATTAGTCTATGTGAATTTTTTCAGATTTTTAATAGGCCGTATAAAAATTTTCATTTTCCCACCTGAGACTTCAGTACGATATCGTCACCGAGCCATCTTCGGACGGCCGAAAGTTCCAGAAAAAGGCGGAAATCCTCGCGAATTATCGCTTTTTCAGTAGAAAATGACACGCTGAATCGAATGAGACCATGATCAACTCGATAGGACAGATAGTTTTTGAGATATCGACGCTCAAAGTCAGCTTTCCGTTTCCGTTGCCAATAGGAGCACTCAGGTAGGCTACTACGTCTCCATTATCCAAAATTTCTTGATTTCCACCACAGATTCGTTCATAACGACATCGAATTAGTCTATGTGAATTTTTTCAGATTTTTAATAGGCCGAATAAAAATTTTCATTTTCCCACCTGAGACTTCAGTACGATATAGTCACCGAGCCATCTTCGGACGGCCGAAAGTGCCTTAAAATGGCAGAAATCCACGCGAATTATGGCTTTTTTAGTAGAAAATGGCACGCTGAATCGAATGAGACCATGATCAGCTCGATAGGACAGATAGTTTTTGAGATATCGACGCTCAAAGTCAGCTTTCCGCTTTTATTGCCAATAGGAGCACTCAGGTAGGCTACTACGTCTCCATTATCCAAAATTTCCTGATTTCTACCACAGATTCGTTCATAACGACATCGAATTGGTCTATGTGAATTTTTTTCAGATTTTTAATAGGCCGAATAAAAATTTTCATTTTCCCACCTGAGACTTCAGTACGATATCGTCAACGAGCCATCTTCGGAAGGCCGAAAGTGCCAGAAAACGGCGGAAATCCACGCGAATTATCGCTTTTCCAGAAGAAAATGGCACGCTGAATCGAATGAGACCATGATCAGCCCGATATGACAGATAGTTTTCGAGATATCGACGCTCAAAGTCCTTTCCGCATTTATTGCCAATAGGAGCACTTCGGTAGGCTACTACTTCTCCATTTTCCAAAATTTCCTGATTTCCACCACAGATTCGTTCATAACGACATCGAATTGGTCTAAGTGAATTTTCTCAGATATTTAATAGGCCAAATAAAAATTTTCATTTTCCCACCTGAGACTTCAGTACGATATAGTCACCGAGCCATCTTCGGACGGCCGAAAGTGCCAGAAAACGGCGGAAATCCACGCGAATTATCGCTTTTCCAGAAGAAAATGGCACGCTGAATCGAATGAGACCATGATCAGCTCGATAGGACAGATAGTTTTTGAGATATCGACACTCAAAGTCAGCTTTCCGCTTTTATTGCCAATAGGAGCACTCAGGTAGGCTACTACGTCTCTATTTTCCAAAATTTCCCGATTTCCACCACAGATTCGTTCATTACGACATCGAATTAGTCTATGTGAATTTTTTCAGATTTTTAATAGGCCAAATAAAAGTTTTCATTTTCCCACCTGAGACTTCAGTACGAAATAGTCACCAAGCCATCTTCGGACGGCCGAAAGTGCCAGAAAATGGCAGAAATCCACGCGAATTATGGCTTTTTCAGTAGAAAATGGCACGCTGAATCGAAAGAGACTATGATCAGCCCGATATAACAGATAGTTTTCGAGATATCGACGCTCAAAGTCAGCTTTCTGCTTTTATTGCCAATAGGAGCACTCCGGTAGGCTACTACGTTTCTATTTTCCAAAATTTCCCGATTTCCACCACAGATTCGTTCATTACGACATCGAATTAGTCTATGTGAATTTTTTCATATTGTTAATAGGCAAAATAAAAATTTTCATTTTCCCACCTGAGACTTCAGTACAATATAGTCACCGAGCCATCTTCGGACGGCTGAAAGTGCCTGAAAACGGCGGAAATCCACGCGAATTATCGCTTTTCCAGTAGAAAATGGTACGCTGAATCGAATGAGACGATGATCAGCTCGATAGGACTGATAGTTTTTGAGATATCGACGCCCAAAGTCAGCTTTCCGCTTTTATTGCCTATAGGAGCACTCCGGTAGGATACTACGTCTCCATTTTCCAAAATTTCTTGATCCCCACCACAGATTCCTTCATTACGACATCGAATTAGTCCATGTGAATTTTTTCAGATTTTTTAATAGGCAAAATAAAAATTTTCATGTTCCAACCTGGGACTTCAGTACGATATAGTCACCGAGCCATCTTCGGACGGCCAAAACTGCCATAAAACGGCGGAAATCCACGCGAATTATCGCTTTTCCAGTAGAAAATGGTACGCTGAATCGAATGAGACCATGATCAGCCCGATATGACAGATAGTTTTCGAGATATCGACGCTCAAAGTCAGCTTTCCGCAAAGTCAGGATTTCAGAATGTTATGCAGGTTTTTTTCTGATATTTTGGAATGAAAGACCGAGTACCCTCGTTAAATCATTGAAAATATATATATTTTACTGCTCCAGTGAAATAGCGGTAGCTTGTTGAGAGATTTCATAAAATATGGGATTCACGTCAGTTATAAATTCGTGTTTGTTGGATTTCAGTAACATAGACAAAACAGTGCAATTACTCATTTCAAATTAACGAGTCTTCGCGTGAACGGTAATGCACAAAACAAATGCATCAAATTCAACTCAGTTAAATATTGAGGTCATCTTTATCATATCAAGAAACAAAGCACACCAGAGTAGGGGTGGGAAAATTTATCGATAATATCGATAACATCGATATTTATTGATAAAATTTTCGATAATTTTCGATAATATCGATACATTATGATTATCGATAATCCAAAATCACTATATTTTGAATTTTTGAAATTCAAATTGATGTATCTTATTTGATGACTCACATAATACATTATTCAAACTCAAGAAACCAATGTACCTAGTTATTTCAATAAAATCCTAGAAACGTCTAGAAGCATTGGTGTCCGCCCTTTCCCAAAATTAATTAAAATCGTACTCTAAAATTGCTTCACTCATTTTCATATAGATATGCATCGTATTACTCATAGATTTCAAGTTAGAGCATCTCAAAATAGGTGAATTTCTGTGTTGAAATGTGTTTGTTGAGATGTAGCTGGATACAGTGCTTGCACCAGACAGTTATATACCTCTGCATGTAATAATAATTATGAAAAATGAGTGGAATTGAATATAATTAATCCAATGAATCCGATATCGATTATACCTAATTGTTTTGCTGACTAACACGTGTAAATCGTGATTGATATTATTGACCTTCACGTGATAATAGAATAATTATCGAGTTGTGGTGGTTAAATATTTTTCTAAAGCAAAGTGTATGCATTTTTCCAAATTATGTTCGCTACCCAATGTAGAAAATTCACAGAAAAAACTAAAGCCATCTGTTTCTGTATATACTAAAGGAAAGATCTCTGAAAATAATAAGTAGTCATTATTTCGTGTCAATTATTGAAATCTACTCATTATGAATAAAAGCATCTCCAATTTTTGTTCAATCTGAGAAATGACTGTATTTTCAATGGATCCGGATCAAAATTCCTGTATCTGAAGCCTATTTTCGGCAAAAAACAAATAAGAGCCCCACAGCGAACCAACACCCTGTACCAGCATTTTCAAAACATTGTTCGACTATAGTCGAGTGACACCTCGTTGGAAACGCAATGATCCATTCTACAATAATATCCGGATGTAATCGAAACTCATCTTTCCGTTTTCCAGAAAATCAACGGTGTATGCCTGGGGACACCTGTTGCACGTTCTAATTTTTTTTTTCTCGAACTTCTGGAATTCCTTGTGACTCGCAGCACCCACCGATGGGATATTAATTCATTTTCCATAGGATTCACGGACAATGAACAGAGCAGCACGTTGATTCGTCCGCGTATCTAACTAGCGACTGTTCAGTTGCGATTCCAAGGCCGCTGTGATGCAATACTCGTGCGCGAGGCCATGGTCACGGTGTAATTCTTCTGTTTTGTCATTGCCAGGGCGATTGTCGACAAAGAGAGAGAGAGAGAGAAAAATAGAGAGATTTATGAAGATAGAAAAATCATGCTCGTTGCCTATTATTTGTTACGCTTCCTTTCATTGTAATGAGAAATAACGAGACATTTATTACGCGAGATGTGCAATTTTGTTTTACAGGGTGTGGCTGAAGGAAGGGTCAAGTTGTTTCACAAGTATATTGAAAAGTGATTCCATCATGTGTACAGGGTAGGCCAAATTGAACACTTTTAAAGGGAAAGTCCTATTCTTGAACCAAATGGAAGAAAACTGATGTCGGTGCCTTAGGGTCGATTCTCATGAAAAACTCAATGGTGAAATCCGCATATCGATATCTGTCATCGTTTCGGAGTTACAAGGTGTTCTTCGAAAATGGGCATTTTTGAAAAATGGCTACAGATATTTTTTTCAGCAAAAATTGTCTGCTCTTATGAAAATAAGTGCAATGCATTGAGTTTGTGATGAAAATTTATTTATTACATGGTGGTTTATGATTCAGAATTAGGATCACCCTGTATCTGTTCCAATTAGATGTCAATAAATAGTAAATCAAAAGTTAAGGCAGTGACATGCAAGCCGTTTTGACCAATCAGGAATAGTTTCGACACAAAAAAATCCCAAAGTTGAAAAATCTCGATTAGGAACACCCTATATCTCTGTAATCATTCCCGCTAGACCCCAAGTGTGATAGATCGATGAAATCAGCTCTTCAGGGAGAATCTGAAAATGCAATGACAGGAAGGGTGTCCCATTTGAAAAAAACAACTTTATACATATCTCTTTTTCCTAACACCCTGTATAACTCAATAATTTCAAATCGCACATACAAAGTTTCGACATCCAGCCAATCGGAAAAAAATCAGTGATATTCCATGGTGTCTCATAAAAACTCAGTGTTGTATCTTTTTCTGTATACTCTGTATATTTGGTGGAGGTGTACGAAAAAAATTATTAAATTGATGTGGAATTTTTTCGAATGGAAGGAAAACAAAAAAGATAAAGGGTGGTTCAGATTGATAAAACTAACCTTGTATCTGAATTGGGTCATTTATTCATTCGATATAAAGCGATTGTTTAGTTTAAAAAAAATGAAGACCGGATAAGGATCTAAAATTCTAATGTAGGTTAATTCAAGACATCCTTTGAGATCACTGGATAGCAGTAGAAGTTGTTATTATATGAACTTTTCTTTCTATTTTACGTTAAAATCTGAAACACCCTGTATGGTGTATCTAACAAGCAATGCATTTATGAAAAATTCGTAGGTATTGCCAGGTCCTTGAATGAAAATATCTAGAATATATTCATCGCTTTTTTGTAACTGGTTTCAATGCCAATTTACCTATTTTATTTTTCTTGGCTACAGCTACTGACTCAACATTTCCGATTTTCATCCATGCAAGTAAAATATCACCTGTTCAGTTTCTATTTCTAGTACTTTGACATTGTCGTGAACTCTAGAACTAGATTTTGCACAAGTACAACTACTCTCTAATATACATATACAAAATTATCACAAGTTTTTGACCTGAAGAAAATTTCTCCTACTAAGGTTTTTCATCCGCTTGAGATATGACAAACAAATATAATCAGAGGGGTTTACATGTGAAACATGATCCCTGGTATATTGTATTTTTCATCCAAACTTGAAGATCATAAAAAATACTACTAATTTGATAAGTTACCAATAGTGGACACTGGATTTGGATATCGCTGTATTTGAATAACCCTGTATTTGAATAACCCTGTATAAAATCCATCGACTTTTCTAGATCACCTTAAATGAGGTTTGACTATGGCAAAATCAACTTGTATTAGTTTGTGATATAAACGCAATGAGATATGTTATGCCACAAGGGTCCGTTTCGGGGCCAATCGTTATGAGTAGATGATAGATGACGTTTATCTTTTGCAGCTGTGAAGGATGCAAAGGGTTCTTCAAAAGAACAGTCCGGAAAGATCTGTCCTATGCTTGCAGAGAAGAAAAAAATTGCATCATCGACAAAAGACAAAGAAATAGGTAAGACACACTCAAAAAATGTAGATATTCATTTTTACAAAGTTGGATATTGTATTGAGAAAATAAGAAGTACGAGTTTGTTCATCAGTTGAAAAATATAAAGAATTTCTTATAATTTCCATTGCTTTTTTCACTATTAAAAAATAGTTTATTTAAGATTATTTTACTATTCAAGAAATATACTATTCCTTGAAATAGTTTAATTCAAACTTACTTAATTTTCATAAAAGTATGGTTATTTAATTTCAAGATTAATTTCAATTTTAGTATCGCAGCTAGAGCAATTTACATTACAATTTACATCGTTTGTAATTTCTTATCTTCAGATTGAACTTGTAATCAGTAGATAATTAAAATTACACTTTTGCACGATCGATCGTGAAAAAATATTAATTAATTACCGTTTTTTTTTCGTCCTTGTGATTTATGATATATTGGGTGTATTTTCTTAAGGTGTCAGTACTGCCGCTACCAAAAATGCTTGGTGATGGGCATGAAGCGAGAGGCAGTGCAGGAAGAAAGACAGAGAACCAAGGAGAGAGACAACTCCGAAGTTGAATCGACTTCCAACATACAAACCGAGATGCCGATAGAGAGGCTCCTGGATGCGGAAAAAAGAGTGGAGTGCAACGATCCACCAATACCACTAGAGGTGAGGAAAATTACATCGACATATATTATGAAGATCCATCAAATAGCGCCTCAATAAAAGTTGTATATATAAAAAAAGGAGATATTATCATTTCATACATTTTAAAATATTTTGCTAGCCGCACGAATCTTTTTTTGGTGATAACCCGATTGATCCCGTACTATCGTCCACAGCAAAATTTGGTTTGTCTAGTGCTAGTCAGTGGATCATCTTTTTCATTTTCTGTGCATTGTCAAACAATGTAGCAAGATTTTTATGGTGAGTGTCGCCAACAGTGTAGCAGCAGCATTTCGTTTTTACACATCATCACACAGAGAATGTTCGTTAATTTGGTGCAACGGTGTCTTGACACAGGGTGTTTGATGAAACAAAGAGGAGGAACATTTGAGAAAACCTGTACCACCCGAAATGGAGATTTTGTCTATCTTGATGAGTTCTACATCCTGTTTAATTTTAGGACAATCAGGAAAAAAATATTTTTCGACCTGCATTCACAGAAGAACTAGGGTCATCTGTTTCTGTACCTACTGAAGAAAAGATCTGTGAAAATAATTAGTAGTCATTATTTCGTGGCAATTGTTGAAATCTACTCTTTATGAGTAAAAGCATCTCCAATTTTTGTTCAGTCTGAGAAATGACTGTATTTTCAATGGATCCGGATCAAAATTCCTGTATCTGAAGCCTTTTTTCGGCAGAAAACAAATGAGAGCCCCACAGCGAACCAACACCCTGTACAAGCATTTTCAAAACATTGTTCGACTATAGTCGAGTAACACCTCGTTGGAAACGCAATGATCCATTCTACAATAATATCCGGATGTAATCGAAACTCAACTTTCCGTTTTCCAGAAAATCAACGGATCATCTTTTTCATTTTCTGTGCATTGTCAAACAAAGTTTACGAAAATAATGAACTTGTTGACATACTTTTGATTTTTATGGTGAGTGTCGCCAACAGTGTAGCAGCAGCATTTCGTTTTTACACATCATCACACCGAGAATGTTCATTGATTTGGTGCAACGGTGTCTTGACACAGGGTGTTTGATGAAACAAAGAGGAGGAACATTTGAGAAAACCTGTACCACCCGAAATGGAGATTTTGTCTATCTTGATGAGTTCTACATCCTGTTTAATTTTAGGACAATCAGGAAAAAAATATTTTTCGACCTGCATTCACAGAAGAACTAGGGTCATCTGTTTCTGTACCTACTGAAGAAAAGATCTGTGAAAATAATTAGTAGTCATTATTTCGTGGCAATTGTTGAAATCTACTCTTTATGAGTAAAAGCATCTCCAATTTTTGTTCAGTCTGAGAAATGACTGTATTTTCAATGGATCCGGATCAAAATTCCTGTATCTGAAGCCTTTTTTCGGCAGAAAACAAATGAGAGCCCCACAGCGAACCAACACCCTGTACAAGCATTTTCAAAACATTGTTCGACTATAGTCGAGTAACACCTCGTTGGAAACGCAATGATCCATTCTACAATAATATCCGGATGTAATCGAAACTCAACTTTCCGTTTTCCAGAAAATCAACGGATCATCTTTTTCATTTTCTGTGCATTGTCAAAGAAAGTTTACGAAAATAATGAACTTGTTGACATACTTTTGATTTTTATGGTGAGTGTCGCCAACAGTGTAGCAGCAGCATTTCGTTTGTACACATCATCACACCGAGAATGTTCATTGATTTGGTGCAACGGTGTCTTGACACAGGGTGTTTGATGAAACAAAGAGGAGGAACATTTGAGAAAACCTGTACCACCCGAAATGGAGATTTTGTCTATCTTGATGAGTTCTTCATCCTGTTTAATTTTAGGACAATCAGGAAAAAATATTTTTCGACCTGTATTCACAAAAGAACTATGGTCATCTGTTTCTGTACCTACTGAAGAAAAGATCTGTGAAAATAATTAGTAGTCATTATTTCGTGGCAATTGTTGAAATATACTCTTTATGAGTAAAAGCATCTCCAATTTTTGTTCAGTCTGAGAAATGACTGTATTTTCAATGGATCCGGATCAAAATTCCTGTATCTGAAGCCTTTTTTCGGCAGAAAACAAATGAGAGCCCCACAGCGAACCAACACCCTGTACAAGCATTTTCAAAACATTGTTCGACTATAGTCGAGTGACACCTCGTTGGAAACGCAATGATCCATTCTACAATAATATCCGGATGCAATCGAAACTCAACTTTCCGTTTTCCAGAAGATCAACGGATCATCTTTTTCATTTTCTTTGCATTGTCAAACAAAGTTTACGAAAATAATGAACTTGTTGACGTACTTTTGATTTTTATGGTGAGTGTCGCCAACAGTGTAGCAGCAGCATTTCGTTTGTACACATCATCACACCGAGAATGTTCATTAATTTGGTGCAACGGTGTCTTGACACAGGGTGTTTGATGAAACAAAGAGAAGGAACATTTGAGAAAACCTGTACCACCCGAAATGGAGATTTTGTCTATCTTGATGAGTTCTACATCCTGTTAAATTTTAGGACAATCAGGAAAACATATTTTTCGACCTGTATTCACAGAAGAACTATGGTCATCTGTTTCTGGACCTACTGAAGAAAAGATCTGTGAAAATAATTAGTAGTCATTATTTCGTGGCAATTGTTGAAATCTACTCTTTATGAGTAAAAGCATCTCCAATTTTTGTTCAGTCTGAGAAATGACTGTATTTTCAATGGATCCGGATCAAAATTCCTGTATCTGAAGCCTTTTTTCGGCAAAAAACAAATGAGAGCCTCACAGCGAACCAACACCCTGTACAAGCATTTTCAAAACATTGTTCGACTATAGTCGAGTGACACCTCGTTGGAAACGCAATGATCCATTCTACAATAATATCCGGATGTAATCGAAACTCAACTTTCCGGTTTTCAGAAAATCAACGGATCATCTTTTTCATTTTCTGTGCATTGTCAAACAATGTAGCAAGTTTACGAAAATAATGAACTAGTTGACATACTTTTGATTTTTATGGTGAGTGTCGCCAACAGTGTAGCAGCAGCATTTCGTTTGTACACATCATCACACCGAGAATGTTCGATTAATTTGGTGCAACGGTGTCTTGACACAGGGTGTTTGATGAAACAAAGAGGAGGAACATTTGAGAAAACCTGTACCACCCGAAATGGAGATTTAGTCTATCTTGATGAGTTCTCCATCCTGCTTTAATTTTAGGACAATCAGGAAAAAACTATTTTTCGACCTGTATAAGCCTACTGCATTGCGTAAACCGCTGATCTTGAAAATCTGAATGAAAAGTCTCTACTTAATGTGACTCCGGATTCTTTCTTTACGGGTCTGAATTAGTGTCATAGTATTTTTTGGGATTTTTAGGGCAATCAGAAAAAAATATTTTTCGACATGCTATGGAAATCTAAAATACTCCTTTTGGAAATTTCAGCGCGGAGTCCTAAACTATTTATTTCCAAAGATGTGCTACGGACTTTTGCTGAAAAAAAAAACATTTTTGAAATCGGATGTAAAACATGTTCCAGCCACGACTTCCCATTAATTCCAGACACGCGTCATACCACCACAGAACTCAAAAGACCGAAATATCAATCAGACTTTGACACTCTGTATCTCAGAAACGAAATACTTGCGGACATATTTTTATACGAACTTTTCTTCTTATTTTGACGTCAGCAACATGCTCCTGGATTTTTTACACGTACTTCAGAAACACCCTGTATATTTTCGTAGATGATTTTTCACTTTTCATATTGTGTAATATTGTGAGATATACACATCAAGTGCCATCAGAGGAACACATCTATGGAAGAAAATTCAAATCCACGTGTATTTTGAAAGAGTTATGATTACTTTTTCCGAAATTCACAAAAAGTTGTCCTGTGGGGCTTATTCTTGTCCCACAACATATTGTGATATATACAGATTATGAAGGACCCTTAGAGGTTCATATTAATGGAAAATAGCGAGGAAAATAGTTTCATCCACGGATATATTTTGGAGGTGTTAGTCATTTCATGGCCAGCCATGAGTATAGATGATCTCTCTGAATTCTAACAAAATGGTCAAAGGGAGTTGAAAATTGAATAAATATGTTTCAGCTCTGAATATAAACAAAAATATTTGGAATCATGGAAAAACTTCTGATAAATAAATGAGAGAAATTTTCTAGGAGGCTGAGCATATTTCCTCGATAGTAGTTTGTTTTGTTTACACGTCAATGTTCTGGTGACCTTGCATTCTCGATTCGATTACATTAATTCGTTCTAAATTTAATCTTTCTCGCGTTTATTCAGCAATGGATGTTTGTTCAAAATGCAAAACACTCGTTATGAATGCACATGCAAATGTTTCAATCGATCAACGTAGGCTGATTTATGATCGAACGTCCGGTGATTGATATCGACATTGACAGGTTTCACTGTTCAAATTTTTCACCATGGAGCCTTGTTTTTATTGGCATTCAGGATTTTGGCTCTAAATGTTCCATAACCATTCATTCACTGCCCGTTTTTTGGCTCATTTGGATTTTTCACCACATTTTGCCAGTATTCATAGTTTGTCTGAAATCTTCATAACTACATGAACATGAATGTTAACGAATATACAACATTTTATGCTTAGCCAAAGGGAATCTGTACCATGATTAGTCATGACACATGAGTCCCATCCCCTGAAGCTATGATCCTTACAATGAGAAATCTCCGAGGTGAACACAGTTAGGTTAGAGGTGAATACGAACATTGGCATGATGAAAATTAACGTTAGGGCGAGGAAAAACAAAACCGAAACCCTCTTGAGTTGGTTTGTCGCTTCGGACACGGCACTCATCGCTTATATCCGCAAGCCACGCCCAGAATCGTCCGATAGGGCGATGCCTACGCTTTTGCGATTTCTCTTTTTATTTTTCTTCGTTCTGGTGCGCATGGTGAACTGGGCGCGCATAAAATTCACCAGAACATTTTTAACAAAGTGTAGAATCATAGAAATGTATGTTGTCTTTTATTTTCGTTAATTTGACTCCTTTTGGTGACCTGCATACACATTTTACTCATAATTAAACTATGCAAACTATTTAATTCATCCAGTGAGCCATGTGATAGTTTTTCTTGCATATTTTGAACTGAATGGATCTTGATTAATTTACGCTGGTATAGTTTGTTGAATGAGTGAAATTGCAAGGCGTTTTGCTCGGAGACTGATAGTCTGTATTCAAGAGGTCTGAATTCATTTGGAGCCCTAGAATAGGATAACTATGGACTTCAGCATTTCGTCGGTTTACTATCAAAACCTCCTAAGTCCGAATTCTAGAGAATTTTAGGTTTTGAACATTTTCACCATCTACAAAATTCAGCGCACCCATCACCAAATCATCATAAGTCTATGTTTATGGTAGCGACATCTATTAGATATAATCTAAACCTCCTAACTCTACTCGTAGAGATTTTGAACTCAAGAGTCTGCAAGAGAGGATAAGGTTAAATTGTGCTTGTTGAGAAAGTATAAAGCTCTATTGTTTGAATCATTATTTGAAGTGAAATCCATGTCAGACACCAAAGTAAGTTTATGATGAACTATTTGGTCAATCTTCTCGAATATTTCTACAGTTATGCGAAGGAAAATCTTGTTTTGATTCTTCATGTGGACAGACTTACGAAGTAATAAGACAGACATATCCTCCCACTTGACCCATAGTGGAATTCTACCCCCTCTACCGTAGTCCGGTGGTGTTTTTTAATAACCACTACCCCCTGGAATCCAACCCAATTAGTGAGGCACCAGGCCATATGTACGGCCTGATGGGGCTATTCTCGTCCCCCCATAGTACCCATGTCAACAAGATTCCTCTTGTTACGTTTGAAAATGGAGATACAAGGAATATCCTCGAGCCACGCCCAGAATCGGCCGATCGTCATTCTTCTTTTTCTTTCTTAGAGCGCTGTGACGAATATCCGGCAGGCCACCAACAAACACCTCGTTCTCATGGTGGACTGGGCACGTATGATCCCGCACTTCACGTCTCTGCCGCTGTCAGATCAGGTGCTGCTGCTCAGAGCCGGGTGGAACGAGCTGCTGATCGCGGCCTTCTCGCACCGATCGGTGCATGCGCAGGAGGGGATCGTCTTGGCCACCGGATTGACAGTCAACAAGTGAGTCTCTTCGAATTGCCACAACTATCGAAGAATGATAAAAAGTTGGTTCATGTGTTTGTAACTAACTTCTGATTTTAACCGTGTTGCGAAATTCAACAAGTGATTTCCATCAAGGTAACATAGTTTGCGTGGATCAGTGAATCTGAATAATACTTGTATTTTATTCATTGAACCTCGCATTGGACAACCAATCCTTGAATCAATCATTTGATGAAGATTCATCAGTTGGTGAATACAGCAGTTCAACTAGCCTTGAGAGAGAAAAAAATTTCTTCCCCATCTGCCCTGTAAAATAATGTAAATTTTATGTTGGTAACATCGAAAATGGGAAAAAATGGAGAAGATCATATTAACCTCAATCAAGGTGGATGGAATATGGTGTAATCACAGATAGTGTTTGTTTTCTCCCAAAACGCTTGACCGCAGATTCCGCAATAATGGCATATTAGTTCTCAGTTGTCCGCAAGATGGCGACACTTTTTAAAGATTTCCTTCCTTTCCCCATAATAATATCATACCATTCATAACCTGACCTCAAATCAAATGATATTAAATTTGAAAGTACGAAACTGTAATTTTGGTGAATTCTAATTATCATTAATTCCACTAACCTTGAATTTTGGATGAGATATCACCATCTAACGGGTAAAATGCGAACTATATTCCGCGATATGGAAAAGAATCCTTCTGTCAAGTAGCCTGTAGGTCAAAAACTTTGACCGAAAAACAGTAGATGGCCTTTGATAGGAGTTTCTTCACCATCTTCTGTTCTTCCTGACCTCAATATAAGAGATGATGGAATGGTCTTCTTCTCCATTTTATCTCATTTCCAGAGTTGCCAATATAAAATTTCCATTATTTTATGTTGGGCCACTGAAGACAAGGACAGATGGGGATGGGGAAGACATGTTCTCGAAGTCTCAAAGCTAGCTATTCAACTTCATAACTTTTTCTTACTTTGTCATCTCTCTAAAAATCCACACCCAACTAGGTAGTTAATGAAGTAAAACATGAAAAATTATGGGTGATGAATAGAAAAAATATAAATATTTCACTCAATGTTGAAAGTTTAATTCCTCAGAACTAATAATCTTATTTAAGTAGTTTTCAAACTCAGTTCACTGAAGATTGATTATAACCGTTCTGATTTTTATTATGCATAAACGTCAATGTTTCCTTTTTCTTCAAGGTCAACTGCACATGCTGTTGGAGTGGGTAACATTTATGACAGGGTGTTGTCTGAGCTGGTGAATAAGATGAAAGAGATGAAAATGGACAAAACTGAGCTGGGCTGCTTGAGAGCTATCATCCTCTACAATCCAGGTGAGAAAATATTGCCTTGTAGATGGAAAATATTTAAAAAAACATGCCACAGTGTCCATTAACTTCCAAGATTTTTTAGAATCCATTGAATGTTTGTCTGCGAATTAGTTTATCTACTATTTTGACACCATAACCATATAAACAACACTTCTTTTGGTAAAACTGCATACATCATGCGATGGGTTTTTTATCGAGAATTTTGTTGGTACTTATGTATTTTTGTCTGAAAAACATGAATTTGATGATGAAAATGTGAACCAACCACTATTTATCGAGATATTTCAAGAAAAAGTTCGAAATTTCGCCATGCTCTTCCTATTTTGTCATTGGACACTTCATATTTACATATACTCATGATGTACTTCAGTGACACATTTTTATATAGAAAAATCTGGATACACCCTGTATACCCGAAAACACACTAAAACCTTCTGTTTGAATTATTCCGCAGTTTGGATTTTTTTTAGGCTAATTTCAGTGGACTATGAGGAATACATAATGTTCTTCAAAAAGCAAAAAAAAAAATTCAAAAAAGAGCAACGAGTAAAAAACGCGATTTTTCCAGACGTCAGAGGCCTCAAGTCCATCCAGGAAGTGGAAATCCTTCGCGAGAAAATCTACGGCGTCCTCGAAGAGTACACCCGCTCCACGCATCCCAGCGAGCCTGGCCGATTCGCCAAACTCCTTCTGCGGCTGCCCGCGCTGCGCTCCATAGCGCTCAAGTGCTCCGAGCACCTGTTCTTCTTCCGACTGCTCGGTGACGTCACCATCGACAGCTTTCTCACCGACATGCTGGAGAACCCGTCGGACGCCTAGGCCGGCTAGCCGACCCGATCTCGTCTTTATCGAGAACGGATGGCTGACCTGATTTCGTCTTTATCGAGGTCGAGATGCGTGAAAACTTTGGTCAATAATCGTGTGAAAATTTCATTGAAAGCTCTGAAACCCATATAAAAAGTGTCGAAACTGTTGAGAAAGCTTCGAAACTTTCATAAAAAGCTTCGATACTTTCATTAAAAGCTTCGAGACTTTCGTAAATGATTTGAAACTTTCATAAAAAGCTTTGAAACTCGCATAAAAATCTCCGATACGTCCATAAAAAGCTTCGAAACTTTCATATAAAGCTTCGAAACTTTCATAAAAAGCTTCGAAACTTCCATTGAACGTGTAACGTTCATAAAATCATTCGAAACTAAGCTCAAAACTTCCATACCACCAACGTTGAAGTTTAGGAATTTAATTAACGTATTAACAATTTATGAATATATATAATGATGATTATGGTCGAAGTTACGGATTCAAATCAACGCGGAACGTTAAAAAACAGTTGAAGAATCGAATTGACATATAAAACTGAAGTTACAGATTGAAATCAGTTTATGGAACTTTCCAAAAAGTTTCAAGACTGCTCAAAACGTTCATAAACTATCATCGTTGAAGTAACGGAATGAAATCGGCATACAAAACTCGCATAAAAGCTAATAACGTTGAAGTTACGGAATGAAATCGGATATGAAACTTTCGATGTATTATCGACGTTAAAGTAACTCTTCGAAATCAACATGAAACGTTCATAAAGATTTCTGTAACTGAGCTCAAAACTTTCATAAATCATACAGCTCATGAGCTCAAATGCTCCGAGGACCCGATTTCGTCTTTATCGAGGTCGAAATGCGTGTCAACTTTTGTCAATAAGCGTGTTTCAAACTTTCATAAAAAGCTATACAACTTTCATAAAAATCTATACAACTTTCATGAAAACTTTTGCCACATATAAAAACCTTTGATAGCCATCTCATGAAAGTTCACAATGTAACTGTTTAAAATTAACGTGAAACGCTCATAAAAAGTTCTAAACCAAACTTTAAACGTCTATAAATCATCAACGTTGAAGTAACTGATGGCAATCAACGTAAAACGTTCATAAAGACCTTGGTAACTGAGCTCAACACTTCCATAAAAAATCAACGTTGAAGTTCTTGATTGAAATCAATACGTGCGTGAAACGTTCATAAAAATGTTCGGAACTGAGCTTGAAACTTTCATAAACTATCAACGTTGACGTTGCGGATTGAAATCAATTTGAAACGTTAATAAAAATCATCGTCGTTGAAGTTAGGGAATGAAACCAACATATGAAACTCATAAGTTTTGACGTTAGAGTTACAAATTGAAATCAAACTTTCATAAACGATCAACGTTGAAGTTAGTTATCAAAATCAACGTAAAACGTTAATAAAAACCAGGGAAACTTTGGACGATCAGTGTGTCCGAAACTTTAATTAATATTCGACTCTGAAGGTCCAGAGTGTAAACATCTTATGGAACTTCATAAAGTAAACGATTGAAATCAACTTCAAACGTTCATAAAAATGTTCGGAATTGAGCTTCAAACTTTAATAAACTATCAACGTTGGAGTTCCGGATTGAAATCAATTTGATACGTTGATAAAAATCATCGTCGTTGAAGTTAGGGAATGAAACCAACATATGAAACTCATAAATTTTGACGTTGGAGTTACAAATTGAAATCAAACTCTCATAAACGTTCAACGTTGAAGTTAGTTATCAAAATCAACGTGAAACGTTCATAAAAACCGTGGAAACTTTTGGACGATCAGTGTGTTCGAAACTTTCATTAATATTCAACTCTGAAGGTACAGAGTGTAATCATCGTATGGAACTTCATAAAGTAAACGATTGAAATCAACGTCAAACGTTCATAAAAATGTTCGGAACTGAGCTTGAAACTTTCAATAACTATCAACGTTGAAGTTCCGGATTGAAATCAATTTGATACGTTAATAAAAATCATCGTCGTTGATGTTAGGGAATGAAACCAACATATGAAACTCATAAGTTTTGACGTTGGAGTTACAAATTGAAATCAAACTTTCATAAACGATCAACGTTGAAGTTAGTTATCAAAATCATAAAAACGGTGGAAACTTTGGACGGTCAGTGTGTTCGATACTTTCATTGATATTCGACTCTGAAGGTGCAGAGTGTAATCATCTCATGGAACTTCATGAAGTAAACGATTGAAATCAACGTCAAACGTTCATAAAAATGTTCGGAACTGAGCTTGAAACTTTCATAAACTGTCAACGTCGAAGTTCCGGATTGAAATCAATTTGGACACGTTAAAAAAAATCATCGACGTTGAAGTTAGGGAATGAAACCGACATATGAAACTCATAAGTTTTGACGTTGGAGTTACAAATTGAAATTAAACTTTCATAAACGATCAACGTTGAAGTTTCTGATTAAAATCAATATGAAACGTTAATAAAAACTGTGGAAACTTTGGACGATCAGTGTGTGCGAAACTTTCAATAATATTCGACTCTGAAGGTACAGAGTGTAATTATTTTATGGAACTTCATAAAGTAAACGATTGAAATCAACTTTGAACTTTCATAAAAATGTTAGAAACTGAGCTTAAAACTTTCATAAATCGTCAAAGTTGAAGTTCCGGATTGAAATAAATTTGAAACGTTAATAAAAAACTTCGACGTTGAAGGTAGGGAATTAAACCATAACTTTCGACATTTAATTGAAGTAGAAGATACAAAATCGCATTATCTTTTTACTTTAATTTCAGAAATTCCGGAGGCTTGGAAGATATAATGAATGAATGACTACTAAATGAAAAATTGAAATATTCATCAATCTTGTTTAATATTTTTTACTGTTCTTGGAAAATTAATTTGGAACTTGGCGAAATAAATTTCAGATTTTTTCAGATTGACCGAAGTTTTCATCTATCTCTATCCATACAAATCTGTGATTTTTATGTAATGATTTTCTTCTTTGGATTATGGTATTATTAGCTCTTAGCTATCATTATTGTAACTTTACTTTGTGAGTGTTGTTCTAGAGGAGAGACATGGCATTTATTGTAATTTGTTGTTTATGGAAATCAAGAAAAATTTATTTATAAATCGAAAAAATTAATCGGACTTTTACTGTTGGCTGTTTGAACTTTATGGTTGTTAACGAGTTTTATTATGAAAATTTTCAGGATGTTTTCTAAGTGCAATAACGTTTTCAAATCATCTTTTGCCATTTTTTAGATGCTTTGTTTATAGCATACATTGGTTGAACGGGGCAAACGTGAGTCATTAGTGTCAAGGAACACAATGATACATTTGAACTACGTGATCCAGTTGTTTATAAACAAATGGGATGTGAGAGTGAAGTGTTCTTATTTATCTTTTTCTCTTTCTCCTTAATTCATTTGGTTTTCAAATGATAAACGAATGGAACTTGCTGATATTCTTTAAAATGTATATAGTTTGTATAACTTTGTTTGCATAAAATGCAATGTGTAAAATTTCACCAAAAAGTCTTTTACTGCACTTTTATTTTCAAACCACATTCAATTTTTATTGACTTTCAATGTGTTTTTACCGTTTCCAAAGTGTTGCATTAACACTGTTTAGTGCTATATTCTCACATGTTTTCTCTAATAATAATCCTCAAAAACTGTTCTACTCCATTTTCCTTAGAATGGTGTCCAATTATTATGATGATCTGAATATGTGGGAGATATACAGGGTCTCCCAAAAGAACCGGAACGGCCGAATATTTCAGCGACGGTTTGACATGAAATTATGAAATTTGGTATACGGGGGTAATCAGTTGTGCTGGATCTAAAAATAAGATTTGCAACGTTGCCAGTTTTACAGTTTTTCCTATAAAGCCCTCAACTTTATTTTTTTAAATGTAATGCTATGTTTATTTTTAGCGCATTCGATTTGTCGTCTCAAAACTACTATGACCCTATAATATCAAATTTGTTTCCCCTTTATTTTTGTTAATATGACAAATGAACATTTCGTCAAAAAATATCACAAAATTTCAATATTTCGAGAAATCGTGGCGATATGACAGTAAAAATTAATTTACAAGGAAGTTTTCAGCAAGTCTGATCGAAAAATACCATTTACAACGTTGCCAAATCTACATGTTGTTTATTCTAAATCTTCCTAAGTATTTATTTAAACTGCCTTTTCAATTATTGAGCATTTTATTTCATGCCATGAAGTTACATTCTTGTAACCTAAACAAATCAAACCCTATTGATCATGAGAAGCTATCAAGAAGTTTATGAATTAGTTTCCCGAGAAACAAATAAAAAAATCTAGAGTTTGCCGATCTATTAAAAAGGCAGTTCAAATAAATACTTAGGAAGATTTAGTATAAACAACATGTAGATTTGGCAACGTTGTAAATGGTATTTTTAGATCAGTCTTGCTGAAAACTTCCTTATAAATTAATTTTTATTGTCATGTCGCCACGATTCCTCGAAATATTGAAATTTTGTGATATTTTTTGACGAAATGTTCATTTGTCATATCAACAAAAATAAAGGGGAAACAAATTTGATATCATAGGGTCATAGAAGTTTTGAGACGACAAATCGAATGCGCTAAAAATAAAAAAATGAAGTTGAGGGCTCTATAGGAAAAGCTGTAAAACTGGCAACGTTGCAAATATTATTTTTAGATCCGGCACAACTGATTACTCCCGTATACCAAATTTCATAATTTCATGTCAAGCCGTTGCTGAAATATTCGGCCGTTCCGGTTCTTTTGGGAAACCCTGTATATGTAAATATATATTTATGAAAAGTGATTGAGAAGTGCCTAGGGGCTCAGTGTTGCGGGATATGTACAATTTTGCTTTGATTCGACCTGAGATGCTCAAAATACAGTTAGGTTCAAGATTCAACAGTGTAGATACAAAAAAAATACAATTGATCTTCAAATATTTTTTTTGTGTAGTTATTTTAACGAAATTTGCAGCAATCGGCAGCTGTATCTGGAGAGATATAGAAGACATTCCAACTGTTCAAAATAGAGAGGGTAGAAATTTGAAATTGAGAGGTTGGCCTATGCATATTGTTATTGAATGTACAATTTCCTTTGAAATGTTTAGGATATACCTTCTACTTATAATAGGCTCCCGATATCTAACACCTGTTGACGTTTCAAGATTTTTAATTGTTAATTATTCCTAATGAAACATAGTCTATAGTTGATTATCAAGTATTCTCTAAATGTACAATAAATAATTAAAAGAAAAATGTATTGATAGTTTGTTATTCCCGATAAACAAAGAAGGACCCATTTATTTACATCGTAATGTGAAGCCAGAGAATACGGTCACAGTCACGTCACAGTATATCACCTGATGTTGAATTGAAGGTTGTCACGTCGCTAATAATTCCTAACCTCAGTCTAATCCTCTCAAGTATTTTTACTTACCTCTTTTGTAATCATCTATTCAATTAGCTGTTAATTATGATCCAATTCATAGATCTCAAGGAAAAAAATCATATTTCCGTAGATAGTCACAATCAAATATTATAAAACTGTCGTTATACATTATTTCAAAGTTATTCTGTAAAGGTTACCGAGATTATACACAACCGACAACGCCGCTGCAAAACAGGCTCGTTTCGTGCTTTCGGTGAGTTCGGCGTTGTTTGTTTATGTTTTTGAGGAAGTTTATTGTTTTCGTTGTTTTTGAGTGCATGAATTCTTATTTTTTTTGTGAAAAGTTGATGGACAGAGACTAATAATGGTGTTACACTGCTGGATTTGCGAAAAAGCGAAAAAACAAAGTTTTTACACCCAAATCTCACCTTCCATTCGTAAGTACTATTTGTTTACATGTTTGAATTAGAGTTTCATAGGCGTAAAAGATACAGAACTTTCAATGATTCCTTATATAGTACCGAAATTCCATTATTTTAATAATCTATGCGTACCAGTTCACTACACCACAGTTATATAAAATCCATTATTCAATATGTGAAAACCAGAAATCGGAAAAAACGTTTCTATAGGTAGGTAGGCATCAAAGATAGTATTTTCGCCAACTCAATTTATAATTTTCCAATAGATGAAAGGTTTTGTCGGAACACAAAACTGTATTTGTTATGTTCACTTGGTATAACCCATAGTGACCCGGATATAGTGATTGGTACTCAGTTTTTAGTCGCTCTTTGCATTTTGGATTCCGAAATTTACTATCACGATAATTCATTTTCGCACGCCGCTGTCGTATGAGGAAATAGC
This sequence comes from Phaedon cochleariae, assembly GCA_918026855.4. Lineage (NCBI taxonomy): Eukaryota > Metazoa > Arthropoda > Insecta > Coleoptera > Chrysomelidae > Phaedon > Phaedon cochleariae. The sequence continues at coordinate 2,117,480 of OU896715.1, read as the reverse complement.
ACAGTCTATCGTTACCGTTACCCTTCCCCTCAACCCGCTAGCCTACATCTCTAAGACTACAAAACATTATAATCTGAAAGTATAGAGTTGCTGTGTCCTTCTTTTTTATACGTCCACCATTCCTGTTTCCTGGGGTTTTGTAAGGAATAAAAAATGTCATAAGGGTTTATCATATTTATTTAAATCCACCCACACTTTGGTACAAAACCTTCAATAAATTAAAAAAAAAACAATAATGTACAACTAAACTACATCCCTTCATAATTCAGTATGCACTGAATGCATATGCTTTGCCGCCAAATCCACAGCATGCAAAAACACCCCCTCAGCAGTCTGCCAGTGCACAGAACCAGAAGAAGAATGCAGCCCTATCACCTCCATCTGCCCATTGATAGGTCTCCCAAAAGTCCTCCCAGATATAGCCAAATACATCTGGGTATCCACATGCTTCAGCATGACACTATCATCTCTCCTCCAGCTGTCCCCTGAGCACACCACAGTCCAGTTGTCCCCCGAGTCCCCTTCACCACTGTCCCCATAACAACTGATCTCCTGGTTGCCGCTCAAGGGGCTCTGGAAGTTATGGGAGTGCAGGTTCTTCTTCGTTTCAACGTGTTCTAGTCTGATTACTGAGCCGCATTTGATGGGCTGGCCGCGTTCGCAGGTCTTTCCTGTGCCCCCTTTAACTAACCAATGACTGTTTATGTCTTCCTGTATCTCTGTGCCTGTCACGGATTGTTGGCCGCTGCCTGTGCCGTATTTCACGTCATGCGAATGCAGTCTTACTCGGTAGTCTGTGTTGAGGAGCTTCAAGACCGATCCGCAAGTTACGAATTTTTGGGTGGACGCTGGAAAAAGACGGAGTTTGAATTTTGTTGCCACGGACGTGGACCAATCAGAATCGTACACACGACTGAGGTTAGGTTAGGTTTTGTCAGGAAATTCATTATTGTTGTGTACTCACCTTGTATTTGCTGGATATCTTGAATTAAGTATATCAGGAAAAAAACGTGAGCTTTCAGATGTGGGGGTATCATTTTTGTAGAATAGAAAGTAGCAGGAATATTCAATAACGATTTTCAATGAAGTACATTCATCATCAAAAATATCAAAATAATCCCCACCACCACTTAAGTTTATGCACGAAACATAAAAAATCAAAACAGAAACAAAGTCATTTGTCAATAATGTAAATTACAGCTGTCGAGTGTCGTCATCGGTCCTCACTTTCGTCTTCTTCTTTTCTTTCATTTCTACTACAATGGCATGGATCATGGATTTCTCAACCTTAACCATAATAGTCATGATAGTCTCATGGGAAACACTAGGACACTAGAGGAAGATAAACTAGGTAAATAACAGGGGCGGATCCAGGGGGGGGGCCATGGGGCCATGGCCCCCCCCTCGAGCACCTCATGGACATGTAAAAATGTAGGTATTTTGAATAAATAAAAAATTAGTTTTTGTCTTTATAGCTAGAAACTTCGCAACAGCTTTAAGGAATAGCGAATTTGTAATTACACTCTGCTGTTTGGCAAATATATTTTCGATAACACTGCCACTTAGTAATTTGCTCCAAACAGAAAACAAGCTAACGATGTTGTTAGTATCACTCTTCAGATAAAAGGGATGATATTCTAAATACCTACTATCTAAGTATTTCGAATGCAACCAAACAGAAATTGAAAGAACTGAATGTTTAATTTTTGATGCCGAGAATAACAGGGAGAATGGTTCATAGACCAAATACGGTTTCCTCAGTGGATGACCATTACAGAATAACTGTTTTCATTGCAGTTTTATTATTGATCTTAAAGAAGGAATATCAGAAAATGAATTGAACCTATACAACCTTCACCTTTGTGTGCCATCTCAATAATTGAAAACAAAACAGATGAGGCAATTTATGAGGTATGGGAAATATACTTGAACAGTTTTGGGGAAAATAATGAAACCTTCCAGAAGACCGTTTCTGAAATGTATATATGGAAGAAAATGAGGGATACTAAGCAAAATATACCAAACAATGGTATAACTGCCCTGAAGGAATGTAACAAACATTTGTTTCCTAACATAAACATCCTTCTGGAACTATTTTGTTGCCTACCTGTGAGTGTTGCATCTTCTAAAAGGAGTTTTTCAACACTCAGAAGGCTGAAAAATTGGATAAGATCCCGAATGGTCCAAGACTGGTTAAATGGATTGGCATTAATGCATATTCACAGAGGCATCTGCAGCAGTCTGAATGTTGATGATATCATCTGTTCCAATTGATCATTCCAGAATTACGTCATTTGAGAGGTTGCTGAGGGGCAAACATTGTGTTTTGTCAAGATTTGTCATATAAAACCAGAATTAGTGGGATCGTTTTCCTTGGGATTCGAGTTGGAACCAGAAAGAATTTCATAATTTTGTTTGGTGAAACTGCAGGGATGGCCAGGGCTATGCTCATCAGAGGTAACCTAATAGATAGTTTGTGTGCCCCTCAAGAAACCATGTCAAAATCACGTGTTCTAGAATGATCAATTGTTTTATTTTTTAAGAGAAATATTTTCATTCACTTTTGTATACCCAAGTTTTTCAACAGAAATATTTTTTCATTCACTTCTTTTATCCAATATGATTTATTACAGAATTCTACAAACATTGATGGAAAATTTTTTCACACCAGTAATTTCGATGTTTACTATGATCAGTTTTTTTAATGAAAAAGCATTTGTCTCATATAATTTCTCTTCCGCGCTAACCTTATTGAGCCGTGACTTTCTATGGCCCCCCCCTCAAACATCGTCTGGATCCGCCCCTGGTAAATAAGGCTATATAATAGATATAACAGTTATGTATTCAATGAAATATATTTGATTTAAATGTATAAAACAGCTCTGGTGTATAACAAATACTCGTACATTCTCATTTATTAAGAAATATAAAGTTATATGTAAGTATATGTACTTGGTATATAAGTTAATTTCCTTATCAAATCAATATATTTTACAAACACAACAACATGGAAAACCAACAATTGACATCTACACAACTTTTGGGATTGATGTTTTGGGCTTGGGCCAACATCTATCCAACAATAATTAGAGGTGTATAGGTTTTTGACAGTCAGAAAAAATATATTCATGTTCAACCAGATGTCCCAACAATAATCCTGAGGCATTCCAATAATATTCCCAATGAGTTATTCATATCCCAATGATTTGACACCAATTATTTTCTGGCACACTTTCAGTTATTTCATCATGTATCTTGCCAACCTGTGGTCATACCTGTGCATAGTTGAATACCCCATATCTTTGTACCTTTCCAGCTGTGATAGGAACCCCATATTGGGAAACACCATCCTCTTTCTTTTGACTCTGTCCAGTGCTTCTCTGCAAGTCAAATTGTACTTTTTCATCATGTAGGCTATGACAACAGTAGCACTCCTAGATAGCCCCATTTGACAGTGCACTAGCACAGCACCTTTGTGTACCCCATCTCTGATGAACTCATATGTCTCATCAAAGTGCGACAACAAATCCGAGTTGCAGACATCAGACAAACGTATGAATTTGATGTTCAAGTGACTCAGTTGGTCTTTGATCTCAAGTGATAATGGGAAGTCATTGATTGTGAGGATGTGGGTTATTTTGTATTTGCGAAGAGTGGTGACACTGCTAGCTTCACCGATGCCACTCAGGTAAAGGTTTGTGTCTATTTTATCCAAGGAACCTGAGTTTGAGATAGGTCTAGGGTAGCTAGAACATAAACAAAAATTGCAACTAGAATAATAAATATGGGGCCTATCCTATTACAACCTACTTAGTGGAAACTTTAATGCAGCCAAAAAATTGATCTTTTGGATAAAACGTACCTACACCTCTACCAACCAAGAGTGAAAATTAATTTGCATTATGGATTAATCCCATATAAAGGTGAACAGAAATGGATCTTTATTAAAATTGAATATTTTGGACTTACAAATATCTGGATAAGGCCATCTTAATTGTCTAGTGATACCGTGATACTCAATAGCGATTGACACCTTTGCAAAATCTGTATTTATAGAGTTGACTTGCTTTTCCATTTTGTCTATAAATAAACTTGAATCTGGAATATTACCTAATCAAATGTTGGCAATGCCACAGTTTGCAATGCCAACAGTTGCCAACAAAAAACTCCCAACCCAAATTTCAAATTTGCTGGTGAATTCTATGCTTCAAGCAAAGGTGGTCTGTGGGATTGATGTTCAAATAAGTCACATTTAGTATTTATTTAGCTCAAAAGCGCATCAAAGTAATAACTAACATTACTTTATTCAAAATTGAAAAACAAGGTTGGTAGAACTGATGATAATTTGAAAAATAAGCATAGCGCCATCTTTCAAACAGTAGATTAACCAACTGTGACAGATAAACATAAGCAAATATCATAACAGATGCCTATCATAACGTAAAAAGGAGAAACCTGTAAGCACGTAAGGCAGGTAGCTAGAATATTTGTGTGGTTATGTATAAGTTGAAATAAGTTCCAAGAATGTTGTTCCAAGTTAATTCAGTATAATTGCGGGTGGATACATAAAACATAACACCAGAATACCACAAATATTTCTAGAACAGTTTATTAACTATTTTCATATACACAGTATTACATAAAAAAATAAATACAGCACCTGCCAAGGGAGAGCCTTTGAGATGTGTATATAATATAAATTCATAATTTCAGACCCTGTTCTATGCAAAACTTAACACCTATTCAGGTACCAACATTTTTAAAGAGTGAACTCCACATTCTTGATAACATTGCTGAAGTCAACTTTGGAAGGGGTTAGATAGAAAGCAGGTGATACTTTCACCCCACAAGGGCACTGGCACCCCATGACCCAACTGAATGAGCCTAGTTTGCTTGAACATTTTGGACACAGCAGTTTCCCTTGCATCACTTGCCCCACATTCATCCAGGCTAGGGGCTCGATGAAGTAGGTTTTCAGGCAGGTTTCTCCTTTATCTTGATGCAAAAGCAAATTGGACTCTGATGCAAGAGTTCTGCGACACTTGCGGCAACGGTAAACATTAGGCTCCGGCTGCTCTTGCTCCAAGCCAGGGTCAGGTCGGATCAGATCTTGGAACTCTTGTGGCAAGATCTTCACCTTCTTGAAACGATCAGCTGCCATATTCAGTCTGTACACTGTGTAATGCTTACTGTTTGTATCAATTTTGTATCCCATTATCTTGTACAGCTTGAGTTGGTTGATGAAACCCTGATTGGGATACACTATTTTACGTTTTGATTTGACCTTTTCAAAAGCTTCATGGTATGATAGCTCATACTTTTTCATGATGTGTGCAATCACTACACTAGCGCTGCGGGAGACCCCGAAATAACAGTGCACCAGCACAGCACCCTTCTGTATACCCTCTCTTATAAATAAGTCAGTCTCATCTAGGAATGATAAAATGTCCTCAAATGGTTGATCAGACAGTTGGACGAATTTGGTAATGATATGTTTGAGCTCAGAAATAGTCCTTGGTAGAGGACAGGTATCAAGGGTGAGTATGTGGGAGATTTTGTACTTGTTAAGGACATCTATGTTCTTTGCTGCTGCTAGGCCGCCGAGATAGAGGTTGTCTTCGATCATATCGATGCTTATGGGGCCCAGAGAGACGTCCATCCTTGGAAGAAAACTCATATTGCCACTGTAAATGAAGCTCATATTGAATGTGTCAAGAAAATTACCGTTTTTGTTTTATAAGTCAAGGAAATCAACTTACCCCTCTGTATGTGTTGGATCAATAGTGATATAATAAGTACTGTGCTTTATGAACAGTGGATTGATTTTTTATATTTATGTATGCACCTTTGTCATTTCAATATTTTGGCTCGATTAGATTGGCAAGAAGCCCACATATTTATCAATATTTAAACGCAGATTAATAAGCCGGACGCACTTCAATAGCCGGCAAAACGATTTTTCTATTACGGAAAATTGTCCCCACCCCACGAAAATACAAAATCGACCGCCTTTCAGTAGTTCTAATGGCCCACGCTTAGTAGTTCAAATGTCTCATTTAAAAACAAAATGCGTATGTATCTGTAGGCAAGAGACCAAAAATAAGAAGAGGACTGTCAACTTACATAATCTTCGAAATAGGTTAGGTTACAAGTATTTTGGAATTTTGCAAAAAATAGCTCTTTTTGGAGCTAATCCGATAATTTAGAATGTCTGCAGCACCCAGTCGCGGATTGATAGGTCTGTTCAAAAGGGGATGGAATGAGATACCCGAAGTCGTAGGAAGTAGCTTCTTTGCAGTTTTTGGCATTGGAATCTTAACAGCTTCCGTGTACTCCTACTATGCCAAAGATGGGGACAACAGAAGATACAGAGACGTTTATACAGTCGTCAGGCACGATGATCCAAGAGCAGCAAGAGTCAGGACAGATTAGAATTGAACCAAGTTGTAGTAACAATTTGAAAATAACTTTATTTAAATAAATACATAGTTTAATAGTGTTTTTTTTGCAAATATACAATAAGATTACTTAACATAATTAGAATGAATTGAAATAATGTAAATGTACCTAATGAGAAAAAAGATAAAAGAAGTTAAACAACTGTCCAATGCATATCCTTGGACAGTGGTTTAGATAAAATAGATTTCTTATTCCTGAAAAAAAAGTTTCAACACCAGGAAAAGAAGGGACTTTTGTCTTGGAAGCGTTGTGTAAAATTGAAAAACCTAGATGTATGTTGACTTTGGGACCTGAAGAAAAAACAAACATTAGAAAATTCAAAATAATTGTCCAAATTAGAATGGCTTACTTTTCGACAACCACTGCAGGCATTTGAACAAGCTGCACAGGTGATTTGCTATCCTTCAGAGCCTGAGTTAAATTCAATATTTGGCCCCGCATCACTGACATTTGACGTTCATAATAATTCCTATCAAAACCCTTATCTTGCTTAAACAGTAAATATAAATCATCACAGAGATCCTGAAAAATAAATAAGTAATCATTTAATACCAAGATACATTCTATTTATATAGCAAATATTGTTGAAATATTGGATTGTTTCTATTTTGTTTCTACAACTTTATGAGAAAAATAAGTCTAGAAGGTGGGGCAACAAGAATCAAAAATCGAATCATTACAACTTAAAAAATTGGAATGATTTGAAATTCTGTCCAAGTTGATATTTTTAACTACAGTGCAAGTGATATTTTGGATTGATGCAAAAGTATTTGAGTTGTTTAATTTCAAGCAACTGTAACTAGGACTAATTCAAAATTTGCTATTCAAATTGTTGCCAGTTGAAAGCAATATAATATTTTAAATTTGTTCGAAAATTGTGAGCCGTTTCGACCAATAATGAATAGTTTCGACACAAAAAAATCCTTAAGTTGAAAAATCTCGATTTTGAACACCCTATATCTCTGTAATCTTTCTCGATAGACCCAATCTGTGATACATCGATAAAATCAGCTCTTCAGGGAGAATCTAAAAATGCGATAAAATACAGGGTGCTCCATTTGAAATATCAATGTTGCTACTACTTTCTAGTAGAAGTGGCAACACTGCATTGTCGAAAATATTTTAAATGAAAAGAGCGTATTCTGAGATATAAGCATGCACATTTTCATGGATTTCTCGCGATTTATTCTCGATATAAAGATAGTGTAAGCTCGTCGCGACATACCCTGTATTTTATTGATTTGCTGAATATACCGGGTGTCCCAGTATACCTGTTCCAATGGATTATCTCAGTTATTTCGAAAGTAACAAATTTGAAAATTTCACGATCTCCAATTCGTTCAAGGAACCTTCAACTGAGAAAAACGAAAATTGAAAGTCACTTCCGGTTTGACCGGAAGTTACTCTAACTTCTTCATTTCAAATAGCACCCTGTATATTTTTTGCAATTTTTGGTTTCTACTCAAAATTACCTTTCTAACGATAACGATGTATCACACTTTGCATTTTACAATTGATTTGATAGAGAAAACGAAAATTGAAATTTGAAATCGAGAGAATTGCAGTAGACAACGATATTTTGTGTACTTAATGATTTGTTCCTCAATAATTGATGATTCATGAACAATTTTTCATTCGAGATGATGAAGAGAACGTCAAATTTCAAATTATTATAGAAATATGTAGTAGAACTGGAAGAATTAATAATTCTTAAATGAAAACCTTAGTGTGCCATGGAAACATTTGAATACATTTGTTTGTATCATGACAGTATATAATTCTCAATGGTTGTGTGCGACATTCAAGAATGAATAACCGTGAAAATGATATGATAACTTCACAATTCAAGAGAAATTGGATATGATACTGATATTACTGATTTTAATTCCAAATTTCAATTTGTCGTTTTCTTCATCATATCAAATGTAAAATACAAAGTGTGATACATCGTTGGAAAGGCAATTTTGAGTAGAAAGCAAAAATTGCAAAAAATATACAGGGTGCTATTTGAAATAAAGAAGTTAGAGTCACTTCCGGCCAAACCGGAAGAGACTTTCAATTTTCGTTTTTCTCAGTTGAAGGTTCCTTGAACGAATTAGAGATCATGAAATTTTCAAATTTGTTACTTTCGAAATGACTGAGATAATCCATTGGAACAGGTATACTGGGACACCCGGTATATCGACTCATTTCAAAGACACCTCGTATAGATAAGAACATGAACGAAAATATCTTTGAATTTCTGTTCCTCACACCCCGTATACCTACTATCGATATCGGAATTAGTCGTACTCGTTCGAGAATTGATATCAGTTGAAAGGATGACGTAACTGGTTAGTCATTCGAATGATATGAATCAAACCAATCAGCAGTCTCGTTCTAGACTTCATCGCGTGCGGTGGATTAAAGTGATTATAAAAAAATAACTCGGAAGTATTTAAGAGTGGAAAATTGGAATTTATATTCGGTTCAGTGATAAGTGTATTTCCATTTGAGTGTGTGAAAGTGGTGTATTTCCATTTGAGTGTGTGAAAGTGGTGTATTTTCATTTGAGTGTGTGAAAGTGGTGTATTTTCATTTGAGTGTGTGGAAGTTGTATTTTATCAAGATGGTAAGTGTTTTTGTATAATATATATTATATAGACGCATTCATCACGTGGTTGGTATTTTGCTTCGGTATATTTCCATATAACGATGAAGAAATTTTGAACTTCGCCTTCTTCACCTATTTATACAGAGGATCGCCATTTTGTTATGAGTTAACATAAATATTTTAAAATTTCGTATTCATTTAGGATCGAATAATTCTCTTTGTTAACTTATACAGGGGTACTAAAAATGGGTATTGAAATGAGTTGCAAAAACATTTGCTATTTTGTAGACTTATTTCATGGGTATACGAAACTATTCGAAATTTGGTATACCATTCTTCAACACATGAAATTTAATGGAATCGTATCGTACTAATAGTACAGAGTGACCCTTTTGAAAGCGGGCAACCCTCATAATATTTTTATTTATGGAGCGATTTTCACAAATTTTCTTCTGAAATGTAGGGGGGCAAAAGATGTATTTTGGAGCCAAGCAGCGTCCTTTTTTTAACCAAGGCCTATTAGTTCATATTCAGAGGCTGAAAAATCCAGATTTTTTCGAAAATCTCAGCTATTGGGACCGGTATGAATGGCCATCAATGGAATCAGTTTTTCAGAGACATACATCCTCTTAAAGAATGCTGTGCATTTTGATTAAAATAAAGAGGGGTCAATTTTCACTTATAATATCACGAGAGCTACAATTATTTCCGGAAAATTTTTCGAGAACACGAATATTTTGAAAATTCTCCCGAGTAGAAGACGATGTTCGAGAAAAAATTCCCGGATATTAATTGAAGATAAAGTGCTAAATTAACATGTTGATGGTCGTTTGTGATGTAATTTAAGAACTAACTTAAAGTAACAACATGTGTTTCTGTAAATTTCGAATTTGCAAGTATACCTACATAATATTATATGGTAAACTGGTGATAAATGATTTTAATTCATTGACTTATAGAATGAACTCGAAATAATCTGAAGTTGAATGTAAATGTCATTTAACCTATAAACGTCAAAAAATTCCCAGTGTAATTTCATGCTCTGTCCACCAAGGAGAAGGAAAACATTTCCAAGAAATTTGTTTAGTTGCTATGGTAACGATACAAAATACAGGCTTTAAATTGATCGAAAATGTTTGGTGTGGAATTTTCCATGAAATCATATTATGCATTTTTTACAGGAAAACTGACCTCACAATATTGTTCTTCGTGAATTCAAACTCTCATATGTAAATTTTCATATTCCTGAACAGCATTTTTTCGAACGTAATAAATATTCACTCGGAAACGGAAACATAAAATAATATTTCTTTTTTTTTATTTCAAATCAATATTTTCTACAAACCGGAGCTATTGAACGTTCCAAAATTTGCATTCAATTTGAATTCACGAACGCACGTCTAATTGCTGATATATAGAGGGGGGGCGTTTGAAGTTAGACTAGCTGTAAAATCCAGTGGTGCACGCGGAATTTTTCAGAAATAATCTCTAATATGGATTCTGGATTTTTCTGCTTTTGAATGTGATCCAGTAGGCCTTGGTTTTTCAGAAAAATGGAAGCCGCTTAGCTCCAAAATACATCTTCCACCCCTCTACGATTAAAAAAAAAATGCGAAAATCGCTCCATAAATAAAAAATGGGTCACACTGTACATACAAAGTAGAGCAGAATGGAACACTTTTGCACGTGGAGTGCGAATAGCTCGCCATTTTATTTTTTCATTTGGGACACCCTGTATTTCATTCTTTTACTCAGGAGAACTCTTTCTTCTGATTTCCAACATATACAGGGTGTTTCTTAAGTACGTGTAGAAAATTCAGGAGCATGTTGCTGACGTCAAAATAAGAGTAAATGTTCGTATAAATATATGCCCGAAAGTTACTCGTTTCTGCGATACAGAGTGGCGAAGTTGAATTTTCAGTTTTGTTTTATTTTGATAAATTTCGAAATAATCGTGATATTCGAATAAAATTTGGTATCTAGATACCAGTTGGAAAATAGATTTCTAGAACACTTTTGTGTAAAAAATATATTCCAATTAGAGGTCGCTGCGAGCAACTGTTTTTGATTTATTGGGATTTGAAAAAATCGATGCATTTGAATTATTTTCATGGGGCTCGTAAGATTTTGTGCAATTTTTATCGTGCTTGTCTGTGGACCTTCTTCGATTGCCTGAAGAACAGCTTCTTCAATTTCTGGAGTCCTAGTAGTCAACGGTCTGCCTATCAATGGAGCTTCTTTAAAGGATCCAGACTCCATGAGACGCCGAAAAAGGTTTCTGAATGTCTGGTGATTCGGCAGTCAATGATTAGGGATTCTTTCATTTGATTGTTATATTTTCAAATTGGAAGAGTCCAAAAAAGAAGGTACCAAGAAGTTGGAATAATCATCTTTTGCCGATATTCCAATGTTGAATGTAGGAGAATATTGAATGAAAGAAGAAAAATGCACTAGCATGTCTTCTCTGATATTTCCTACTTAGAGGCGAATTTCAAATGCATCGAATGTTTCAAATCCCAATAACTCGAAAACAGTTGTTCGCAGCGACATCTACCAGGAATATATTTTTTACACAAAAGTATTTCAGAAATCTATTTTCTACGATAAAACTCGGTACAGGTACGCACAAAAAAGTAATGACTTTATTAAAGACTCAAAAGACATGTAGGTGGCGCCCGCGAAAGAGACAAACCAACATCAAATTTGATAGTGTCATTGAAAAATAACCCCTAGATACAATTATTTCGGAATTTATTAACAAAAAACAAAAATAAGAATTCAACTTTGACACTCTGTATCTCAGAAACGAAGATTTTTCGGACATATTTAAACGAGCTTTTCTTATATCAACGTCAGCAACATGCAATTTTCTACATTAAGAAACTTTATTGAGGTTATCTTTGTCAGTTTTCGAAAAAAATGAAGTTTCGACATCTTCAATCTCGTCAAGTTTTTCCGTCTAACATTGACACTGTTCAATATTTCGAAGTGATTTTGTAGGAACGAATGGAACACATCGTGGACTCTACTTGTGTGAATTTATTTCGTTCCAATGTCCAAATAAGAAACACAATAATTTTTTTTATATGCCTCTACATACCCAGTTTTTCACGGAAATAGTTGACTAACTTGGTGATATTATTCATGAAACCCTTCAACTGTTGACACACTATTGACTCACCCTATATACTAAAAATGTCTCTGTTTTTTTTATTGTATATATATACTTGATTTCTCTTTACCCCCCATAGAACTATTTTTCCATATCAAAATTTAGTCATACATGAAATTTTATCTTTCGGGAATTTATCGTTTAGAAAGGTGACGTAACTAAACAGTCATCAGAATAATGAATCATGAATGAATAATGCCAGCCATTCACTAGTCGTCTATTAGATTTCGTCGTGTACGGTCGATTCAATTGGTTTAACAATAGTCATTTTATGTGTGTGTTAGTGATCACTTAATGTATAAGTATGTTCATAGAATATTTTGTTCTTTTTTTTGTCATTTACTCTTTTTACTTGCTGTTTTTTATTGGTATTTCCAACGATGACCTGCCATACATGTATATATAACATAACATGGTTAAACTATCTATCTATCTATCATTATACATGGGAAAAAAGAATTAGATTTTAGCTCGAGGGTGTTTTGTCCCCTGACGCTTAGCAGACAGGCAGAAGAGCGATATTACATTATATTAATATCAGAAAATTATCGACGTAAAACTTGAAGTTGTTAACTGGAATTACACCTGCGTTGCAGGAATCTTTTTGTAGGCATCTTTATCATTCTTTTGGAGTTATCAAATATCTGTCAGTCAAACTCTGCGAAGTGGTTGTTTCGTGATTTATGTATCAACCCTTGTCATCGGTAAACTCTCGTTGCAACTGGGGTAAGTGCCTGATGGGATAGGTATATAGAGTGTTTCTCGTTTAGGAGAAGATTGTTGGCTATCTGTTTCGGTCATTTTTTGAGTTTCTTATTCCAGGTAACTTTCATAATTTCAATTCTCAATATATTTAAATTCGAGATATATTACCAACTATGTTTTAGGTCGAAGCAGCCACGAGGTATTAATAGACGGAAAAGTTGTACAGAAGAAGAAATCAGACCAGAAACCAGCGACCAGTGATAATTTTTTCATTCTTAGTTACGAATTATATTCAATTCATTTCGAATATTTCTTCCAAATTTTATATTTGTTATGGAAGGCGATATATCGTAGAACATTTTTAGATAGTCATCTTTATGTCTCAATGGAGACACGACAGGTACCCTTACGAGGGGAGAGTATCAACCCTTGGCATCGGTAAACCCTCGTTGCAACCGGGGTAGGCGCCTGATGGGTTAGGTATATACAGTGTTTCTCATTTAGGAGAAAATTGTTGGCTATCTGTTCCGCTCATTTTTTGAGCAATAGAAGAATATGTCGCGTTTCAGCAACGGAATTTGAAAAAGTTTTCATCAATATTTCAGTTTCTTATTCCATGTAACTTTCATGATTTCAAATATTAATATATTTTGAATTCGAGATATTAATACCAACTATGTTTTAGATCAACGCAGCGAAGTGTAATTAATCGACGGAAAAACTGCACAAGAGAGGAAAGTTCAAATCTCAATATATTTAGAATTCGAGATATTGATAGCAACTATGTTTTAGATCAACGAAGTGACGTGTTATTATTCGACGGAAAAATTGTACAGAAGAAGAAACCAGACCAGAAACCAGCGACCAGTGATAATTTTTTCATTCTTAGTTACGAATTATATTCAATTCATTTCGAATATTTCTTCCAAATTTTATATTTGTTATGGAAGGCGATATATCGTAGAACATTTTTTGATAGTCACCTTTAAGTCTCAATGGAGACACGACAGGTACCCTTACGAGGGGAGAGTATCAACCCTTGGCATCGGTAAACCCTCGTTGCAACCGGGGTAGGCGCCTGATGGGTTAGGTATATACAGTGTTTCTCATTTAGGAGAAAATTGTTGGCTATCTGTTCCGCTCATTTTTTGAGCAATAGAAGAATATGTCGCGTTTCAGCAACGGAATTTGAAATTTTTTTTATCAATATCTCAGTTTCTTATTCCATGTAACTTTCATGATTTCAAATCTCAATATATTTTGAATTCGAGATATTAATACCAACTATGTTTTAGATCAACGAAGGAAAGTGTAATTAATCGACGGAAAAACTGCACAAAAGAGGAAAGTTCAAATCTCAATATATTTAGAATTCTAGATATTGATACCAACTATGTTTTAGATCAACGAAGCGACGTGTTATTAATAGACAAAAAAATTGTACAGAAGAAATCAGACCAGAAACCAGCGACCAGTGATAATTTTTTAATTCTTAGTTACGAATTATATTCAATTCATTTCGAATCTTTCTTCCAAATTTTATATTTGTTATGGAAGGCGATATATCGTAGAACATTTTTAGATAGTCATCTTTATGTCTCAATGGAGACACGACAGGTACCTTTACGAGGGGAGAGTATCAACCCTGGGCATCGGCAAACCCTCATTGCAACTGGGGTAGGCACCTGATGGGTTAGGAATATTCAGTGTTTCTCATTAAGGAGAAAATTGTTGGCTATCTGTTCCGTTCATTTTTTGAGCAATAGAAGAATATGTCGCGTTTCAGCAACGGAATTTGAAAAAGTTTTCATCAATATTTCAGTTTCTTATTCCATGTAACTTTCATGATTTCAAATCTTAATATAGAATTCGAGATATTAATACCAACTATGTTTCAGATCAACGAAGCGAAGTGTAATCAATCGACGGAAAAACTGCACAAAACAGGGAAGTTCAAATCTCAATATATTTAGAATTCGAGATATTGATACCAACTATGTTTTAGATCAACGAAGCGACGTGTTATTAATCGACGGAAAAATTGCACAAAAGAGGAAACCAGACCAGAAACCAACGACCGGTGATAAGTTTTTCATTACTATTTACGAATTTTATTCAATTCCTCTCGAATATTTCTTCCAAATTTATTATTTGTTATGGAAGGCGATATATCATAGATCATTTTTTGATAGTCACCTTTAAGTCTCAATGGTGACACGACAGGTACCCTTACGAGGGGAGAGTATCAACCCTTGGCATCGGTAAACCCTCGTTGCAACCGGGGTAGGCGCCTGATGGGTTAGGTATATACAGTGTTTCTCATTCAGGAGAAAATTGTTGGCTATCTGTTCCGCTCATTTTTGAGCAATAGAAGAATATGTCGCGTTTCAGCAACGGAATTTGAAATTTTTTTATCAATATTTCAGTTTCTTATTCCATGTAACTTTCATGATTTCAAATCTTAATATATTTTGAATTCGAGATATTAATACCAACTATGTTTTAGATCAACGAAGCGAAGTGTAATTAATCGACGGAAAAACTGCACAGAAGAGGAAAGTTCAAATCTCAATATATTTAGAATTCGAGATATTGATACCAACTATGTTTTAGATCAACGAAGCGACGTGTTATTAATCGACGGAAAAATTGCACAAAAGAGGAAACCAGACCAGAAACCAACGACCGGTGATAAGTTTTTCATTACTATTTACGAATTTTATTCAATTCCTCTCGAATATTTCTTCCAAATTTATTATTTGTTATGGAAGGCGATATATCATAGATCATTTTTTGATAGTCACCTTTAAGTCTCAATGGTGACACGACAGGTACCCTTACGAGGGGAGAGTATCAACCCTTGGCATCGGTAAACCCTCGTTGCAACCGGGGTAGGCGCCTGATGGGTTAGGTATATACAGTGTTTCTCATTCAGGAGAAAATTGTTGGCTATCTGTTCCGCTCATTTTTGAGCAATAGAAGAATATGTCGCGTTTCAGCAACGGAATTTGAAATTTTTTTATCAATATTTCAGTTTCTTATTCCATGTAACTTTCATGATTTCAAATCTTAATATATTTTGAATTCGAGATATTAATACCAACTATGTTTTAGATCAACCAAGTGAAGTGTAATTAATCGACGGAAAAACTGCACAGAAGAGGAAAGTTCAAATCTCAATATATTTAGAATTCGAGATATTGATACCAACTATGTTTTAGATCAACGAAGCGACGTGTTATTAATCGACGGAAAAATTGCACAAAAGAGGAAACCAGACCAGAAATCAACGACCGGTGATAAGTTTTTCATTACTATTCACGAGTTTTATTCAAGTCATTTCGAATATTTCTTCCAAATTTATTATTTGTTATGGAAGGCGATATATCATAGAACGTTTTTTGATAGTCATCTTTATGTCTCAATGGAGACACGATAGGTACCCTTACGAGGGGAGAGTATCAATCCTTGGCATCGGTAAACCCTCGTTGCAACCGGGGTAGGCGCCTGATGGGTTAGGTATATACAGTGTTTCTCATTTAGGAGAAAATTGTTGGCTATCTGTTCCGCTCATTTTTGAGCAATAGAAGAATATGTCGCGTTTCAGCAACGGAATTTGAAATTTTTTTATCAATATCTCAGTTTCTTATTCCATGTAACTTTCATGATTTCAAATCCTGATATATTTTGAATTCGAGATATTAATACCAACTATGTTTTAGATCAACGAAGCGAAGAGTAATTAATCGACCGAAAAACTGTACAAAAAAGGAAAGTTCAAATCTCAATAAATTTATAATTCGAGATATTGATACCAACTATGTTTTAGATCAACGAAGCGACGTGTTATTAATCGACGGAAAAATTGCACAAAAGAGGAAACCAGACCAGAAACCAACGACCAGTGATAAGTTTTTCATTACTTTTTACGAATTTTATTCAATTCATTTCGAATATTTCTTCCAAATTTAATATTTAGGGTAGGTTCCTGATGGGTTAGGTATAAACAGTGTTTCTCATTTAGGAGAAAATTGTTGGCTATCTGTTCTGTTCATTTTTTGAGCAATAGAAGAATATGTCGCGTTTCAGCAACGGAATTTGAAAAAGTTTTCATCATTATTTCAGTTTCTTATTCCATGTAACTTTCATGATTTCAAATCTTAATATAGAATTCGAGATATTAATACCAACTATGTTTCAGATCAACGAAGCGAAGTGTAATCAATCGACGGAAAAACTGCACAAAAGAGGGAAGTTCAAATCTCAATATATTTAGAATTCGAGATATTGATACAAACTATGTTTTAGATGAACGAAGTGACGTGTTATTATTCGACGGAAAAATTGCACAAAAGAGGAAACCACACCACAAACCAACGACCAGTGATAAGTTTTTCATTACTATTTACGAATTTTATTCAATTCATTTCGAATATTTCTTCCAAATTCATTATTTGTTATGGAAGGCGATATATTATAGAACATTTTTTGATAGTCACCTTTAAGTCTCAATGGTGACACGACAGGTACCCTTACGAGGGGAGAGTATCAACCCTTGGCATCGGTAAACCCTCGTTGCAACCGGGGTAGGCGCCTGATGGGTTAGGTATATACAGTGTTTCTCATTTAGGAGAAAATTGTTGGCTATCTGTTCCGCTCATTTTTTGAGCAATAGAAGAATATGTCGCGTTTCAGCAACGGAATTTGAAAAAGTTTTTATCAATATATCAGTTTCTTATTCCATGTAACTTTCATGATTTCAAATCCTAATATATTTTGAATTCGAGATATTAATACCAACTATGTTTTAGATCAACGAAGCGAAGAGTAATTAATCGACCGAAAAACTGTACAAAAAAGGAAAGTTCAAATCTCAATATATTTAGAATTCGAGATATTGATACCAACTATGTTTTAGATCAACGAAGCGACGTGTTATTAATCGACGGAAAAATTGCACAAAAGAGGAAACCAGACCAGAAACCAACGACCAGTGATAAGTTTTTCATTACTTTTTACGAATTTTATTCAATTCATTTTGAATATTTTTTCCAAATTTAATATTTAGGGGTAGGTTCCTGATGGGTTAGGTATAAACAGTGTTTCTCATTAAGGAGAAAATTGTTGGCTATCAGTTCCGCTCATTTTTTGAGCAATAGAAGAATATGTCGCGTTTCAGCTAGGGAATTTGAAAAAGTTTTCATCAATATTTTAGTTTCTTATTCCATGTAACTTTCATGACGATGTATGATTAATCATATTTTTCATCATACCATCAAAATGTAATTGTTGAAGTATTTATCATTGTTTTTGCAAAAGTTACTTTAGCGCTTTTTGAATAATTTGCGTGCGTTGTCGGCTTTTAGATGCATTTGTACTGGAACCATTGCTTCTAGCGACTTGGGCAAGGTATACCTTTCTCAAGTATAAAAGAAGGGATAACAATTTTTTCCTCCAAGCATGAAAAAACCTCTGGGACTGGGGGACCAACACGTAAATCAAGGCCAGGGACAGAAAGGGTCAAGCATCAAAAAGAAGAAAACCGTCTAGCTCATTCACCTGCACGAAATTCATGTCGGTCAGCTGGGGCAGCACCAGCTCCTTGGCTTCCTCGCTGAAAGGCACCTTGGCCTGCGGCAGCCACGCCCAATGGTAGGGGTAGGCGCGCCAACTGTCGGGGTGCTTGTAGGGGAAGGCCAGCCCGTTGTCGATGGCGGCGACCTCAGGGGCAGCGGGGTCCGACAGGGGGGGCACCAGGGGGGCCGACTTGCCGTTCGCTACCGCCGGCGGGTCGTACTTGATCAGCCAGTTGTCGTTACCGCGATCGGTGTTTCTACGAGAATAGGTGAGTGAACTGATTTTTTTTATTTCTTATACAATGGGGGAGACCACTGATTTTTTAAAACGACATTATCGTGAACTCTATAATGAAAAACTACCAGTGAATTAATTTTGAATTTTGTCATTCATGCTAAGACGGTGAAAAAAATAAATTAGAATATGTCCATTTCAAAACACACAATTCCTGTGCTATTTGAGATTGTGTCAATTCATTGGTGTGACTGGTGCGACGTGTTAGTCCCAACACGCCTATTGTCCTTGAACTGACCAATCACACTGCAACACTGCAAAATGACGAGGTATCAGAGAGAGATAGCTAAAGCTCGGGACTAATACGTCATGGCTCCACCATCATATTTGGCAATTTGAAATATCGAATGAAATATGCTGATTTCAAAACGATATAGATTCGATTCCCTTCAACTTCAACTCATAATATTGACTGTACATCAAACGTGAATCATGATTCGTTGATTGAGAGAGGTTTGCACGGATTTCTTCTCTCAGTGGTCTTCCCCATTCGAGGATCAAAAGAAGTGGGGTGGTATGGGGGGAAGGGGTCATTTCAAATCAAACTAACCGTATATGTGGTTTGTGTCTGAAAGCTCTGAGATTCAATAATTTCAAACAACACATAGACTCATTATCAACATAAAAAGCGTGAGAAGCGAGGTGAGAAGTGTTGTAGGAAAAAATAAATTGAAATTCCAGGTCCATATTTACATAAAAATAAGTTGATGATGATTACTGGAAGACTGAACGTCGGATTTCAAATTTGAAAATGCCAACCTTTGGGGAAGGAAAACTGGTTATGGTAAAGTGGCATTCCTTTTAATTGATTTCTTTAAAAAAAGTTGAAAAAAATAATTAAATATCTTCAAGTGTTCATAATTTTAAGTTTCAAAACGATATTTTATCACCAGAAAATTGCACAGCTTAGTCATAATTTAAGCATATGAAACCTCTTACAGTTCAAATTAAAACAATTCAGAAATTTTATTCAATATAATGAAATTGACTGCATTAGTGTGGAGATTGGGTAACAGGGCAAAGGGATATTCATCAAATGTTTGTTCAAATAGCTCATGGTTAGACCTTGCCAAAATTGATTGATTTTATCAGCTTTTATGTAATAAATTAAAAGTAAAAAAAAAAACTTTTTAATAAAAAACTTTTATTCAAATGCTCTAAAAAGAAAAAAATTGTTCTTAATAATTTTAATTATCAACTCATAAAACCTCATTATACACAATTTATATGATCATAAAAGTTTGTCGCACGATTCACTTGTGTGAATGAACTAGTACTTATTTAATAATGTAAAATCTGCTGAGATGAAATATTTAAAATTTCAATTTAATTCAATATTGATTATCGCGACAAGCTTTTATGATTATATAAATTGTGTATAATGAGGTTATAAGTTGATAGTCAAAATTATAAAGGAACATTTTATTTTCTTCTTTTTATAGCGTTTGAATAAAAGCTTTTTGTTAAAAAGTTTTTTTTTACTTTCAAATAATTATTCAATTTTTAGTTATCGCTAGCTGGATTTTTCGATTTACTCTCAATGAGCCTTTTCATTTGATACCCATATTGTAAAAGTATATCAAAAATAGCTATTCCGCCATCTTGGATGGTCCGCCATATTGGATTTAGAATAACGTCACATTATTTTTCGAATTACTCTCAATGAGCTCTTTCATTTGATACCCATATTGTAGAAGTAGATTAAAAATGACCATTCCGCCATCTTGGATGGTCCGCCATATTCTATTTAGAATGACGTCACATCATTTTTCGAGTTACTCTCAACGAGCCTTTTCATTTGATACCCATATTTCAAAAGTATATCAAAAATAGCTATTCCGCCATCTTGGATAGTCCGCCATATTGGATTTAGAATAAGGTGACACACATTATCGTGCATTGTCATCCAAACTGAACGTGTATACAAAATTTCAGCTCAATCGGATGAAGATTTCTACTTCAAAATTGAGTACAAACATACAATGCAAGTTAAATAATAGTAGATTGTTTTATTAGGATCAAAAGTGACACTTTGTTTGACAAGCGAATTTTGCATTTGCGAGGCGGAGCGTTTAGCGAAGCCGAGCGAAAGCAAAATTTGCGAGTCGAACAAAGTCACTTTTGATCCGAATGAAACATGCTATTTTTTCTGCAACCGAAACAATTAACTCAAATGAACATGTGAAGTAACCACCAATGCCGTGCCATATGTATGCAATGCAACAAATATTGACAAATAATCCATGTAGTGAGAATATTCTACCTGCATTAACAGCAGGTTAGGTTTTCTAGGATGTTCGAATTGTAGTTTCAATATAAATACAACCACAGAGTGACATATTTGTGTATGGACCAGGTCCAGGTGCTCTAATGGCAAATACCGCGCCAGTGCTATAGGAACAAGACGTGGAAAATGTTAGGTTAGTGAACATATCAACAATGATAATAGTGATTATTTATTTCTCCATACTACACTGTGTTTGACTTGATAATCAAATGAAGCTAAACAACATCCTTTGTTGAGACAAAAACCGATTGCTTGCCGTGATTATACAAAAACATGTTATCCATCCCGAGAATAACGATTGAAATACAGATCAAGCAAGTATTTGAATCTTGAAGGCTTCCCTGATCAAAACAAAAATACTTAACTGAGATGTTTATAATTCCAATACCAAACTATTATAATAAGGTGTATTTATATATCTCCAGCATGGGTATGAAATGCCAAATCTGCTGAAATCGGAAACAAATCAGGTATGTGTCTCAACCCAAATAACCAACCGTCACAATGTTGTTCATTCTCGATGACGTCCAGTACATCCTTTTTAGTTCCTAGGAGCTAAAGTTCAACTTTAGCTCCTAGGAACTAAAATTCAACTTTAGCTCCTAGGAACTAAATATGTTGCCTAGCAACATACCTATTTTTGTGTCAGTAATAGAAACGTCAATTTAAGAGCTAATTTTGGTATCAAAATGGACGACTTTTGTGTCGGTTGCAGAAAAAAGTTTTTAATAATTAAAAAATACAGGTCATTGATTTATACTTTGATTATATCTTGATTTTTATTTGAATTTGTTATCTCTGAAGGTAACTTCCAATGCAATTTTCATCCAGCCCTTCACTCATGATGGCATGACCAAGGGAGATAGGGATTCATTTTTATAGATACTATAGATAGATTTTAATTTCTTCAACTCACCTAATTATATAATCTAGAATGACAAGACGTTCAAATTGCAATTGGAATTTTTTGGCTAGATCAGGTGGCAGAGGGTCTCCTTCAAACCTCCTCAGCCAATAATCTGCATCTTTGTAACCATCCACAAACAACTGGAATGAACCTTTCTAAAAAAAAATCATTCAGAAAAAAGTCAATAAGAATTCAATACCAAAAGAAATATTAAATCAACAAATAATGTGACTATGTTTAATAGCTGTAGTTGAAACAATTTCATCCATTATTCTTCAGCTTCAAACTCACATCTCTATATCATTTCTAATATGTTTTTTCACAAAAAAAAATGGCTCCAACTTCTCACCTTAGGTGGTAGTCCTATCCTATTGAATCTTAAACCAACATTAGGAAATTGTTCCATGATAGCTCTTTTCACTCTAGCTTTCTGCCTGTCTATCCTAAAATAGTTGAAAGTTTCTGATACTAACTTAACCACCTGAAAACAAAATTGACCATAAAAAAATAAACCAAGCTTGGGCCATGAAATTATTGAATAACAATCCTCACTCTGGTTTTGGGCACAATGTTGAGACTCAGTTTATGATCCACTAGATAGGCTGCAGCCTCTGACAGGTAACCTTGGTTGGGTATCAAACAAGACCTGCCAAAACAACAAGGACAGCACAACTTGTGCATCCATTTTGTCCATTTTGGATTCAGCCTGCCATAAGGTTCTTCATCTTTGGGTTTGAACACAGCAATTATTTTCTGAAAAGAATCAGCTTGAAAAATGTCCTCAGGATATATGTTATTGATTACAGAAATTCCAAAGGATCTAAAATTTCTTTAGAGCTTGTGAAAAATTAGAAAGAAACCACAGGAAAGGAATCTCAGGTTACAATGATATCATGTTACCTACATAAACAACTGAAGCCAGTTCAAGTGAATTGAAGAGGAAAACAAATGAAGCATGATAGCCTAAGGAAAATTCTGAAATGAGAATGAATGTATTTGATTCCATACTAGAACAATTATTATATTCCTATATCCTAGGCAAAATCATATCTTGAGAAATCATCATTTACAACACCAGGAAAATAAATTGCTCAACATATAACAAAGAATCCTTTGTTGACTGGTTTATAAATTGCATATTTGAGATAAGTAAATATTATTGAGTTCACAGGAAGTTCAACTTTAGACTGATGGTGTGAAATCAATGCAAATAATTGCTGAAGCAAACCATGCCCTCAACTAAATGTAATCAGTCATTGAATATGGCCTTCATAAACTTACTAATGATTACAAAAAATACATGAAAAACAAATATGTAGGTGTCTGAATGAAATTTAATGGGAATGCATCCTTATCTATCACTTGATAGTGGAAATGATAACCCTTGTGGCAATCAATACCAGTGAAACTTTTTCAAAACAACAGAAAATATGTCAACTAACAGTTCATATGCAAATGAATATGAATATATGAATATGAAACAAATATTACTCTTGAAATCTCTTTTTACATTGTATGAGTCTCACCAAAGACTAAACACAATAGATTCATCAGTGTACTCTCCCCTTGAGACTCAATTTTGATATCTGCTTTCACATCTTCTACAGCTGAATCCTTAAAGCTGTAGCTATGATTTCAAGCAATTTCCTAACCCCAACAATTCCTAGAATGACTCACCCCAGATTGGTTTTTAACAAAGTATGACCCACTGGAACCCTGAGATATCCTTTCTGGAAAGATCCCATGATCAATAGCAACTTCAGCCTGCCAAACCAAATCACTGAAAGCTGGATCATCTGAAAACAGTACAAGATGAGTCCAAATCACTTCCAGCAGGGCAGTGGAATGTGTTTACCAGGAAACTGGTTATAAGAGACATCCAGCCCCCCTAAGAGAGGCTGTGATTCTCTGTTGATCCCCGGGGAATCCAAAGCTGATTCGAAGGCAACCTCTGGCACCAGTGGAACGTCTTCTGCGTCGCTACAACTTACGGATCGGGCACCCTGAGCTTCGATTTCCGACGAGGTATTTATCAGGATAGGAACTGTCTCACTGGCACTCATCACCCGGTCTCGTTACTTTTTCTACGACTGCAAACATCTACTTTGATCAGTGCTTTGATATGGCTTGATATTTTTTCTGTCGATTTTCAACATGTGTGTGTTTTTTGGTGTAATTGACTTGGTTTTAGGGGTTTTTGGTAACACAGTGGCTGAAATGTTTCTTTATATCAACTGGAAAGTTTTTTTTGGGGGAACAAAAACGTTGACATCATATTTCATTAACTCAATTTAACAATTTTTGACATTTCGAGTTTTGACAAATTCCATGACGTCAGCACAACAGCCAGTTTGGTGTGTTCCTTGGGTGTGTTCGACTTCTATAAATCAAACCAATTCGGTGTGACCTGAGGATGAGATATCAAATGCAATGACGGCTAGATATCTAGACTGTCTGACGGGTTATACAGTCTAGTTATTTAGCCGTCATTGGCAGTGCAGCTTCTAGAATCGTTCGTTGTTCCTAGGGTCCCTATCAAGGGACCCTAGTTGTTCGAATACAAGAAAAAGTCATTTTTATGAATTTTATATATTAGGAAAATGTATTAGCAACTATTGATAAATAAGACCTAGAACTTATCAACTAAATTAAGGATATGCTGCTGCTCCACATCCCTCCATTCTTTATCACCTTCTTCTCCCAAATTCCCCGCATACTCCCGCATGATGTGCTTGATGGTTTTCAGTGAAGCCCCGCGCAAATTCAAAATCTGCATGACCCGCTGTTTGATGCTCGCCGGCCCAGCTGCACAAACTTCCACTATAACATAGTCCACCAGTTGCAGGGTGAACAGCCCCCCTTCCAAACGCCTCAAATATACCGCATCATCGTCCTCTTCGTTGTCTTCGAGGTTATTATCGACGTTTTCCACCTTTTCTAAATACTTGAAGTGCAGCTCGAGAAGCCTGTCGACTTTCTCGTGATCGTTCTCCGTGAACTTGCTGACCAGTCTCTGTCTTTGAGACCCCCTGCAGTTCCTGAGCATCGAAGCTATAATGGAACTAACGTGCTCCTCGTGCTCCTCCGTGGAAAGCACTTTTCTGCGGTTGCGTTTGGGCGTTTTCATGAACAGGGGGAAGATGGTTCGCAGCCCGAGGATGTCCACGAACTTGTTGCAATTGTCTTTGCCGCTGGGGCCCGACATGGCGTAATCAAGGACTTTGAGGGAGCCGTTTCGGGACATTTTCTTCTCGCGCAGCATCAGATTCATCAGCTGGAGCCCTTCGCCCTTGAGGAACCTGTCGCGGTTCTGTACGACCATTAAGGCGCTGCAGAGGGAGTTGAATAAGTTCTCCATCAGTTCGTGCTCCTCTGCGCTGTTGGGGTCGTGCCTTTTGTAGAAAGCTAGCTGTTGCAGCAGGCCATCGATGCCGTCTAAGTCACCGAGAGCCAGCCTGTTTTTTTCGTTGTCTTGCAGGAGTATCGACAGCATTTCACTGGCGTATAACTTGTTGCCATCGAAGGGGGCTTTGACCTTCAAGCGCTTCAGCAGCCAGGCTAGGAGGCCTTGTTTTGTGGCCTCGTTTGTTATTTCTGTTCTCAATTCGATGAGGTTTTCGATTATGGAGAGGGTGTTGTGAACGCCGTCGGCTTCTTCTTTTACTGTCTCGTCTAAGCGTTCCAGGTTTTGTACTAGCAGGGCTATCACTTGGTGTTCTAGTAGAGCTTCTATCAAGGCGTCTGCACCTTCTTCAGATTCATTGAGGATGTCCACGTCTGTTAGCTCTTGGAGTAGTTCAACTGTACCCACCTGTAGAATGTGAAGATAAACGATGACAGAAATCTTAGGATGTATTCGCGGTCGCCAAGGTCATTAGATGACGTTCTGATGACATTAAAAACTAAGGGAAAACGAGTCTAATTTTAAATCTATGCCAGGATTAGGATGTATTTCCGTAGTTTTTACTGTCATCCCAACATCACCTGATGACCTTGGCGACCGCGAATACTTTGCATAACAAATCTTCCGTGTTCAAGGCCATGTCAGAGGAAACACCCTGTATATAAAATGTGTATCTACTTTTACTAGGGACTGGAGAGGAAAATGAAACTCAATTCGATTTATTGTCAGAAATATTTGCATAACACAAACAATAATCAACATCCAAGAAATAAAATACATAGGATTATTGTTCTGGTCATTGATACTTACTGATATATCTGTGTTATCATGTGATAAGAGTTCCAAAAGGCTGGGAACCACTTGTAGTTTAACAAGTAAAGGGTAAAAATCGGGTGCTGTGGCAAGAACTCTCATTTCTTGTAGGGTTTCATGTAGTTCCACTTCACTTTCCATGAATTTTTCAGGTGAATCTGGGAACTTAATTCTCATCTCCCTGTTTCTGAGGCTACGCTTTTCAAAGTTGAGTACTATTTTTTTCAATGCAGTTTCATCAATAACTTCGCCCTTGAAAGAAAGAGATTATTGTCCTAGACTGAGTAGTATTGATATTTTACTTGTGTCTGTTCAGTTTCCACAAACTTCAAAATTTCAGCTCTTTCTTCAGCAGAGATGTTATCCAGAGGTTGTGAAGGAGTAGGAGATACTGGTCTTGCCATTTTGCTAGCTTTTGCTCTAGCAATTCGACGCATTTTACGTGCTTTTTCATGATCATTCTCATCCTCATCAACATCTACATGCCTCTTGAGAGCTTGAGGAGGCTACAATAATAAAAAAAGGTCAATAATGATAAAGAAAGATCCTCCTACTATTACCTTGTAATCCAAAAGTTCTCCAATATCCATTTTTCAATAATATATTATATCAATCTAATGGAATTGAAACTATTGTTTTTGAATTTGTCAGAAAATAAATAAATATAGAAAGTGAGGTTAATATAGAAACAAAAAAGTTTCTATCTGTCAATAGGATAGTAGCAAAGATCACTTAGGACAACATTTTTAGACCAAGAGAAGAAGAACAGGAAGAGGAGGAGAATAATGATATTGATTAGAAGAATTTGGCTGGGTGTCCAATCTGGACAAGAGGCCAAGAAACGTAGAAGAAGAAGATTAGCAGAAGAAGAAAAGAAGAAGACGTGACAGGTGAACCGTACGTCACTTACGTCAAATTTATGGCGTATACTTTGAAAATATGCCAACAAATCAACAAAACTTCTTTTGATTCGATTATTCTGATGTGAAATTTGCAAAATCCTCCAAAAATGGACTCGAACATCTCAAAATACGCAGATATGCAAAAAGCCATTCAAATGGAACTGGAAAAACTTGAGACAGAGGAGGCTACACTGATTGAGGGCTTGAATAACATGTTGAATCAGAAAGTGTTCCTAGAAGACAAAGTTAAAGGACTTTCAAAGCTCATTCCGTCGCTCAAAGTCATAAAAAATGAAGCACAGGACCTGGTGAATACAGTCAATGATATATCAGACTCCTCAGAAAAAATCAGCAGTAAAATTCGATCTCTAGATAAAGCAAGAGTAAGTATACCATATAAAGGCACTGAAAAGTAGTAAAGCACCAATTTTTTCTCTTAGAGTCGTGTAGATGAGTGTCAGCTAAGAGTGAGTGATCTGATTGACCTAGAAATATGCTCTCAAGGTGTACAAGCAGCTATTTTAGACTCTGACTATGAAAAAGGTGCTGCCCATGTTCACAGGTTCTTATCTATGGACCAGTCACTCTTGAAAAGGACTGCCAATGATATGGACAATGTCAGTAACATGCTCAAGTCTGTGAGGACTCTGCAAGATGCTGCTAGTCAATTGAGAGCCATAGTTGAGCATAAATTCAATGAAGCTGTCACCACAGAAGATTTACTGTCCATTGAGAGATTCTTCAAAATTTTTCCACTTTTGGGAATGCATGAAGAGGGGATCAAGGAGTTTTGCACTTACTTGAGGTCTAAAGTTTGCTTAGTAGCTGATAAAAATTTGAAATCTGCAATAAACACACCAGTTTCTGATAAACGGTATAGTGTTATCTATGCAGACACTTTAACATTGCTGTTTGAAGGACTGGCTAGAGTTTTGGACAAGCACCAGCCTCTCATTGAAACATACTATGGACCTGGTAGGTTGTTGTCTGCTATTTCTATTCTGCAGAAAGAGTGTGATGTGCAAACAAAGAGGGTATTGCTTGAGTGGGCAAGATCCAGACAGATCCACAAGAAGGTGCAGCAAATTAATGAACTGTCTAGAATGAGTTCCAGCTCCAGCTTTTCCAAAATGGAGAAAATTGATCCTAAGGATTTGGATATTCTTATTGGTGAAATAACACTGATGCATTATAGAACAGAGCTCTATATCAAGTTTATACAAAGAAAAGTTACTGTGAGTAATATACTATTATGATTATAATGCTTTTTTCACTATTTTCAATGCATTTCACTTTCAATATAATTTTTGAAACATGGAAAATGAGTCACCCTGCATTAATTTGAAGTTATGTTTTCTTTATCGAAATTGATATTTTTCAATTTCTACTTTTCTAGTCAGATGCAGATGTTGGTATACCAAATCAAGATGAAAGAACCAAGGTTGTGCAATCCTTGGAAAAACTTATCAAAAACAGTGAACTCAGTCAATGCAAACATGAACTGCTATCTCATTATCTTAGGTTAGAACAGTACTACATGGAAGAATCTGTAGCAAAAGCAGTAGCAATGGACACACTAGAACCTGGACAGCAAACTTCAAGCATGGTTGATGACACATTTTTCATCATCAGAAAATGCATCAGGTACCAAAACACTCAAGTTTATTGACTTTATACCACTCTATACAATTTTTTATTAGACGTTCTATATCCACTGGTTCTCTTGATGGTATTTGCGTCATAATAAACAATGCTTGTCGCGTTTTGGAAAGTGATTTTGGGGAAATTTTGCGCCAAAGGTTGAGGCAAGGGTATCCCTCGGGGTACTTGGACTTGACTCAAGCCTACAATGTTCTGCATACCTCCATACAGCAAGGGAGGCTCCAGTCTGGGGACACTGAACAGTCAAGAACTGCTTTTGTGGTGAGTACTTGTTGAACAACCTGTTGAATAACCTGTTGAATAACCTGTTGAATAACCTGTTGAATAACCTGTTGAATAACCTGTTGAATAACCTGTTGAATAACCTGTTGAATAACCTGTTGAATAACCTGTTGAATAACCTGCTGAATAACTGTTGAAAACCTGTTATATGACTAACTGAATTATTTTCATATTGAAAGATGATGAGGATATATCTTACTTAATGATTTTCAAAAACACATTATGTCTTGAGGAATATAGCTGAATATTTCCCGTTTTTAGTAGAACCTGTTGAATAATGTTTTGATAAATCACTTCAAGTTGTATGGCAATAAATAGGAAATTGAGAATATTGTAACTAAATAACTTTCTTCAATGTAGAAATACTACAAATTTTTAACAACCTGTTGAT
Source organism: Phaedon cochleariae (assembly GCA_918026855.4). Classification (NCBI taxonomy): domain Eukaryota; kingdom Metazoa; phylum Arthropoda; class Insecta; order Coleoptera; family Chrysomelidae; genus Phaedon; species Phaedon cochleariae. Next base: position 2,088,033 of record OU896715.1, on the reverse strand, counting down.
ATTTCACTACCTGTTGATTTTTCAAGAACCTGTTGATTTATAACTTACTGAATAATTTTGAAATTGAATTTATTTGAACAATTTGCTCAAATACTATACTTGCTGAATATGTTGAAACTGATAATATCTCAAGGATTGTAGTTGAATATATGAATTATACAGTGTCATTCATAAAGTCGGCATCATATGGGAAAAACTTTTATTAATGACTTATTTTGAAATTCGAGTTGGACGTTAAGTTTTGCTTCAAAAAAGATGAAAAATGGCCTACTCCATCGGGGTCACGTGACTTCCCCTACATGTCAAAAGTTACATTTTTTCAAACTAATCGCTGAAAGTAGGCTTATTTGTTCGAATATCGAAAAAGTTTACTTGAAAAAGTTGTTTCTATTTAAATTTTACATATGTGACTCGGATTTTATCTTTCTATTACATTTTTTAGATTTCGATATTTTTTGAAAATTTTCGAAATTTCTGTAATATTAAAAAAATTGTGAATTCGATAAAACAACTTCATGCCAGTAGTTTCATCATGCTACTAACTCTCAATTACTAATTATCACTAATTATCGACAAAAATATGATTTTCTTCAGAAAATGATAATCTCCGCTTCAAAATTCTGTTATGTTTGATGCAACCATAACATCAAAATTCTATTACGTTTGAGTCAAACATTTAGAAACGAAATTTATTCAAATTTTTTTTCAGTACTGAAAAGATCAGTTTTAATGAATTTCGTTTCTAAATGCTTGACGATATATCAAATTTGCATCAAACATAACAGAATTTGTAAGCGGGTATTACCATTTTCTGAAGAAAATCATATTTCTGTCCATAATCAGTGATAATAAGTAATTGAAAGTAAGTAGCATGAAAAAGCTACTGGTATGAAGTAGTTTCGTGGAATTAACAATTCATCAAATATTACAATAGAAAGATCAAATTTGAGAATAATGTGTAAAATTGGAATAGAAACAACTTTTTCAAGTAAACTTTTTCGATATTCGAACAAATAAGCCTACTTTCAGCGATTAATTTGAAAAAATGTCACTTTTGACATGTAGCGAAAGTCACGTGACTTCGATTGAGTAGGCCATTCTCCATCTTTTTTGAAGCATAACTTAACGTCCACCTGGAATTCCAAAATAAGTCATTAATAAAAGTTTTTCCCATATGATGCCGACTTTATGAATGACACTGTATAGATATAATGATTTATTTTAACAACCTGTTGAAACATGTACCCAATAATTAGTTAAATGGCTTTAAATATCCTGATATCTTGTAGCTGAATTCTAGCTAAGGTGGCTAAAAACTCATTCCTGTAGAAATCATGAAAAATTTTTAACAACCTGTTGAATAATCCATTGATGAATGACTTTAAGTTGAATGATCCTAAAGGATAATATACTGTAGTAAAAGTAATGTTTTTGTTTTGAATCTCTTGAATAATCTGTTGAAGAATATCTTCAAATTGTAGTCCATAATAGTTGAATGTTTTGGTGATATTCAAGGTGGCTTTGAATAACGCCGATAGTAGCACAGACTACATAGACGCCCTGTGTGAGTATGTGATGAAAGAAATTGGGCAGTCCGTACCGAATTTGAACGCAAATGAAAAGGGAAAACTAGAAAGCTGCCTTTCTGGTCTGTCATCTGTTACTACCAACCTCAAGGACTTGATTGAATATGGCACTCAGCAGCTGAGGTCTACTGCAATCAAACCCAGGATAAATCCTTGGGTGGATGCTTTTTTGAATGCTAACCATCACTTGACAGAGGTGAGGAATCTGTTGTAGTCAATAGAATCGGAACATAATCACATCTTGAATTCCCTAATTCTGACGAAGGAATCATAATTTCTGATCCCGAAAATGCCCACTTACAAATTTTGAATATAATCGGTAAATAACTACAAAACTCGTCCGGTATATTGGTTCCACCGTCTTGAATTTCCAAATCCCGCCCTTTCCAAATTTCGACGAAAGAATCATTATCTCCGACCCCGAAAACACCCAGATAACAATTTTGAAGAGAGTCGGATCATAATTACAATACTCGTACGCCATACTGGGTCCGCCATCTTGAAGTTCCTAATTTTGACGAGAGAATCATAATCTCCGACCCCGAGAACCACCAGATACCAAATTTGTATAAAATCGGATCCTAATCACAAAATCCGCCATTTTTGATCCGCCATCTTGAATTTCTTAATTTTGACGAAGAAATCATGATCCCCGATCACGAAAACCCCTAGGTACCAATTTTGAAAAGAATCTGACTATAATTACAAAACTCGTCCGCCATATTGGTTTCGCCATCGTGAATTTTCGAATTCCGTCCGAATTTTCAAATTCTGACGAAAGAACCATAATCTCCGACCCCGAAAACCCCCAGATACCAATTTTGAATAGAATCGGACCATATCTACAAAACTCGTACGATTTATCAGATCCGCCATCTTGAATTTCCTAATGGTACCTGAAAAAAGGTATTCTATAACCTCCTCTCTTTAGCTAACCTAACCTGCCAATGGTGCTGTCAGGCCGAATAGGCCAACTGCCATAGAATGGAGGCTAGCTAAAGAGATATCGAGGCCAAACAGAATTAGGTGGGCTATTAATAAATTTAAACCTTATAAATCCCCTGGAGTAGATGGAATATACCCCATCCTGCTTCAAAAGGGGCAGGAAATACTAATTCCACATTTGTGTCGTATATTCAAGGCTTGTATAGCAATACGATATATACCCATAGTATGGCAGAAGGTGACAGTCATCTACCTTCCCAAAGTGGGAAAGGTGGGTGACAAAACGCCAAAATCATACCGCCCAATAAGTCTAATGTCGTTCCTGCTCAAAACGCTGGAAAGACTGATAGACAGATACATAAGAGACGAGGTATTACAAAGAAACCCGCTCAACGAACGCCAATATGCGTATCAGCCAGGCAAGTCAACTGACTTAGCACTGGATGATCTGAACAGGCTACTCGCAAAGTCGATAGAGGACAAAGAAATAGCTATAACAACATTCGTAGACATAGAAGGTGCTTTCAATAACGCATCAACAAATTCTATAATTAATGCCCTAGCAAGGAAAGGAGTACCGCTACTCCTGTGCCAGTGGATAAATGTCAATTTGAAAAATAGGGTTATCATATCCACAATTGGCGAGACAACTCTGACAGCTAGAGCAGATAGGGGATGCCCACAGGGAGGAGTATTATCGCCCCTACTATGGGCCATTCTAATGGACGAACTGATCAAAAGGCTAACATCCAAAGGGTATTATTGCTTAGGATATGCCGACGACCTGGCGGTTATCGCTAGAGGTAGATTCGCAAGTACGGTCTCGGAGCTCACACAAATCGCTCTAAACATAATTGACAATTGGTGTAAAGAGGAGGAACTCACCGTGAACCCTCATAAAACCACTATAGTGAATTTCACGAAAAAGAGAGTACTGGAAGGATTATAGTCACCAGTACTCAACGGGGTAGAAATTCCGTTCGCCCTAGAGGCAAAATACTTAGGAGTCATCTTTGACCATAAGTTAACATGGAATCAACACCTACAAAAAATTGTTCAAAAAAGTACAGTAGCCTTCAATCTGTGCAGACGAATGTGCGGGAAAAATTGGGGACTGCAACCAAAAATGACCACATGGCTCTATGCCAGCGTCATCAGGCCTATGATAGCATATGGGTCAGTAGATTGGTGGCCAAAGACACAACAGGCTGGAGTGATTCGAAGGCTCAGTGCTATTCAAAGGCAAGCTTGCCTGAGTGCCACTGGTGCAATGAAAACCACTCCAACAGCCGCTTTAGAGGTCCTCTTGAACCTACCACCACTACAAATATATATTCAAGGCGAAGCCAGAGCAGTCGTGAGTAGATTGTCAAGCGGTCAAGCACCCATAAGCAACGCGCACGGTAAAGACTATAGAAAGCTATATGAAGAGTTGGAAAGCGACCCCATCATGGGAATGCCAACGGATGGCATAATTCCAAAATATAGTTTTGAAAAAACTTTTAAAATAAGTATAACGGACAGAGAGGCATGGAAGGAAGGACCTCCTATCAATGCAGACATTGCTGTCTATACGGACGGCTCCAAAACTGAGTTTGGATCAGGAGCTGGTATTTATGGGGCCAAGCCAAAGACAAGAATCTCACTGAGCTTAGGTAAATACGCGACGGTGTTTCAGGCAGAAATTATTGCAATACATCATTGCGTGAAAGAATTGATAAGGCAAGAGTTTAAAGGCAAAACCATTGCAATCTATTCAGATAGCCAGGCGGCAATCAAAGCAGTCAACTCTATGCAAGTTAACTCAAAACTAGTATGGGACTGCTTAGAAACCCTAAATGCACTGGGCAGTCAGAACAGACTGACTCTAGCATGGGTACCAGCACATACAGGGTACGAGGGCAATGAAGAGGCAGACTCACTTGCCCGAGCAGGAGCAAACAAAGCTCTGAATGGCCCAGAACCCTTCTGTGGTATTGCGAAAGCTATACAAAAGACTAGTATCAAATCATGGATGCAAACCAAATCTCAAGAATGGTGGAACAAATCGCCAGGAATGAGACAGGCAAAAGAGTTTATTAAAAAACCATCGCCAACATTCACAGAATATCTACTAAGCCAGAAACGAAGTTCAACTAGAATACTAGTGGGACTTCTCACAGGGCATTGTAGGCTCAACAAACACATGAGTACGATAGGTCTGACTGAAGAACTGCTGTGCAGGTTCTGTCAGGAAGAGGAGGAAACAGCAGTACACATACTTTGCCACTGTGAGGGCTTGTCAAGACTAAGGTTCCTTACGCTGGGTGAGGAAAAACCAGAAGCCCAGAGATACACAGGGGATCTGAAAGCTAGCCTATGGAGTCTCATAGAGAAGACGGGGCTAGCCGAAGAACTCTAATCGATTTTGAGGGCAGACACAATAGATCTGAAAAGGTCGCGGTGTGGAGGCAGATAGCCCGAAGGCCCCATTCTAAATCTAATCTAATCTTCTCCTGGTACTAAGCTACCTCCCCGGAGCCTATTCAATACATACAAACAAGCAAATCTTTCCTCTTTCTATGAGTTGTAGTGAAATGAATCATAATTGTTGTGAAATAATACTAACACATGAACAAGACATTTTTTGTTTTTGCAGTTGTACAAATTTTAGGATTAGCTCATTTTTTGTAGGATGAATTATCAGCTTATGAGGCAGGAGAGTCTTTTGTTCAGACTTTGATTATGAATTTGGAGACTCTGCTGTCTTCTTTCAAGGACATCCTGTCTTCGTCGAATTATGATTTATTCACACAGGTGCTTACTGCTGAGGTGACAAATAGGTTTGAGAAGGTCATCAAAAAGTGCACTTTCAATAGGGTGAGTCAATAATAATAATAATACATAGTAGCAATCTTTATTATTTTGTATGCTATCTTTTATTCTGACCATGGAAAGAAAATTGATCAGTTACAAAAAGGAAAAAACATGGAAAACCATTCGATAGAGCAATGACTTGGACTTGGACACAAATGTTGGGAGGGATTTGAGAACAGAAAAATAATTCAATAACCTTTATAGTAGAGAGGAATTTGCAGAAGACAATGATTATTGTCAGTACACCTTTTTCGGGTTTTCAACAAAAAATGAGTCATCTCATGAATATCGCCTTATATTTTGAGAACACTAAAAGTATTCAAAGATATAACGACAAAATAATAGAGAAAACATACGATATTATTCAAATTGGGCAACATTTGTATATGGACCATTTTGATAATAGAGAACATGATATTTCAATGAATGATTTTCAGTAAAAATAGTAGTTCATAGTGCCGAACGAAATCGTGAGTTATAAGGAGGTCGGTACACTCTCCTCGTTAAGGTACCTGTCGTGTTTCTCAAAGTGAAAGTGACATTTCAGACTCCACTCAAGGCACTATCTGGTTATCTAGTGTTGGACCATTGTCGTTCTAGATGACAAGCTAAGGAAAGAAAGTCCACTTTGAGTATTTGGCTTTTTCCTATTTGAAAATACGCCAGTCGGGCAACCAGCCACTCCCATTTCGCCTTTGTTTTGGAGTGTTTCTTTCCTTGCCCGGTGGCGTTCGCGTTTCATTTCGCGGACGTTGAACGCCTCGTGGGGCATAAACGCTGAGATGCGTTCACGTTGGGTCAGGTGCGCCTCAGATAGCGGTCAAGAAGCTATCTGGGACAGCCCTGATGTACTGATGAGAGCCAACAGCTCGAAACCGGTCTGCAGGTGGTAGTCACGCATTCCTGAACCACTTAGGCGCTGCTCGGCGTTTAGGAAGGAAACACTTGCGATTTTATTCGTCTATGCGTGGCATATAGCCAGGAAAGTAGTTGTTTTTCTCTCATTATCTACCATTTTCGTTCATTTTATGGACTATTGTGGTCGAGATTGTGGTAATAACTTTGAATTTCTCTCTATTTGTAACTATTGAGGTATTCCAGTACCATATATTTCAAGATATATTCTTTGTAGACATGACTGGAAGGCCTTTTTTTTCCAGCTGGGTGGTTTAGTGTTGGACAAAGAGGTACGATCGCTGGCCGGGTACATGACCGCCAACACTTCTTGGTCTGTGAGAGACAAGTTCGCTAGGCTGACGCAAATGGCGACCGTGCTGAATTTGGAACAGGTGGCCGAGATCCACGACTACTGGGGCAGCCACGATGGGGCCCTGACTTGGCGATTGACCCCTTCTGAACTCAGAAGTGTCTTATCTTTGAGGTAATGGCGGATTTATGCAACATTTGCATAGTCCTAAGTCTTAGTTCTAAAAGCATAGTCTTAGTATTAATTTTTGTCTTAAAGATTTGAGGTATTTATCCAGAAACTTTAAAATTTGATTTAACCATAAGAGTCATGTGAGAATTTGTGGTTCTTTCTGTATCAGATATGAGGCAAATTATCTATCAAACATACAAGTTCAAATTAATCAACTTTCAAGATCGTTTCTTAGACTTGTGCTTATGCTTAAGACTGAAATTGGTGTGTAAACGGCCTCATGCAAGTACCTTGTCTCAACTTCTAGTTATGCTCAAAATTATGACTAAGACTATGCAAATGTTGCATAAATCCACCATAAGAGACAATTATTGTTATTATTCGTTTCTGTTGGTGATGATTTTTATTGTTTTTTGGGGTAAAACTGCACTCATCATGCGATGGTTTTTTTTCGAAATTTTCTTTGGTACTTACGTATTCTCGTCTGAAAAACGCGAATTTGACAATGAAAATGTGAACAAACCGCTATTTAGCGAGATATTTCATGGAAAAGTGCGAAATTTTACTTTCTTTTGCAACCCATCTAGGATATATTCATTTACAACTACTTGTCCTTCTTGTTCCATTACCCGAGAATGCTCGCACCACAGTCGTTTTGCCGCCAAGCATTAATTTTGCCCCTCCCACATTTATTTGGGCCGGGATTTTACGACCCGCTCACAAGTCTTCCTAAGTCGAACCGGCGGGCCAGTTCACGTTTGGTTTCGGTCAGAGGGTGTTGTTTGGAGCTGAAAATTGACAATTGGTCGTTTCCACCGACGCGCGAGCATTCAGAGGTTTGTACCGAATTATTCATTGTCTACAAGGAAATTGGGGGTTATAATCAAGTGAATGTGGCAAAATCAATTAGATAATAGTAGATAACTCTTTATTGATACTGAATACCTTTAATAAACAGCACAAATACTGACGAATTTTGGGATTTTCTATAGTCGGTCAAAACGACCAGCCGCGAGCATCAACGTAACTTTTCATTTTTGTTCAGAAATATACCAACTTTGTGTTCATAGTCGATAGAGTTTTCATAAGAAGTGTATCAATAGCTGAAAACCTTTGATAAACACCACAAATACTGACAAATTTGGGGATTTCCTATAGTCGGTCAAAACGACCAGCCGCGAGGATCAACGTAACTTTCTAGGTGCGATTGTTCTCGGTGGACACTTTATATACTCACGTTGTACTTCAATGAGACATTTTATTATCTAAAATTAACAAGAAGTATGGTTTATTTGGATTTTTTTCATATTCAGTGGGGGAACAATAGTTTGGTTTCTCGAGTTTCTTGCGAATTTTTTTGACATTTGACTTTCATTTGACATCTCGTAAATATGTATTTGAGTTCTGTGATTTGTATTTAGATTTGATGATTGAATGATCGTCAGCTGGTGTGATTCTTTACCTCACTAAAATATGAGAAAGTTCCAAATAAACCACACTTCTTGTTGATATTAGTATAAGTTTCCAATGATGGCAAAAGAAGGACAAATAAACATGGTGAAATTTCGCATTTTTTCGTAAAATATCTCAATAGATAGCGGTTTGTTCACATTTTCATTGGGAAATTCGTGTTTTTCATACAAAAATTCGTATATGAGTACAAAAAAAAAAAAAATTTCATCGGTTCATTTTATTTTAGAACGGATTTCAAAGTGGAAGATATAAGAAGACTGAAGCTTTAAATTGACGATGTATTCCTGAATATTTGATGAATGTGATACCTGTGATGGTTTGTACTAAGTACCTACTGATTCTTTTTGAATAAAAATAAATGTGTATGGAAAATTATTTTTAGTATTTTTTTTATTGTATAATCCATAATGAGATACTTTTACTTATAACTTTTTATCAGTGTGTTTCTTCGATCATTGATTATTACACTATGATTCTTGAATTGCGTTAGTTTTATTGGAAAATTACAGTACAACGTTATTTTATACAATATGTGATTAATTTAAAATATTGCTCGGAAATTTATGAAAAATGTTCGAAAACACCTCGTTTTCTGAATAAAAAGTGTTGAAATTTCGTAAAGCCACCCTAGATTTTGTCTCAATATGTTTGAAAACGAAGGGAAATACTATTTATAAAAAAAACTATAAAACTAGCAAAAAATCTACTTGTTGCTAGTTTTTGTAAAAAACATTTTCCGACTAACTCCCTGAGCATGTCAACAGAGATAAAATGTAAAACTTTTTTCCCGTGTCACAGAAAAAACATATTATGAACTTTGTATTTTTTTATATAGACATCCAAAAGTCACTTACTGATACACAGAAAACAATAAGTGAAACCATTTCCCTGGACAGTCATGTAATTATGGACAACAGATGTTTCGTTTCTCACAGTCATTAGAGAAATTATTTAATGTAGACCAATAATCGATTTTTTGCCAGTCTACGAGGTTCCTATAAGGATATAAAGTATCAATTAGAGCTCACTATATTAAATGTGCAGCAGGATACTAATGTTTTATTCACCTATAGATCTAAGAAAATTACGAAATGATTTTTTCGGCAATCGTCCGGAAAGAACCCACTTTTCGCACGATTTTCCTTCGAGAAAGTAGCACTTTTCTGGGCCTGTCCTGCAGGAATTGCTGTTCATTTGGGAAAAGTAAGAGAGCAAATCCATTGATGAAGTGACGAGTCCTTAAGGACGAGTGATTCATCTGAATTCGGTTTTTCTGAATGGTTTTGCCTCAATTAAAAATGTTTTGATTCATGAAAATCGAAAAGTATCGGTTGTAATTACATAAATATTACTGATAATTTCTGTAAGAAAGCGTGTTGTCTAAAACTTGCAAGAGTTATTTTTGTAAAAAAGTCCTCTTTCTTCGGACTCTGGCTCTTTCGCCAAAACATGAAAAAAATGCAAAATGCAATTTGTATGCTTAAATGCAAAATTATCTGGTTATTTTTATGCACGAATGTAGTTGGAATATTTCACGAATAAGAAAATTCTCTAATAAATGTTTTTTTGTATGGAGCATTCACCAAAACGCGACATTTTGAGATGAGATCTTTTATACAGGGTGATTCAGGTTTTAAGGCACAAACTGAAAAGGAAGATAGATCTCATCATTTTGATCAAAAAAGTTTATATAAACATTAGTCCGATCTCGTTCAATTGCGAAGCTACAGGGGGTCAAAGCTCAATTATTTTTTTCTATTAATTGAGATATCTCGCTTACTTTTTAAGATATTATTTTGAAATTCGGTGTGGTCAGTACTTCCTAGAAGATCATCATTTCAAGCCATTGAAAGATTTTCAAAATCTACAGGATGATACGTTTTTGGGGGGAGAGGCTTCCTTATTCCCCCCAAACTTTTCCGTAGTACGCCTCTGGCATCTTTCAGTGATCAAATTGTGTGGATCGTTCAATTCAGAAGCTTTTTTGGTCTTCAATTTTTTTCGAGAAACGAACCGTTTTTGAGATAAATAAGCATATACGTTCTAAAACATGTTAATTTGGCCTATGTTTCGCTTAAATTTTATTCATCTGAAAAAAAAAACTTGACTTTCTACCCTCTGTACTGATCCAGATTGGACTCGTGATTGCAATTTTAGTGAGTACATTTCATTGCACTTTCAACGAAAATAGTAATAGGCAAAATTAACATGTTTTACAACGTATATGCTTATTTATCTCAAAAACGGTTCTTTTCTAAAAAAAAAAAAAAAATGAAAGAGCAAAAAAGCCTCTAAATTGAACGATCCACACAATTTGATCACTGAAAGATGCCAGAGGCGTACTACGAAAAAGTTTGAGGGGGATAAAGAAGTCTCTACCCCCAAAAATGTATCATTCTGTAGATTTTAAAGATCTATAAATGGCTTGAAATGATGATCTTCTAGAAAGTATTGACCACACCAAATTTCAAAGCGATATCTTGAAAGGTGAGCGAGATATTTCAATTAATAGAAAAAAATAATTCAACTTTGACCCCCTGTAGCTTCGCTAAACGAGATCGGACTAATGTTTATATAAACTTTTTTGATTAAAATGATTAGATCTATCACCCATTTCAGTTTGTGCCTTAAAACCTGAATCACCCTGTAGTTGTATTAGAAAATGGTCAGATTTTGACAAGTGAAAAAATAATCAGTGAAAGTCATGTTTGTATGTTAAAGCGATTATAGATTCTATCGCCACAGAGTTGTATTTTCGATGAACTAAACTGTACATTCTACCAATATATCGCTAGAATGTTTTTTTAGGATTACTTATGAAAACTGATAGCACAATTTATGAAACTCTACTTTGTTTGATGTTCATGAAATAACCATTATATGCCATACTTTTCCGATTATTCCATCCTCTGCTAAATCTGTAATCAATTTTTCATGCATTTTGTATGAGGTATACGTGGCTCGAGATTTGAAGTAGGTAGACTGAAAAAACAGGGCCGAGGCTATCATTTAAATATTCAGTAGTTTTTGGGATCTGATGTCAAAACAATTAGGTGTAAATAATTACCTATACGAGTCTTGCAAACTGGATTACTTATTGAAGGGAAATATTGGTATAGTTTCATATGAATATTTCAGTTTTAATGACTATACAGGGTGCTCCAAGTCATCCTCCATTGATGTGTCTACCGTCGCGTAGATACTGGATGTTGTCTTGTTTTTAGCGAAATCTTTATCATGTCATAAATTTTGAACCACTTGGTAGGTATATTTCACTTATATTACCCATTTAAACTAAATAGGAAATGAAACAATCTGAATCCAGTTTTCAGGAAAAACAGAGACAACTTGAAAATGAAATGCCTATGCAATAAGTATGCAAGCTTCTATTTCGAATGAAGTGTTTCAACAAAAAAAAGGGAATTCAAGAAATAAATTTCACAAGTAGATTGGAAGATATGAAAGAAAAAGTAACAACAACCCTTTGTGGGACATTATTGAATGAAATAACTGAATTTACTGTTCAAAATTTGAGATTGTTTTGAGAGGAAATCATTGAGGACCTTTTGGTCCTCCTTTCATCAATTCACCAGTCGAATTCGCAGCACCCTGTAATATAGGTATCTATATCAAACCTAATAAAACTATAAAAATTTTTAATTTTTCCACAATTCGAACTTTTCTATTATGAATCGAATCGTCATTCGCCATATCTATATCGATCTCGGTTTTCTCGTTTTTTTGCATATACCCAAGGGACGTCATTTCAATGAATATCAGCGGCTTCAAAAAGAAACACAAAAAATCCCTCGCAACGAAAAGAATGCGCCGCAGGCGAATTTTTTGGGGTTCAAGGTCAAATGCATTTAAATTGAGAATTAGATTCCTTTCAGAGTTACAACAACTCCATTTCAGGATTCGAGGTCAAATACCTTAAAATTGAGAATTAAATTTCTGTGGGTGTCTTGAACTCTATTTTTCAGTGTTTACCAGTAATGGGGTCAAGAAAAACTCAGATAAATAAAATTTTTTTCAATTTAGCGAAATAATTCAGAGATTTCCTGATTCACTTAACTTTTTTCATCGTATCGGAATCAACTTCAGCTAGGTATCACTCATAAATGGAAATAAGTTTATCATCAGTCTATTGTATTTTTTACATTTTAGGAAAATTTGCTTCCTTATTCAGGTATATTTTTCATGTATGACACCTACTATTATACTGAATGATGTTTCAAAAATTTTGAAATAATATATATATGTTTTATAGATTACACCCACTAAGCAAAGTAATATCTCAACAATATTGCAGCAATATTTCAATGTTATGTCAGATATTGTCGCTATCTTACTACAAGGTCGCAGCAACTACTGAATCGGACGTTCAGCAATATTATGAATGTAATGTTCGCGAATAAATCATTCCAGCAGAGTTATTGTAACATTGTGTATGAAGTACAGTAACATTTCATATTCAATGAACGAATGTAATCTTATTGTTATATTTCATTAAGGTTACTGGCAACATAAAATAAAAAGTATAGGAAAATTACATATTTTATTTTATAAATTATACATAGCAACAATTTTCTAATAATCGAATAATCGTGTCGACTATTTTATAATTTGAAAGTAGATCGAGAAAATTTCTAAATATTTTCGATATAACGGTACTACGGCTTATAGGCCCTGCACTGCATAAGAACCTGGAACAAAGGAATAATAATGAAATGAAATAGTCAGGAATCTAGTTAGTTGAGTTAGATGCTTTTCAGAAAGAATCTAGATGAATTAAAACTTTTGTAGAAAGTCAGGGGGGGGGGGAGAAGCGATTACCCCCTCCTGCCCCCCTAAATGACGCCTATGCATATACCTTTTCGAAATAAAAATTCCAAAAGCTGACACAGTAAAGTTGATATCATATCGCAACTCAGTTTCCAAAGCTATAAGTACTACCAACAGCGTAACAAAAACGTTGACTCGTATGAGCCTGAGTCACTTGATGATATAAGTTAGATAAAACTAATACCATCCAGTGACTCTAGTATGAGCTCACCTCTTCTGACTTTTTCCCGGGAGTTATGGGATTTTCCCGGACGTTCGGCAACACTGCACGCCGGAAAATCCTGATTCAGATCTTGGAAGCGAACAAGCGAAGCGGTCGCAGTGGCGCTGGAACGCTTGGGAAGCGCGTAGCGCTCCCTGTAAATTTTCACCTGTTGGAAATTCCCGCGAAAATGATCGAGTGTCAAATGGAAACGTGAAAAGTATCACGTATCAACAAATACAATTTTTTATCAAGTTGTTTTTCTTATCTAATAAATCCCTGGTAAAAACTGACTTGAATCGGATATAACTTTAAAAAGTTAATCTGGATCTAGATAGTTATAGGATGTCCTACAGGTAAGTTGCGATTGTTTATAATTTCAAGTATAAATTATTAGTTTGTTGATGAAGTCACCAGTTAGTTTTGCAATTGTTTGAATTGATACTATTATCAGCAACTTTGTTTCCTGAGAGGGGGTTATAGTTTCTTATTCACGAATATTTTTGCTAAGCGCCATGCAATAAACTCTACTAATGAGGGTGATGTGTGATAGTGATCTGGACACACATAATGTTCGTCATCTGGATTTGACTGGTCAAGTTTGGACCAACCCAAATCTTCAAATTATTACTCATATCCGCTAAATGTTTACCGAGTTTACCGGAAACATAAATTTTTGCACCAGTTTATTTTTTAATTATTGTGGGTTAAAGACGCATGAATTCTATTGTATTCGTTCGGTTTTTCGAAGATTTTCCATATCCATTATCACAAAAGCAATAACTAATGATTTCTGTTGTTAGCTCTGATTTTTGTTAGCTGTCATGTAGACTTGGATGCACCGGGTGAAAGAATTCTGATGATATATCTATGATTTCTCTTGACACTCTGTATTATATTATAGCTGTGATTTCTGTTGATAGTGAATGTATTTCATTATAAGTAGTTGCATGTGGTTCATTTTCAGTGCGATTTCCAGACTTTGAAATTTTTGCGGTAGCAGAGATTCATTTTGAGAACATCTGTAATTTCTGATTTTTTAGAGCTGAGGTTTCTTGTGTATATAGTCGCCGTTAGCTGACATTTCTGTTGACACCTATGATTTTTGTTAGTAGCTGAACATGTTTATCGATAGCTGTGTGATTTCTTGCTGATGTCTTCTTGATTGAATTGATCGTATACTCAGCTAGAATATCTGTTGATAGATGTAATTTCTAAAAGAAACTGACTTTTCCATCGATAGCTGTGATGTCTTTGGCCATCTTGTGAAATGATTGAACATAGCTAGAATTTCTGTTGATTATTGAGGTTTTTGTGGATATAGTTGACCTTAGCTGACATTTCTCTTGACATCTACTATGATTTTTGATCGCTGTGTGTTTTCCGAGGTGATTTCTTACTGATTAAATGTTGATTGAATTGATCGTACTTAGCTAGAATATCTGTTGATAGATGTAATTTCTGATAGAAACTGATTTTTTCATCGATAGCTGTGCATGATGTCCTTGGCCATCTTGTGAAATGATTGAACATAGCTAATATTTCTGTTGATTATTGAGGTTTCTTGTGGATATAGTTGACCTTAGCTGACATGTCTGTTGACACCTATGATTTTTGTTAGTAGCTGAACATTTTTATCGATAGCTGTGTGATTTCTTGCTGATGTCTTCTTGATTGAATTGATCGTATACTCAATTAGAATATCTGTTGATAGATGTAATTTCTGAAAGGAACTGACTTTTTTATAGATAGCTGTGATGTCTTTGGCCATCTTGTGAAATGATTGAACATAGCTAGAATTTCTGTTGATTATTGAGGTTTCTTGTGGATATAGTTGACCTTAGCTGACATTTCTCTTGACATCTACTATGATTTTTGTTAGTAGCTGAACATGTTTATTGATAGCTGTGTGATTTCTTGCTGATTTACTGTTGATTGAATTGATCGTACTTAGCTAGAATATCTGTTGATAGATGTAATTTCTGATAGAAACTGATTTTTTCATCGATAGCTGTGATGTCCTTGGCCATCTTGTGAAATGATTGAACATCGCTAAAATTTCTGGTGATTATCGAGGTTCCTTATGGATATATAGTTGACCTTAGCTGACATTTCTGTTGACACCTAAGATTTTTGTTAGTAGCTGAACATTTTTATCGATAGCTGTGTGATTGATCGAATTGATCGTATACTCAGCTAGAATATCTGTCGATAGATGTATTTTCTGATAGAAACTGACTTTTTTATCGAGAGCTGTGGTCATTTTGTGAAATGATTGAACATAGCTAAAATTTCTGTTGATTATCGAGATTTCTTGTGGATATAGTTAACCTTAGCTTTAATTTCTGTTGATTATTGAGGTTTATTGTGGATATAGTTGACCTTAGATGACATTTCTGTCGACAACTATGATTTTTGTTAGTAGCTGAACATTTTTATCGATAGCTGTGTGATTGTTTGAATTGATCCTACTTAGCTAGGATATCTGCTTATATATGTAATTTCTGATAGAAACTGACTTTTTCATCGATAGCTGTGATGTCTTTGGTCATCTTGTGAAATGATTGAACCTTATGCCTTATCGAGAAGCAAATTTTCAACAGACTTCCTAAATCTTTTTTCGTTTCGCATCTTCTTTAGATAATTTGGTAGATGATTGTAAATCTTCAAGCTTTCATAAATAAGCGAATTCTTTGTTAGCGTCGATTTTGGTATTGGGAGTTGAATATTATGACAGTTTCTGGTATTATAACTATTGGAGAACAAATGATTCTTGTGCCTCTTGTGCAACAAACTAACCGTTTCTAGAATAAAGAGACATGTAATTGTCAATATTCGTTGACTAATGAATAATGGTTTGCAGTGAGTGTCTAATCTAACTCCACAAATATATCTTACAGCCCTTTTTTGGAGGACAAAGACAGAATTCATCATTTGTAAATTACAAAAACCCCAAAATGCGATGCCATATCTCATATTCGACTCCATCAAAGCAAAATATGCCATTCGAGCTTGAGACCTACCCAGCTCGCATGCCACTAAACGAACAGCAAAGCAGCAGGATGCAAGTTTTTTATTTAAGTTCAGGATATGCGGTTCAAATTTCAACTTATTATCCATTATGATACCAAGGAATTTGCCGTACTCGTTATTAGAAATTGTTATATTGTCTAGCATTAGGTTTGGAAATCTGAATTTGAACGTTACAATATTGGTTTTGCTTATATTGAAACACAAGCTGTTTGAATCACATACCATCGTTTAATTCCTTCAATGTCGGTACTTATATTTTGTTCCAGTATTTCTGTATCATTCCCGCTCCAAAGAATTGTAGTATCATCTGCGAAAATTGTAAAGTGACCATGAATATTGATGGAAGGTAGATCATTAATGTAGAGAAGAAAGAGGACAGGTCCCAATACGGATCCCTGGGGAACTCCATAAGAGTAGCTGAACATTTTTATCAATAGCTGCGTGATTTGGTGCTGAATTCTTCTTTTATCTTTTATCTGCTCTCTAGATAGCACTGATGATAGCAGAGATTTTTTAACTGCTATGAATGCGTTATATGTACATGTTTGTGATACTGACATTTTCAGCAATAATTGTCGTTGCATTGCGTGAAGTGCTTGCATGAGTCCAGATGACGCGTGTCGCTATCGATTGTTTCTCGATGTTTTTGAACAAAACTTGTTCTTTGCTTGCACACGTGAATCGTGGGGAGTATTAAGGGAGTTTTAAAGTGGGGAAAATGACGGTAAATCGCCATCAATGATGAATGATACGCTGTCAGCTGTGGTCTATATTTAGAGAATTGATCGTAAGAATGAAGTGCCAGCTTATAGACGCACGATCCACAACGAAAAAAATCGTGACAAAAGTTGGTTAATATATATCTCGATGGTTCGAAAATAGAATGCAAACAGAAAAGGGGGTAATTAGATAACTCTCGGGCAACAAATTACGTGTAATGAGTACGAAAATAACCAAAAAGTTACCAATATTGAGGTTTTTTTCGAGATGATTAATAGAATTCTTCAATGTACTACGAAAAAATATTGAATCGACTATTTTGAGTGGTGGTCTCGGTAACATTGATATATTTCATTGATTGTCTTTGAATCGCATGACTTATGAGTGAGATGGAGAGGTGAGGAGTTATTTGAAGTGAGACAAAGCTGTGGACAAAAAGAAAACGAATTGATAACGAAGAGCACTTTCAAATGGAGGTTCAAGAAATCTTCTAAAATTACAATATATTAGGCGAATTCGAAATAAAATATACTTTATCTAAACTGTTCTTGTTTTTTTAATTGTTTTCGAATGTTCGTGTCACCTATACGAAAATACCTTGTATCATACACTATAAATGTCACTGAAGCATCCGCAAACTCTTGAAAAAAAAACGATCGTTTCTTCCAAATTGCTCCTTTCCTGAGAAATGTATAAGTCAATGTTCATAGAGCCATCATCTTCACCTATTTTTCTATTGAATAATCAAAGTGAAGCATTGATAGGTTTGAAAATTTGATTTTTTGAGGTATTTTTAATGGTTTTCTCCAAATTTCTCCTCTTCCCGAGGTATGTTTATGCAGTCATTATTTTTCTCTCATATTTACATACATATTTTCTATGAAAATATCGAGGTACGGAATTGATTGGTTTGAAAGTTTGATTTTTTGCAGTGTTTTCAATAGTTCTTCTCGAATTGCGTTGCGTTGTGTATAATTCAATGTTTTTTATTGGTATTTCCTCAATTGCCTCCCTTGATGAATACCTACCTTTCAAGTGATTGGCAGTTTTGGCATAGGTGCAGTTCAATAAAATAAAATAACAGGGTGTCCAAAACTCAACGTCATCATTTGGAGGACTGATAGTCCAGCTCATGACTGACCAGAATATCACAATATGACCTCACTAAAGTATTGATAGTTTTGGAGATATTGGCACTTTTATGAATTTCGTGAAAATCGTAACCTTTGATTAGCGTCGCATGTACAAAACTTATTAGGTATAGTTTGAGATTCTAATTTTTGTTATGCAATCTGTAATAACCCTGCTTCTATTGATTACAATCCAGAATGAAAATATTGGTGCAATGCCTTTGGGAAAAAAACATGTGTGGCCGAGTTAATTTATTTTTATTAGCTCACTTAGACTGGTATTGCACCAATTTTTTCATTTTGGATTCATTTTATTTTGGAATGTAATCAATAGAAGGGTTATTACAGGTTGCATAATAAAAATTAGAATCATAAACTATCAAGTTTTTTCTTCTGTAGTAGTCCATACTCAAAATGGAGTGGAATGATCAAGAAAGAAAACTCGAAGTCGTCTCCACGAGTTCAATGTTGAAAAGATGCAGTCAATCCTGCTTCAATAAGGTTTGAGACATGTTTCGACCATTCAAATGGCCATCTTCAGTCAAATTAGTACACCAAAGTGTATCTACAATTTTAAGTTTTGTACCTGCAGTACTCGAAATACTGATGTAACCCACCACTCTAACTCATGACCACCCAGGACTATTCTGGTTCTGGGAAGCCTCCGCTCCCTTCCGAGTACATCAAAGGAATTCGACTCACCACTGGTGTAGAAACAATGTTGATGGCTAGGAAAAAATATCCCTTGTATAACTCCATGAATGTCAGTGTGACCGGCAGATCCTGTCAGCTATAAATGTCCAATTCCAACACACATACTCACCCTCCATTCTCCAAATATTCAAAATCTCTTCGAACAGAAAAAATACAAACCGAAACCAACATCCAAAGTGTTTTAGAAAAAAGACAGCATCAGTAGTGCCTCATGACCAGAATGTGACCCCTCGAAATACAGAACGTCGAGAGGAGAGACTAAAAATGGCTTTGATCCCCCTGAGTTACTCACTAAACTAGGAATTTTTCTCAACACTGGGGAAAAAACAATGTTGATGGCTGGAAAAAAATACCCCTTGTATAACTCCATGAATGTCAGTGTGAACGGCAGGTCCTGTCAGCTAAATGTGAACACCTCAACAGACATACTCCCCCTTCATTCTCCAAATATTCAAAATCTCTTCGAACAAAAAAAATTCAAACCGAAACCAACATCCAAAGTGTTTTAGATAAAAGACACCATCAGTAGTGCCTCATGGCCGGAATGTGACCCCTCGAAATACCGAAGGTCGACGGGAGAAAAGAAAAAAAGATGGCTTTGATCCCCCTGAGTTACTCACCACTAGAGTTCTTTATTGTACTTGACACTTGTTAAAGGAAATGTGTCGAGTACATCAAGGAATTCTACTCACCACTGGTGAAGAAACAACGTTGTTGGTTGGGAAAAATACCCTTTGTATAACTCCATGAATGTCAGTGTTAACGGCAGGTCCTGTCAGCTAAATGTGAAAACTTCAACAGACATACTCACCCTCCATTCTCCAAATATTCAAAATCTCTTCGAACAGAAAAAAATACAAACCGAAACCAACATCCAAAGTGTTTTAGATAAAAGACACCATCAGTAGTGCCTCATGGCCGGAATGTGACCCCTCGAAATTCCGAAGGTCGACGGGAGAAAAAATAAGATGGCATTGCCCCCCCTGAGCTGTTCCCCGCTGGTGAAAGATGACCTGGTGTACCCGCTGACGTGTCACGTGGCCAACAACTTGCTGGCGCCCGTGAAGTCGCAACGGGACATCCTGGAGAACTCCATGCTGGAGGACGACCCCAACGGGAACTGCGCAGGCGCGGTAGTGCCACAGGTGACTGTAGGACCGCGATGGGGGCCCCAGCACAGGGGGGCCCAGGAGTTGGCGAATTTGTATAGTACAGGTAGGTGGCTTTTTGATTTTATGTGATGTTTATTTTTTCGAAAATATTTTTTTTCAACATATTTTTAACGAAAAACACGAATTTCATGATGACAATGTGAACAAACCATTATTCATCGAGATATTTTTCACTTCTTTTTACTATGGCTATCTACAGGGTGTCTCATAATTAGCGTGCAATACTCCACCAGCAGATTTAACGATCAAAAACAAGAAGACCTATAAATCTTAAATATGAATAATTCCCAATGTGGAAAAAGCTCCTTTATACAGGATTCGGTATCGTTTAATCCAATAAGAATAAATATATTAGAGTATAATAGTAAAATGAAAAGGAAACCTATAAAATTTCACTCGATATCATCTAAAAAATACAATATATACCTACTCAGAACACTCAAATGATATTAAATAACCTAAATACGTATTTTGGCGAGGAAATAGAGATAAGCTGACTCGAGCTAGGAATGGATCCTGAATGTTGATTCGTTAAATTATCTGAAGTGTGTGACAGGCAACATTTGATTTATCTGAAGTGAGCAATGTGCTCTTCTAATCTTGTGCCTATGCTACGACGTGTTTGCCCAATATATTTCCTGTTTTTCATAAATGCCTGACCTACCATTATGAACTGCTACATTTTTAGCGTAGTTTAACCTGTTGCCTTCCTATATCGCCAACATATCACAGCCAAACTATTGGACAATATTTTGACTTAATTTTCGAACCTACTCATGAACAAATTGGAAACGAATGGTGATAGACTTTTACTGTTTAGATTTACAGTTGTGTCAACTGACCTACTGCAACTGATGAGGCATCTCAAGCCGAAACAGTATGTCTTGTATCAATTATTGTTCACAGCATACATTTTTGGCTTAAAATTTCTTGTTATTGGTCACAAATTATTAATGCTTTGGAAAATTCAAGTACGAAGAAGCCATCCTGTATATTTTATTTATTTATTAATAAAAGTTGGAACGCTGACAAGAATTCTCGACGATAAAAGAATCTCCGATATTTCCTGATCGAACGACAATAATTAGTTAACGACATTTCATTAAAAATAAACTGGAATGAACGTAAAATTCTATGCAGATGGAATTAATACTGCAACGTACATGACTAGAACTATTTATTAAGTAGATACTCTATCTACACTGTCATTTAAGAATTTTTATGAAAATTGCGTGTGTATCTGACGAAAAAATCTTATTTTGATCCCAACAATTTGTCCTTGAAATATATTTATATCGAATTTCGAATCACCCTGTATGAATGAAGAAATCATCATCACGAAACAAAATCCTTTTTCCTTTGTTTTTCGGACAACCCTATGATAAAATGAATTTCGATCCGCTACTATAATATTCAATGATTTCCTAGAACCACACCGAAACATTAATTGGAATAAAAACCATCCCAAATGTTCCTCAGCGTATATATTTATTCAGCGAACCTATTAACGAGAATTAAATACGTCCAAGGACATAATATTCCCACTACAAATTAGCTTCCTTTGGGAAATATTTTCATTAAATACGTTTCGACCCACCACGCCATCAGCAAGGGACATTTTTGTTAATTCGAAGATGTAATTGCCTGAATTAGCTTCGATATTATCTACTGACATCTTTAGAAACGCCCTGTATACAACTGCGTATTTGGAGAGAGCTTCTCAAGACAAATGTTACGTGTCTATATCCATCTTGATTTTCACCTATTGCTCAGCACGAATTTTCATTTCCTTTTTTCAATTTAGTGCCAACACACAACTGAAGAATCAGATAATAAGAGAAATATCTTTGATTCTTTGATTTTAAACCAATCAGAACGTTCAATTGGGTCAAGCTACCTTGTATAACTTCAAATATACGTGGATATACATAGAGTAACTCCACCAATTAGAAATTCAGAAACTTCTTTATTCAACATTTTTTCATATCTCTGAAAAAAAAAAGAGTTAAGGGGGATTCCATCTTGAGAGGCACACCCTGTACAACCCCACTACAAATATTCAAAAACCGTTTCAAGAAAATAGATTTTCTGTTGTGTTTTATTGCACCTCAAAAAAAATTCGAAAAATTTTCTTTCCAAACGGAAGTGCTTGAAATTTTCGGAATATTTCACAGCTTTGATTATCATCCTGTAGATTGTAGAATATCATGTGGAAAAGGAAAGTATCTGGGACGTCTCTTATGGCAGCATCTGTAGCTATGATATTTTGAATTAGCTCTTTTCTGGTTTGTGGTGTACTCGAATACAGTAGTTTTTTCATGACCTGAAGATAATATTGGTCAGGTGACCTCGATGGCCAAAGAACTTCTTAACTATTGAGTTTATGGCAAAAGTGTGCAAGGCACTTTCGACTTGACCCTGTATAAATTCATGTTACCTTATTCATTAATCTCTGGAGCTTTTTCAATAAGAACACCATATTCTTCAGACAATATATTCCTAATCTATTCTATCGTTGGATTCATCTTCAAAAGTTCTGTTGATGCATGGGGTAGACATGGTGATCAATAGTTATTTATTATACGAGGGACAAAAGTAGTAGATTTTAGCTCCAGGTTGTGTTGTCTCCCGACGCGTAGCGGAGGGAGACAAAAAACCGTGAGCTAAAATCTAATATTTTTCTCGTGTATACACTATTTTTTCCTGTGACAGAAAAAAAGGACGAATCAATAATGAGAAGATATTACATTAATTTGAAATCCGAAAATTATCGACGTGAAATTTTAAGTTTTTAACAGTAGGGACACCTGCGTTGTATAGGCATCTTTATCATTCTTTTGAAGTAATCAAATATCTGATGTTACTTCTGTCAGTCTGATTCTGTGATTTGATTTCAAAAAATTGCGAATTTAGTGGTTGTTTACTAGTAATATACGTAACCGCGATGTCGAATGGAAGATAAAAGGACTTGCAGTTCTTTCTCGGAGACGGTATTATTGACTCATTTTTCGGAACTATAGCACAACAGAAGCCATCAACAGTGCATATACATGTGATATATATCCGGGAAAAAAGTACTCACTTTTTTCCCACGGGAAAAAAGTAATTTATGAAAAGTGACATTTTATAACCTGCCAACAGAGATGAAATGCCAAACTTTTTTCCCGTCACAGAAAAAAATAGATTATTATGTAAGATTATAATTTTACCGCTGTTTTGCATTTCCTTGATCAGTGAATTCATCACTGAATAGCTGGCATTTGGATGTGAATGAAATTCCTAGGTGATTTCAGTGTTTTGGCAACATTCCTCTGTTGGACCATCCACCTAAATTTAGACCGTGTACCGTGTCGTACGAAAATTTTACTCATTCAAAATTGTACCAAGGTTAGACATGTGACGGGTCGGAAAATTTATCAATCTGAATTTTTCCCAGCGCATTTGAGAAACATGTAGGAATCGATTGAAATTTTGGTTGGTTGGAAATTAAAATGAATCGAAATTAATCGATTTCACGTTTTTTTACTTCTCGGAGTGTACTCACGAATCAATCATGATAATTTTGAAATCCACTGTAGGTTGGCTTTTCATAATCATAAAGGAACGACTATTCTGTAATGCTATCGATGCATTCTAAAATAAAATTGACTGTTTTTTTTTTGTAGGAAAGTAGTTTTTTTTTCTGTTGAATAAACCGAGAAAGAATTCATATTTTCATCACATAGAGAATGCAAATTCTCCATGTATTTCTTTATATACCTGAGGATATTTCTTTTGAAAATTGACTATGCCTAAATACAATAATTGGCGATTCCTGAAATTAGAAGAGGTGTAGTTATTTTTTATCATAAATGTAGCCATACTCATGATTACTTTTTTTAATCATGGGAGCGCCATATCCAGATAAAACTTATCTCTGGTATTCCTGATAAAATAATTTCCTCGGGTAAATAGTGACGGGTAATTCTAGAAAGTCATCATATTGTGTCTGAAAATCAAATATGAGATAATGAATATTACATAATGGAGTATAGATAGGATTTGGTGGAACCATGTTCCATTTAAAAGTAAACGATATGGAAACGGAATTACCATTGCAGGTGTGTACAATTTTTTTCAAGGGTGACAGAGAGCAGAAATATCAAAAGTTGAACGGTTAATTCTGACTATCCCTGTAGATTTTTTCTTGATGAATAAGGAAATCATTGTGAAAATATGTAACAAAAAACAACTACTCTCTTGGTTGATTCCACAACATATTGCATAATCTGACCCCCATAAACTTTTCAGCCGTTGAATGTGATCTAGAAGGCAATGGTTTTTGAAAAAATGGACGCCATAAATAAAAAATTTATGTGGGAAGCCCGCTTTCATATGTTTCACTCTGTACGTACAAATTATTTTTTAATATTTAAGAATTAAATGTATAATCATGTTTGCACAAACACGAAGTACATGTAGGTAAAACAATGAAAAAAATAGCAATTTATGAATTTTGACGGGAAACATATACAACTGATTTATCAAGTCACACTTTCTGAATCACAATCGAAGAAGGTGCATATTTCATTATGTTATCAGGTAAGAGGACCCAAGAGTGCATCTGCGTCGGCATTTGTCTCACCCTGATGGCTGTCAACTTCGCCTTCATCTTGTTCTACATCCGCTTGGAACAGCTGAGCACGATTCTTGTGGCAGCTTTTTGCGGCATAGTCACTGCCGATTTCGGTTCTGGTCTAGTGCACTGGTTGGCAGACACCTGGGGATCCATCGAGCTACCAGTCATAGGAAAAGTGAGTGAAAATAATAATAGTTATTTACACACTAAGGTAGTGGAAGGTATGGACTTGGCAACAATTCTCAAATGGGGGTCCAACAACTTGGTAGATTTCAATGCAAACAAAACACAAGCATGCCTTTTCTCTAGAAAAGCCGATCTCACGGTGCCCAACATAAGCTTATCATGAGTAACCATACCTTTGAAGACATCCATTTCGATGCTGGGTATTACTATCAGCAATAACCTTTCTTGGGAAAATACGTGAGATCAATTGCCTAAAGTGCGTCCCAAAAACTTGGTTTTCTGTTTCGGGCCAGGAGCTATTTCACTCCCAGTCAGCTGCTTATGATCTATAAGGCACAGATCCGACCTGTCTTGGTATACTGTTCCCATATTTGGAGTGCAGCACCCAAACATACCCTGGAACTGTTGGATTCTGTCCAAAAAAGAGCAATTCGTCTCGTGGGTGACGCCTCACTCACAAACTCACTCACTTCTCTGGAACACCGTAGAAAAGTTGTCGATCTGGCTCTATTTTATTGATATTTTCATGGACGATGCTCTTCTGAAATATCAACAATTGTTCCTCCCTTGGCAGTCCCCGCGAGATGATAAATGTCAATTTATCATACCTCCAAAAAAACATTTTATAATCTGACAGACGATATTACAGTTTTGCCACCTACTTTCAACAAATATTCCCACGATCAGGCATGAAATGTCCTGTATTTCCAAAAATTCCTCGAAACTTTAGGCAAGCCACATTGTGAATAGAGGATCCTGCAGCCAAACTTCCTTGAATACTTTGGGAGGGCGGAACAGGAATTATTCTAGGCTCCGCCCACTGCTCTAGCGCCAAATGGAAGCTAGGGATTGGTCGCTTGCCTCATGCTTCATAAAATGTCACCAAGTCATCTTGACATGATGAAATTTGACAATAATTGTCTCTTCAGGAAATAATACAAAGATAATCAATGAACTGTTTTTTTTTTTCTAGAATTTTTTGAGACCATTCCGTGAACACCACATAGATCCCACTTCAATAACGAGGCACGATTTCATAGAAACCAACGGGGACAACTTTATGGTAACAGTGCCTTTCCTGGCGAGAATGCTATGGGACTTCCTCACCCTATCCAAGGAAGACGTCCAAAACAAATTTCCGTGGAACTGTTACGTCTTCTTGCTGGCCATATTCGTGGCCATGACGAATCAGGTGCAAAATCTACTCAATTTTTGCTGAAAAAACATTATACAGGGTGTTTCAAAAAAACCTAACCCCCTTGCTAGGGTAGGTAGAACACTGCAAAATAAGTTGGGTTTGCTCAGTGGAAAAATGTCGTAACGGCATTCGTTTTCATGATACAAGGTGTTGAAAAATTGATTTTTTTACACATTTTTCTCGATTATGTCGACACTACTGGCAACATTGTGATGAAATTTTGTATGAATGTTTCTTGAAATCTGACACATCACATGAATTTGTTTTTCTATCTGGCTTTCATAGAGGGCGCTAGTTACAGGGTTCGTACAGAGTAGTTTAGAACATAACTTTTTTGAGGTTATATCTTTCGAGCCAATTATGATATGAACTCGAACATCATTCAATGTTACACCAAAAAGATACTCTTGGTGAAACTCGATACTATGTTTCGTTTTCGGAATATTTCGATTTGAAAATAATGGAGTAATAGCTGATGCTGGTATAAAATGAATTTTATTGAGTTCAATTACCTATTTATTCAGATCAAAAACAATAAAATTATTCTTGTGCTGAAGTTATTGATGGAACAGAAAATCATAAGTAGAAAATTGAGAGATATTTGACTTGAAACATGAAATATTGAATCAGAGTAAGTGTTCAAAATGTCCTACGTTTCGAAGAAAAAACGATTCTATATCCTTTTCTTAAGAATGTATTATTCTTCTTAACAGTTGAGGATCAGCTGTTAGGTCATTCGAGTGATGTTCAATTATGTCTTACAACCTATGTGGCAGAGACTTTCTGCTCAAGATACAATAAAATTGTGTTATCCATGTTCTTAGTCAAATCTGTTTCGATGTTATTCTTGTGATTCATTGTTAAATCAATAAGTTCAGCATCAGAAATGTATTGTTGTGTTCAGTTTTCAATACATAGGTGATGATTTTTCATAATATCACTCTAATACATAGCTTCATACCAGCAACAGTTATCACTTCATCATTTTCGAATCGAAATATTCCGGAAACGGAACACAGTCGAGTTTTTCCAAAGGTACCTTTTTGGTGTGGAATTAAATGATGTTCAAGTTCACATCAAATTTGGATTGAAAAATCTAACCTCAAAAAAGTTATGTTCGAAACTACTCGGTACGAACCGTGTAAATAGCACCCTCTATGAGAGTCAGATATACAAACAAATGCATGCGATGCGTCAGATTCCAAGAAACATCCATACAATTTTTCACTAAAATGTTGCCAGTAATTTCGACATAATCTTGAAAAATGTGTAAAAAAATCATTTTTTCGACACCTTGTATCATGAAAACGAATGCCGTTACGACATTTTTCCACTGAGCAAACCCAACTTATTTTGCAGTGTTCTACCTACCCTAGTAAGGAGGTCAGTTTTTTTGAAACACCCTGTATATTTTTCGTTTCAGATACACAAGTGGTCCCATACTTATTTCGGACTGCCATCTTGGGTGGTGTTTTTGCAGGAATACCGAATTATCCTGCCTAGGCGTCATCACAGGATACACCATGTGGCGCCACACGAAACCTACTTTTGCATAACCACAGGCTGGCTGAATTGGCCTCTGGAAAAAATGAGATTTTGGAGTGCCTTAGAGACGGTGATAGAGCTGACCACCGGGGTCAAACCGCGAGCTGACGATCTCAAGTGGGCTCAAAAAAGAACGTGATAGTTTTCTTCGAATACTGACTATTTTTTCGCGATTCAGTGATTTTCATCTCCGAAACGATACTTAGTAAATGTACGGTGCCGGTTCTGGGCCTATCCAACAATGCCACGCCCACTCGTTTTTTATTGGTCAATGGGAGTGATAGGGGCGTGGCTAAGGAACTGACTGGGATGGATTAGGATGCGAGGAGGGTGAAGGAAGGCATAATATGGGCGTGGCTAGGATGTGAATGTGTTATCATACAGCTTGCACCGAAATTCTCAATAAAGCATCACATTTACTTTCGCCTTGAATAAACATCGATTTCTCTTCAGACAACTTATTATTATTGGAATAGGCTTTATGTGAATTCCTTTTTCGGATGTTGTTAATTCGATTGCAAACTATTTTTCGATTCCTACATTCGAAACGCTTGATGTGGGCGTGGCTAGGAAGTGTTGATGGTCGTTTAATTTGATTTTTTCTCGAATAAATTGCACCAAGTACGCTTCACTGTTGCTTCCGCTCTGCATAAACACCAGTTTTTTTATCAGGCAACAAATAATTGAAATTAGTCTTATGTATATTTCAGCATCAAGTTGTTGAATTTATTGAAACAAGACATGATTCATGATGATCACCACGTGATGTTTTTTTTTTGTATATTGTTCAATGAGAAATGAGTATCATTGTTATATTTCTCGATACTGTGTCAATATCATCACAAATATTGAAACGAATAAAATATTCACGAGATATCGAGGTTATTCTGTTCTGACATACCCACTACCCATATTTTTACTGAATGAGATTCATTCCTGACTTTAAAAACTCCATTCAAATTCACCTCGACTTCGACGATTTATAACCAAACAGTTTTTCTTACTATCAAATTTCCGCTCGCTGAGACTACTTTTCAAGACATAAATGAGCACAATCTGATTATTTCGAGAATTCAAATTTGAATACAGGGTGTCGCAACTTTATACACGCAGTATCTAGAAAACGGATGACATTATCAACGTTCTGAAAAAACTGGCTCTAATAATAAGAAGTGTTGCACAAAAATTCTTCAAATAATATGGTATGTCTGAGTATTGGCTTACGGAGACAATGATTTATCACACTTTCCACGAGTACCTAAACGCCCTCCCTAGAGCGTAGATGAAGTCAGATCAACAACCTAATAGCTATTAGCTATATATGCTAGCATACTATATATGGAATTTTTTCACCTTTACCATGAATCTGAAGGTGGAATAAGACGACTGATGTACTAGACATCTGAATAACCAGTTTGGGGAAAAGTGAATTATAAATATTGACCCTACACGATGAGCGTGATCCGCAGATTCATCCTCCTCAATTTTTTTCAGTAAGATCATTTTATACAACAACATAATTCGTAAGCTCACGAGCTATTCAAACATACCACAAAAATAGGAGGACGTGATTTGAACAAAAAGAGAGGGGTGTGTGCAAAGAGATGGTTTGTCGAGGGATTGTTTTAATAACTCATTTTATTTCGTCTGATTTCGCCTTTATGATAATGGTAGACGAAATTCCTAATATTTGAAAAATGGTTCCACTCTAACCTTTTATCGATAAATACTAACAAAACAGAATATATGATTTTTCACCAAAAGAATAAACAAAAAATTTACCTCAACCTTAAAATAAAAAATGAACTCTTAAAACAAACTGACCAGATAAAATATCTTGGTATTTGGTTTGATGACAGGTTGAAGTGGGACAAACATATTTATGTTCTGACAAAAAAAAATTATTGGTGCATTGATATTAAAATTGCAAACATGATTGAAGTATTGTATCGTCTCCCATTTGATACACCAACCAATCAATTGTTTGAAATAACAAATACGTATTCTTTAGATGAAATATATGGAATTGAAACTCTTAAAATATCATATAATATCATGAATGAAAAATTGAAGTCGAATTTTATTTTGATACGGAATTCTGAAATTCATAATCATGAAACTAGACAATATAACTTGTTTCATCTTGACGCCGCTAGCTCCATAATCGGAGAAAAAAGATTCACTCATTCAGCCTTAACTGAATTCAATAAACTACCTGATAATATAAAAAATTGCAGAAATATAGGTATATTCAAAAATGAAGTAAAAAAACTGATTATTTCTCAGCGGATAAAATTAATCATGCCATTTTTTTTTACAAATATTATTCTTTGTTTGTCAATTTACATTTGTTGATATATTTTGAATAATGCTATGTTTACCTATAGGTATATAATTATGTACTTCCTTATACCAGAGCCTATTATGTCTGGAAGTTATTTGTTCAATAAATTAAATGAATAAATGAATAAATAAATATGCTATATTGAGTTGTTGAGCTAACATTATCTAGGGCGTAATCATGGAGAGTCTGATACATCATTGTGTTCGTAAGCTGGTAAGCTACTCAGACATGGCATAATACTATGAGGGTGTAATTTGAAGAAAAGCTGGTGGTATGTGCTAAGGGGTGGGTTATCGAGGGTAGTTTCAATGACTGATTTTTGTGCTACACTCTTTTTCATTTGAAAAAATGGGTGTATAAATAGAGCTTGAAAATCAAAGCAATTTAACATTCAGTATTGATCAATGCTCTGTCAATATTACAGTGCCACCTATGATGAGTCCTGTATAGCTGCATTGTTATGAGTTGCAGTTTGTACTATACATTTTGATAATAAAAACCAGATAATGCTGAAATCTTTTATTCTTCTGGAGTATTTGTTAACATTGTCTTTGACTTACATACTATTTCAAATCGGAAGAAATAACATCGAGATATCACTATAATAAATATACATGTTATAATGTGTACCCTCTACCTAAGGAGTATTGTAACTTTTTTCAACGGAAAATGTATGTTTCTGAGATCACGACCCTACTCGAAAACGATTCTGAGATTATACTAAACATTGAGTATTTCTTTTTTGACATCAGGCACTGACGTAAAAGTATGATGATAATAATGTGAATATATGTTAATGTTAGCTGAGAGTTTGAGATCTGAAACTGTGTATATACAGAACAGTGCAAAAACTAGATGGGTTTTCGAGTTCAAATATGTATATGCCACATGGTACAGTTTTTGTGTATACATAAGAATGTTCGAAATAACTTTGTATTTCACTATTTTATGTTGGAAATAACTTTGTTTTTTAATATTTTATATTTTTATATTTCAATAACAATCCTGAACAGATTATATAAAGTTTGTTACTAAATTGATGTATTTATGGTTCCTTTTAAATATCTCATGGTTCTTTTTACATTCTGGAAGTCTTCCTTGCTTGGATTTGCAGTTGCACGGCTTTCATAGTTCACAGCATATGATAAATCTGGTCTTGTTTTACAGGTCAAATATAGTAAACTTCCTATAGCTTCATTGTAATGAAATTTATTTTCACTTATACCTTCTATACTTTCAGCATGTTCTTGAATTGTGATAGGAGTCTTCATTGGTTTTGCTTCTTCCATTTGGTATTTTTTCAAAATCTTTTTAGCATATGCAGATTGACATAATCGTATTCCATATTCATTCTTCTTTATTTCCATTCCCAAATAATTTTGAAAGTTTGTTGTAGTTATTTGAAATTCTTGGCTCAATTTTCCTATCAAATTCTTTATTTCTTCATGATTTTTTCCAACTATTATTCCATCATCTACATGGATTGCCAAATAAAGATTGTTATTTTTCTTCTTGAATAAACACTGATCAGATTTCAACTGAGACATTTCTTCATTTTTCAAAAAATAAGTTAACCTTTTGTTCCACTGTAATGGGGCTTGTTTTAATCCATAAAGTGCTTTATTTAATAAGCATATTTTTCCTGGCATGTTGTATCCTTCTGGTACCTTCATATAAATTTCATTTTCAAGTTACTTGGTTCTTTGGGACTTTCTCTCCTCGTTTCTATAAAATAAAAGTATTCGTATTATTTCAATATATTTGTAGAGGGACAAATCAGATGATTTGCCCCAAAATGTCACTGCGTTTAACAAATTTTTCTATCAGGGAGTCTAAAAGAAAAATCCAGTAGCTTGTCAGTGACAATTTGTTTGAAAAAATTTTTGAAGGAAAGAAATATAGATATATTGAAAAAATATCGAATTTGTACTCATCTCTGGACGTTTCGGGACCGATTCTGCTCCCGTTCTCAACATTCTTCATATGTAACTTTCATTTTGATTTTCATCTTCATTTCCAAACAAATTCTCATTATTATGATTCTCTTGAACTTCATTATTTTCAACCTCCTGTATTTCTTGAAATTGATTATTTTCAACTTCCTGTCTTTCTTCTCCAACATAAAATAGTGAAATACAAAGTTATTTCGAACAGGTTATGGGCCCAGGCATCAGAAATTAAAATAAATCAGTGGGCAGTAAAATCAAGTGAAAATCAAGAGTAAAATTATGGCTTCCAAAGAAGATTTTGAAGAAATAACATGTATCACAAAACTCAAGGATGCAACCACGTTCTCCATGTGGGAATTTGAAATCAACATTTTATTTGAGGCAAAGAATCTATTGGATATAGTAAATGGCAAAGAAGAAAAACCAAATGATGCAGAAAAATATCTATTCACAGAGATGTTGTATTTGCTGAAAAAACCAATGATGAAGTAATAGAACATGAAATTGTTAAAATGAATGAAGATAGCTATGAAGGAGAAGAAAATGGAATCCAAGAAATTGAGTATCAAGAAGATGAAGAAAGTGAAAATGAAGAAAGACAGGAAGTTGAAAAACATTTGAAGGAGTATATCAATGGAGCAGAAACACATTTCAACCTCAAGATATCAAAAATAAGGTGTGATAATGGTGGTGAATTTAAAAACAATGATCTGAAGGAATGGACAAAAAGGAAAGGTATCATAATGAACTATACCATTCCTCATTCTCCACAACTAAATGGAACATGTGAAAGGATGCATCAGACAATCATGAACAAAGCAAGAGCAGTATTGTTTGACTCAAAGCTTGATAAAGAAGTGTGGGGTGAAGCTGTATACATAGCAACATATCTGATAAACCGCAGTCCTACAATGACAACAAATGTTCTACCTGCTGAAATGTGGTATAGTAAGAAACCTAATATGTCAAGACTTAAAATTTTTGGAAGCATTGCCTATGCAAAAGTACTAGGATATCTAAAGAAATTGGATCAAAGAAGTAAAAAATATATTTTTGTGGGATATGCAGATAATGGTTATCGTCTGTGGGACCCACATACCAGAAACAAAAGATGTATCAATTTAGTAACAAACTTTATATAATCTGTTCAGGATTGTTATTGAAATATAAAAATATAAAATATTAAAAAAAAAAATTATTTCCAACATAAAATAGTGAAATACAAAGTTATTTCGAACAAAGAACAGTTATCAACAAAATCATCCTCATTCTCTCGATTTATATAAAAAAAATATTTACAAGAAACATATTTTACAAATTTCAGGTACTGTACAAAACACTACGCTGGTAAGGGCAACTCAGACTGATACAAACGACAAATGATCGAACGAATAATCAGAATCAGCCGTCATGACGCATCTCTTATAAAATTATTATCACAAAATTTAATCATCAACATATACGAAGTCGAATTTTTTCATTATAAATACTTTACAGTTTACACCGAGTATGAAAAACAAATAAGAATTGTACACACAACACATACTATCACAATATGTAATAATAGGCAAAATATGTGCAGGTCTAAGTTTTTTTCAACTGCTAGCTACATTGTGCCATTTTTATCACCAGTTTTCTCATGACGAATTTCTCGAAAAAACAATTGCGGACATGCAAAGTGTAAAAATTACGATCTAGATATCGAGACAGACGCTGATACATTTTGTTGCTCTTGTCAGGTCAAAATTTTTACACCATTCACATAGCCTCGTATAATAACTGTCAACAACATATGAAAACAATAAACTCAATTGAGATATTTCACTAATGATATGCAGTTAGTAACATGAAGTAAAAAATCTAGTTTATCTGTAGCTATAATTTTTAGAATATGAATATAGTAGCTAGAACAAAGATTTGATATGATTCATTGAAAGTGAATATCGACGTTGGCAATTTTCTATTGACTAATGGAAAAAAGTTGGAGGTTTTTCCGTTTTCTTGAATCTTCGACTTAGGTGGAATGATCACTACTCATCATCTTAATGCGAATCATTTAATCTAATCAGTTCCAAATAAATGGACTATCTATATCTATTCGTACACTACAACTGGAAGTTGAGGATTGAAAAAAATACTAAGTATTGACTGGAAGTGAGAAATATCCTTGTGATCATATTTTTGTCAGAACAATTTATGAGTAGCTCTACTGATCAAATGATGGGAATGAATACATATCTATCTCTATGGAATGGTTTTATCATTTCAATCAATCACATCAACAGAATTATGTTAACCTATCTAAATATTCCTCACAACATCAGTCCCATTGAAGTTACTCTCGAATATATAACTACACATTCTGCTTATATATAAATTTTCAACAACCTTTTCGATAATCTACAATGACTCAACAAAACAACTTTATTATCGCCCAAAAATCTCACTAGTCGTCCCATTTAGCGTAAGCCAATGGATCGCTTACGAACAAGCTAGACGGTTCTGCTGTTGCTGTGTTCGGGCTTGCTCGGTTGATAACGGATTTAGTGTCGTTCGTCTCAACATTGTACCTAAATAAGAAAGAAATCAATAAGAGTATTACTGAAATGTGGATCATAATTGGGTTTCCAACGTAGGAACTACTACCTAAGAATCAAGCAGCTGTCAATAACAACTAATTTCTAGGGTATCAAATACTAGTTTGATCATATTCACTGAATAATTCGCTCGGTCACCGCTCATTCTTGTTGCATACTAGAATTTGAGACATTGAAAATACATTATTGATCAGCTGTACCTTTGTTCGACTTGGTATCGCTTTGGTTGGGGTGATGGTTCAGTTGATGCTTGAGTTTGTGCCCAGGAAGGCTGATGATCCCATGCTGCTTTGGGATCCCAATCATACGTCGGTTGGTTTTCACTGAAGCAGAAAAAAATCAGTCACGGTACAATATACATCAATTCACGCACTTACCTGAATATGTTGTGGTCACCCTTATACGGTGATGTACCATCATACTTCGCGTTCTCATGGTCCGTTATGGTCAATTCTATATTCTGGTCGTTGTCCCTTCCTTCTTCTAACGTGCTATTTTTGATACCGTAGTAAAAATACATGATGAGTCCTAGGGTCATCCAAATTGTGAATCTGACCAGCGTCAGTATGGAAAGTTTCATGATCAGGTAGATGTTCACCGTGATAGCGACCACGGGGATGAATGGTAAACATGGAGTCATGAACATTAGTGTATTTCTGAAATCAAAAAGTATGGTTTGATTCGAGCTGTAATCAAGCTCCTCTCCTAGTCTATTGGATCAGTCTACGCCTTTTGTGGGAGGAGTCTACTCATCATCTACTAATGAGACAGTAACCTGTTGAGTAGACCCCGCCCACTGAGAAAGCGGCATGATGCGAGTGGGTCTAGAACCGGCTAAGCGCATCTACTGATGTTCGTTTCTCACCTATTTTGAGGCTTTCGTGATATGACAAGACAAATGGCTAATATGGCGAATAGGAATAGGAAAACGAAAACCGTTGTGGTCGTATTCATGTCGTCCATACCGCAGACGACGATGAGATCGAAAATGATGATCAGAATGTACAGATGGCCCACCATTTTCATCACGAACATGCCAGATTCTTCTGTGGCCGGCCCTGTATCGACCCACGGAAAAATTGCTGGACATAGATAAGTGGCAGCCTGGAAACAAAAAAAATTGTTGATGATGCTCTTCATCTTGATTGGTGGCTTACCTGTAACCGGCGACCTATGTTGCCCAAACTAGGACCTACTGTGGACCCTACTACACCTCCTGTACTTGCAGTACTACCACCCCCATGCACTGTGCCTTAAATGAGAACAATATTGAGGAATATATCAAGAAATTCACGAAGTCTTACCGTAAAATTTATTTTCTGTTCTATCAGACACTAAAAATTGATCATCTCTACCAGAGAAATCTTCTTCCGGTTCGTCTGCTCCAAAGGTATCATCGCTGTCAGGTGAGCTTAAAGGAAAAGTATAATAATTCAGTGAAAAGGATAATTTCGGGAAATTTAATTTCACTGTATTTCCATATAAATAACTCGTTAGCATTTCGCTACACTTGGAATCTGCCACAAAACAGAGAAGCAAATGATCGAATTAGTCATGAATCTGCCTTGGTTCAGATTTATGTCATTTACGGTAATTGAGAGAGATAATAAAAGCAATGAATGAGCATGAAATAATGGGGATAGTTGAAATGTTCACTATAAATAGCGAGATTAATTATTATTCAGGTACATAATGCTCGAATAAAATTACGAGGCTGGATTATAAGTGATATACCTTGAGAGATTGTAAAGCACTATCCACTTTCATTTGTTCTCCACAAGTGAGTTCTTTAGATGCATACTCAAGACGTTCCAGGACAATAGACGGAAGGATACCACAAAATAGATGATCAAAGGGATCTAGATGATCTATATTGTGAACCAAACCATTGTCAGTATTCGCGGTCGCCAAAGTCATCAGATAATGTTGCGATGACATGAAAAACTACGGGAAAACATGTCTAACTTTCAATCTGAGCCAGGAGTTGGGAATATTTTTCCGTAGTTTTCTTGTCATCTCAACGTCAGATGATGACCTCGAAGAAAGTTTGATAAACGCATGCTTACACAGATCGCAAGCTCTCATTCCTCTTATTGTTGGACTAGATCTCCTTCTCTAAGAAAGGAATCATCAATGAAGGAGTGGGAGGAGGTCCAAAACTCGCCTAGTGCCTCTATATACTGCCTCCCATACTCTGGCGCTCTCGAGGTATGAAAAAAGGAGAATGTAGCTACCCAAATGAAGGCGAGTCCCACCAAATTTCAGGATTTTTGTGATAAGATGAGACAAGTGGCTGAGTTCGAGCCGATGACAAAATGTTTACGGAACATTTTGATCCCATTCCTCAACTTGCTGGATCTCACTCCGTCCACTATATAAACAAGGAGTAGGGGGGACTACAACTGACTCAGCGTCTCTACTGATACTTGTATTTCACATATATTTCGATATTTATGATTTTATCACACAAAATACTCCGTTTGAATCAATGTCTGTCAATCAATTTGAAACTCCCCTCTACCTATCAGATCAGACCTCTGAAACTTAAAACAAAATTCAACACCTGCCCCCTCTCCTTCTTCTCGATTTTCTTCGAACATTATAGGAATTTCGTTCCGTGTGCTCCAAGAGATTCGAATAAAAGGGTCTTAGTAGTCTTTTTATGCGGACATACCTCCTGGTCACCCTCCTAACCATCACCCTCTGCGTGGTCTGTTGCGGCAACGGTGACTGCGCAGGCGTCAGCGCTCCGACGTTCGAGTCGATCGCTTGTCGAAGTTGCGCCGGGTGCAACCGATCACCGTAGTAGGCGTGTCCGTTCGGATCGTCGGCCACGCCCTCTTTGGTGGGCGAGCCGCTCAGAGGCGTGCGCAGACTCTGTGGGAGGAGCTCGACCAAGTTGGTCGAGTGCGGTTGGTAGCGGAGAATGAGGACGCAGGTGGAGACGAGGGTATACGCTAACAGGGTACCTGAAATGTTAGTTGGTGAATGAATTGAAGATCGAAGCTTTTGTTCACCACTCCGAATGATCCTCATGGACAGTCAAAATTCAAAGTACCCTAGTTTCGAATATCGTTGGTGAAACATAACATATACATAATTGAAACAAGTGACATTGAATTAAAATATACTTGAACCAAGAAATTCATCCATGGTGTATGGTTCTATTTCAATCAATAATTTCTGAACTGACTGTTTGAATTTTTTAAGGCTGGGTTCGATTTTCAATTTTGAAGGTAATCTATTGTAAAACTTTATAGAGTTCATGGGGGTTTTTTCTGTTACCGTTAGTCTGTGAGGTGGGATATTGAAATCCATCGTTCTTGTACCATAACTATGCTTTGATTCATAGGCTTGGAATTTCTCCCAATTTTTGAATAGAAATACTAAACACTCATATATATAAATACCCGGGACAGTTGATATATTCATGCCTTCGAATTTTCCTCTGCATCCAGATATCCATGCTGTGAGTGACTCAGCAAATTTTCAGTGTGAAAAAAGCTCAGAAGCTTAGAACACATAGATATTTCAAATATTTTTGAGAAAGATGGCATTGAACTTATAGGACGATGGTTTTCCAATAGTGAAGGATCTTTTTTTTTATGCAGTGGTTTGATAATTGCAAATTTCAGTCTGTTTGGAAAAATTCCAAATTGAAATGAATTATTTATTATGTGGCACAAAGGAATTGCTAGTTCACCTCTACAACTTTTAATGATACTGCTAGGTATTTCGTCATATCCAGTACTCATCTTATTTTTCAACTTTATAATTATCTCAATGACTTCACTAATTGTTATGGGTGCTAGAAGCATTGAATTTTTTGTAAAAAATATGTTACCAGAAAAATCAACTTCTTCCAAATTCAACACAGGGTTTGGTGTATTATTCAGAAACATATCAGAATTATAGGATATCTTTCTAGGAATTGATCTTCCATCTTTCATCATCAGTTAACTTATATCGGGAGAATTTCGACGGATGAAAATGAAGCTTATGTCAAATATTTTTCGACTAGAATTTCTATCTGGTCACTTCACATAACGAGTCATAAAGACAGCCCTTTCCATAATTGCGTACTGAATTTTGGAGAGAAGGAAATGTTTATGTTAATTTCATGAAGAGCGTGTTCATCGTACTAGGAAGATGTATTTAAACTTCTGGTTGAGCATGGAAAAGTTTCTTATGAAATACATCGTCACATACCTACCTCACGAACTGTGTACGCCAATTCCAATTTACAGTTGTCACTCAATTACGAAGTAGCATAAACTTCACAACTTTTGAATGGGTCGTCAAGGGATGGCATAACAAAAGAGAATTTGCGGTATTTCGTATGATCAACGCGTAGTTCGTTTGTTTGGGGAAGATTTACGTAACTGTGAGGAAGTTACCAGTGTTTTCTCACTCACCTATAGACATCATTTCTACGAGTATTTCTAGTCGTATAAAAAGTGCAGCGACAGCTGCTGTAAGCCCACTAACGAATGTTGCCAATGCTGGAGTTCCCGTACTTGGCCAAACTTGAGAGAAGATCCTGTAAATCAAGCATACAAGTTGGAATGATCAATCACAAAGAATTTGGTACAATGTACCTACTTGGAATGTGAAGGTTTAGGAATTTAATTTATCTAGTCCCTACACTGTTTTATGGGCTATACGGAAACGATATACTCTGTGTGAAGAACCACTAATTGGAAACTATATTTCTCCGTAATTTTTCTCGGAATTTATTGTTTTCGGCACGTTATTGCGTTCGGAAAATAAATAGCTATAAGGGCGCCATCATGAGTAAGATGATATGGGAAAGTCAATATTCAGTTTTGTAGCGGTTGTAATGAACGAGATTTTTCGAAAATACCTATATAAATGAGAGTAATGCACCTATGCCAATTCTGAATGATTATCACCTCCTACAAGTTTCTAATTCCTGCCTATTTACACGGTCTTGAAGGTGGGGTAACTTTCAACGGGATCTAGATCTTATCAAAATAGACAAAAGTTGTTGGATAATTTTTCAACGAAAATATTACCGTGTACGAACGAAATGCTGCTGCTGTTGCTGCACTTTGGTGCCACTCACCAGAAATTGAACAAGTTCATTATTTTCGCAAACGTGTTACATTATTCGACAATGCACTGAAGAAACAATTGAGAAATAGGATCGGATAACTAGCTCTATATAGAGTCCCTGTATGTATTTGACACTTTTGCTGTAATATATTATATTACAACAAAACTGACAAATTGAAATTCTTTCAAAATGTATAAAATGTTCAACTAATTGACTATTCCACTCTTGTTCTTGAGAACCAATCAGAATCGACCATTATCACGGTTCCTTTTCTGTATTACAGCGATATTTTTTGTTTACTGAACATCATCAAACTTGCTTTACCAATATAGAAGCCGATAAATGACCCACACGTGACTAACCAATTTCGTTTTCCAGCGATGAAATTCTTGACATTTGAAAAGTCAATTATGTTGGAAGACAAAATGATAGATGCAGTGTGTGCAACTCTTGCGAAGCACTCGTTTATTGTCTCAATCATGAAATAGTCATAGGAATACAACTCGTGATACTATTGTTTCTGGAAATATCCATCGATTGACATACTCCAGCTTGCTGTTTTATTTTCGCTGATGACATTGTTCTGAAACTTCTCGCCTAAGCCTCGAAGGTTTTGATAAACAATGTCATTCACGAAATTATAAGGCAACAAGCTGGTCGTAACAATCGCCGAATATTTCCAGCAAAATATTATCACTTGTGATATTACATATGATAATACAGGGTGATTCAAAAGTAAGCGGCATCCTTTCAGAGGCGTATTCCTTGCATGAAAATAAGGCAAAAAGTTCCTATTGATAAGGATCCGAAAATGCTTCCTAAGGGAGCTACGGCCCTTTGAATAGGACACCTCAAAGACGGTTTTTTCTCTATAACTTTAAAATCCTTCACAACAAATTTTTAAAAATTGGTGTACGGCATAAACATTCGATGGTAAATAGGACTCCGTATTCGAAATAATTTCCAAACGAAATCACAGTAACCTGAATATCCGGAGAAGAAGGGATATTTTTACACTTACCCTCTCCCGCATGTGACGCCCCTGAATGAAATTCTGAAATTTCGAATACGGAGTCCTATTTACCATCGAATGTTTATGCCGTACACCAATTTTTAAAAATTTGTTGTGAAGGATTTTGAAGTTATAGAGAAAAAACCGTCTTTGAGGTGTCCTATTCAAAGGGCCGTAGCTCCCTTAGGAAGCATTTTCGGATCCTTATCAATAGGAACTTTTTGCCTTATTTTCAAGCAAGGAATACGCCTCTGAAAGGATGCCGCTTACTTTTGAATCACCCTGTATATCCGTTATTATACTACAATCGTATCGATGCGATATTTGGCGGATCTGTGTATTTCATTGTATATCGTGTTAATCGACCTACTTCATGTATGACGTGTATAGGTGTATAGGTGTGAACGATGACGATCTAACAAACGATGTTATCCCAATTTCTGAACAAAACAACTCCGGCACTTAATTGGTTCGCATAGCCGGCAGCTCTTACCTAAATATCAGTCCGTCCTGAGCCATCGCATAAATAATCCTCGGCATCGGGAACATCGATCCGAACATGCTGACAGTGAGACCAGCCAAGGCCCCTACGGCCACTATATATTTACATTTGTAGGCACCGACTTGGCCGAACATCTCCACCAAGGCAGAGTCCTCGTCTACTTTCGTATATGGAACTAGAAGAAATAATCATTCGTTCAGAATTCAAGGTATCGAATTATTTTCACAGTAGTAGGTATAGCAGTGGTTAAGCTAACCCCCTACCTCTTCTTCTTGAACGTGAAAAATCTGAAGGAGTGGGGGCTAGCTGAATCACTGCAATACATTCTTGGTACTAAAGTGTCTCGGATATCTCATTTCACGCTCTTTAAAGAGTGAGGGCACATTTGTCATGTTGTTAAACGTCTGAACAAAAAACATGAGACAAGAATATAACTAGACTGTCTGACGGTATAACCCGTCAGAGAGTATAGATATTTATCTGTTATTGGTAGGAGTATGATATCATCTTCTGACACCTGTTGATTCACATCGGACGATTTCACTGTATAAATAGTATTAATAGGTGAATGACCTACCTATTAATGTGATCATCATGGAGCTAGTGACGTAGGCTATCAAAATAATGGCT
The DNA here is from genome assembly GCA_918026855.4 of Phaedon cochleariae. Classification (NCBI taxonomy): domain Eukaryota; kingdom Metazoa; phylum Arthropoda; class Insecta; order Coleoptera; family Chrysomelidae; genus Phaedon; species Phaedon cochleariae. The sequence continues at coordinate 2,046,321 of OU896715.1, read as the reverse complement.
AAACTCGATACTATAGCTAGTGGGATAGACTTCTTTGGAGTGGCTGCTTCTTCACCGGTGGTGGCTATAATGTCAAACCCTATGAAGGCGTAGAAACAGGTTGCAGCTCCTGTGAACACCTGATGGAAAATGCAAAGATGTCAGCAATCCATTCGTTTTTGTAGATTTTTCTTGTTTATTTTGTATGGGAGAAAGTAATTAGGTGTTTTTATTTCATTTCGTGTTTGGAGTCAGGATCGTTAATTATTGAACAAACATCAAAGTCAGATCCGAATCCATTCGGAGGTAGAAACGGAGTTAGAATCGATTGGTCTACTTTCGAATCGGCGATATAGAGTTTGATTAATTGCAGTGATCTCTCTGTTTTTCCTGTTTGATTGATCGATGTGGCAAACTGATCGAGTTTTCGAATTCTGCTCGTTATAGAGAGCGATAAAATTTTCAGAGCACCGTCCCATATCGAATGAAATAAAAAGCATTGTGTCTTAAGGACATTTGTTCGAATGCGCAGGCAGATTATAATTCATTTGTATTTTTATTAAGGAAAGTCATTTTTCATTATGCAAATGATATAGACGATTGGAATCATTCACTTATATATATTTCGCCCAAGAGAATATTGTTATGACCCGGAGAACGGAATTCGCGTAATCTGAGAAAGCTCGGTATTAAGGTTGTGAACGGAACAAATGAGAAAATTGGATTTTTCACTCCAATTCTTGTTCTTTCATAAAACGCGATGCTCGAAAGTTATTTGTTTCCATGTTCGATTCCTCAGGGACTATTTCAAATACTGAAGGCAACATTCTAGTCTTTCTCCCATCTTTTTTCCAATTCGTTACGGATACATTTTGATATTTCTCCGTGACTTATCATCACTCTTGATTCGAACTCGTGAGAACAACATCATGATTGATAGCGATTAAAAATAATTTCCCAAGTAGCTTTCTCATCCATTTTCAAATTATGACAGGAAAAACTAATTTGAAATCAGTACGCAGCGCTTATTGGGAGAGGAAGTGTAAAAAAGTAGAAGCGTTGATATTACAAAAGTTGTATATGACTTGGGATGAAAACTTTTCAACAAAATTTCATCCATCCTGTGCCGAGATTCATTCTGGAATTATTTAGATAGCTAAAACGTGATACTTCAAAACTTATTTGAATTTTCTTGGACAATCAGCATAAATGCAAAGCTGCACAAATACTAATTCATCAACACTTCAGACTATTTTCTATATATTGAGGCGTGGTCTGAAATCTGATGGTGGGGAGTGGGGATTAACCCAAGTGTATTCATATCTACTTCTTATGTAATAAAATGGACTCTCGAGAGTTGAATGTTTCATTATCTCACCCCTGACCATCCTTTGGGCAGAAACCCCTTGTGTTTGGTCCAGTTATCGGTGTTGACGTAAAACATACCCGCCGTCATCACAAACACCCAAACGGATAAGTTGATGATGTTGAGGATATTGGTGAAGATCAAGGATTTCTTCACTCCTGCTGCCAACAGGAGCATCATCAGCAGCGTTATCACGAACGCTACGAAATCTGGGTCTCTACCTGAAACAAAGGAAAATTATAGGAACCGAAACATGTTTGATCTTATGTAGAAGTCCATACTTTCATTTAAGTGGAGTGTACGGATGAGAGGGTTAGAAAACACAAAATCATCTCCACAACGTTTGATAATCGAAAGATTATTTTCCCCTGAATAATCTTTCGATTATTGAACGTGGTGGAGACGATTTTGTGTTTTCTGACCCTCTCGAAACATTTTTTTTCTCTTACCAACCTAAAGTCCCGCCGATGCTTTCGTGTATAGCTTCAGAGATGGCGCCATTCGCTAGCGCATCGAAACAAGCGCTAAGCGCACACGCGCAGGCGCTCGTGCCTATCAGGTACTCCAGGATCATGTTCCAGCCGATCACGAAGGCTATGAACTCGCCTACTGTGACGTATGAGTACATGTAGGCGGAGCCTGTCGTGTGCGGTACTCGTACCCCGAATTCCGCATAACAAGCACCTATAACAAAATAATCAGTGGACAATTTTTTTTATAGAATCATCAGTCAACAACGACGCAACTAAACTGCCATTATATAAAGCATTATTTCCACGAATTTCCACTAAACATGAAAACATATGTAAGAATTCATTTTTGCCTTGAAAGAAACGCCTAGTATAAAGATTACATGGGTACCTAATTCTAAGGGAAACTGATTATTTCGATAACCTAAACAAAACTCGCAAGGACATGGTATTGCTTATATTAATACCATTAAGATAAAATGGGTATCGAGTGTCCCAGCGTCTTGTGAGAAATTGTAATCTCATTTTCATATAGTTCTTTGGCGAGTATGTTTAATGATATCTGCTCTTTCTCTTGGAATTATTGGTTACCTATAGTGATTTACTGACTTATATTCAGAATTCGATGGTGGATAAGTATCTAAATTCAGAATTGTTGAATGGAATATTAGTAAAAAAAAATATTGTTTATTATCGTAATGCAGATTAACTTTCATCAATAAGCTTACGCGAATCAGACATTTTTCAAAGTAAATTTTCTCGTGAATAGTAACTTTTCACGTAAAAAACTCTAATATTTTATAATATCCAAATAGAATCAATATAACCTGATGAAGACCATTGAAAACGTTGATGTTTTTACCCTCACTCTCCTCCGCATGTGATACCCCTGAATAGAATTTCGTAACTAGGAATTTAGAATTTTCAAAACTTAATTGCGGAAGTTTTCAACGTTTTATATGTATAGTGTCCTATTGAATATGGCCTTATTTTTATGCAAGAATTACACTCCCGAAAGGATGCCAGTTATATTTTTGAATCACCCTGTATCAATGTACTAGTCTTGAATACGCTCATCTCATAACCAATCACCTAATAGTGTTACTTCGAATGAATAAGAAACTGATTCGGAAAATATGAACATAACATAATAATGAAATTCATGTGGCGCAAAACTTATTCTAAAAACTTCCGTTGCTTGAAAATCTGTTCTTTCTTTTGCAAAGAAACAGGATTGTAAGTTGATTCAAACTATTACGGTTCCGAGAATATCTGAAATGAGAAACTTTGTGATAACTTCAATTCGTTCGTGTCATTGATTACAAAAGAATTCAATGCTCACACAAGGGTAGAAGCTTCAATTTTTCTAAAGAGATTGCTGTGGCTCGTTATATTTCTATTTGCTACTGTGCTGAGTGATATCTATAATGTGTTTTTTTATGTTCTGGTTACCACGAAAAGAAATATCCTGTAATGTTCAGAGAACATCGTGAGAACCAAGGGAAATGAGGTAGGAATTGGTGTTCTTCTTAGATTTCTGGAGGTAATATGCCTTGGGAAATACCTCCCTTGGCAATGTGTTCCAGAGCCTCGCTGTTTGTTGGATGAACGAGTCTTTGGAAAGAGAGGTTCTGAATGTCTCCAAAGTGACCACGAAGGGGTGCGAAGCCTCAACTTAACGGGTTAATCTCGCGGGGACTGCCAAGGAAGGAACAATTGTTGATATTTCAGAAGAGCATCGTCCATGAATATATCTATGAAATAGAGCCAGATCACCAACTTTTCTATACAGTGTTCGAGAGAAGTGAGTGAGTTTGTGAGCGAGGCATCACCCACGAGACGAATTGCCCTTTTTTGGACACAATCCAACAGTTTCAGGGTATGTTTGGGTGCAGCACTCAAAATATGGGAATAGTATTCCAGGACAGGTCGGATCTGTGCCTTATCATAAGCAGCTAACTGGGAGTGAAATAGCTCCTGGCCCGAAACAGAAAACCAAGTTTTTGGGATGCACTTTTAGCAATTGATCTCACGTGATTTTTCCTAGAAAGGTTATTGCTGATAGTAATACCAAGCATCGAAATGGATGTCTTCAAAGGTATGATTACTCCTGACAAGCTTATGTTGGGCACAGTGAGACCAGTGAGACCGGCTTTTCTAGAGAAAAGGCATATGCTTCTGTTTTGTTTGCATTGAAATCTACCAAGTTATTTGATCCCCATTCGAGAATTGTTGCCAAGTCCATATTTATGTTCTCAACATTTCATCCTCGTTTGTTTCTGATTTGCCTGGCTGGTATTGGAGCCCTGGAAGAGAAGGCGGTATAGAGGGTACTATCATCCGCGAAGCCGTGTACTGGACATGAATTTGCTTCCAACAAATCGTTGATATGGAGTAGAAATAGTGTTGGTGTTAGAATTGATCCTTGCGGAATACCAGCATTTATGATAAGAGAGTCACATGAAACTACAGAGAACATAGCTGGGGAGGCAAGCCATAAGATGGAAGCTTGGCGAGGAATCCGTGGTGCCAGACTCGATCGAATGCCTTGGAGATATCAAGTGCCACGGCTGAGGTTTCATCATATTTTTCAATTGATTGTTGCCATATATGTGAGACGTAAGCGAGCAGGTCACCAGTTGATCTCTGACGACGGAAGCCATATTGCCTTTCGTTGATAATATCTGAATGTTCCAGGTATTTCATGAGCTCAATGTTGATAGCTTTATCCATGATCTTTGAAATAATAGATATAGAAATATAACATATATCGTAATAATTCATCCCACGAATATAGCCTATCTCCGATTATCTCCATCAGTGATTCAGTGAGTCGTACTGATCCAAAATAGCTGAATCGAGAATGATGTATCTTGTTTGCAGTCTAGAGGTGATGAAAAATTGAATTTTCTGTATACACTCGTCCAGAAACGTGCTTATCCTGAAATCTTTCTATTCGCATTACCATCATAGCCCTATGGCGAAATGGAAACGCGAGAAGATCCGTTATATAAAGTATTTCTCTTTGCGTTATTGCATGCGGTCACAAAAGAGTATGGAGATAATACACATTTTTCCCGATAGAAACGCTCGTTTTCCTTATCTAAATTGCCACAATAAATAATAACTACCCCCTATTTTCCACTCAGTAGTGTGTTTTCAGACACGGTAATGCCATAGAACTACGTCGGTATTGTTGACTGCATAAAATATGTATTACCTAATCCATAGTAATTGTGAGAAACTTCACAAACGATTAAAATTTTACAAAACTATATAAATAATAAATAGAAAATTAGAACGACAATGACTTGACTATTCCTAATTATTCTTCGTTAATGTTCTCGATATTTCTGATTCTTATCGCCCCCACAATAAAGGGAAATCGATTCCGTAGAATTATTTGTCGAACACAGCCACCTACGATTCATTTTCCACCCCTTTCAACATGAAAGCGCCTTTAACAATGTGGAAATTCTGGAAGTAGAACTGTGGGCTGACGGAATCCTGTTCTCAAAGAGATCTGCTGTGAGATTTTCCTCAAACGGAAGGAATGGGATGGAAATAGAGGTTGGAGTCGTCCAAAGTACTGAATATCGTATTTAAGATCACGTGAGCTGTTCCTTAGTTATTGCATAATTGACGAGATATTCTTGGATTACAAATAAGTTATATACGTATCAGAGTACGAGCAGATATGAATTCACAAAATATTCTTCGTCTGGCCAGGAACATATTGATGATTTTGCTATTTTTTTTTTCAAGAACTTGGCTGCCAATGATTTTCTGGGCAATACTTATATTCTGACATTCTTATATATGTATCTCATAATCCATACTGATTTTGATCAATCAAATGAGGTTTGTACTGAATTGGAAATGATTCCACCATAATGAAAAATGAAGAATCCTCATGTTATGTCACAATAGTATCACAAGGGCTGCTATAGTATATTGTTTAACGAGCACGGAATGATGGTGATTTCCCACGAGAATGAAGTTTACAGCATGAGCCATTGTGATATCAGATACGGAAATAAAATTGATGATATACAATAAAGTACCTCATTGATGTATCGAACTCAGTGAAACAAGAACAATCTTGTGTAATAGCCATAAAAAATTAGTATATTGTTTAACGAGCACGGATTGATAGTGGTTTTCCACGAGAATGAAGATTGCAGCATATGCCGTGGGCGAATGAAATATTCAGTAAAAGATAATGGTCAATGCAAATTTTTTATTACGATTTAGGATATGACTAACTTTGTTTGAAAAGTGAAGAGGGGATTGTTATATGTTGGTTCATTATTCGGACCATTTATCTTTGTAGTGTCAATAAATATCCTTATTTATTGATACGATTATACTGACATTTCTATCATCGAATCAATTTGAGAATCATTGATACTTCTGCTTGAGTTTGGCTATAAACCTTCGATGAATGATTCACTAAAGATTCTGGCAAACTTTGAAGTTCAAAATCAACCAACATGTATTTCATGCAAGACAATATGAATTCTTGCATTCCGTTTCGATCTTTCGTCTACTGTTAGCCACTTCATTTATATATTTTCAGTTGTATTGGATCAGACATGCACCATTTCTGTTCCCAAATGGATCCAATCAACTGAAGCTGGATATTATTTGTACCTATATACAGCAATGACGCTGTCCAGTTGGTTTACTGGTAACAAACGTTTGTTGTTTCGAACAGTTAGTAATCCCCAGTCTATACGTGTTAGTGGAGGTCCGTTAGACATCTACCAGAATAATTGAACTAACTACAAGCCCAATTATTGAAGTTAATCTATGGTGTATTCCCCGGAGACATGCGTCACAATTACATGCACTTCATTCATATAGCTCGTGTGCATAGCTCCTACCCAGCGAGCACAAAAACATCTCGGAGATGTTAAAAGTACGAGATTTCGAGACATTGAACCTCCACTGCGATGTTCTGTTCACACATGAATAGAACTATTATAGAACAGCCAATGTCCGCCGCAGGCGGCAATTATCGAGATGTCCTTGATATATCACAAAACTACCTTCTCCCTAGTTCTTTTTAAAGCCTTTTCATGTACACAACAGAACATTTTCAACGCGTCTTGCGCACATTAAATCGCTGTAAAAAAGCCATTTTCGAGGTACTTTTCTGAAGCCTTTTGTCAAAATGAACTTTTGCATTAGGATTCCATTTCCCTTGAATGAAAAAATGCATTAAAAATAGATTGAACATAAAAATATTTTCTTGATATGGAATTACCTTCTTAATCATATACATATACATATAATTGGGAATAGGTTTCCAAATTTTTGAAAAGTTCTCCACAATGCATAATTTTGCAACTGCGGAGAAGCTGTGTATTGATGAATTCGTACTTTTATATATTGATTACACTGAGGCACCGAACAACACATCTTGCCTCTGATAGTCATTATTACAAACTAAATAAGTCTTCTAACACAATAAACTTCACCAAATTCCTTTCTGTTCGTTAGCAGCGTGATGTAAGCGTGACACGCTGCAAACGCGAATGCCAATTGCGAACAAGAAGAACAAAATCGAAAACAAATCAGAATTCATCGTATTGTGACGTAAGCATGAGACGTTGTGGTGGGGCAAACAAAGAAACGGCACAAAAGAACAAAAACAATACTTTCAATATCCTTCTAAGACCTCTTTGGGAAGTGCATATCTCGCCTCAAAAAAACATCCTCATGCCTACATTTCTAAAACATCCCACAACGTCCCAGGGATACCTCTCAGTAGGCAAACAAAAGAAATGCCACAGAAGAACAAAAACAATACTTCAATATCCTTCAAAGACCTCTTTGGTCAGTGCATAATACGTCTCAAAATAACATCTTCATGCCAACATTTTCAAAACATCCCAAATCATATCCCAGGGCTGTAGGTATGTGCTCGCTGGGTAATATCTCTTGGAATCACTTTCAGAAGGACAACACCAGGATTGTGACTACTGCGAATTGATAAATCTCTGTTTTTTCGTTTAAAAGTGTTCAAATTCATCACGTGTGATTGACTGAAAGATGTTTTCTCGTTTGTTGAAAGACTCACCTGAGAATATGCTGGCGATAGCAGCAATGACAAAGCTGATGACTACACCTGGGCCTGCTACATTTTTGGCTACCATTCCTGCTACCAAATACATGCCAGTACCGACGCAACTTCCGACGCCCAGAGACGTCAAATCCAGCGTCGTCAGACATTTCTGAAATGATAAAATTAGTTTTTGAGACAAAAAATGTAACATTTAATAATGAACTTTTTTTGGGCCCCTCCAATGATTATTTTTTAATATATTTTGTGCAGCATCTAACTCCAAGCAGCATTTCTGAATAAGTCTGCGGGTTATCAATCTTGAAGAGCTATAGATGCTTTAAATAGCTTAACAGGTACAAACATCTTTGTGCAGATTAGAGAGAAAAATTTAATTTCCGTTTCATTGTGACCTATGTGGTATTCATTCTTTTATGCTCAGAATAATTTTCCTCAAAGCTCATTTAGTTTGGGAGTTGAGGATATTATCCCTTCCAAGTAGTTATTTTTTTGCTGATCACATCCTTCAAATATCCTGACCGAAATTGTTAACTGTCAAAGCTTGATGTGACTGTTGTTTTCTCAAATGAATAAGCTTCATAACTTTTCTTTTATTGGCGAATTTCCAATGTTTCAAAGTCCTGAGGACAATGGCTTACTGATAAATGGTAAGTGCGTAATGATACCAACATTTTCACGGGTTGAAGAGACGCATATTGTCTCTTATTTATTTTGAATTCTAGGATCGAGAAATAATCTTCAAATCCTTTCCCAAGAAATCTACCTTCCTCCATTCGACAATTCGAAGGCGTATTATGATTTCACGGAGACTGATGCAGGCAAGCTTTATTTACTCAGAATTTACTGCAAATTATTCGTTGAATTTTCAGATGTTACGACGTATAATCCGAGGTTTCTTGAAGGATATGAAACGCCAGGTAGGAAATGAAATATTAATGAGCAGGGGAAAATATTCACGCTTTGGGAACTTTATGTTCAATTCAGAAAGATAGCTGATAAAAACACTATTTTTTTTAGTGAATTTGGTAGATGAGTTCAGTTTGGATGATATAAATACTCCAGAATTCATATTCCTCGGTGAGCAGTAAAGCATTGAATAGACATGTGTCTAATTATTGGGGTTTCAGAAAATTTCGATGAGGATCTCCAAAATGCGCTTCCTGATATCAGCTTGCAAGACATATTCTTAGGTAATCTGATGTGAGAAATGATTGTTGGTAGAAAAGCTGATTATGCATTTCAGATCCTTTTGTGATGAATGTGGGAGAGAACATCCAGGAAAAAACGAGTACATCAGATTTCGTGTTCAGTGACAACGATGTGATGAACCTTTATTATTGGAATGAAAATCCAGTTAAAGAAAGGAAGATGAAGACTGCTAGGAACGGGAAAGAAAATAAACATAAGAAGAAGCGAAACATTTGAATATTTATTATTCTCCTATTGTATTTCCTGGAGAAATGTTAGATTCGCCATATCGCCAACTTCTTGTTTCCACCCCAGATTATATTTTCCTCGAAATTTACTTGGGGAAGGAGGAACTCATTATTCAGATACGCTCTTGGTGAACCTAGCAGAGAATTTCCCCTATTTTATGCTACAATATGTGAAGTTAAATTAATGTTATCACAGTTTCTCTTTCTGTATACATTGCCTAGCTCCTGTAATTTGGATTCCATTATCTTGTATTCATATTAAATTACTTTCGATGTTAGCTTGGTCAATTTAATTTTACTAGAGAGCTCATTCAATTCAAATCATCTACAGGGTGTCTGTAAAAGGTTTTTACAAAAACATACCACATATTCCCTACACCAAAATAAGTTGGTTCAAGTAAAATTACCTCAGTACAAAGTTGCATCGTTTGGGCTCCAAAGAGCCTTGAAGTTTCAATTCTTAAATCGTTTTTCCCATATAAATTCAAAACGGCATATGCGATTTTGCTGAAATTTGGTATATTGACAGAGTTTTATGTGGCAAAAAAAATGGTGTTAAAATTTTGTTCGATAATAATACATAGGCGTAGAACTTGATTTTCTAAATAATTGCACCTTTAAAACTTCTACGCCAATGGAAGAAAAGGAGTTTAAGTATACGATTCAGATTGCGCAACTCATTCACTTTAAAAAAGGAACTCTTGATAAGACTCGATTGCTCTCATGGTTTTGACGTGCATTCTAGCAATTTCAGAACATAAACAATATTTATTGAAATACAAACTTTGTCAAAACTATGAGAGTAAATCGAGTGTTATCAAGGGTACTTTTTTGTAGTGAATGAGTAACCAACCCGAATTTCATATTCAAACCCCTTTTTGCCATTGGCGTAGAATTTTTAAAGGTGCAATTATTTAAAAATTCAAGTCCTACGCCTATGGCAGAAAAGGGGTTTGAGTATGAAATTTGGATTGGGTACTCATTCACTACAAAATGTACCCTTGATAACACTCGATTTACTGTCATGGTTTTGACAAAGTTTGTATTTTAATAATTATTGTTTATGTTCTAAAATTACTAAAATGCAAATTTCGTCATAACCATGAGAGCAATCGAGTCTTATCAAGGGTACCTTTTTCAAAGTAAATGAGTTGCGCAATCTGAATTTCATACTCAAACTCCTTTTCTTCCATTGGCGTGAAATTCTTAAGGGTGCAATTATTTGAAAAAACAAGTTCAGCGCCTATGAATTATTATCTGACAAAATTTTAACACCATTTTTTTTGCCACATAAAACTCTATCCATATATATCAAATTTCAGCAAAATCGCATATGCCGTTTTAAATTTATATGGGAAGAACGATTTAAAAATTGTAACCTCAAGGCCCTCTGCAGCCCAAACGATGCAACTTTGTACTGAGGTGATTTTACTTAAATCGACTTATTTTGGTCTAGGGAATATGTGGTATGTTTTTGTAAAGACCTTTTACAGACACCCTGTATAACCGAAAAAAAGATTGATGATTCAAGTTCGATAGGGATTTCTAAAATTCGCCAATATTTGAAGTGGTACTTTATTGAGATCCCAGAACTACCAGGTCAATTATTGACTTCCGAGTAAGTACTTTATAGATGTCCTTTCTACTTTTCATTGGAAATAGAATCTCCTTTTGTGAATAAAAAAACATTTCCGCACACTGGAATGGAAATTACGTTCCTATATTCCCAATTGAGACTCAGGCTGCTCAAAGAGCGAATGTCTGATATAGTAAAATTCCCTAGACCCTAAAAATACTTTCTGAATTCGATTCTATCGACGGTAGGACAGATAATTGGAAATGGAATAGAAGGATACGGTTATGTAGCGAAAGCACTGAGATATGAAAACTGTCATGGAAATGGAAAATTAGTTCAGATGGCTGAGAACGAGGAGTGAAGAGATGTATATTGGTTTAACATTCCCAGAGTGTCACGACACTCGAGTCAGGATGGATTTCAAATGGAACACATGATGATCGTTTTGTGTAACAGGTTTCAACTCATCCTGTATATCGTTTTAATTTCGTTGGCCTTATCGAATTATACGGATTCTTTTCATGCCCTCTTTTTGTGCACGATTCTGTTTTCGCGTCCTTATAATTAGAGTTGCTGTCACCGCTGTCAGTGATATTAATGGCAGCTTTTCCTCTTTTGTATGTGAAAATGAAAAGGGCCTGATAGGAAGTCCTTCATACAGCAAATTCAACATGGTGAATGGTGTGGTTCAGATTGGTATTTTTAGCTTACATTGGGTCATGACTGTATCACTGAACTTGACTTTTGCGTTGTGTGCAGTTAGTTTTTCCACTTTTCACAACGATTTTATTAGCTTGATATATCGCATTTCCTTCAGGTTGGAAATGCCTTTCAATTGGGGAACATTGATGCCAAAAATGAATTGCAACTGATAGAAAGTAAAGAGAAGTTGAAACTTGAGCAGTTCTTTAGAATACGATTTTATTGCCTCATTCAAAGACTATGACAAACATAAATTATTTCTTCTTAGTCATGAATTATTATCAATACAATCAGAGTTCTGATTTCTTTCAATCAATCGACATAAAAAAAAAGATTATTATTTCAAACTCACTCTGATTCCTTCTTCAATTTTCTATTATACTACGTGATTGTGGTAATTGTTTTATCTTCACTGATTCACATACACCTTTTTGTGATGCAATCAGTACGCAAATGTTTGCATTCGATTCTGAGGATCCAGAGTTCATTTACAAAAGAAATCCCAAGGATCTTCCTCCTATATGAACACTTTATCAAGTTCTCAATCATCGTCAACGTCGTCTAGCAAACGTGGCAAATAGCCTGGAAAGTAGTTGTTTTCTGTTGAATATTCAGATTGATATTATGTGCATATGTTTATATGAAGGAGAATGCAAATTCTCTACTTCAGAAGATTTTGTTTTCAAATTCTTATCGTGTATGTTCATGAGATGTTATTCAATGATCGTCGTGGCATATAGCCAGGAAAGTAGTTGTTTTCTGTTGAATACACCGAGAAAGAATTGATATTTTCATCACATAGAGAATGCGAATTCTCGATGTATTTCTTCATATATTTCCATTTTTTATGTACATTATTATATCTGAGAATATTCCTTTTCCATAATTAAAGTGTTGCTAAATACTCAACATCGGAAATTTAAGCACCCGTACTCAGTATTTTCTATGCTTTGTAATAATTATTATCAACACACTTTTATTTCATTTCATATTTCATTTCCTACTTCTTTTTAGTTTGACTATCCATTAAATCCTATTTTTTTTTGTATTTGAGGATAATGTTCGATCCCTCATCACCCCCATCTACTTGCGATCTCTCTCCAATCGCTGTTTGAATACATCGCAGCTTGCAGCTATTTTGCAGCTATGTATACATTGGAATTGCTTGTTTCGGATAACGACAAATTCACCACAAGCTCACTTGTATACTCGGAGGAGATATGGATGGGAGACATAAAAGTAATGGGGCCATAATACGTGTAGCTGGTTCAGGAATGTATTGCAACGTCGCATTCCCAGAATCGTCATATATTTCAAACGAATGTGATTTTCGGAAGAGGCCATAACTTTTGTTGGTTCCAATTTTCCAGAGCACAACCGAAATCATTTTTGTGTGGAAGGCATGTTGCTTTGTGTCAAAGCCTTGGGAGCAGCGAAATCATCTCTTATAGTAGGGGAGCCCAAGCGGGAATTTTGGGATTTACTAGAATAACATAAGGGTACCTTTTTTTATGTTCTGGTTCCCACGAAAAGGGATATCCTGTAATGTTCAGAGAACATCGTGAGAACCAAGGGAAAATAGGTAGGAATTGGTGTTCTTATCAAATTTATGGAGGTTATATGCCTCGGGGAACACCTCCATTGGCAATGTGTTCGCTGTTCGTTGGATAAACGAGTCTTTGGAAAGAGATGTTCTGCAGGTCTCCAAAGTGACCACGAATGGGTTCGAAGCCTCAACTCGTCGGGTTGATCTCGCGGGGACTGCCAAGGGAGGAACAATTGTTGATATTTCAGGAGAGCATCGCCCATGAGAATATCTATAAAATAGAGCCAGATCGCCAATTTTTCTACGATGTTACAGAGAAGTGAGTGAGTTTGTGAGCGAGGCATCCCCCACGAGACGAATTATACCGTTTTTTGGACAGAATCCAACAGTTTCAGGGTATGTTTGGGTGCTGCACTCTAAATATGGGAACAGTATTCCAGGACAGGTCGGATCTGTGCCTTATAGACCATAAGCAGCTGACTGAAAGTGAAATAGCTCCTGGTCCGAAACAGAAAACCAAGTTTTTGGGATGCACTCATAGCAATTGATCTCAACATTGAGTTCAGATCGTTGATAATTGAGTCATCTCATCAACCTCACAATTTCTACAATATATCAAGAATTCGAGCAAATTCACCGAATGCCAGTTTCCCCTTTGTTGCGGTGCGGGGTCCTTTGTGAAGTTGGTGAAAAATCCTGATATAATCCTTGAGGAAGTTGAAGAAGCAACACGCCAATTATTGTACCTTCCCAATTTGATCACTAGGTATAATATTTTCTACAGCTTGTTTTTGCTACGAAGTGACTTTCGCTTTGGCCTGTTTTCTGGGCAAACATGACGGATGAAGAATAACAGACTTTAGAGCCAACCTCATCCTAAATGGAAACAAAACAGCTTTGCCCCGAACCTTCTCAACAGTGTTGCCATCTCGAGGAATTTATCCTTTTTTGAGGGACTTTTGAGGTCCACGAGGGACAAAGAGACATTTACTTAGTTCTGTGGGATTTCTTCACCTGCATGACTGTGTAGGTACAAAACTCTGTAATCTGTTGGTCTGAAATGAATTCAGCATCATCTAGCGATAGAAAACGAAAACTGAGAGGTGCAAGGTTGGTAGAACTGATGATTATTTTATTATAATCAGTTCTACCAACCTTGAGGAGGTGTATTAAGTGCGCCACCTGGTAGAGGGGCAGAGACATTATTAAAGAAATCTTATAAGGAAAACTGTTTGTTGATTTGCATAGAAAACAGAACTGGATTGGCGCAGTGGAAGAGCGTCCGTCTCACGACTGCAAGGTCGTGGGTTCGATGCCTAGCACGAGCAGAGAACTTTTTTCAATATTTTATTCACGAATTGAATATTGTAAAGTTTCGGAGCATCGGCTGGGGATAGTCCTGCACGATTCGCTGTTGCGTTTCAATTAACAGTGCTGCTCCTAAAGTGGCGCATGGAGTTAGTAACAAAGCCTATGCAGAAAGAGATGATGATGTGGCTGTGAGCATCAGAGAAGAAGTAGGACGGTGTATGTAGGTGGATGTGGAAAACTACCAGCTGAGCGTGAGAGCGGGCCAGCTGCTTTAGTGGACCCCAGTCTCTAACGGGGGTTAACGAGGATAGCTAGCAGGCCTGCCACTGCGCATATGGTAGTGAGTACATTACTAGCCTACAAAACACAACCGAAAAACTCTGAGAGAGAGCTGATGGGCGGTGCCTGAAATGATGTTAGCCAGCTCTCTTGAGCGAACCACATCAGTCATTGAAAACACTTGGGGTTTGCAAAAAGGTCCCATTAGGGACTAGTTGCTGACGTGCAAACGTCCCCCACCAGTACCAGTACCAGTACATAGAAAACAGACGGCTTGTTGGTCATTTGGTGTTCGCGTTCATGACATTTTCCTGCTAGGTAAATTTTCTGACTGAACAATCTTGGGCTCTAATGGAAAAAACATGAAATTGCTACCAAAGTATTCCAGGATTATTGGCTGCAGGATCCCCTTTTCAAAATGTAACTTTCGAGGGATTTTTGATGGAAATACAGGATATTTCATGTCTATACGCGGGACTGTTTGTTGGTGGCAACACTGTAATTCTCACCGTTAGTTTCTGTTTCCTATCGTCCGGCCTGGGCTGTTTCTGCTGCTCTTGGAAGTTGTCCACGTTTTTCGTCCGGATCAGTTTGCTGAACAGGACCAGTCCATCCCTGCGAAGGGTGTCGCGGTCTATCGACCACATGCCCAGCTTCATCCTGAAACAACAACAACAATTATTGATTATCGAAAGAAATCTCGGAAGACACTGTCAGATTATTGATAGTTCTCTGCAAGTTGTTCAACTACTCTTACGAATTGGGGATATTCCCGTCCAACTGGAAAATTGCAAGAGTACAACCAGTTCCTAAAAGAGGCCAGAAGACCCTACCTATAGCAACTACAGACCGATCGCACTGCTATCTATTATTTCAAAGATCATGGAGAAAGCTATCAAGATCGAGCTCATGATGAAATACCTGGAACATTAAGGTATTATCAACGATAGGCAAGATGGCTTCCGTCATCAGAGATCAACTGGTGACCTGCTCGCTTACGTCTCACATATATGGCAGCAATCTATTGAAAAATATGGTGAAATCTCAGCCGTGGCACTTGATATCTCCAAGGCATTCGATCGAGTCTGGCACTACGGACTCCTCGCCAAGCTTCCGTCTTATGGCTTGCCTCCCCAGCTATGTTCTCTGCTAGCTAGTTTTCTCTCAAACAGGTATTTCCATGTAGTGGTCGACGGAGTTTCATCTGACTCTCTTATCATAAATGCTGGTGTTCCGCAAGGATCAATTCTAGCACCAACACTATTTCTAATCCATATCAACGATTTGTTGAGAGCAACTTCATGTCCAGTATACAGCTTCGCGGATGATAGTACCGTCCATACCACCTTCTCTTCCAGGGCTCCAATACCAGCCAGGCAAATCAGAAACAAACAAGGGAGAAATGTTAACAAAATAAATATGGACTTGGCAACAATTCTCGAATGGGGATCCAATAACTTGGTAGATTTCAATGCAAACAAAACACAAGCATGCCTTCTCTCTAGAAAAGCCGATCTGTGCCCAACATAAGCTTGTCAGGAGTAACCATTCCTCTGAAGACATCCATATCAATGCTTGGTATTACTATCAGCAATAACCTTTCTTGGGAAAATCACGTGAGATCGATTTCTAAAAGTGCATTCCAAAAACTTGGTTTTCTGTTTCGAGCCAGGAGCTATTTCACTTCCAGTCAGCTGCTTATGATCTATAAGGCACAGATCCAACCTGTCCTGGAATACTGTTTCCATATTTGGAGTGCAGCACCCAAACATACCCTGAAACTGTTGGATTCTGTCCAAAAAAGGGCTATTCGTCTCGTTGGTGATGCCTCGCTCACAAACTCACTCACTTCTCTGGAACACCGTAGAAAAGTTGGCGATCTGGCTCTATTCTATAGATATTTTCATGGACGATGCTTTTCTGAAATATCAACAATTGTTACTCCCTTTGCAGTCCCCGCGAGATTAACCCATCGAGTTGAGGTTTCGCAAAACTTCCTGGTCACTTTGGAGACCTGCAGATCATCTCTTTCCAAAGACTCGTTCATCCAACGAACAGCGATGCTCTGGAACACATTGCCAAGGAAGGCCATGGAATGTTTAAAGAATGCTGCACTTTCTCCGAAGAATATAGAAATACAAACTCTAAAATAGCTCGCCTCGCAAATGCAAAATTCCTTTGTCAAACAAAGTGTCACTTTTGATCCTAATAAAACAATTTACTATTATTTTCTAAGTATTTCTTTTTAGTTTAGCTATATTTATAAAAGCGTGTTTCTTAAGATTCTTAAACTACTATTTATTCTTCATTTTCTTGGATATTACCTATGAATATTTTCGTGACTTGTAGAAACTTCAGCCCGTATATATATAGCTAGTCGAAGTATCGATCAGAGATTTGTTATAGGGCGAAAATGTTGGCGAGAGGTGATCGTGCATTTATTGCAGTGAATGGGAAGTGACGTGGAAGGGAAGTGTTTTGTGTTTGGTAGATGGAACGGGTCGGGGAAATGAATGGAAACTCCGGCTCATAGTCCTAGGTCTTTCTATAGCCCCGGATTCGATAAAGAAAAGTACGAGTGAGTTTTATCGAGATGATTGGGTGATCGAGATCTGGCCAATGATTAGGATGTTTTTGGATGGGTGTTAGAGAAGATGGACCAATTTTTCTATTGAATGAACGTTGCACAAAGATATCCATCTATATTGATATTGCTTTTGGGTGTATGATAAATTGACATTCATCATACAGGGCGTGGAAATGAATTCTGAAATGAGACTCTATCACGAATCTGCGATTAGAGGTCTATAAAAATCACAAGTTTCCATCGTTCAAGTTTGAACCCCCTGATTGGGTATGAAAGTGTTGAAAAGGAATATTCTCAGATAAATTATGAACATACAAAAATGGATATATATTTATATAAAGCAATACATTGAGAATTCGCATTCTCTATGTGATGAGAATATTTACTCTTTTTCAGTTAATTCAATAGAAAACAACTACTTTCCTGGCTATATGCCACGACGAACATTGAATTATATCTATTGAACACACACGATAAGAGTTTGAAAATAAAATATAAAAATTTCTGAAATTGAGAATTTGCATTCTCCTTCAGACAAAAATATGTATATACACACATCATTCTGAATATTCAACAGAAAACAACTACTTTCCTGTCAATTCTCAATTTCGGAGGATTTTATTCTTTATTTTTCATGTTCCCCTTTTGAATGTTCATCAGATATAATTCAATGTTCGACGTGGCAAATAGCCAGGAAAGTAGTTGTTTTCTGTTGAATATTCAGAATGATGTGTGTATATACATATTTTTGTCTGAAGGAGAATGCAAATTCTCAATTTCATAAATTTTTATATTTTATTTTCAAACTCTTATCGTGTGTGTTCAATACATATAATTCAATGTTCGTCGTGGCATATAGCCAGGAAAGTAGTTGTTTTCTATTGAATTAACTGAAAAAGAGTAAATATTCTCATCACATAGAGAATGCGAATTCTCAATGTATTGCTTTATATAAATATATATCCATTTTTGTATGTTCATAATTTATCTGAGAATATTCCTTTTCAATATATTGATATTATTTTTCCCTACGACCACCTTTGAAAGCAGCATATTCAAGGCTAACACGATATCTGAAAAAGCCATCACACAAAAATTGTTATAAAAAACAGAGTGTTGAATTTAAAGAAAAAGTTGTAAAACTGTAAAATTTTTGATAAGGGCTGTGGAAAGCCTCATTCGACTTCCGCAAATTGTTTTTTTCTGCAACCGACACAAAAGTCGTCCATTTTGATACCAAAATTAGCTCTTAAATTGACGTTTCTATTACTGACACAAAAATAGGTATGTTGCTAGGCAACATATTTAGTTCCTAGGAGCTAAAGTTGAATTTTAGTTCCTAGGAACTAAAGTTCAACTTTAGCTCCTAGGAACTGAAACGGATGTACTGGACGTCATAAAGAATAAGCAACATTGTGACGGTTGGTTATTTGGGTTGAGACGCATACCTGATTTGTTTCCGATTTCAGCAGATTTGGCATTTCATACCCATGCACCTTATTATAGTCTAGTGTTGGAATTATAAACATCTCAGCTAAGTATTTTTGTTTGATCAGGGAAGCCTTCAAGATTCAAATACTTGCTTGATCTTTATTTCATTCGTTATTCTCGGGATAGATTACTTGTTTTTGAATAATCACGGCAAGCGATAGTTTTTTGTCTCAAACAACGATATTGTTTAGCTTCATTTGATTATCAAGTCAAACGCAGTGTATATAGTATAGAGAGGAATAAATAATCACTATTATCATTGTTGATATGCTCACTAACCTAACATTTTCCACGTCTTGTTCCTATAGCTGGCACTGGCGCGGTACTACAATTCGAACATCCTTGAAAACCTAACCTGCTGTTAATACAGGCAAATTTTGCTTTCGCTCGGCTTCGGTAAACGCTCCGCCTCGCAAATGCAAAATTCGCTTGTCAAACAAAGTGTCACTTTTCATCCTAATAAAACAATCTACTATTGTCGGCGGTGAGGCATTTTTTAAGAGACTGTAGAAAAAAAGGTTATCATGAGAGAAATAGTTGTTATTCATCCACCAAGGTAGTAAAGAATATCATAATTGCAAAGGGACCAAGATTATATCCCGACGCTTCAGCCGCAGAGGTCCCGTAGTAATAATATGGGAAACGTCTCGTTTGACCCAATTTTCGAATTGCCCAATTTTCGATTCAACCGATTTTCGATTCACCCACCGTCTTCGGACATACCCAAAAGATGCGTTGTTGTCAAATAATGTCACATTTCTTCGGATCCAATAATCCCATAAGATGTGCGTGTATCAATATTTTTAAATCGATTTCACTCGAAGATGATACATCTGATCGATGCGGAACAAGAGCACCTTTTTTTGTGAAATGATATGGATTTTCATAATACGAGATTAAATTGTCGACAAATATTCACACAAAAAATTTTGAGCAATATTTAATGTAGTCCCACCCTGTATTATACACTTTTGAGTGAAATTTCCGAATGATTTCATTTTCACTGCATTGGGCATGGAAAGTATAGTTCTTGTACCAAATTGCATCTTTTTATCACATGGGGTTTGGCAGGCTAATTTTGGGACACCCTGTATATTCAAATGAAAGAAAAAGAATGACTGTCTAGAATGAGTTAAACTGGAATTGAAATTCAAGTAGCTAGTTTGGAAACACAGAAACACCTGAGAATTATACGTGAAGCAATTGTTCGACCTAGAACTCACAACTTCAGACGTAAGTAAACATCACGATTCGTAGCACTAGGACACTTGATGAATAAAAACGGTGTTTGCCTTAAGGGGGCTAAAAATGTAGCTGGAGTCTGATAAAGGGAATACTTTGAGCCAGAAATAAACGAGGGTAGCTTATAAATGATTACAGGTATTATTAGGGACGAAATCTCTTGAGACCGTGAAGGGTTTATGAATGTAATATATCTGTAATGGATTCATTTTTATAAAGCAGATGACTGGAATTCTCTGAGAACTAAAGTTGAAGCTGAATTCTCCCACATAAAATGTTGGCTGGGTAAGAAGTTACTAACGGTGAATATTGATAAAACGCATTATTTACCGTTCTGTTGTAATGCAGCTGGAGCACCCTCATCCGTCAAATGTCAATTTTCACCTATTAGATTAGATTAGATTCAGAATGGGGCCTTCGGGCTATCTGCCTCCACACCGCGACCTTTTCAGATCTATTGTGTCTGCCCTCAAAATCGATTAGAGTTCTTCGGCTAGCACCGTCTTCTCTATGAGACTCCATAGGCTAGCTTTCAGATCCCCTGTGTATCTCTGGGCTTCTGGTTTTTCCTCACCCAGCGTAAGGAACCTTAGTCTTGACAAGCCCTCACAGTGGCAAAGTATGTGTACTGCTGTTTCCTCCTCTTCCTGACAGAACCTGCACAGCAGTTCTTCAGTCAGACCTATCGTACTCATGTGTTTGTTGAGCCTACAATGCCCTGTGAGGAGTCCCACTAGTATTCTAGTTGAACTTCGTTTCTGGCTTAGTAGATATTCTGTGAATGTTGGCGATGGTTTTTTAATAAACTCTTTTGCCTGTCTCATTCCTGGCGATTTGTTCCACCATTCTTGAGATTTGGTTTGCATCCATGATTTGATACTAGTCTTTTGTATAGCTTTCGCAATACCACAGAAGGGTTCTGGGCCATTCAGAGCTTTGTTTGCTCCTGCTCGGGCAAGTGAGTCTGCCTCTTCATTGCCCTCGTACCCTGTATGTGCTGGTACCCATGCTAGAGTCAGTCTGTTCTGACTGCCCAGTGCATTTAGGGTTTCTAAGCAGTCCCATACTAGTTTTGAGTTAACTTGCATAGAGTTGACTGCTTTGATTGCCGCCTGGCTATCTGAATAGATTGCAATGGTTTTGCCTTTAAACTCTTGCCTTATCAATTCTTTCACGCAATGATGTATTGCAATAATTTCTGCCTGAAACACCGTCGCGTATTTACCTAAGCTCAGTGAGATTCTTGTCTTTGGCTTGGCCCCATAAATACTAGCTCCTGATCCAAACTCTGTTTTGGAGCCGTCCGTATAGACAGCAATGTCTGCATTGATAGGAGGTCCTTCCTTCCATGCCTCTCTGTCCGTTATACTTATTTAAAAAGTTTTTTCAAAGCTATATTTTGGAATTATGCCATCCGTTGGCATTTCCATGATGGGGTCGCTTTCCAACTCTTCATATAGCTTTCTATAGTCTTTACCGTGCGCGTTGCTTATGGGTGCTTGACCCCTTGACAATCTACTCACGACTGCTCTGGCTTCGTCTTGAATATATATATAATTTTCACCTATATCTCGGAAACTGTTGAAGATATCGAAATGCGTTTTCAACCAATCGACGTTTCACAAAAATCGAGCTCTAGACTCCTATGTCGGTGTTTCTCTAGCTGTTTTGGAAATTGGAAAACTGACCAAATCAAGCCATTCACGACACCCCCTGTACACTGTGTTGAGGACAACTTTGAATCGTAGCTTCTATTGACTTAATGACACACAGTTTGTGTTCCAATATTCAATTAATTGATTATCGAAACTAATTATTTGTGATATACTCCGGCTTTACTTTGACGTAGCTCTGAGAATTATTATGTAAACCACTATAGTTTGCGTTCTAATATGCTTTATAGTTAATAATTTGTTGGTATCAAACAGCTAATGGTATTTCAACTAATTATAACTGAAATATATTGGCCAAAATGGATCGACCAAATTGATTTTAATTGGAAATGTTTCTAGAATAGTTGTCAGTTGACGAGAAATTGAATAAACATTTTAATTAGGTAGGAAAGTATATCATATTTATTTTAAAATGAAGTGCCAAACATTGAGTTATGTAAGATAAAAAGGACTCACTGTTAGACGAATAATGTGTAAATATGATATTTCCCGAAATTGTATCTGCAACATGTTCACTTTTTTCCGGTTTTCATACTCCAGTCATTTGAGGAAAAAAATAGGGCACAACCTAGGAATGGTAGATGAAATGCAAGAAACTCGTATGCACCTTCATTTTGATATTCTAAAAGTTGTCTCAACTTTGGACGTTCCGGAAACAAATCTGCTCCCGTTTCCAACATGGAAATGGAAAATAACTCTCGATGGATCTAACTCCATACAGGGTATTATCTACTGAGATCCACAGTTGACCCTGTTATAATATACAGTGTCAATATTCCGAATTCAACTGACAGTACTGAATCTGATGATTTTTCATTCCAAAAACAGAAAAATAAAACACTGAAAGTATCAGAAACTCGTGAGAAGACATACCATTCGTTCCAAATATTTGGACTCAACATTCTGCTGGAATTGCTGACTATCAAAAGGTAGTGTGGCTTCAGTGAACTGTCATTATTTATTTCCGTTGTTTTTCAAACATAAGGTATTGTCTTATCAATAATACATCAATAATATTATATTTAGTATCAGAAAATGGAACCTAGATAATGGCAAACACCGAATTTTGTGACCTTTATCCTTCAGTAACTCACGACGCAGACACCAGATTTTATGAGATTTCTGATACTACATTTATAACGTCAAAATGGAGGTGTATACAAGTTTCCAGGTTATTTCTTCTCATTCCGAGGTGAAACCCTTATTTGACTGTTGTATCAGCTATTCAATCGAATTGGCGCCGAGTTTGGCAACAATACCATCCAGATGGTCCCGCAATAATCATCTAAGTGAAAATTCACAACTTGGTGAAGTTCCAACCATCTGCTACTTTTAAATTTCCACGCACTTTGAGGCAATCGGGAAGATTGCTCAGAGTTTTCGCATTATAATTTGTGGGGATACTCCAAACTGAATTTCATCGTCGTTTCCATTACCTTGCTGTCTTCAATATTATGACGTGGAAAAAATCATGAAAAAACCGTTATGAAAACATGAACAACCTATTCTCAAGTTTTTAGACATTTCAACGCATGAGTGACGTTTTTTTCACGTTATTTCAACGTTCAACGTGACATCTTGACGCAAGTGTGACGCTTTTGTGACGTACTTTCGACGTTTTTAGAAGTTTTAACGCACTAGTGATGCTTTTGTGACGTTAGCATGGGTGAAATAGGAGTAAAATGATCCCGTGCTGTCATAGGTTTACTACTATCTGAACTTTTGAGTTATTTGATGAGAAAAGCTGTTTTTATTCCTCTCTGAACTCGATGGATGTTGAAGCAATAAGAAATTGTCAGAATGATGGCAACTAGGTGGGGCTAAGTGTAGTGTAACAATGATGACCGACCCTGGAAGTAAAACATTGATACACAACCTTACTTTTCTCATTTGTTTACAAAGGATTGAAATAATTTTTCACAATCATTTCGGAATACAAATCGTGTTTTCCGGCTATTCATTAATTCGAGCATGCCATCACATTGTGCTGTTGTACTATGCACCAAAAATGCAGCGAGAGACGAAGGAATCCCATTTTTCAGGTAGGTACATTGTGATTTCTCATTGGAATTCCTTCTGCTATAGGAGCTTATAGAAATACTCATGAAGTTTCCAAAAGAAGGCAAGAAGATTGGATTCATGCAATTAAACCAAACAAGAGGACTGGTCTGACATGCTGACGAAATATGATCGTGTGAGCTGTAGATATTTTCACTCTATTAGCAGTATTAGTAGCTTCCATGGCAGAAGTGGCAGAAGGAATTATAATGAGAAATGACAAAATTTCATAATGAAAACTATGTGAGATCACTATTCACCTGAAATATCATATTCCTTTGTCTCTCGCTGCATTTTTTGTGCATTGTACAACAGCACAATCTGATGGGCATGCTAGAATCGATGAATAGCTCAAAAAAATACGATTTGTAATCCAAAATATTGTGAAAAACTATATTATTATACCTATATTAAGGTTGAGTTAGGTCTAGAAGCATTTTTGAGTTGTTTGAGATTGCCAAGAGTATTTTTTTTCATGTCATGACACCCCATTGACTTTCAACTCGATTCCTGTGCAGCAGAGAGTGTTATTCTTCATAATATATGTTCGATATACTATATACAATAATTCATGACAGATATCTTTCATTATTCTATCTCAGCGATCAAATCTTTTTATCTCAGAGCTATGTTATTGCCTAAGTTTATATAATTCTCAAACTATAAGAATCTGTTTTGGTCGTTATACTCAATTCCCTGTTCTCTATTTGGGTCTAACCTGTAGAACAATATAGCATCAATGAATACATAAATAAATTAATCATGGTGTTAGCTACATAGTCATGAAATTGATGAAATCATGATCGTCCTATGAATGATTGAGGAATCATGCCTTGTGGTACGTCGTTAATATTAGTGAGGGCTATACTAAAAATCTATCTATCCGTGGAAATGAGTTCAACTAAGTGAATTTTTAAGAACGCAATAACTTTTATTTTATCGAGAACAGAGCTTTTATTTCTGTTCATATAACGATGAATGTTCCCATTAATCTCTCTAATTTAATTATGTGGCATTTCATAGTTGTATGATAAGTACTTGTTTGCTGCTAGTCTATGAAGAAGTTGAATTTGGTTGAATAAATTATGCAAGGAAGGAGATCTCACCTAGCCTTCCGAGGCTTAAGAAGTTGTAAACTTTGTTGAAGTTTTAGTTTCCATCTGTAGTAATTAATTCAGTGATAAAATTAATTATACCCATTGAAGCAATTACAAAGATAAAGTGAATAATAAGTTCGAGAGAAGTTGAAGTCGGCCTAGAATAGTACCGACACGAATTGATTTCGCCTCAAATCCCAAAACATGCCACTACATTTTTATTGAACCTCTGAAGTTTCTTGAGTAGATTGTAGATTGTAGATGGGTCGTATAGGCTGGGAGACCTCTCGATCACTGCGACCTAGAAGATCTATTGTGATTACCCCTATCTAGTTTTGGTCCTCTAACCCTAGACTTCTGATGAAGCCTACAATTTTCCTGACGGTTGAATTTTCCACCTCAGCAGGGGTGAGATAGACCTGTTCTAGATGGTTCAGCCTTTGGCGGACTAATACTTCACATGAGCAAAGTATGTGTTCCGCGGTTTCGGTCGCATTGTTACAAAAGCGGCAAGTGTCAGTCTCCGCCAGGCCCATCTTTTTGAGGTGGTACCTCAGAGGGCCGTGTCCTGTGAGAAAGCCTGTGATAAGCATTAGCTCTGGTTTGCTGGGGCTAAGTAGCTCTTTGGCTCGGTTCTGCGAATGGTTGATGATTCTTTTCGCTTGTCGTTGACCTGGAGTTGCTCTCCAGTAGGAGGACTCTTCAATTTCTTCCCATTTCCTGAGTTCTTCCTTTAGGTGACATTTGCTTATCCCACAAAAAGGCTCAGGACCAAAAAGTGCAGATGCTGCACCTTTTTCTGCAAGGCGATCAGCTGCCTCATTTCCTTTGATTCATTCATGCCCTGGAACCCACATAAGTGTGATTTTGTTGTCCTTTCCCAGTTGCATGAGTGTTTCAAAGCAGTCCCATGTGATCTTTGATGTGAAAACGAATGATTTTAGGGCTTTTAGTGCGGCTTGGCTGTCTGAGCAGATAAATATGTTGGCACCCCTCAGACCTTTGCTCAGGCACCTTTGGGCGCAAAGGTTGATGGCATGTATTTCAGCTTGGAAGATAGCGGGGGAGTGACTTAAGGCTTCAAATAGCCTACATCTGGGTCCGTATACACCCGCGCCTACCCCTTCTTCCATTTTCAAACCATCGGTGTACCAAACAAGGGACCCTCTGTCCAGCTGAGGCTCAGCGAAACCGTACCCAGGGCGGTATTTTATAATCACTTCAAAGGTATGATCGAAACTGAGCCTGGCTGGCATTATGTCCGATGGTTTGGTTGCAAATTCCATTTGTACTTCTTGTAAAATGACCATGTGACCAGTGACATCACCTGGTCTGGCCAATTCAGTGGAGTTCAGTCTGTACGCACTGAGAGCTGCAGTCCTCTTGATAAATACGTTTCTTGAGTACTCCGATCTATAAATCTCTCTTGACTTGTACAATTTTTATTGTTGGGGTTGATGGACTTGCACCCTCGGAGAGTCATTAAAAACGTATTTGCTTGGCGAACAAATCTCTTCGAATATTTTTATCGAAACCACAAGAATTTTCATACTAAGCAGCAAGTAGTTAACAAGTAATCCACCTCAACAAATTGGAGGTGCCCTAAATTTGCCCTTAAATTGTCGAGGTAAACTTAATTGACTGCGTTGGTCGGATTTTTTCTTGTAAATGTGAGCGTGGTCTCACTGACTGCTTAAATTAGTGTCTGGCGATTATGTGCAGCCCTAAGGGCCATATTTCACGGCTTTTTAATTTGCTTGCTCAGACTAGCGGAGGTTGAAGTTGTGAGGTGTCCATTTCTCTAGATTTTCGGGTTTTCTCTCCCATTATAGTCGAAGGTCGATAGATAGAATCACCTGAAACTGCCGTTATAACAGTGGCAAAATCTCTCACCATAAATCAAAAGCATGTAAACAATCTTTGGTAGAAGTCCATATTGCTCAAAGTGGAGTGAAATATTTCACAGGAAGGAAGGAATGCTCGAAGTCATCTCCACAAATTTTAATGATATTTTTAACTAATTCATGAGGGACATGTTTCGGTCTTATAAAAGACCATCTTCAGCCTAATTGAAAAGTCTACAATACAAAAACAAATGATATTGAAATGAAAAGATTACCTATTTTATGCTAGACTTACTTGGAGTTGAAAAAAATATTTTCTGCCAATGCCCATAGTCGAGAGTTCCAAAATGAAAATTGAATAAACGGGTTCTCAATAAATGAAGGGCCCCGTGCCCTGAGAGCGTATACTAAGTTTTATTAAAGAACATTTCATATACCCAAAATGGTATATGAAGGGTATTGTCAAACAATTTAATATCTGACAACACCATGAACTAGCGGGTTTTTAAAAAAGGGGTTCCCCGTTCCCTTATGAAGGCGTTATTTAAAGCAAATATCAATAAAATTGATGGGGCAAGCAGCCAGCACGTGTTTCAAATCTAAACTAATTTGGTTAGAAAACACTGAAAATTATGTCAATTGAAGACATGGACAAGACGTTGACATAGAGTCAATGTCAATGTCAAGGGATAAAACATGAAAATCTGACCATGAGCATAGGCATTTAACAAGATCTATTACAATTATTGGAGAATTTGGATTAAGGGGGAGGGATACATGTAGGAGAGAGTTGAGCAACCTGAAAAAACCATTAACTATGAAATATCATAAAATAAGTTGAGACCAAGGTAGGTGAACTATCAGTGATTAAAATCCAAAGCATTAAAAAATTTTATACAATCAAAATGTGTTGCTCATTAAGAGACAAGACAGAATTATTATTCAAGGAACAGTTAATTTCGAAAATTTCCAGTAAATTCAGTAACCTACCTTTTGGACAGACATGTAGAATTTTGAGGTCCTGATTTGGATCAAAACTATGGTGTGAATTTAGGATGTGGTTTGCAAATGAACTTTTAGTATCATATTCATCAAATAAAAGGGGGGTATTCTTGGATTTTTCAATAATTTTAACATGTTCAGTGACTCTGGTTAAAATTTTTCTACCACTTTGTCCAACATATTGAGCAGTGCAATTTGGATCAGAGCAAGAGATACAATATACTCCAGATTTTTGATTCAAAGGAACTTTATCTTTAGAATTAACAAAATTTTTTGAAATATTATCAACTGTGTAGAAAGAGATGTTAATATCCTCACTATATCGATGAAAAATGTTTTTGATATCATAGGAGACTTTGCCAAGGAAAGGAATAGATGAAAACCGTACTCGTGGATTTTGTATTGGTAATAAGCTTCTGTTGAAGGATTTATTTTAGTGTTTATTAAACAGCTTATTAATAATGTGGGGAGGGAAACCATTGTTGTGTCCAATCTGCTTTATAATATTCAGTTCCTTGTCAAAATTTTCTGGACTCATAGGGATATTGAACAATCTATGGAATAAAGAATTGAAAGCTGCAAATTTGTGTTGATTAGGATGGATTAGATGGAATGTAAAAAAGAAACAATCGAGGAAGAGGCCATATACGCCAGCTTAGGAGCAGCACTGTTAATTGGAACGCAACAGCCAATCGTGCGGAATCATCTCCGGCCGGATGTCAAAATCACGTGTTCTAGAATGATCAATTGAATGACAGGCGAGAGGCGTTTGTCTTTTTCCATCAATTTATTTTGTGGTTATATCTGACTGACCTAGCTTGTCATAGTCACAGTTTAACGAAATACCCATTCCTTAAACTGTGTCATAGTGTCCGTACTCTAAGTAAATACAAAAAACGTCAAAACAGCAGTGTCAAGTACATCAAGGAACTCTACCCCATTCGAATTGTTTCCTACCCTGAACATAAAAATTCAAACACGAGCCCCAATAACAAAGTGGCCCTTCACAAAGGGAGAAACAGCGGCGCATCGTCGCCATCGATTTGACCTCAGCAGGCCGCGAGCAACTAGTTGAGGGGGGATGAGGGGATCCACCCCCTTTCCCCTTACCCTCGTATTACGTCACGGGCTGCCCTTTTCCCCCTGCGCCCCATGCGGAATCTAAATTCGAGTCTGGTGCTCGTATTTTTGGCCACCCTCACGGGGGTTGGAGACTGACTTTAGTGGCTTTGGGGGGCGTACATCCCCTTTGTCCCAGAAATGTTTTTCAGGTTCTTCGCTTGATGCTCGATTGGGGAACGAAAAAGTTTTCGCATAAACAACGCTTGTGTGAATACTCAAAATAACTTTTTAATAAGAATGATATACAAGGTGATCCAAAAGTACTTTGAATAACTTCAGGTAGTGATCCTTCACAATGTTCCTTTGTGAATAAGTTTACTTCTATTTTAGTTTTTTCAATAACTTCCGAAAAAAGTTTTATTGAGAGGTTTATTGAGGTGTTGAATTCGAGCCTGTTGTTATCATTGCTCTTACTCGTTGGGGACGCCACCTACACTTCTTTTTCATTTTTTTGGTGTACTTCTTGTATATATTTTTTCATGTTCATAATATATCTGGAAATATTTCATTTCAATACTTTCATAGCCAATCGAGGAGTTCAAACTTGAACGATGGAAATTTGCTATTTTTATAGACCTCTAGTTGCATATTCGTGATTGAGTCTTCTCAATTCAGAATGTCTTTCTACGTCCTGTATAATGAATTTGTCATACATCCAAAAAAGATTATTTCACAATCGATGCATGTTTAAGTTACCATTAGAGAGAATGAATTTGACGTAGTTCTAGTAATTGGACAAATATGTTCAAAAACTAGGGAATAGGGTTGAATTGAGGGGTATCTGGTCGATTCTGTTAATTATCAATAATTGTTATGATCATAAAATATAACAATAATTCTAGGAAATATGATATTTGCGATATTTTTCGCGTTTTAGGAAATTATTGGCATCTGAAAATCGTTGTATCGTCTCTCGAAGCTTTTCACAAGTTCAAATATCAACATTTTTAATTCTTGATTCAAAATTCTGGAAAAATTCATGAAGACAGATTTGGACTCATAGAAGGAGAATTTATAATCAAAATTCTAGAATTTCACAAAATAACTTGGTGGTGGTCCAATGAATTGAAAGTGAATTGCTCTTTTTAGCGCAGTTTGATCGTTGATTCCTCAAAAACAATAGGTCCTAGCGACCTGTTTGAGGTTTTAATCGATTCAGGAAGGTCTGTTTTAGTAAGCAATGATATATCCATGATTTTTTCGTGAATTATTCGCATCGGAAAGTTGTTGTATCGTCTTACGAATCTTTCCCGGTTTCTTCCCAAGTATATAAATATGATTTTTTGATCCTTGAATTTGAATTATGAGAAAATTTGTGACGACTAATTTGAACTCGTAGAGAGATAATGTATAATCGTAAATTGGAAGGCCAATTGGATAGTCAATATCATTGTCCAAAATTATGTTCATTTTTGAAAAGCTAATTGAATTGATGTTTATTTATATCTACCAGTCCAAATTCGCTAAAAATCGCAGGACTTATATCTGAAATATAGATCGGAGTCGTTTAAAATGAGATACGCTGTATATCGAAATAATCTTTAGATTTTCCATCGCCAAATAGTATTCCAGACCACTGTATTTTACTTACATTACAAAATAAAAATATATATAAACCTAATCGTATCCCTCTTATACCCCCGACTACGAAAACAACTGCAGCGAATTCATCAGCCTACTGCCATCCCCTTCAAGATCGCCCCAACCAACGGTCCTCGTGGACTTCCTTGACGTCACGCTCCTTTCGAAAGACACCCTCGTCGACGTAGGGTTGATGGATTGTTTATTCCCTACCCGCTTAGCCTCCCTCTTGGCATCACTGTCCAACCGCACTCCAGGCATCACCGACATCCTTCGATGAGCCGGCAACGCCGCCATACTCCGAATCAGGTGAGCGAACTCGTTTCGAACCATATCGCTCTTCATCAGATTCAGTATGTGCTGCTCTCGCAGCTTGATCTTCGTATCGGCTGTCTCTAGCTCTAAGCTGAGGTCCTTGATGACTTGTCTACATCTAGCTAGGTAGTCTTGGAGTCGCTTGTCGTTCAGTTCCGTAGCTATCTCCGTAGCTGCGTTTATTTCCAAGAGGGCGTCCTCCTTGTTCTGCTGCCTTATGTGGATCCTGGCTAGAAGCATCGTGCCGTTCAAGGTCCACTCTCGGAGTTCAGCTGCGTTAGCTTCGTTGCAGCACTTTTTGGCGTACGTCCTGGCGTGTTCGTATTGTTTGATGCCCATACTGAACCTGGCTAGTTCGTGGTAGTACCAGCATATTTCTTCTACTGCTTCTGCCTTCTCTAGTCGGGCTTCGTATATGGCTATGAGGCTCTTGAAGTCGGTGAGCTTGTTCTCGAATTGACAGATGACGGAGTCTTTGGAAGGTTCTCTGCTTATTGGCATGCCCATGGATACGCAGATTCTCTTGTCTTGGTCCCATCGGAACTGGTTGGTGTTGAGTCTATTTTGTTGGTAGAATCCTTTACGGATTTTTTCGTAGACTTCTTGTAGGTACTCGTTTTTGTTGGGCATTAGTCGCTTTGGTTTTGAGTCGCAGTAGGTTTTCAGTTTTTCCGCTAGCTCTAGTAAGGCGTTGAGGTTTTTGTCTCTGAAAGAGTCTCTTAGTTTTGTGAGGAGCTTGTCCGCTTCTCTCTTGATGGTTTGCTGGTGCAGCACTAGCTCTTCTTTTTGTCTGCTTCTCAGGGTACCTGAGAGATTCGCTGTTTCGTATTTGATGTGGTAGAATGGTCGTCTGGTTCGTAATATCTAGGAGAAATGAGGTATATTTTTGAATTGACTCGCCGTTACTTGATAGAAATCCATGAGAAATGTAAAAACTTCACTAACGATAAGATTTCCACAAAATTCTCAAACACACAACATGTTTCGCTAACACAGTAGCTTCGTCAGGTGATATACTGGTACAATGAACTGAATCAACCTTGGCTTGCTTAACTTTTATACAGGGTGTTGCGAAATTCGACCGACAACGCTTGATATGTTGTGGCCCTCGTGATTTCATAATCACTGAGATAGGGACATACCGTCTTCAAGTGTTCAGTTCTCGAGATACAGGGCGTTGAAGTTAAAAAATTAAGATACATTTTTCGCAATATCTCAAGAAAAATTGAATATAATGCATTCAAATTCGGTATATCGTTTCATCTTTAAATGGTTCATTATTTGATCAGAAAGACATTCTGAGAATTTTATCCAAAGGTGCGCTACAGGGGGTTGTGATTACTTTTCCTCTCATATTTTCTACTCCACTGATGAAATTTCGATTATTTCCAATTTCTCGAATTGATTGTTCAATTATGTTGAAAAAATGCATCATCTTCAACTGAGCTGAAATAAACAGTTATCGAGATATTCGACCCAAAATAGGAGCTTCTTTAGTTTTTGTCCCACTCTTTTTCGTTTAACTTCATGATCTATATACAACACCTCCAGTTCTAATAACTCTGTATATGGTGAGTATACATTATTTCAGTTAATTCCTGTATTCTCTTCACAAGTTGGTTTCCTGAAGAATCATTATTCTCTTCCTTGGGACGCAAATAGACATTCAGAATTACCCTTTTGCGTTTGAACGTGTAAGTCTTCATTGGCGAACTCCGCTTGCTCTTCCTCCGAATCACTATCACTCACTTCGTTGACTTCATGAAAAGGCCTTCAGAACACAAAACCACTACGATTGAAATAATAATTTTCTGAATTACGATTTGAACCAATGAAGGCAACCTAGCTCGTACCGCACTGCCCAGCGCAGGATAGAAGAATCTTATCACACAGAAGACCGCTCATGCAACTCTGACCAATCAACATTCAGGAGTAACCAATAAGACGCGGTTTCTAGCATGACAGCGCTCGTCCAGTCCACGTTGACTGCACAGGCTGCATACCGGGAGCCCTCAGTAGAAAATATCTCATTCATTCCTATTCCAATGTTAAGCAAATCGACAAATCCTCGTATCGTCCTTAAAAACGGAAGTTCTTCAACTGACTTCGCATAAACTATACCAGTATATCACCTGACGAAGCTACTGTGTTAGCGAAACATGTTTTGTGTTTAAGAATTTTGTGGAAAACTTATCGTTAGTGAAGTTTTTACAATTGAGGAATAGTTGAAAGTTTTGGAAGGGTTGTTTGCTATCACTTACCTCTTGCTTTTGTGCAACATCACTGTGGGCTGCTCTGGATGTGCCTAGCAACTTCCTACTGCTAGTCTCGTTTGGACAATTCATGCCTGGATGCTTTTGGATATCTTTCAGGAAGACCTTGTCTAGATACATGAGATCTAGGTACTTTTCTGCCATGTATTTCTTAATGTTGGTTGTGTATTTTTGCAAGGGAGTGAAGTTGTATTTTTGGTCTAGCGGGGGTATTGGGAATTTTTCATCTTTGTTACTGTTCAGAGTTTCTACTAGACTGAGTATTCCTTCCGACTCTTGGACACTATTATCACCTTTGCTAATTTTTTTGTGACTAACTGTGTCCCGAGTCTTGCTCTTCAGAAGAAAATGCTTCTCCTTCTTATGCTTCACATCTTTCTTCATCTTGGGATTGGGCTGTAGAGGTTTCTCCGCCTCGTAGTTTCTTTTCCAAGCTATTTTGCGTATGACTCCATAATGGTCTCGTAAAGGCTTTCCTGCTGATTCTCCCAAGCAGTTTTCAATAGCAGCGCCGGCGGTCATTTTGCCTATGTAAAAGTAGTCAGGTTTCTTCCTGAACTTGAGAAGTCTCGAGTTCTGTTTGAGAGCGTCCTCAAATTCGCAGCTTATGTAGGTGGTGTGAGCTTTCTCGTGGAGAGTCGGCAGATGACTCTGGTCCAGCTCTACGGCTTTATTGACGTCTTCCAAGGCTCCTCTCATCTGACAGGATTTTGCTCTAGCCTTGGATCTGCCCACCAGAGCTCTTCTATCTTCCGGGGTGGTTCTGATTGCGGCATCGTAGTATTGCAGAGATTTTTCGTAGTGCTCTTGACCTGAAACGTAGTAGCCTAGTTCCCTCCAGTAGGTTTTCGAGCCGAAGATGTCTTCTTTCTTAGTCAGAGGCTTGGTAGTCATTGACTAGGTGGTTATTGGAATAGTCGGACCTTTGGCAACAAAAATGAAAGACTGATTGTGTGGAAAAAAATTATCGTCGACGTGAGATGTCAAAACGATGACGGCGGGGTTATATGAATCGTGAAAATATACAGAGTGGTTTATTGTTCGAGATGACAGCTTCATGAGTTTTATGTTTATTTGCATCAGAATACACACATAAAAAGGATTTCTCGTTTCAAGAAAATATATTTATTCAACAATTCTGAATAAATATTCTTGAAGAATTAACAAACATTATCTCACGTAGTGATGTATCTTACAAACATTTTTTTTTTTTCGTTTTTGGCGATGCTTTTCCGATATCTCACGTACTTTCACTAATAAATGAAAAAATAATGATCTTTCATGAACAAACCTGTTCTGCTGTAAAATTAAGAAAATTGAGATACGTCACTAAGTGAGATGACCGTCGACATGTTCCCAAAATGTTAGAATTTTCCGCAGTATCTACACACACTGGCACAATTAGAGGAACGGGCAAAATTTACACGAAGTTTGACATCAATTTTCTTTCGAACCGATCGCTCGATTCAAATTTTTTTCTTCACGAAATGTAGCTTCATTCTTCACGAGTACATCTGAGAAATAATTACCTTCAAACGATGAGTCTTTCCATCATGTACAGGGGTGTGAAGAAAGTACGGATTTTTCGGTATATTTTTAGACATCCTGTGGACTGAACCACTGAAACGATTTCTCAACACCAAATTGGAGCCCAATGTATTCCGAATATTTTCGTTTTTTATTCATCTTGATATCTCAATTATTCAAGAAAATACAGAGTTTCAAAGGAAAGGTGGATATTGGTATCAATTTTACACCTCAGAACTCAAATTGGATCTGAAAATGTGCCGTTTCTTGACTAGCCTAACCTAACCATGACTAAACCTGTGCCATCTATTGAATTGGTGCAGATGCGGCTCTCATATGTTAAAAGAATATTAGCCCACTGGTCATTTTCAATTAATGCTACAGCCCTCGCCACATCAGTAGGAGTCAAATCTCTCATGTTGAATTTTTATTAATCAAATTCATGAATTGTGAATCGCTTGACTTTGACAATAATTAATGACATTAACAAAATAGCCAACGTTGATTAACAAAAATAGCATTTCACCAAAAGAACATTGGAGCAACTTTTATCACCCCTGCATATTAGAGTATTCGTATATGTGGCTTTAAACAGTAAACCGATAGGTAAAACTGTGAACAATTCTCATCTTGAAGTAAAAATCCTCACAGATAAGTTGAAAAACGACACGTTCTCCCCAGTTCGAGTTTCGAGGTGGTAAAATTAATACCAATATCCACCTCTTCTTTGAAACTCTATATTTCCTTGGATAATTGGGATATCAAGATGAATAAAAAACGAAAATATTCGGGATAGATTGGGCTATAATTTGGTGTTGGAAAATCGTTTCAATTATCAGTGGTTCACTCTACAGGATGTCTTAAAAAATAACGAAAAATCCGTACTTTCTTTACACCCCTGTATATAATATAAAGACGAATCGTTTGGAGGTGGTTATTTCTCAGATATATTCGTGAAGAATGGAGCTACAATTCGTGGAAATCAAATTTGAATCGAGTGATCGGTTCGAGAGAAAATTGATGTCAAACTTAGTGTAAATTTTACCCGTTCCCCTAATTGTGCCAGTGTGTGTTTATCCAACTAGTAATATTTTCTTTCGTTTTGTACTTCACTTTCCACCGATATCAACGTTACTTGAATAGTACTGGGGCTGAAATTTTATTCATGGATGTAAATTACATTCGTGCAAGGAAACTTCGGATGAAAATAGGGCAAAGGACCACTTTCTGTCCCTTCGATATGCGTCGAGGTACCGAAAATGGATTTTTAATTGCAACAGAAACGGCGAACGGTGACGAAATATACAGGGTGACGAAGAAATAACTATCCACTCAGTTCACCGTATATTTGGACAGATTTTGAAATAATTAGAATTTGTGAAAACTATATCTTCTTGAAACCCAGTAGAAGCGGTTGACGTGAAGCGTTATACAGGGTGATTCTGAAATTGGGGCAATGAATACAATGGATGATAGAAGACGAAAAACTGAAACGAAATGAAAGAATACATTTGCATCGAAATTGACATAGTTTGGAAGATATTGAGCTTCAAAGTTGTCTTCAACTTTCGTAAATCATTGATCAGAGGTTATGGGCCCAACCCATCAAGCGTTTGTTTTCTCCGAGATCACAAGTACCGGAAGTATCAATGACTTCGCAATGTTGCCGGATCAGTGGCGTATTTAAGATTCATCCCTGGTTCCAATATCCGATATTTAGGGAAATGAAAATAAGAAATACGTAACTTACGTTGGTTTCAATGAATTTTTGCAAATAAGAGAAACCGCTTAAAAAATGAAGAAAAAAGTATTGAAAACTAATCAAATAAGATCCCATATCAACAGGTACAAACATTGAAATTGAAAATTCGACTAATTTAGGTATACTAAAACAATAGAAAAATTTGAAATGTGTTGGATTCAAGCGAGTTTTGGAGAGATGAGGAAAATGAGAAAAAACTACCTTTTCAATATGGATGTTTAAGAAAAATCTAGAATTTGTACACATGTTGGAGTCGTGATAGAAATGCCCATAAAGAATTTGATGACATTTTTCTTATTTTTCCAATCCCTCCAGAACCATTACATAGTCGCTTGAATTCAACAATGAAAATATGCAAAAGTTCAGAAACGAAACTATCGTACCTACGTTTCCGATAACAATAACTAATCTTCGATATTCGTTCGGAGTTTCGAACAAATTACAAAATTGAATTCCAGTGATATTTCCTATACTCATGTCTATTGTTCCATTAGAATTGTTGGAAAGTTGTCCAAAAACAATTGCAGATTTTCGTGTCGCACCTCCATTCAGTTCAAAGGGAACTTCAAAAAGTATGGTGATCCCACGCATTTCATAAATTTTCAAAACAATTTTTCTTGAGATTTACTGTGTCATTAGTCTCAAAGAACACCTCATTTTATTGATTGCCCCAATTTCGGATACACCCTGTATAAGGTAGAAAATCATTCAGGGGAAGGAGTTATACAGGGTGATGATTTTAACAGGATGACTAGTCATACAGGGTCTGCCAAAATATTTTTTTGGTGAAGAAGCGTATAATTCAAGCTGAAGTTATCACAAAACTATGGCTGAAAAGAGCATTCTCTACAATATTCAACTGACTTAATGAAGTGGTCATTGATGAAGAAGATGATTTCATTATGTGTGCTAATTTTCAGAAACAGCATGGAAACTTGCGAACCCATTATATGCTTTGACCTAGTAAAACTAATCTTAGAAGCGATTGAATATGCTCTCATGACATTGAAGCCGTTTATGCCTGTTTTGATATTATATTCCAGCATCACTCCAGAAGTAGAACATCAAAGTGGAATTAAACGCTTAACATTGGAGTGAGTACAAACAGTAAACTTGGTGAAAATGTGGATTTGAAGTCCTTGATCTTTCATTCGTAATAGAGTTAGACAGAAATAGTGATGTATCAACGTGAAATATATAGGAATCTCCGAATTTTTTAGCAATGGGGAAGACCACTTGATTTTTTGGTACGTCATCGTGAGCTCTATACCAAAAAACTTCCGGTAGATATGATTTTGATTTTTTTCATTCATACCAGGACGATGAAAAATGAATTGAAATATGTTAATTTGAAAACACACACTGTGTAGAAGACGTGCTATTATAGCAACACCCGGTATTCATGAAAAAGAGGTTTTTATGCGAATACAGTTTGCGCACCAATGTTCAGCAGAAAATAACTTGTCATTCAAAACAAAAAACGTTCAAATCTGCTAGCTAGTTTTCTCTCAAACAGGTCTCTCCATGTAGTGGTCGACGGAGTTTCATCTGACTCTCTTATCATAAATGCTGGTGTTCCGCAAGGATCAATTCTAGCACCAACACTATTTCTATTTCATATCAACGATTTGTTGGAAGCAACTTCATGTCCAGTATACAGCTTCGCGGATGATAGTACCCTCCATACCGCCTTCTCTTCCAGGGCTCCAATTTCAGCCAGGCAAATCAGAAACGAACGAGGAAGAAATGTTCACAACATAAATATGGACTTGGCAACAATTCTCGAATGGGGATCTAATTACTTGGTAGATTTCAATGCAAACAAACACAAGCATGTCTTTTCTCTAGGAAAGCCGATCTCACTGTGCCCAACATGAGCTTGTCAGGAAGTAACCATAACTTTGAAAACATCCATTTCGATGCTTGGTATTACTATCAGCAATAACCTTTCTTGGGAAAATCACGTGAGATCAATTGCTAAAAGTGCATCCCAAACTTGGCTTCCTGTTTCGGGCCAGCAGCTATTCCACTTCCAGTCAGCTGCTTATGATATATAAGACACAGATCCGACCTGTTCTTTAATACTGTTCCCATACTTGGAGTGCAGCACCCAAACATACCCTGAAACTGTTGGATTCTGTTAAAAAAAAGGCAATTCGTCTCGTCTCACAAACTCACTCACTTCTCTGGAACACCGTAGGAAAGTTGGCGATCTGGCTCTATTTTATAGATTTTTTGTCATGGACGATGCTCTTCTGACATATCAACAATTGTTCCTCCATTGGCAGTCCCCGCGAGATAAACCTGTCGAGTTGAGGCTTCGCACCCCTTCGTGGTCACTTTGGAGACTTGCAGAACATCTCTTTCCAGAGACTCGTTCATCCAACGAACAGCGAGGCTCTGGAACACATTGCCAAGGGAGGTGCTCCCCAAGGCATATAACCTCCAGAAATTCATGAAGAACACCAATTCCTACCTCATTTTCCTTGGTTCTTTGAACATTACAGGATATCCCTTTTCGTGCGAACCAGAACAACTACTTTTTG
Source organism: Phaedon cochleariae (assembly GCA_918026855.4). Classification (NCBI taxonomy): domain Eukaryota; kingdom Metazoa; phylum Arthropoda; class Insecta; order Coleoptera; family Chrysomelidae; genus Phaedon; species Phaedon cochleariae. Next base: position 2,007,448 of record OU896715.1, on the reverse strand, counting down.
GTGTTGTGTTGATTTCTTGGAGAATTGTATTATATTATTCTATTATATTATCCCTACCTTTGTCTGTGATGTGGATGTTCTGCAATTATATACATCAACAAACATTTTGGGATGCAGGATAAAATCCTGAGGCTTCAGGCTATATTCCTGCTAACCCACAAGCATTCCTGCTCAAAGGACATGGCCAGATTAGAAGATGTATCACCCCTAGGCTATGTCAACTATTTCTGCATTGCCGGTTGAAAAGGCTTTGTGGTGTACATGCCACAACATACAACCAAGCCTCTTGTCAAAGGCAGACAGCAGTTGAAATACACAATTAACAGTTTGTGCACATGTTTTTAGATATACAGCGTGTCTCACTTTAAACGACCCCCCCTCTATATCTCTATATCAACGATTTGTTGGGAGCAACTACATGTCCAGTACACAGCTTCGCGGATGATAGTACCCTCCATACCGCCTTCTCTTCCAAGTCTCCAATACCAGCCAGGCAAATCAGAAACGAACGAGGGAGAAACATTGACAACATAATTATGGACTTGACAACAATTCGCGAATGGGGATCCAATAACTTGGTAGATTTCGATGCAAACAAAACACAAGCATATGCCTTTTCTCTAGAAAAGCCGATCTCACTGTGCCCAACATGAGCTTGTCAGGAGTAACCATACCTTTGAAGACAACCATTTCGATGCTTGGTATCACTATCAGCAATTACTTTTCTTGGGAAAATCACGTGAGATCAATTACTAGAAGTGCATCCCAAAAACTTGGTTTTCTGTTTCTATGTCAACTATTTCTGCATCGCCGGTTGAAAAGGCTTTGTGGTGTAGATGCCACAACATACAACCAAGCCTCTTGTCAAAGGCAGACAGCAGTTGAAATACACAATTAACAGTTTGTGCACATGTTTTAAGATATACAGCGTGTCTCACTTTAAACGGCCCCCCTCTATATCTCAGTTATTAGTCATGCGATTCCAACCAAATTTGGTGTGGTACCTATGAATAACCATCAATATGATCAGTTTCACAGAGATGCATATTATTTTGGACAGTGCCGTGCGTTTTTATTGAACTGAAAAAAGGGTCGATTTTTCATAAAATCATATTAGGCATTTTTTACAAGAAATCTAACCTCACATCATTGTTCCTCATGCTTTCGAACCACCACATGAAAAAAATCACCTAATTCCGAATCAACAGGATTGCTTCATTTTTTTCATTTTCGGTCTCGAATAAATAGTGACTTCAAATCAACTACGAATTTTGGAACGTTCAATGGTCCGGTAGGTGGAAAATCATGATTTGGAAGAAAAAACGAGTTATACTTTTTTATATCATGGAAATCATCCATATTTCTCAAAGTGGTCCAATTGATTTTTATAAGAAAAAACAATGAAAGTCTCAAAGTCTGTCGACCACGAAAAATTTTTTATTATTAGTAGTAGTAGTAGTTTCGGCCACAGGCCATCATCAGACACAAAATTGATGTATTAAAGTACGTACCTAAAAGATATAAAGAACATGATTAAGGAGTCAAAAAGTGATACATATCAGAAGCAAAAATTGTTTATAACATTATCAAAAGCCAAAGGTTGAAAAACAATTATCAGTCCTGAATGTGAATAGTTTTAGTTTTGAAACTGGAAAAAGTCCAGTAGAACCAGATCAACATAATATTAATGAAGAGGTACATCGGGTATCGAAAAGTTTCAAAAAATTCTCTCACGTGAGATTCATCAGATTATGCAAAATGCAAATGGAAGCTAAGACAGAATTCTGAGAATCAGAAACATCAGAATCATATGAAACACATGACAAAGAGCAAGTGACACAAGTCAATGTCAATAACACATGACATACAAATAAAATTAATATAAATGATGACCAGAATCATGACAATGACAAGTGACACCAGTCAAAAGTCAAATATGACAAAACTAATGACCATTGACAAACCAAATAAATTTTTGAAACAATGGGAACAAGAGATTGATGATAATCATTGGAATTTTAGAGCACGAAAAATCAATCTACATTCAAAATGTGGAATAAGGATCATTTATACATTTTTGAATTTCTAGAATTTCCAACCTAAATTTTTCGTGGTCGACAGACTTTGAGACTTTCATTGTTTTTTCTTATAAAAATACTTTTTTATGTTGAACTCACCGTTTTCGAGTAAATAATCATTACGTTCGCAAAAATGCTGTTTAGATCTGCCTATTTTTCTGAAACCCTTCATAGGCATCTTATGAAAATCCACATATATATGACGGTTTGAAACAACAATAAAAACTCCAATTAATTAAAAATTTTAATGTAGGTGTTTTCAAAACTCCCATTGAGATTACTCAATAGCCCCAATTAGAATTATTTTGAAATTTCGAGGCTTAGTCAGTCTCTAACCATACTAAATTTTGGCACCATGAAAGATTATACAGAGTGGTTGTAAATAAAAACAATTTATCCTTCCAACTTGAACATCCTGTATCTCAAAAACGGAGCAAGTTAGGACACATGTTTATATGGATTTTATTTGCTAGAGTATCACAAGAAATCACCTCTTGATTTTTTTGGTGTTATTTAGATACACCCTGTATAAACAATATAATTTCAAGTTTTCGTAAACTGAATAATAAGAAAATACTATTCGATGAAAACTTCAACGGTTCGGTAACGTAAGTCGTACAGAAAGTTCAAGTATTGTACGTAACCCGTTAATATACCTACAGATACACTCGTATTTTGAACAGTTTTGGGCTTAAGAATATACTGAAAATCAAATGAAAAGCTGCGCCAATTTTCACCTCATCGAGTAACCTCCAAATATCTCCCTACAAACTTACTTTTTTTCCATAAAAATCCTCGATTGAACTTCACTCGCGCCCCATCCCTTGGAAAAAACACTCCAAACCCTTATTCGAACGCATCTCTTGTCCCTTGCCAAAACTCACAGACACAATGGAAGAATGGAAGTTGTCGGACCGGAAGGAGTCGAGTCGTACGGAGTTGTGGGCAACTCCCGCTAGCTCTCTCGTCTCGCCACTGACGGAGTCGCGTCCCGACGCTATCGACCGCGCCGCGACGCCGGCGTCTAGCCTCACCATCTCCATCTGGGGCTCTCAGGATTCTCAAGCGTACATGACGTCACAGAGATCTACTGGTGACCTGCTCGCTTACGTCTCACATATATGGCAGCAATCTATTGAAAAATATGGTGGAACCTTAGCCGTGGCACTTGATATCTCCAAGGCATTCGATCGAGTCTGGCACCACGAATTCCGCACCAATTTTCCATCTTATGGCTTGCCTCCCCAGCTATGTTCTCTGCTAGCTAGTTTTCTCTCGAACAGGTCTCTTCATGTAGTGGTCGACGGAGTTTCATCTGACTCTCTTATTATAAATGCTGGTGTTCCGCAAGGATCAATTCTAGCACCAACACTATTTTTACTTCATATCAACGTTTTGTTGGAAGCAACTTCATGTCCAGTACACAGCTTCGCAGATGATTGCACTCTCCATACCACCTTCTCTTCCAGGGCTCCAATACCAGCCATGCGAATCAGAAACGAACGAGGGAGAAATGTTGACAACATAAATATGGACTTGGCAACAATTCTCAAATGGGAATCCAATAACTTGGTAGATTTCGATGCAAACAAAACACAAGCATGTCTTTTCTCCAGGAAAGCCAATCTCACTGTGCCCAAAATAAGCTTGTCAGGAGAAACCATACCTTTGAAGACATCTATTTCGATGCTTGGTATCACAATCAGTAATATCCTTTCTTGGGAAAATCACGTGAGTCAATTGCTGAAAGTGCATCCCAAAAATTTGGTTTTCTGTTTCGAGTCAGGAGCTATTTCTATAATAAGGCACAGATCCGACCTGTCCTGGAATACTATTCCCATATTTGGAGTGCAGCACCCAAACATACCCTGAAACTGTTGGATTCTGTCAAAAAATGGGCAATTCGTCTCATCGGTGATGCCTCGCTCACAAACTCACTCACTTCTCTGGAACATCGTAGAAAAGTTGGCGATCTGGGCTTATTTCATAGATATTTTCATGGACGATGCTCTTCTGAAATATCAACAATTGTTCCTCCCTTGGTAATCCCCGCGAGATCAACCCGTCAAGTAGGGGCTCCGCACCCCCTCGTGGTCACTTTCTCACTTTGGAGACCTGCAGAACATCTCTTTCCAAAGACTCGTTCATCCAACGAACAGCGAGGCTCTGGAACACATTGCCAACGGAGGTGTTCCCCGAGGCATATAACCTTCAAAAATTCAAGAAAAACACCAATTTCTTCCTCATTTTCCTTGGTTCGCACGATGTTTTCTGAGCAGTACAGGATTATATCCCTTTTCGTGGGAGCCAGAACATGAAAAAAAAACGCGATATCTGCGAATGGTACAACGGGGCTTTTGACATTTGGATCGAAGATATAATAATATATTCATTTATTTTACCATCCAAATCAATGAACAAGAATACAATGATTTCATATAACGGTAAATGAATATAGAATTCCCACAGGAGAAAACGTGTGCGTGGGTTGTACTATATATAAAAATAAAATAATAACCAGAAGATTCATGAATAGACATATCAAAAATCAATTACAGATAATAAATAAAGGATAGTACAGTTTTAGAATGATCAAATCGAATACCATATTCTTACTTCAATTAAAAACCGGATATTCTTTCTCGACTTGGGAAAATTTTCAAGATATTCGTGTTCTCGAAAAAATATCTGTTGATAATTGAAGCTCTTGTGGTATTATCAGTAAAATAACAGATGAATATCACTTCTGATTTCACCGAAGATAAACCTCTAGGTCGAAAGTTGTGGATGAAACCCTGTAGATATCACCAAGTCATTAGATATAGAGCGACAAATTCCCTTTCCAATAACAAGTGGACATTTGTTTTCAAAATGGCGAGGCAGGAGACATCTCCTCTAAAATCCACATGGCGACACTGATGTCATCGATCAAATTTTCCTTAAGCTACCTAATGAAATAGCAAAAGAATGAAGTTTTTGATGGACTCCCTGCGAGGATGGACATTTTCCCAAGTAATTTTCCGAAAAATATATTTTTTGGGAAGAAGGTTCATTAAGGCCGAGTTAGGTTAGAATGTTTAGAAAAAAAGTTCTCCATTCTGCATATGTTCCTATCTCAAATAACGTTATTATAGGTCTTCGCAATTCAGAGAGCCACTGATGGAAACGGTTTAGCTAGACGCTTGTTGCGGCGACGGCGTACGCCCTTTCGGTACGGCCCTTTCGCGTTCGTTCGCACGGATCGAAGTCGGCCCTTCATTCAACAATTGTGAGAGGAACAGGTGAATCGATCACTTCCGCAAAAAAAATTCGGGGTGTACCGCAAGGTTCGGCGATGGGCCCCTTTAGGTGGATATCATGAGAATCCATCAGTGTCCGCCCTGTGAAGCCAGATTTTTCAATTTTTTTTGGTACAGTGTCCATATAGTAATCTAGTTTGTCAACTTCAACTATCAACTTTTTTATTTCAGACATAAACATAGTCATGTGATACCTCAATCTAGAGGCATTCCATCAATCTTCTCAACTGTTATGATCATCTCCAATTTCATGAACTTTTGTGAATGTGTCAACTTTAGGTACGGCCCTTTCGCGTTCGTTCGCACGCATCAAAGTCCGCCCTCAATTCAACAAATATGCGAGGATCAGGTGAACCTATCACTTCCCGCAAAAAAATCGAGGTGTACCGCAAGGTTCGACGATGGGGCTTCTCTATGTGGATATCATGCGAATCTATCAGTGTCTGCCCTGTGGAGACAGATTTTTTGAGTTTTTTTGGTACAGTGGTCATCTAGTAATCTAGTATGTCAACCTCAACTATCAACTTCCTTATGTCGGACATGAATATAGTCATGTGACACCATAATCTAGAGGTTTTTCACTAAACTACTCAACTGGTGACTAGCTTTAATTTCAGGAATTTTTATCAAAGCTTCAGTTTTCCCAATCAACTTTCTCATTTCAAACCAGACTACCGTCATGCAACAACTCAATCGAAATGTGTTTCAATCATCTACTCAGCTGTTATGATCATCTTGAATTTCATGCACTTTGGAAAATGTTTCAACTGTTGGTGTTTCTAGGTATGTCAGTCATACACTCCTCTCAAATGTCGCTGGTGGTGATGACTTCAAACTTTTTTATTTCAAATCGATGTTCTTTCATTTTACATCTCATTTGAAGGGTGAATAATAGATTGGTTCAAAAATTTGAGATTTTGAGGTATTTTCAATCGTTTTTTTCCAAATTGCTCATCTACCTCTTTTAATCCTGTTCGCGAACTGAAAAAAATGAAATTTCCTTATCTCCAACACTGAGAAACAGTAGGCGTCGATAATGTCAATCACAATGACGTCATGACTGTAGTGGAATGCTTCCTTCTTTATATAATCAATTTTCCGAACAGTTTTCATTTATTTTCATCATCATCATGTGTGAAATTAGATGATATGGCAAAAAGGCGGTGTGTAGACTTGTGGAATGTAATAAATGCATATTTGGAGTCTCGTCGTTATGAATATACTTGCATGGGTGGATGTCTTGCCTCTTACATATTTTCTGGAGATAGTTGTTGGTATAGTATAGAATGTTCCGGAACGAAATCAATTTTCCAATTAGTGAAGGTAATCCAACGAAATGTATGAATATAATCCTTTCATTTCAACATACAAATTATAACGCTGTCAAGGCAAATAAGAGGATTACTTGGAATTCTCAGATGTTCGTTCTTTCTCATCTATATCGAGATTTACTGGAATCAACCCACCAACTGGGTAAAAACATTGTTACGAGACGTAATTCACCTATATTACATCCTTTTTGATAATGTATTTCATGTTGTCAGCTATTTATTGGAGGGATATGACATCTAGTCTTTAATAGCTATTTTTCGAGTTACAGTATCCAGTATTTTGACGTTACTGGCTCTAGTCACTAGTTTCAATGTCCGAGCAAATATGCTTTGTTGCTGCTATGTTAGGTTATCCCTATATAGGTCTTCTTTCAAGTTTCAGTCTCTAGTTTCCAGTCATCAGTTTTTAGTAGTCTCTAGTCTCTAGTCTCTAGTCTCTAGTCTCTAGTTTCTAGTCTCTAGTCTCTAGTCTCTAGTCTCTAGTCTCTAGTCTCTAGTCTCTAGTCTCTAGTCTCTAGTCTCTAGTCTCTAGTCTCTAGTCTCTAGTCTCTAGTCTCTAGTCTCTAGTCTCTAGACTCTAGTCTCTAGTCTCTAGTCTCTAGTCTCTAGTCTCTAGTCTCTAGTCTCTAGTCTCTAGTCTCTAGTCTCTAGTCTCTAGTCTCTAGTCTCTAGTCTCTAGTCTCTAGTCTCTAGTCTCTAGTCTCTAGTCTCTAGTCTCTAGTCTCTAGTCTCTAGTCTCTAGTCTCTAGTCTCTAGTCTCTAGTCTCTAGTCTCTAGTCTCTAGTCTCTAGTCTCTAGTCTCTAGTCTCTAGTCTCTAGTCTCTAGTCTCTAGTCTCTAGTCTCTAGTCTCTAGTCTCTAGTCTCTAGTCTCTAGTCTCTAGTCTCTAGTCTCTAGTCTCTAGTCTCTAGTCTCTAGTCTCTAGTCTCTAGTCTCTAGTCTCTAGTCTCTAGTCTCTAGTCTCTAGTCTCTAGTCTCTAGTCTCTAGTCTCTAGTCTCTAGTCTCTAGTCTCTAGTCTCTAGTCTCTAGTCTCTAGTCTCTAGTCTCTAGTCTCTAGTCTCTAGTCTCTAGTCTCTAGTCTCTAGTCTCTAGTCGTTAATCGTTAGTCTCCAGTCTTCATAGTCTTTCAGTCTCTATAGCTCCAGTCTTCAGTTTCTTTTTTCTATACACTTTATTGTCCAGTCTCTACTTTCTAGTTGATTTTAAATGGAGGTAATATTTTGAATTGTTGTTGACATCGAACAGTGATTTGTGTCAAGTCATATTATTTTATATGTAGGTATATCAGTCCATTTCTTGATCACCTTGTAATTTCACCTAATTTATGGTAGCAGTGCTCACTACTCGCTGATTATAAGTCTAACCAGGCAGTGAAAAAATGAATAACCTTGTTTTTTTAATTGATTAAATTGGGACTTATATAACTGGCCAATTATATGGCTTCCTCAATATGAAGAAAAACACCGTTCAAACGGGAGTCACTTAAACACCGCAAAATTGTGACCATAACAATAATCTTGAATTTCCTCAAGGTCGAATTGTGTATGATGTGTTTGAAGCATAGATCCTCTCGGTATTTTTTTTTTAAATTGTCTAGATTCACTCACTGGTATTTCCCAGACATGGATCAAATGCTAACAAGCATTTTTTTAAAAAATATATACCTATAGGTATCTATATCAGCTGCATCCCCACAAAACCTATACCTAATATATCTATATATAGATTTGGTTTTTGTCTTGTTTTACCTTCTGGTCCTGTTCCTATGCTTATGAAAGGGCGTGATACAAATATTAATCAATTATTCTCTATTCATTAATGCATAAAGTTACATAATGTTTAGCATACATTGAAAAAATTGCGCTGCAGATTGAACTAATTATCATAGTTATGTCATAAGAGTGCCTTAGGCACAATATTCTCCTTAGTCCTTTGATTATAATTCATAAAAAGCTATGATTCACAACACCTGCGTAATAAAATGGGTTCGTAGGTTTTATGGTGATGTAGTATTGGAAGTCATCGAGCCATAAAATCATATATTGTAAAGATTATTCGATGAGTTTTGTGGTCCACCCGGTTTTTTCTGTATCTAATTGTGGGCTATTAGGTGTTAATTGAGTGAACGGCGAACGTACTTATTGGTTCATTTATTTTGATCCAACTAAGAAGGCATCTAGGTACTTTCTTTTTTGTCTAATATAGTTTCTTCATCGCCATAAAATTAGTAGTAACTGGGTTGAGGAAAATTTGCTGATTTTAATTGTGATCCAACTGGAATTTGCGGAAAATCAGCTTGTTCGAATTTTTATCCACCATCTTTCGGGGAATCAAATGATGATATTTTAAAAACTGATAGTTCGATTCTCTGGAGATTTCTGGTGGAAAACTGACGTTAGAAAAAACTTGGATATTTGATTTGGTCCTCACCCTATTCTCCCAAAAAACAAAGAAATGTTCAGTGGCACGAACCAAAAAAATTACATCAATTTTCATCAAAGAGAATGCGAAATTCCTATCTCCCTGTACATTGATTAAATTATTATGACATGTTTTCATGCGAATTCACGATAGTAATTTGCCCTACAAATTTCAGAGAAGTACTTTTCAAGGATTTTGAAATATTAAGAAAATCTAGAAATTAAATTATTCTTCAATGCCCTCTGACGGCGGAAGTTTACTGTCAAAATAATTTGATGTCGATTCTGACAATGACTGCAACTATCATGATGTCAATAACTCCGTACCGAAGTACGATAGTCATATTTTTTTATATGAAGTACTTCCGGACACCCTGTATACTCAAGGATCCACAGTTCATTTTCGAATTAAGTAGTTTCAAATGGCAAAAAGAGTAGGTTTTGAACCTCGATAGAAAAAAAACAATATCTACTTCAATTTTCCATCATTTGAATTGAGATTATCACCATCGAATATTAACTTTCAGACTTCGGTGTTATCACAGACAAGATTTTTAGGAAAAAAATAGGTCGAAATGTGGAGTATCGAGTGTTATTATTGAAATATCTGACGACACCTCAGACCTCTTCAAGACGGCAACGTTGCCAAATCTTCCTCTGGTACCAACTGCGATCTCTATAGTACCACTCAGGATAATTGTTTTACTCTAAACCCTATTTTTTTCAACAATTCGATGCTTGATAGTCATTATTCGGTACTCAAGTCCAGATGATCTGTTCTGTTTTTGAAAAATTTCATGACCATTTTTCCGTTAAGTACCTTACCTCTAATATTATGTCACCTGTATAAATAATACGACAAGTCTGTTCATTTGGGGTACTGAATTTGCTGAAGTAAATGTTTTCTCTATATAAGTCGAATCTGAAAGTGATGGTTTTTTTACCAGGATATATATCTTACCAAAATAAGTTGTTTGGCAAAAAATTGCTCACATTCAAGATAACGGAGGTACAGGTATTCATTAGTTTAAAGAAGACTCCAGAAAACCTCACTTTCAGATTCACCCTGTATAGTAGTTATCCCTGTTCATCGCACAATGTAAACAGAAAAATTCATTGAAAAATAATACAAGTACACAGCAATTTGACTAAATAAACAGGCCTAATAATAATCCTGGTTGATTTTCCTGTTCACAAGTCGTGTGACGTCATCATCAGGAAGGAATTCCAAGAACTCTGGTACCACCATCAAAGTTCACCTACCGTATTATCAGACGAGCCGGCAACACCGCGTACCCGCTATCTCAGCTGACTGGCTCTCAGGCACCAAGTGGTGCCAAGTCTTGTTGTGGCCGGTACGACCGAAGTACCGTCGAGGAATGTGGCACTCGCTTGTTTACGTTCCGGTTTGCCCAGATTTTCGGTGTCCTGCAACTGTTTCTCTGGTACGTTTTTCCTTCGCGACGGTACTTCTCGTGGACGGTACCCGGGGTGGTTCCTTCGGTCGGCAGTCGGTGGTACCGGAGTACTCGGGGGATCATCCGGATTTATCGCGAAAGGTAAATGGGATAGTGGTTCTGGTTGCGGTACCGCCTGTTATGGGTAGTACCAATTTTATTTGTCGAATTGTAATTTTGCCGAAATTGTACAGGCACCACAATGTTTCCACAGAGACTTGGTAGTACCTACCGGAATACTTAGAAAAGTTGAGAAAATATCGACTCTGGTTATGGTACCGCTTTGAGTAGTATACTCGTTCGAAAGTTTCATCTGGATTTTCGCCAAAGATGAGAATGTTGTCTCCATGGGTAGTACTTTCAAAAAAGCAGGTTCACTAAGCAAAATTCACTATGGGAGTAGGAGTCATGTAAATACATACGTTTGGAACTGTGATACTACTTGGTACTGACATGATGAAATTTTTTAGATCAATGGATACATATAGGGTGTTATTGAGATGTGAATATTTCAATTTGGGTATTCACAAGAAAATATCTGTTTCTATCAGAGTTTTTGGCGCTAGAAAGATTTGTAACATTGATAAAACTCATGGAAATTAGAAATCTAGGTCTCGTAATGCCAATTCAGTTGTGGTACTACTTGTTATGATTGGTCGTTCCATATACAGGATGATCCACGGTGGATGGCCTATTAGAAGTATCTGGAGAACGGAAAGACAGAACATTCTGAAAATTGGGATGCTTTGATAATTGAACATTCTCTATCCGTCTTAAATATTTTCATCGATACAGTGTTGCCACTTCTATCAGAAACAACTAGTAACTTCGTTATTTCAAAGGGAGCACCCTGTATTTTATTGCATTTTTAGATTCTTCCTGAAGATCTGCTTTCATCAATGCATCACACTTGGGATCTATCAGGAATGATTACAGAGATATAGGGTGTTCAAAATCAAGATTTTTCAATTTTAGGATTTTTTTGTGTCGAAACTATTCATTGTCGATCAAAATGGCTTATAATATGTCCCTGTCTTAACTTCCGATTCACTATCTACTGACAATTAATTGAAACAGATACAGGGTGATCAGAATTCATTGTATTCGAGCCACAGCCCACTACACGCATTTCAATAAAATGCAATTCAACAGCCAATTAATGAATGACTATCAAATTGTGAAACCTGGTTGAATAGAGAATTTTCAGGCGCATAAGATAAACATCAGAAATCTACAGGGTGCCATTTGGAGAAAAAAAGTTGGGTCTACTTCCAATCAAACAGGTGGTTGAAAAAAATTGTCATTGGGTTCAAGGAAACAAAAAATATCACGAGGTTCTAGATTACATAATGTTGGTGTCTCTGGAAGTGCATTCGTGAAAAAGTTAACTGGATGTTTGTGAATTACTTTGCTTCAAAGTTATAACTTGAAAATGCCTAATTGATATATTTTTTTTTATTAAATCAGTTTTCAGAAAAAAAATTACATTTTGGACCTTGAAAAGAATACATCGTCCACTACATATTTCAAATAAAGTTATCTTATAGACTGGAAGCGTCTCATATAGATGTGAAGCATTGTCATCTATGGATCAATATGGAAAACCTGTGCTCGCTTACTTTCTACTCATTAATAAAATTTTCCACTTTTCCAATTACATCGCGACACAGTCATAGCACGTTATATTTCCGCTCAGGAAAATTCATAATTCGGTCAAATACGAATTGAATTTGATTTTCATCTCGACGTTTTATTTTTCATGCTGCAGAGTTTTCTCATTACAAAAATCCAATCAAGTCTTTAGGGCGACTATATGGTATGTGAAATTCAAATAGCACTTTAGGCCATTCATCAAAAATCATATTACATTCGATTGAATTGAAATTCATTAGTGAAAAATCAGATTTGCATCTCCCCAAATAAAAAAACTACAGGCTGTATACGTGGAATAGCCAGTTTTTCAATTCCTTGTGAAATCAAAAAAGGTACAACATTCGACTTGTCATATAAACAACAATTACCGACACTATATCTCTTTTTAGGAAAATAGCGATTTTCATCACGTTTAAACATATCCTTCTTCATCCCGGGACAATCTGGACATATTTTTTATCGTACCTTGTATATCCATCGTCAAGAATAAATATGAATTTCATACTTCTGGAACTACAATCGTAATTTTTTGAATTTTATAATTTATCTTAACGAAAATGCATCATTTCGATTAAAAATGCGTACTTTCATTATATGCCCTTCGATCCAAGAAATTACAAAACCATTTCGAGGTCAGACACCAGACATCCTCATGACGAAGTAACACTCCATTATTCCACTAGTAACACAGAGAAAATTATGTTTCATCTACTGAAGACTACGTTATTCTCCATGTCATCATTCAGTATTTCTTGTATCACTTTGTAGTTTGTATAGACTTTTTCAGAATTTTCTGTGTTCGAAAGCGATCGCATATCCGACGACTATAAATACACACATACAACGTTGATTCTTTGGAGAAGAATTCCAATTTTCAATTTCATTCAATTAATCGTCGAAAAAATGCATCATTCTGAATGAATATTCATAACACGATTAACAAAGCTCTGAATTTGAAAAATGACCAGTTCATTATACAGTATGATGCAAATGTATGGAATAAATTCATTTCAAAACAAGACGACTTCCGAAAAAAATCCAAAAAGTAGAGTTCAGAACTTTTTTATCGATGTATTTTTTCAACTAGACGACCCTTCGATGTTCAATTCTCAGTAGAAGATCTTTGCAAGATTCAGTTAACCAAAAGATAATCCATTTTAATTTCAATCTTCTTTTGCAAAATTTTGACTATTGGATAGACGATCAGTAGACCGTTCAAACGAGGTGTCACATGACCCCTGTTTGTATTTAAAAAAACCGTCCATTACGTCATTACTCCAACACCGGTGACGTAACATCTCTCATATGAATGTCATGAGATGAGGTTTCAAAAATTAAAACTCACGTGTTTTTAGAATTTCTTCAAATGTCGCCCATTTCTGAAATAATGAATTTATTCCATACATTTGCATCATACTGTATATTAAAGAAGAACAGCTTTTCAGCCTGACTGTGGTAGAAATTTTAACACATTTCCCACGAAATTTCTCATATTTTTTTATAACTTTCGAAAGATCCTAATAGAGATACCCTTTCGTGCGGCCCAGAAGATACAAAAGTAGACTATCAGATGGATATGCGTATTTTTCTCGGTGATACTAACATGAATGTCTAAAAATGGACCGACTATTTGAAAGTCTGTAGAACACCGCTTGGTATTTGCAACTATTCTCTCAGTCGCCTATGAACTACACATTTTCTACAGAAATATTGCAACAGTCTTTCCACATTGCGTCGGATAGGATACCTATATGTTATACTGCTTTCGTTTTTTCTTTTAACTATAGTGATTTATTCAGTATTTCATTATAGAATAGCGTGCTTTGAATGCCTTACCTAATATATCAATTAAAAATGTTAATCAGTTCTAGAGGTACAAACGATTTTAATGTATTTGGAATGAGAATTAATCGTTGAACAATGAAAAATATATTGCCGCACTTAGTAACCGGCTATATTTACTTCCCTGCAATACCTATTTTGGTATTGGGATCTACAGGGTGTCTCTAAGATCTCTACAATGGTCAGTTTCAAGGCTTCTTTTAAGTAGTTCGAGATAGTTTCGGGTTAAGTCAAATTTAGTTTTAATAGTTATTTATCCAAGGTTACTGACGACATGGATGAATTTTTCTGTATCAGTTGGTTTTAGAAGACAGAAAAATTTCTATTGATTTCAGTCTGAAAATACGCCCCTCTGAATAGGAATAGGATATCTTGTGGGCGTTTTTATTTCTATAACTGCATAACCTTTTACATTCGAATTTTGAAAATTTGTGTACGGTATAAACATTCGATGTTGAATAAGATTCTGAATTGAAAATTCCCGAATTTTATTTAGGTTCCGAAAATTGCCGTTCTAAACTTACCGAAGGTAATTGGAAAATCAAGTTAATTACTTCTCTGAGTTTAAAACGACATTTTTCGGAAACTGTTTATCAAAAAATGAAAAACTAGAGTATAGTTGAGAAGGGACTTGAACGCCCATCAAAATGATGTGCATCTTGACCTCCCTTTTCATATTAGGTTCTAAAAGTAACATCTACCCCTCCTAGGGGGTTGAAATAAATAAATATTTTAGTGATCCTTTCAGAAATCCACAGAATGTATAGGACAAGTCGGGTTGTATAGAAGTTACATGCAGAAAACAAATAATCAGTTACAAATAGTGATATATACATATATATATATATATACATCGCAGTTTGACAGAAATTCCCCAATGCTATAATAGCCTTTGGAGAATAATAAAAACGTTACTCTGTTTTTAAACATATTTTTGTTCAGCTCTAACCGTTTCAGGCAAGTGGTTGAATAATATAATCCCCTGGTGAGTGGGAGATCGTTCAAATTTCAATGTTTTATGTTTCGGGATATACAGAAGATTACCATTTCTAGTAGGATAGTTGTGGTAATGTGAATTTGTTTTAAATTTGGAGAAGTTATCTTTAATATACAATAAGCATTTGAAAATACATAAGCATGGAAAGGTTAGAATTTTGTGAAAAATGGCCTACAGGACTCACTTGGGGGTAAGTTCAACATAGTTCGGATTATCCTTTTATGTGTTGTGAAGATTCTTTCACTGTTTACAGAATGTCCCCACAATCTTGATTCATTCAGTTTCTTACTAAGCATGTCTACATGATCGGTGAAACGTAAGTTTTGATCTACATATATACCCAAAAATTTAGTACTTTTAGTGGACTCAATACTTGTACCATCAAAATCAAATTGTAGGATATTCAAGTTAGTTTGAAAAGTAAAATATATACATTCAGTCTTTGAAATCAGGCAATTTTGTGCACACCAATTATTAAAATATAATAAGAGGGTTAAGAATATGCATTCTATGTATATTCCTCAGATATGGAACTGACGTGTCTTTCCGATTTTTAATATCATTTACTGAAAGGAAGATATTATCGGGTGATAAGAAGTTTTCTAAGTGACACAACATTTTTCGGAAACTGTTCGGCAGAAAATAGTTAACTTGGCTAACGTTGGAAAGAGAATTTAACGCCCTTCAAAATGATGTGCCTCTTGACCCCCTTCCCATTTGAGATTCTAAGGGTAACATCTAACCCTCCTAAGGGGTTGAACCAATCTAATCATTTCAAGTGTCCAGCTTGAAAATAAAATCGAACTGTTTTTTTTTATTTCTCATATAATTCACTGCAAGGAATATATTGAGGGTGAGAAGTTTTCATAATGTCTCCCTGAAGTATATACCCAGCGAGCACAAAAACATCTCAGATATGTTAAAAGTACGAGATTTCGAGACATTGAACCTCCACTGCGATGTTCTGTTCACACATAAATAGAACTATTATAGAACAGCCAATGTCCGCCGCAGGCGGCAATTATCGAGATGTCCTTGATATATCACAAAACTACCTTCTCCCTAGTTCTTTTTAAAGCCTTTTCATGGACACAACAAAATATTTTCAACGCGTCTTGCGCACATTAAATCGCTGTAAAAAAACCATTTTCGAGGTACTTTTCTGAAGCTTTTTGTCAAAATGAACTTTTGCATTAGGATTCCATAAAAATATTTTCTTGATATGAAGTCACCTTCTTAATCGGTTTCTGAGTAGTGCTTACTACACACAGACATAATTATGTTCTCCACAATGCATAATTTTGCAACTGCGGAGAAGCTGTGTATTGATAAATTCGTACTTTTATATATTGATTACACTGAGGCACCGAACAACACATCTTGCATCTGATGGTCATTATTACAAACTAAATAAGTCTTCTAACACAATAAACTTCACCAAATTGCTTTCTGTTCGTTAGCAGCGTGATGTAAGCGTGACACGCTGCAAACGCGAATGCCAATTGCGAAGAAAAAGAACAAAATCGAAAACAAATCAGAATTCATCGTATTGTGACGTAAGCATGAGACGTTGTGGTGAAGCAAACAAAGAAAGTGCACAAAAGAACAAAAACAATACTTTCAATGTCCTTCTAAGACCTCTTTGGGAAGTGCATATTACGCCTCAAAAAAACATCCTCATGCCTACATTTCTAAAACATCCCAAATCATCCCAGGGATTCCTCTCAGTAGGCAAACAAAGAAATGCCACAGAAGAACAAAAACAATACTTCAATATCCTTCAAAGACCTCTTTGGTCAGTGCATATTACGTCTCAAAATAACATCTTCATGACAACATTTTCAAAACATCCCAGGGATGTTTGTGCTCGCTGGGTATTCTAGTTCATCATTTTTATATTCCGTAACCTATTTTGTCGTGGGGTTCCCACACTTTTGGCTCAAATATCCCATTAGACTAGATTGGTATATTCATAATGACATTGTAACTTGAAAGCAGCGTTTTAAAGTATCATCGCAAACGACATTATTATTCAAATTAAAATGAGAACGCAACAAACTGTCTCTGTGACCGTTGCAGCACTATACATACGCCATTGTGTTGTGTCTTATAATTTTATTCAACGAATTCTGCATCTCGGCTTCCTTGAGACCCTTAGAGCCAAATAATGAGGAGTCCCAATTCAAGCGGTGACTCGTGTAGTTTACACCAGAGCAAGCTGAAGTTCAACCAAATTTTATTTGGAAGATTTATCTTGAAAGAAGCAGGGTGGCATCAAACAAGAGTAACGCGATTGTCAGTTTTTTATTTTACAAGAAATTAGTTATCACAAAGGCTAAATGCTTACTCTTTCATGCACCCTGTACAGAGCAAGCGTCTTTCTAACTCTTGCTTCAAGATTTATGGTGAAACTGTTGAAGAAGTTGGATGAAATAATTTAATTTCTCAATTCTTTTTTCATATACATAGTCCTTCTATGCCCGGACATATTTCTGCCACATAATGGCAAATAATAATAGTATATTATGAGCATAATGATATGGCTATTACCCACAAAGATGAAAGTAGCAGTACGAGCCGATGGCGAGTGCTGTAATCATCTGAGTGGGTAATAGTCATTATGTGCGAGTAGAATACTATACGTTATCTACAACTATTCAAATACCGAAGCAGCTCTGAGAGTTCAGAAATATATCTTTGGAAAAATGAAGGTTATTATATTGCAAGATCACTAAATCTGATTTGAAATACTCATTAATTTTTTCAAAAACTTATTGATAGTGAAAATATGATAAACAATGTTGGATCTAACTTTTATTAACAGGACAAAAGTCGTGCAATCATATATCAGTCAATCTTACCAGGTATTATATGCCATTTCATTTTTCAATTGTAAAATAATTCATACTATTGCAGATTATTCATTAACTTGCTTTCACTGTAGCATTCCCATAACGCGCTGATTAATTGTAGTACCCTCTGTCTCTAGACGCTAGTTATCAACAATGAAGTTCCATGGTTCTGATTGGTCTGTACTAATCTATTCGAATAGCCCGCACATAAGTGTGAGCCAATCTGTAACTGTCAAGTGTCAAGTCCTATTTTATGGTTATGGTTACTCATGCTGGTAGCATGAGAATGAAAAACAGTGAGTTCTCATTTTTCCGTGTATTTGTAGAATTAAGCTGATTAAAACTATAAGAACCATGTAAGGTGAGTCTTTTGAATTTGCGTGTATTTCACAAATAGTAGTATAGTGGTGTGCTTTAGTAGAACTAGTAGAACGAATACCTACCTAGTTGAATTTGACAAGACGATGGGATGTCATATTATTACGCCATCCTACTGTCATTATTACTCTTATTACTCGATTCATCACAATAATGTCTGTCATTAAATGTTGAAAATCCAGTTAGCAATGTATGAATGCCTCCATAGTTGTAGATAAAGAAAGTTTCTATCGATTTATTGATTCATTCATTCATTATTCCTCTTAGCATAGCGCCGTATTTGGTGTACTTCTTGAATGTTGTTTCTATTCAAAGTTCACTTGTTTCTACTACGTAATGCATTATGTACTTGTACATGACATAACGAGGTGTTTGTGGTTTGGCCACTCACATCACTACAGAGTGTTCTTTATGCAACATAGATAGTTGATTTTGTTTTATTGACTCGGCCGTTACTTGATGGAAATGTATCCAACTTTCCCAACCTGAAGGATTAGAATTACCTGTCTGAAGGTACGATAAACCTTCATTTTCGGCAAATAGGCACAATATCTACATTGAAATATGGTGTCACGGATTAACTTGAAAGGGTTGATAACAAATATATATATTATTACCTACTAAGAAAACGAATTCAACAGTGGTGAACTATTGAGATCTAGTTGATCGCTAAGTAAAATGTTAGAGTTTGTTGGTTTCAAATGATTCAAAATGATTGAGTTTTATCTCTTTATTTTCTACGTGAAGAATTTCGAAATTATCATCAATACTATGGTTTTCTTCTAATATATGGTTGGCGTATGTTGAATGTTTTCTTTTTCAAAAAATTCATCTCATGTTCATGAATGCGCTGATTGAACGTACGACCTGTCTGACCGATCTATACTTTAGGACAAGATCCACATCAGTTGAGTTTGTATACCCCTGATTCTTCGAACTTAGAAGTTTTGTCTTGATTATTTTTGATGCACCTTCCCAACGTGTTGTTCTATATGCTACTTTTAAGTCCTGTTTATGTAGAAATGAAGCTAATTTGTCAGTTGATGAGTCAATAAATTAACGTTGTATCCATTGTTGACTGCAATCTGTTTTATGATATTGAGTTCTTCATTGAAATTTACTTCTGAACGAGGGACATTCACTATCCTGTGTGTTGATGAGGGTGTGTTGAATCATTATGAACAGTGATATCACTGATAGAAGGCATAGCTGAGGTGGTAAGCAGTTTAATCCTATTTTGTGGAGAAGTCCTTGGTACCAAACACGGTCGAACACATTTTTATACGTCCATGGTCGAACATTACAGCTAGAGATTCCCATGATTTTATAATGAAGCTTGCCATAATGGCTGACGTGGGCTAGTAGATCTCTAGTTAATATTCGATGGCGAATGCCATATTAGCAATTTACCTTGTTACATCCTCATTTCTGAGATCAGAAGGAGGTGAGACGGATCTGAGTTGTCGATTGAATAAAAAGAACACGTTTTCATCTGTCAGGAAGGGCAAGGGAAGAATGGGAGAAAACATAACCAAACACAATTCAACCAAAATGTAAAATGGCTGAGGAAATTAATGAGGATCATAGAAATATTATTGTAGTGAATATTCAAATGATTTAACCTGTGGGCTGAAACCTCAAAGCTGAAAGCATGTCAAAATGAAAATATAACCTCACAATTTTCAGCACAGAACCACAGAATTACTAGAATTAATCCAGTCTCACCTTTTTCTCACTACAACACCAGACGAATAGCAAGCTTAGTTGAAGAGACTGAGAATCTTGGTTGATCTCAGTCAAAGTTGGTAAAAAGAATATTACTATTGTCTATTCTCAATGATTCTTAAACTTTCCAGATATTTGAAAAGTTGAATGTTGATGGTTATCTATATCACTTTGAAGATCACTGATAACAGGGCAATATTTTTATAGTTGTTAGGCAGGTATTCTTTCCTTTCAATTGTGTTCTATTCAAGCAGTTATACCATTACGGTACAAATTAATTATACCTACCTTGGTGTCTATATAGGTATGGCATATTGAGGTTGTTGACCCCAAAATTCCATGTTGGTCGAAAAAGTGTGCACGAAATCTGGCACCGCACTAATTATTCATTCAGCAGACATAGCTCATGTGATGATGGTGATAAAAATAATTGATGTTGCGTAATTCGTTATTAATTTTGGCGTTGCGCACGACTCAACAGCGATTATGTGAACGATGACTATCAGTCGGCCGGTGCGGACATGGCTTTATTTGTCGATCGGAAGATTACATGCATTGACTGCTGATTCAATGTTTACCAACTAGTCCAGTCATCTAGTACAGTTTTTAAGTTCAGTACTTGCTCTTCTTGAATTTTCAATTGTTTGGCACGAAGGACTCCTCCACAAACTACCAGCATACGGCTTACCACCTCAGCTATGCCATCTCTTATCGAGTTTTCTTTCAGGCAGATCGCTTCACGTGGTGGTGGACGGTGTATCATCTCTGATACCATTGGCATCAATTCCGGCGTTCCACAAGGATCAATTTTGGCACCAACATTATTCCTTCTTCATATCAACGATCTGTTGGGAGTAACAACTTGCCCCATCCACAGCTTTGCAGATGATAGTACCCTCCATACTGCGTTCTCTTCCAGAATTCCCATTTCTTCCCAGGAAACTAAGAACACACGGCGCAGGCAGGTCAATGCTGTCAATGAAGATCTTGCTGAAATCACAGCCTGGGGAACAAACAACCTAGTTGAATTCAACGCCACCAAAACTCAAGCCTGCATTTTCTCTAGAAAGGCGGAACTCAGTATGCCCGATATTGTAATGTCTGGCTCCAACCATCCTCACCAAGCCCACCATATCTATGCTCGGCATTTCCATCAGCAACACTCTTTCATGGGATAATCATGTCAGATCCATCGCAAAAGCTGCTTCACAAAAACTCGGATTCTTGTTCCGTGCGAAAAGCTACTTCACACCTCAACAGCTTCTCTTGATCTACAAAGCGCAGATACGGCCTGTTCTAGAATACTGTTCCCACATATGGGGTTCAGCACCAAAACATACGCTGATGCTCTTAGATTCCATCCAGAGAAGAGCCATTCGCCTGGTGGGTGACGCCACACTCACTCACTCTTTGACATCATAAGAACACCGTAGGAAGGTCGGCGACCTTTCACTTTTCTATCGATACTTCCACGGGAAATGTTCTTCGCAAATCTCTGCCATCATCAATTCACTAGCAATACCAATCAGACGAACTAGACAAGCCCAGTCAGCACATCCTTTCGTTGTCAACCTCGAAAGATGTCGAACAGCACTTTATCAAGACTCCTTCATCCATATAGAACGGCTAGGCTCTGGAATTCATTGCCTGTGGAAGTATTCCCAACAACATATAATCTCCAAAAGTTCAAAAAAAATTCCAATACCTACCTCCTGTCCCTATCCTCCCTAGGAACGCACGATGTTCTTTGAACATTATAGGGATTCCCTTTCGTGCGCTCCAAGCGATAAAAAAAATTCATCACCCTGAGTAAAAATGTAGAAGGGCATGATTGGGTCAACGATTGTACAGAAAGGCTAAAAGTGAATATAACAATTTAATTAAGACAACTAAAAGACAATTTCATGAGCAACTTGTGAACAATTCTGAGAACAAGGCTAAAACAATCTGGAATCTAGTGAATAAAGAGACTGGAAGGAAGAAAAAAGAAAATGATATAACAGTCAGCTCTGATGGTGTTATTTCAACGAATCCTTTAGACGTAGCAAATACATTCGCAGAATATTTTGCTAATGTTACAGAAGATAATCTTAATAGCTATTTTGGACAGTCGAGGCCTACGACCTGTACTACACCAAAAATGTTCAACAAAACATTTTTCTTCACACCCGTGACTCCTGAAGAAGTCAAAGATGTGATTAATACCTTGCCAAACAATTCTAGTACGGGCATCGGTAATATTTCAACCAAAATTTTGAAGGCAGGCATCAATGATACATTTTGTTGGATTCAAACAATTTGATGGCCTTGTACCATCATGGTTTTCGTGCAAATAAATCGACACAAACTGCTGCATGCAATGTTTTCGAATACGTATACAAGGAACTGGACAGCGGAAAGCACGTGGCAGGTCTGTTTTTTGATCTATCACGTGCTTTCGACTGTCTTCACATAAAATTCATTGAAAATAAATTATACAATAAAGGATTAAGAGGGATTTTTCTTGAATAGATATTAGATTTTTAAACCAATAGAAAGATGCTAGTAAAAGTAGAGGAGGCCATATCAGAATCTTACACTATGGACAGAGGAGTTCCTCAGGGATCTGTGTTGGGGCCTTCAATATTTTTACTTTTTATAAATGACTCACCAAAACATTTGAATCATCACCTTTTAACCACATATGCTGACCATACATCATTGGCAGTCTTTGCACAGACCTCGGAGGAACTCATGTCTTTTATCAAGTATACTGTACGAACCTTCGTGAATTGGTGCAAGTCCAACTGTTTGATGGTGAATGTTGAGAAGACAGAATGCGTATATTTTCATTCCCATAATATAGTTAACAACTTACGTACTCTTACTATATACACTTTGAGAACCAAACAATGATTGAATCAACTCCATGGCCAGTCTCATTGGTAGATGTTACAGAATTTATTTTCGTGAAGCTTGTACCAGGGCAGAGAGCAATATTATCTGCCGAAGTTTTCGACAAAATTTGATCTGCAATGTTCTGTTTCCTTTGTAGCGAGTCTTCTATATAACCCTCTGCTACTGTACTGACTTCCATCCACCATGTCTTTTAATTGTAGTAAGACTAGCACCAGAGTCCGCCAACAAACTAGCTGAGGAACGTCGGAAACAATGTCCAGTATATAGATGGGAATCAGGCAAATTAAGAAATTCGACAATTTTGGCAGGCATCTTACCAAATGTGTTAATTCCAACTGGAGTCCTGGCACATTTATTTTTAATGCATTTTATAAAAACTCTAGAATGATTAATATCCACTGGACGAAGGGCTATGTACTTTTTGTAGGTAGTAGTTCATATACAATGTACCACTTACAACAAAGGTGCGTTGCACATTAGTCTTTGTGTCTGGTATATGCACAACTAGTATTATGAGTAACGAAGTAAGTTAGGACACATGTTTATATGAACTTTATTTCCTAAAATATCACAAGTATAACTCAAATCCAGATTGGTTTCCGATATGGATATTGGATATGCTCTTCATATCATCAAGGAACCTATTATAACCTTCTATATTGATTAGGTAATTAATAAGCAATGTCCTCCATTTCCTAGCAATATCACTTTAAATCGCCACCACATTTCGTTGTCAGATTTGATGCTTATTAATCCTTCATTGCCATCGGCCATTTGGGAATTAATGGGTATTGTAAACAGGTCAAAGCAGTTGTCCTCGTGGTCAATCATAATTTCCACTTCACACTCATATTCCATCTATTCAAGCACGAACATGTACAGTGCGATCTAATTTTCAGGACACACTATGTTTCTCTTATGTTGAAAATCCCGAAATATAGAATAGAAGACCACCGAGAGATGAAATATGCGTCAAAACTTCTACTGGTTAGAGCTCGCGATGATGTGGTTTAAAAAATTTGTGGTCTCATACAACATACACACAATTTTTAATTAATGTTTCAGACAAATTCGGAGAAGCGGCAATATTGTCGATACGAAATTGAATCGGTTGAAAACTGTAAATTTCGAAGGGGGGCTCTGGACTTGAGTTAATCACACTGTACATCCAAAATTTTTAAAAACACTTCATCAAATTGTTCACTTATAGGAATCCACATTCCTTAATCAACACACTGTAGATACCTACGCTGATATCAACTGAAAACACCCCTTTTTGATTTTATTTCAGGATCGAACTCGATTCAATTGGACCCCAATTGAATAGAAGTCATTAACGATGTCTACCAGGGCTTCTCATTCTCCGCTTCTTCCGCCATCTTCGTCTATTATCGCAGCCATTTGTTAGGGCAAGATGATGCTGTCTACGAGTGTGCTGTGCATGAAAAAGAAGAAGAAGAAGAAGAAGACGTATTGTTTGACAGGCGAGAAGAACAGTCATGGTTATGGCAGCGACAAGAAATCTAGGTGAGTTTTTTTCATAGTTTCAAACGAATTTGTGATATTGATACATACAGAAAATTATGCCTATTCATCATTCCTATATGGAATCTTACATGTATATACGGGTCTTTCACCGAAAAATGGACTAGATAACCGAATCTTCAACCAGAAATTGCCAGGACCTGTCAATTTTTATACATGCAGGAAGCATTTTTTACAGTTGATTCAACTTGATGTGTTTATCCTCCTAACCTATAGCAACCCCAACATTGAAATTTCAAATGGAACTACCCCTTCCAACACATCATTTTGAAGCCCTTTTCATTGCGAATACTCTTTTGCATCGTTTTTGAAAATCGGTTGAAATTTGACACCGACATTCTCGTTATAATTTCTAACCAAAATTGCCAATCAATCGAAAGCTTTTTATATTTACTACATATCCACATCTCTCTTTTTTTATGCTGATCAATTCACCAAAAATAAAATAGTCTACAATTGAAAAAGCTGACGCATAATCAAAGTGTTATTCAATGCATAGTGCAAAATGACCTCCATTAACTTGCAAATAATGATACAAACGTTTTTCAAATTCTTTTCGAACACAAGTGAAGACATCTGGTGTTATTAATCGACATTCTTCCATAATTCTCTTCCGTAGAACGACTATAGTTACTGATTTTCCTGCCAATTTCCAAGAAATGCTGAATATATGATTAAAAACTACTACTATTGTTGATTTTCTCATTGAAAACCATCTAGAGCAACATAAAATTACACAGAATTCCGAATCCATACAAATTGGTGTTTCTAATCTAGTGGGTAGTGGTATACAATGGCGATTTCAAATGACCCCATAAAAACAAATGGGTTAGATCAGGTGATCTTGGTGGCCATTCTATGGGACCTCTTCTACCAATCCAACCTGGGAAATGATCACCTAAAAATTGCCGACAGCCCCATCATGTCAAAAAATTATTCAATACATAGCCTTCAAAATAAATATGCAATTGATCAGATGAGAAGCTTTCAATCATTTAGTGCGCAATTTTGGTTTATGAACCGATATTCAAAAACGATGCTTCAAGGAATTCGCAATAGAAAGGACTTTGAAATGATGTATTGAAAGTAGTAAAGAAAAAGGCTTTTATTTCCTCGAAAGATGTCGAACAGCACTTTATCAAGACTCCTTCATCCATAAAACGGCTAGGCTCTGGAATTCATTGCCTGTGGAAGTATTCCCAACAACATATAATCTCCAGAAGTTCAAAAAAAATTCCAATACCTACCTCCTGTCCCTATCCTCCCTAAGAACGCACGATGTTCTTTGAACATTATAGGGATTCCCTTTCGTGCGCTCCAAGCGATAAAAAAAAGCTTCCGATTATTAATCAAACTTTTGACAAAATAATATGAATAACATGAACATGAGACAAAGACGAGGATTAGATAGATTATATCTTAGAAATGCAGGATACTAACCATAACAGAAGGCTGACCAAAACAAGATGTACAACTATTAGTAGTATAGAGTGGTAGAGTAGAGGATTTTGGTTTTATGATAATAGATAATAAAGATAATAAAGAAAAGTTGGAATTCCTATTACAACCTATTTCAAATTGCGAGAGATGAAATGGCCAAAGACTAAACGTTTTCAAATGGAACCAACTATTTTTTAACACAATTTGAAATCAATCAAATTGAGGATGACCTACTTAAGCATTCTATATGTATAATACGTATAACTCAATCCTCCGTTGAGTTATTCAATAAAAATCAATCACCCTGTATAGTAAGAGCAATTTTCTCGTGCCACTTGTGTGAAATCGTGATTCCATGTATTTCACTTCTCAGCAGAAAAAAACAGTAGTTTAATTGAAGATATAATAATTAATAATAACGGAATGCCAAGTGCATGGTACAATAATTATATGATATTATTGTACGTCAAAAGTGGAACTGTGAGTGATATTAAATTTCTCATTGGTTATGGTAAGAATAATAATTGAATAGTAAAAGAGATATCAAAATAATGTGAAATGTTTAGGTACCTATATTTCATATGGGTACCTATACTTAGTTCGATACAATATTATAGTGATTTAATGGACTATTTCATCATTGTACCTATATGTTCCGTTTCTATACTAGAGAAATTGATTAGTGATATTTTTAACATTTTATACAGGGTGTCTCAGGTTTAACTCATCTAACTCTGACAATCGATAGCAAAAATCAAAATATTATACACGTATTTTTATGTTCTGTCGTGAAGAAACTTGTTTGTATTATACGGGGTGTTATAGTTCGCATAATTTGTTAGTTTTTATTCTTCATCTCTGTTGAAACAAAACCTATAGCGATTTTAAATTCGGCGAGCAGTTTTCTATCGGTGATATGAACAGTTCTTATCAATACAGGCGACTTAGCTACACTGGGTGTTATTTTTTATCATATCCACAGATATGGAACCCTACAGATTTTTTTCTATTTGGGGGCTATTGGTGAATCATAGCTGATGAGAAATGGTCCTCATTTATCCACCTTGCTATCAGCGCTTCATTTGTTTTGATGTCTTTTTCAGTTTCCTTGTTATATGAAATAATGGTATACTATGCATAACACTTTTTATATACCTGAATGTTTTTCTTACATTAAATTATCATTCGAATTGAATATTAAATGATTTTGATTGATCGTTTTCAATATTCGATGATGTCCAAGGCACACCATGATAAAATTGTTCAATGATACCAATCGAGTATGATGCGACCGAGGATATGCCTGATATGCACTCTGAGTGAGATATTGAAACAATTGAATAACACAAAGTGAGGTGAAGAAATGATAATGATTTTTCATTAAGTTCAATCCACTACAAAGTCCTAACAAAAAATCTAATGGGTTCCATATCAGAGGGCTTGAAAAAGAATAACACCCTGTGTAGCTGAGTCCCCTCTATCGATAAGGACTGTTCGTATTGCCTATGAAAAATTTATACCAATTTCAAACCGCTAGGTTTTGTTTGAACTGAGATAAAAAATATAAACAAAAAATGTATGTGAACTTTGACACCCCGTATAATGGAAACAGGTGTCTCCACGACAAAACAAAAAAAATATGTATCTAATATTTGAATTCCTGCTATCGATTGTCAAAGCTAGACGAGTTAATCCTGAGACACCCTGTATACTATTAATTCGAAGATTTAATTTGATAAGTCAGACTTTCTAAGGGAATAAGAATAAGTGAAGAATTGATAGGTCCGAAATTTTGATGTAGTATTTTCAATTATTTTTTTCCAAATCGCGCGTTTCTCAGGGTATGTAGGTCAATGTGACAGCTATTTTTTTCGCTCAATACGGAACTGTCAATTTTTGTTAACGAAACATTCGGAAATAAAAATTTGTGATAGCTCATAGCTTTCGGGATATCTAATGATGTGCGAAAACTAAATGAAAAATCCAGGTCCCTCTTTTAAAAAGATAAGCTGATGATGGTATTTGAAAGACGAAACATCGGATTTTCAATTTGGAACTGCCAACTAGGGAATAAAGAGTGGCCATGATAAAGTGCAATTCATTTACATTAATTTCTCCAAATAACTTGAAGCAAAAAAGGTTTCAGGAAAGGAATTTGCCAACTTCCAAAACGGCATTTTGTTAGGCATGAGAGTCTGGTGCGTAGACCCCTGCTCTCAGGCCTCTTCAGTCGGGCCCATTGTGCGCCCACTTGTCCTGTGAATCAGCTGGGCATGCCGATTTCTCTGACGAAATTTAGCAGCTTCCTCAGCTGAGTCGCTTTCACATCCTTTGGGTGCAGTACAATGCTCCCAAAGGCAGCTTTCCTCTGATGCACCAGCGCGGGGCATTCAGTGAGTATGTGTGATGATGTTTCATCATCCTCCAAGCACAATCTGCAGATGGGATCATCTTTTATCCCTATGAGTTCTAGGTGCCTGTTGAGGTGGTTGTGCCCAGTTAAGAGCCCAACTACCATCTTGAGATCCCTTCTATCAAGTGACAGGATCTCTCTCGTGAGCCTTTTTGAAGGTGCCTTTATATGGAGCTTTGATTGTCGCATTCCTGGTGTGTCTCGCCATGTTTCAAGGAACTGCCTCTGTAGCATTTCCTTCATGAAGGAAATAGCCGTACTATTGGATATTCCCAATATCGGTTCTGGTCCAATGGGTGTCGTTCCTGAACCAATCTTGGCTAGTCTGTCTGCCTCCTCGTTCCCCGGGATACCAGAGTGTCCTGGAACCCACATGAGAATGACTTTCCTAGTTTTTGCCATATTTTCTAAGGCACTTCTACACTCGGACACCAATTCAGTTGTGATCCTATTGGATCTCAATGCCATAATTTAACCGACCCTGTGTATCTCTAACGTTTCACGAGATCTCATCAATACTGTGAGTGAGTATTTATTTCTATAACACCTTGTATATGAGACAGTGGACAGTGGATGGCCTTGAATTGAATCCGAAAGCAAAAAGTCATTTTCCTCCCCTCAATGATACAGCAGGTCCAAAGTTGTTGTTCGAGTGCAGAAATTATGGTTCTTGATCTCTCGCTATCGAGACGAGAATTACATAAAAACGAGATGTTTGTCATGCTTAGAATGAATAAATATACTGGTTACTCAACATGTTCTAGACGAATCTCAATTATTCTCAAGCCAAACCAGTCGACACACAGAGAAAAATGTTCGTTTGGCTTTGAATCCTACAAAAACACAATTGGTCGCACTCGGAAGGGAGCGGAGGTCTCCCAGAACCAGAATAGTCCTGGATGGTCAAGAGTTAGAAGTGGTCTTCACAAGTTAAATACCTAGGTGTGTGCATTGACAAAAAGCTCACCTAGGCCCAGCACATTGAACAGCAAGTTTTAAAAGCTAAACGAGCCATTGGAGCCCTGTATCCATTTCTAAACAGACGAAGTAAATTGGGTTTGAGACAAAAATTGAATATTTACATCATGGCTATCAGGCCAATTTCACTGCAGGCCTCGGTAGTCTGGGGCCACACAGCTAAATCTCATATCATAGATTACAAAAATTACAAAACAAAATCGCGAGAATGGTGACAGGATCTCCTTGGTATGTTATCGGAATAACCAGATCGCCAGGGATCTGAAACTCCCTTCAAACGTGTCAGTCATTAGAGAACGAAACATAGAGACTTTCGAAAAAGCTGAAGTTCATGAGAATCAGCTTCTTCGAAATGCAGTTGATTATGACCCAGGTGATCAATCAAAGTTCAAAAGAAAAAAATATCGACATTATGACCGAATTTACTATTCTCAAGTTTTTGATAAGTATTCATTTATTCCGTTCGATCTCTTTCAATGTATTTCTGGAACTTATTTGGGGCAGAAGGGCTGTTCGCATCAAATTTCAATACCGTTTTCATTTTGTTTCCTAATAGATATCAGGATAAGAGGGACTCTTCCCTGATCTGAATCAAATAAAAGAAAGATCCAATTCATGGTTTTGCGGTTTCGTAAATCGATTGTCAGCTGACAGCTGACCTAGTGCAACTGACGAGGCTTGGCAAGCCGAAACAGCTGACAATCGAATAACGAAATTACCCTAATACGGGTCGGTCTTAGGATTCTAGATTTCATATTTTTGAGTACATCAACACAAGGATGATTCCATACACAAGAAAAAATGTTCTTATCGATGAATACATCATGTTAATATGTATGAAATTTATTATTGCCATGGCAAACAATCGAGAATGGAGGGAGAGAAAAAATCGAGCTTGCTAGAGCGATTTTTTGCCAAATGACGTGTTGATTGAAAGCGGGGTGCATATTTATCGGTTATGGGAAAGCTATATATAGGTAGCTTTTCATCCCTACAAATGCCTTATTATAAAAACAATTGGACGTTATGATATATAAGGTTCGTCGGTATGAGAACCAACGTGTTTGTCCAATATTACAACCGCGTTATCTGACTTTGGATTTTTTTCTAGGATATTGAAAAGAAATTTTCTCAGGTCATAAGACTTCACTCGAAAAAACTCATTTCGGATATCAAATCCTCATCAGTAACCTGAAGTCCAGTTATTCTTTCAGCCATTCTTCATAATATAAACAATTTTCATCTACCTTTAATATAAATAACTAAAACTTCAACGAACTGACTGACATCTGAGAATTATGATTTGTGAGAGATATACTTCCCATATGACTGATACGAATGATTTTTTTGGAAGGTCCAAGCTCATCAAGATCAAAGTTTATGCAAGTATACTTTTTCAATACATTTCAATTTTCATTTCAATACTGAACATATTGGTAGGTTATATTTTTATATCATAATACATCATATTATTTTATCCGATTTGAGAGATAATGTCAACTATTCTCAATTTCCGAGTATTTTCATTTTTTCATGCTCTCTGTTTGGATGTTCAATAGATATAATTCAATGTTCGACGTGGCAAATAGCAAGAAAAGTAATTGTTTTCTATTGAAAAGGAATATTGTTATCTATAATTATGAACATTTAAAACTGGATATATATATGAATTCGCATAATCTATGTGATGAAAATATCAATTATTTCTCGGTTTATTCAACAGAATCTCTATGTGATGAAAATATCAATTCTTTCTGTTGAATAAACCGAGAAAAAACTTGTTATTTTTATAGACCTTCAATAGCAGATTCGTGATTGTAGGTTTTCTCAATTCAGGATTTCTTTCCACGTTCTATATGATGAATATCAATTTATCATACACCCAAAAACATATTTCGAGGATGAATCAAACTTGATGCAGATATAACAAATAACAAGTGGTTATTGAATGGCAATATCTGAGGTTTTGCCGTTCAATTAGTTCAAGGATATACTCGTATACACAACTACAATAAGTACAACACATGCACGATTGGCTTGTATTCGATATTACGAAAATTATTATACGCTGCATTCCTGGCAAGGTGAGAGCGAAACAATGTCTTTCAGCTGAACTGAAATCAGATTCACGATGCAGCGATCGATAGGCCAGGAGTCGTCGCCAAATCCTGAAAAAATTAATACCAATATTGCTACAGGCCGATTCAATCTTTTTCCGGAATATACAGTGTGTCCCACTTACCATGCTCACCATGGGTATCTTTTTAACGGGGAGAGATACGAGGTCGGTTAAATGCCACCAAATGTGGAGTTCGTCAAGGCTAACTATAATGTGAAAAAATATTTTGATAAAATCTATTCGTTTTTGTTTTATACGCAAAAAACAGATTTTGATCATTTTCATGTCTCCTCCGTAACTTCTTTATTTATGAAAATATTCAAATAGGAATTTCAAATTCTCATGGCAGTTTTTCATAGTGATTTCGAAAAAAATATGAAATTCATACCAACTCTTCTAGAATTTGAGATATCAGCACCAACTTCAGTTTTTCAAATGTAGGTCATAGCTCACTATGACTTAGTTACAAATAACTTTTTTTTCTCTTACAGATGATATGTCGCAGTAACAGTTTTGTGTTGATAACAACGGAATTATCATCATTTAAACAAAAACAAAAAATTGTTTGGAAGCCGACATCTTGAATTTATAAATTTTAACAAAAAATCATGATCTCCGACCTCGAAAACCCCCACTCACCAATTTTGAATAGAATCGGACCAAATCTTGTCCGCCATCTTGGAGCAGCCATTTTTTTTAATTTCAACAAAAATTCCATAATGTATTGTCACCGGAATTAAGAACACCTTCCAAATTTGAAGTTAATCGGTGGTTCTTCATGAATTAGAGAAAAAAAAGAACTCCACTGCATACATTTCTTCTTCTGATCAATTTTTGGTAAGAATTCTTATGCAATCTAAAAGAGAAACTTGAATTGGCGAAGATAGATCGGAAGGTAGGTTGGTAGGTGGAAAAACAGTGGAATTACTTCATCGTTCGATCACCTACTTTATCGCCCGCCGGACTACTTTACCGCCCTCTGAACTCATTTACCGCCCTAGGGTGCTAAAGTGTTACTTTTCGTCCGCGAATCCGGGCGATAAAGTGCCACTTTACGTTCGGTCGTGCATAAAAGACATACAGTTTGTCACCTTTTCCACTTGATTTGACACTTGAGATTTTTTGCTTCAAGCCTCGGACTATAACGAATGTTCTGTATAGGTATATAAATGATTTTTTTCTGTGACGGGAAAAAAGTTTGGCATTTCATCTCTGTTGGCAGGTTATAAAATGTCACTTTTCATAAATTACTTTTTTCCCGTGGGAAAAAAGTGAGTACTTTTTTCCCGGATATATATCACATATATATACTCTGTTAATGGCTTTTGTTGTGCTATAGTTCCGAAAAATGAGTCAATAATACCGTCTCCGAGAAAGAACTGCAAGTCCTTTTATCTTCCATTCGACTTCGCAGTTTCGTATATTACTAAACAACTACTGAATTCGCAATTTTTTGAAATCAAATCACAGAATTGAACTGACAGAAGTGACATCAGATATTTGATTACTTCAAAAGAATGATAAAGATGTCTATAAAACGCAGGTGTCCCTACTGTTAAAAACTTGAAATTTCACGTCGATAATTTTCAGATTTCGAAATAATGTAATATCTTCTCAATATTGATTCCTCCTTCCTTCTGTCACAGAAAAAAATAGTGTATTATACACGGGAAAAATATTAGATTTTAGCTCACGGTTTTTTGTCTCCCTCCGCTACGCGTCGGGAGACAACACAACCTGGAGCTAAAATCTACTGCTTTTTTCCCTTGTATAATAAATAACTATTGTTTCACATGTGTAGGCAAATCGACAAAACAAACCACTGTGGGTTTTGATTTATTAACATGCTGTCTGATGGAATTTACACGAAAAAAATTCAAAGGTGTGTACTCTAATCTATATTGTTTGTCGGCAATGTCGGCATTGTTCGATACTAAAAACTGTTTGTCTTTATTATTATTCCAAGAAACGTTGTTGCTCTTGAAATCTACGAATTATTTAAAAGTAAAATCGTAAAATTTGTTACTTCAGTAATTTTCAACTGACTAAATACAAAGAAGCTCAAATCATCGATACGTATAAAAGAATACTTTGACTCTCATCAGTGTAGGGTAATCTCCAGCTAGCAGTCGGAAGACCGCTGGCTAAGCACTATTTTGATCGAAATGATTGGAATTCAACTGGAGAACATGGAAAAAGTGTTTTTGATATGTCTTGATATATCAAATTTTCATAAAAACCCGTTTTTTAAGTTGGCCAATGCAATTATGCCCTCTAGCGGCTGTCCTGGAAACTTGAAAATAATTTACAGAGATTTTTCTTGGCCACTTTTATCATAAATATTTTTTTCCCGAAACCTGTGCGGCAAATAGTTTCTGAGATACAGCCGGCGTCCTTTCTTAAGTGGTACACCCGGTACAATGTGCGAAATCTTTCCTATGAAATGTCCCAAGACACACTTTCTGGGAACAGTTTCTAATTAAAGTTTCAATAACGTTAGGTACCTAATCGTGGTAAAATGAAAAAACTGTTAATAACTGTAACCACCCATGTTCATCGAGGAAGTAATTTAATTTCGATCCATTGATGATTGTAGAACCAATCGAGATTGTATAAAGATTTCAGTGAAATAAATATAACAGATGGATTGGAGCTCACCATCAATTACTAATATTACTATATTTCCACCATGCATATATGTATATCTATATGAACAAAAAGTGTTTATTGTGATTGGTCGAGCCAACGTAGTGGCCTTGTCTTTGTCTAGATGCTTCAAGATTTCCACCGTTTATTTTGCCGAGTATAGACATTTATAAGTCTGCAGGTTATACAACCAACAATACAACCGTGCATTCAGCGCTGTTAATAAGTAGTGTCTACCCAAGGCTATACCGATCAGTTACTTCAGTTCACTGACGAATACAGAAAGATATGACAGCAGATATTTATAATTTCTGACAGTAGAAAACAGTTTCCTTTTTTATTATTATCGCTTGAAGTGCACGAAAGTGAATTCCTATAATTTTCGAGGAACATCGTGCGTACCCAGGGAGAATAAGAAGAGGAGGTAGAGGTATTCGAATGTTTTAAAACTTTGGGGGATTATAAGTTCTTGGGAATACTTCCTTAGAACTATTGCTTCCATTGTAATTTTTTTTTAAAGGGATATTCTCAGATAAGATTATGAACATAAACAATACATAAAAATATACAGGGTGTCATATGAGTCATGGATCAAGAGAAAAGAAAAAATATTTTTCGACCTGAACGAACCTATTATTATATTATCATGAATTGCTATTTTTGAAAATCTTATCGAAAAGTCTTGGAACAAATCAGACTCTTGATTGGTTTTTAACATGTCGAAATTGGTGTCTTTGGAGTTTTTCGGAGAGAAAAAATATTTTTCGACCTGAGTGTCCGCCACATCTGGAAAACTCTAAAGACAATAATTTTGACATGTTGAAAACGAATCAAGAGTCAGATTTGGTCGAAGACTTTTCGTTAAAATTTTCAAAATCAGCAATTCATGATAATGATATAGTCGTTTGGGTCGAAAAATATTTTTTCTCCCCGAGTGTCCTACAGATCTGAACAAACTCCAATTACACTAATATTGACATGTTAAAAACGAATCGAAAGTCAGATTTGGTCCAAGACTATTCGTTAAAAATTTGAAAAATACCAATTCATGATAATATAGGTTAGTTTTAAGGTCGAAAAATATTTTTTCTTCCCGAGCGACCTACACATCTGAAAAACTCCAAAGACACTAATTTTGACATGTTGAAAACGACTGAGGAATCAGATTTGGTCCAAGACTCTTCGTTAGAATTTTCAAAATTATATAGCGATTCATGATGATATACCTAGGTTAGTTCAGGTCGAAAAATATTTTTTCTTCCCGAGTGTCCCACACATCTGAAAATCTCCAAAGTCACTAATTTTGACATGTTAAAAACGAATCAGGAATCAGATTTGGTCCAAGACTTTTCGTTTAAATTTTCTAAAATAGCAATTCATGATAATATAGGTTAGTTCAGGTCGAAAAATATTTTTTCTTCCCGAGTGTCCGACACATCTGAAAAACTCCAAACACACTAATTTCGACATGTTAAGAACGAATCAGGAATCAGATTTGGTCCAAGACTTTTCGTTGAAATTTTCAAAATTAGCAATTCATGATGATATAGGTTAGTTCAGGTCGAAAAATATTTTTTCTCTCCGAGTGTCCGACACATCTGAAAAACTCCAAACACACTAATTTTGACATGTTAAGAACGAATCAGGAATCAGATTTGGTCCAAGACTTTTCGTTAAAATTTTCAAAATTAGCAATTCATGATGATATAGGTTTGTTCAGGTCGAGAAATATTTTTTCTCCCCGAGTGTCCGACACATCTGAAAAAGTCCAAACACACTGATTTTGACATGTTAAGAACGAATCAGGAATCAGATTTGGTCCAAGACTTTTCGTTAAAATTTTCAAAATTAGCAATTCATGATGATATAGGTTTGTTCAGGTCGAAAAATATTTTTTCTCCCCGAGTGTCCGACACATCTGAAAAACTCCGAAGACACTAATTTTGACATGTTGAAAACGAATCAGGAATCAGATTTGGTCCAAGACTTTTCGTTAAAATTTTCAAAATTAGCAATTCATGATAATATAGGTTTGTTCAGGTCGAGAAATATTTTTTCTCCCCGAGTGTCCGACACATCTGAAAAAGTCCAAACACACTAATTTTGACATGTTAAAAACGAATCAGGAATCAGATTTGGTCCAAGACTTTTCGTTACAATTTTCAAAATTAGCAATTCATGATGATATAGGTTAGTTCAGGTCGAAAAATATTTTTTCTCCCCGAGTGTCCGACACATCTGAAAAACTCCGAAGACCCTAATTTTGACATGTTGAAAACGAATCAGGAATCAGATTTGGTCCAAGACTTTTCGTTAAAATTTTCAAAATTAGCAATTCATGATAATATAGGTTTGTTCAGGTCGAGAAATATTTTTTCTCCCCGAGTGTCCGACACATCTGAAAAAGTCCAAACACACTAATTTTGACATGTTAAAAACGAATCAGGAATCAGATTTGGTCCAAGACTTTTCGTTACAATTTTCAAAATTAGCAATTCATGATAATATAGGTTTGTTCAGGTCGAGAAATATTTTTTCTCCCCGAGTGTCCGACACATCTGAAAAAGTCCAAACACACTAATTTTGACATGTTAAGAACGAATCAGGAATCAGATTTGGTCCAAGACTTTTCGTTAAAATTTTCAAAATTAGCAATTCATGATAATATAGGTTTGTTCAGGTCGAAAAATATTTTTTCTCCCCGAGTGTCCGACACATCTGAAAAACTCCAAACACACTAATTTTGACATGTTAAGAACGAATCAGGAATCAGATTTGGTCCAAGACTTTTCGTTAAAATTTTCAAAATTAGCAATTCATGATGATATAGGTTAGTTCAGGTCGAAAAATATTTTTTCTCCCCGAGTGTCCGACACATCTGAAAAACTCCGAAGACACTAATTTTGACATGTTGAAAACGAATCAGGAATCAGATTTGGTCCAAGACTTTTCGTTAAAATTTTCAAAATTAGCAATTCATGATAATATAGGTTAGTTCAGGTCGAAAAATATTTTTTCTCCCCGAGTGTCCGACACATCTGAAAAAGTCCAAACACACTAATTTTGACATGTTAAAAACGAATCAGGAATCAGATTTGGTCCAAGACTTTTCGTTAAAATTTTCAAAATTAGCAATTCATGATAATATAGGTTTGTTCAGGTCGAGAAATATTTTTTCTCCCCGAGTGTCCGACACATCTGAAAAAGTCCAAACACACTAATTTTGACATGTTAAGAACGAATCAGGAATCAGATTTGGTCCAAGACTTTTCGTTAAAATTTTCAAAATTAGCAATTCATGATGATATAGGTTAGTTCAGGTCGAAAAATATTTTTTCTCCCCGAGTGTCCGACACATCTGAAAAACTCCGAAGACACTAATTTTGACATGTTGAAAACGAATCAGGAATCAGATTTGGTCCAAGACTTTTCGTTAAAATTTTCAAAATTAGCAATTCATGATAATATAGGTTTGTTCAGGTCGAGAAATATTTTTCTCCCCGAGTGTCCGACACATCTGAAAAACTCCGA
The DNA here is from genome assembly GCA_918026855.4 of Phaedon cochleariae. Classification (NCBI taxonomy): domain Eukaryota; kingdom Metazoa; phylum Arthropoda; class Insecta; order Coleoptera; family Chrysomelidae; genus Phaedon; species Phaedon cochleariae. The sequence goes on along the minus strand of OU896715.1, from coordinate 1,969,846 downwards.
AGACACTAATTTTGACATGTTGAAAACGAATCAGGAATCAGATTTGGTCCAAGACTTTTCGTTAAAATTTTCAAAATTAGCAATTCATGATAATATAGGTTTGTTCAGGTCGAGAAATATTTTTCTCCCCGAGTGTCTGACACATCTGAAAAACTCCAAACACACTAATTTTGACATGTTAAGAACGAATCAGGAATCAGATTTGGTCCAAGACTTTTCGTTAAAATTTTCAAAATTAGCAATTCATGATTATATAGGTTAGTTCAGGTCGAAGAATATTTTTTCTCCCCGAGTGTCCCACACATCTGAAAATCTCCAAAGTCACTAATTTTGACATGTTAAAAACGAATCAGGAATCAGATTTGGTCCAAGACTTTTCGTTGAAATTTTCAAAATTAGCAATTCATGATGATATAGGTTAGTTCAGGTCGAAAAATATTTTTTCTCCCCGAGTGTCCGACACATCTGAAAAACTCCAAAGTCACTAATTTTGACATGTTAAAAACGAATCAGGAATCAGATTTGGTCCAAGACTTTTCGTTAAAATTTTCAAAATTAGCAATTCATGATGATATAGGTTAGTTCAGGTCGAAAAATATTTTTTCTCCCCGAGTGTCCCACACATCTGGAAATCTCCAAAGTCACTAATTTTGACATGTTAAAAACGAATCAGGAATCAGATTTGGTCCAAGACTTTTCGTTTAAATTTTCAAAAATAGCAATTCATGATAATATAGGTTAGTTCAGGTCGAAAAATATTTTTTCTCCCCGAGTGTCCGACACATCTGAAAAACTCCAAAGACCCTAATTTTGACATGTTGAAAACGAATCAGGAATCAGATTTGGTCCAAGACTTTTCGTTTAAATTTTCAAAAATAGCAATTCATGATAATATAGGTTAGTTCAGGACGAAATTTTTTTTTTCTCCCCGAGCGTCCTACACACCTGAAAAACTCCAAAGGTACTAATTTCGACATGTTGAAAACGAATCAGGAATCAGATTTGGTCCAAGACTTTTCGTTAAAATTTTCAAAAATAGCAATTCATGATGATATAGGTTAGTTCAGGTCGAAAAATAATTTTTCTCGCCGAGTGTCCGACACATTTAAAAAACTCCAAACACACTAATTTCGACATGTTGAAAACGAATCAGGAATCAGATTTGGTCCAAGACTTTTCGTTAAAATTTTCAAAAATAGCAATTCATGATGATATAGGTTAGTTCAGGTCGAAAAATAATTTTTCTCTCCGAGTGTCCGACACATTTAAAAAACTCCAAACACACTAATTTTGACATGTTGAAAACGAATCAGGAATCAGATTTGGTCCAAGACTTTTCGTTAAAATTTTCAAAAATGGCAATTCATGATAATATATGTTAGTTCAGGACGAAAAATATTTTTTCTTCCCGAGCGTCCTACACACCTGAAAAACTCCAAAGGTACTAATTTCGACATGTAAAAAACGAATCAGGAATCAGATTTGGTCCAAGACTTTTCGTTAAAATTTTCAAAAATGGCAATTCATGATAATATAGGTTCGTTCAGGTCGAAAAATATTTTTTCTCCCCGAGTGTCCCACACATCTGAAAATCTTCGAAGACACTAATTTTGACATGTTAAAAATGAATCGAGAGTCAGATTTGGCCCAAGACTTTTCGTTAAAATTTTCAAAAATAGCAATTCCTGATAATATAGGTTCGTTCAGGTCGAAAAATATTTTTTCTCCCCGAGTGTCCCACACATCTGAAAAAACTCCAACGACACTAATTTTGACATTTTTAAAAACGAATCAAGAGTCAGATTTGGTCCAAGTCTGTCCGTTAAAACAATTTTATAACAACATATACCGTTAGTTTGATCAAAAATGACACCCCTACCACCCCACTCCTCTTGATTCATTAATTATGGAACACCTTGTATAAAGAAATGCATTGAGAATCCGCATCTCATATGTGATGGAAATATCAATTCTTTCTCGATTAATTGTAAAATATTTACTTTCCTGGCTATATGCCACGATTTTTTAATATTATTTGTTTGGAGAGCACATATTTGAACTTCAAGACAATCAGACAAATATTCATGGAATAACTCAACACACCCAATTACATTTTACATTGATTATATTTTATTATATTGTTACATCAATCATCGGGTATAACATGTAGTAATATACGAGAGTATTTTTTTCTATTAGTGAAAGCTACGTATGATTTCCAATAATAATGAAGATATGTAAATTCGCAACACTTTCATTTCCAATTATCCACCCTGATTATGAAAAAAAAATCTACTCATAGGAATGCAAGATTATTAAAAACTAAACATATTTAGGTATAAATAATTAGAAACATCCTTGTGCTATATCGAAATATTGGAATTACTACTACCCTTGGTACCTATACAATTTTTGTTTTCAATATCTAAAAGTGCTGAAATCATGAAGAAACTTCAGTCAACAATGATAGATACATAAAGAACATTTTCTAGCAAATCAGAGTTTCTCTTTCTTCATAGGAACTGTTGACTTAACAGAAAGTGGACAAACGAATAATAACGAATGGAATCCAATTCCAATTCCGCAATTGAGAAACATTTTCTATATTAGAGATAATCTCTGATTAGACTCAAGTGATCTTGTTCTTCCTATGATATTTTTTTACTCATTGGAAATCCAAGCATAATTTTCTAGTGATTTTTCACAAAATCATATTCTACGGGAAAAACAACATCCACGTTGAATGAAAAACGGGCACCACAAAATTGTGATTTGTATTTCACACCATTAGACTAGTTCGTATGTGTCTGCTAAACCTGCTGAAATCAATTTTCAAACTCCCTTTTATTACGTTTACCTGTATGTATGTATACCGGGTGTCCCATTAAGCCTATCGACCGGCTTTATCTCAGAAACTATTGGTCCCACAGTTTTAGGAAAAAAACTATCTTGTGTAAAGCAGTCAAGAAAAATTCAACTAAAATAGTTTCAAGTTCCTAAAATGACAGCTAGGTGGCGTTATACAGATTGAAAATTTAAAAACTCATTTTTCTTGAAGAAGTCAAATACAAACGTAGGTATTTTTTAAAGTATTCTGCATATCCTAGTCAATACCTAAAACTTTTGTATAACACTTTTTGTTCTAACTCTTCAAACAACGACAACAAAAACAAAAGAAAAACGGTATACAAAAATCACCATAACTTCGGTTTGTCTTATCCGATTCAAATAAACTTTTGATCGTTTGATAGGTAATTCAAGGTAGAATAAGAATACGATTTTAAATATTCTGGCAAATTCCTCAACAAACCACCAGATGTCGCTTTTTGTAATTGTCACCAATTATTGATGATTTCTTAAAAATTTTAAATGTAATGACATATTTTTTAATAAAGTGTCTTATTCTGCAATAGATTTAGAAAAGAATGCCGCAAACCGGAAGTCTCTAGTGTATTTTAAACAAAAGTTATGAATAAAAATGTGTTTATAAGATTACGAGCGTAATAAATGCATATTTTTTCAATATCAAGAAGGCTATAAATACAAAATAAATGGCAAATCTGTCAAGGAGATGATGAAATCTGTCAACATTTTGCCGTTGAACAATCTTATGCTAAGATTTTAGTGTTTAATTATCAAAAAACCTTTTTTTGTTAAATAATGTCTTACACTGTTGCAGAAGCATATTATGATATGCTTGCAATATTTTTTCGAAGTTTTGAAAATCCAGTGATTGCCTCGCGAGAATACAGTTTGGTATATCCAGAACGAAGGCCACATTCCCGAATGGTATTTCTTCGCCTGTCTCGACGCTTAAGGGAAACCGGAAGTGTTTTGCCAATACCACCGACCAATAGACGTCGAAAAGCAAGAAACGAAGATAACATAATTAATGTTCTTGCTTACGTTGAAGCACATCCTCACTCCAGTATCAGAGACATGTCAAGAGATTTGGGTGTATCAAGATCAACAATCCAACGTATTTTAAAAGATCACAAAATGCATCCGTATCATGTTCAACTGCATCAAGCACTGACAGCTTTAGATTTTGACAGAAGGCTGGAATTCTGCGAATGGATGCGTAATATGTTAACAGAAAATCCAAATTTTTTGTCCAGTATTTTATGGACCGATGAGGCAACGTTCACCAGTACCGGTAAGGTAAATTTGCATAACAGCCATTACTGGGCGGAAAATAACCCACACTGGATGATTGAAATTGATCAACAACATAAATTCTCTGTTAATGTTTGGTGCGGTATTATCGAGGGCAAAATTATTACGTACATTTTCGAAGAAAATTTAAATGGGGCAAGATATTTGGACTTTTTAGTCAACCACTTACCAGCTTTATTAGAAGATGTTTCTTTGGAAACCCTCAGGAACATGTGGTTTCAACATGACGGTTGTCCGGCGCATTATGCTCGCAATGTAAGGGAGTATTTGGATAACCAGTTTCCTGCTAGATGGATTGGAAGGGGTGGTCCATTTGCTTGGCCACCTAGGTCTCCCGATTTAACTGTCTTAGACTTTTACTTATGGGGAAGAGTAAAAGATGCAGTTTATACGACTAGACCAACAACGCGAGAAGACATGATTTTGCGCATACAAAATGCAATACAGTCAATTTCTGTAGCAGAGATAGAAACTGCTGTATCATCGACCCGACGAAGATTTGATATGTGTATTGAAAATAATGGCGGCCATTTTGAACATCTCAAATGAAAACTTATAGCCTCAAGCAGTAGGTAGGTACCCAAGTTATTTGTTTTGTATCTAGCCTTTAATTTGTTTGTCCTTTTCATTTATAAGATTGTAATAAAAAAACAACATTTTAAAACTTTATCACTCTTTTTAACTCATAATCAGATTCAAATTTCCTCCTGACAGTGAACTTATTGTCACATTTTAATTTTGAAATTATTTTAAAAATATCTGACTACCGGTTTGCACCCGTGTTTTGTTAGGCTCAGCATTGGAATATTTGGTTTCAGCATGCTCGCCATGTTATAATTGTTATTTACAATTCAAGTTACAAGTACATTAGGATTTCACCGGACGATTCTGTGTATGACGAGTTTGACACAAAAAAAGTATTATTCTGACATTCTTGAAATGGACAATTATTTTGTATTTATAGCCTTCTTGATATTGAAAAAATATGCATTTATTACGCTCGTAATCTTATAAACACATTTTTATTCATAACTTTTGTTTAAAAAACACTAGAGACTTCCGGTTTGCGGCATTCTTTTCTAAATCTATTGCAGAATATGACACTTTATTAAAAAATATGTCATTACATTTGAAATTTTTAAGAAATCATCAATAATTGGTGACAATTACAAAAAGCGACATCTGGTGGTTTGTTGAGGAATTTGCCAGAATATTTAAAATTGTATTCTTATTCTACCTTAAATTACCTATCAAACGATCAAAAGTTTATTCGAATGGGATAAGACAAACCGAAGTTATGGTGATTTTTGTATACCGTTTTTCTTTTGTTTTTGTTGTCGTTGTTTGAAGAGTTAGAACAAAAAGTGTTATACAAAAGTTTTAGGTATTGACTAGGATATGCAGAATACTTTAAAAAATACCTATACGTTTGTATTTGACTTCTTCAAGAAAAAGGAGTTTTTAAATTTTCAATCTGTATTACGCCACCTAGCGGTCATTTTAGGAACTTAAAACTATTTTAGTTGAATTTTTCTTGACTGCTTTACATAAGATAGTTTTTTTCCTAAAACTGTGGGACCAATAGTTTCTGGGATGAAGCCGGTCGATAGGCTTAATGGGACACCCGGTATATGTATGTAACCGACTTCTTTGGATTCGATTTTGACCCACTCAAACGGGCCGATTTATTTCAAATTTGGCAGGTGTATATAATTTTGGTGGCAATTCCAGAAAAAAACAAAATAGCGGCTGCAAAATGGCGGACAAATTTCGTAAATAAAACTGGTATCTGGGGGTTTTAGAGGTCGGAGATTATGATTCTTTCTTCAAAATTGGTGAATTCAAGATGGCGGATACAACATGGCGGACGAGCATTGTAATTATGGTCCGATCTACTCGAAATTTGTATCTGGGGTTTAAGGGATCGGAGATGATGATTTTGTCGTCAAAATTTGAAAATTTAATATGGCGGCTCAGATATGGCGGACGAGTTTTGAAATCATCATCCAAATCGATTCAAAATTCATATCAGGCGGTTTTCAGGATCGGACATAATGATTCTTTCATCAAAATTTGAAAATTCAAGATGGCAGATCCAATATGGCGGACGTGTACGGTAATTATGATCAGATTCGATTCAACATTTTTAATTGGGAGTTTTGGGATCGGAAATTATGATTATTCTGTCAAAATTAGTAAATTCAAGATGACGCATTTAATATGGCCGAAGAATTTTGTAATTAGTATCCGAATTCATTCAAAATTTGTATCTGGGAGTTTTGGGGATCGGATATCATGATTTCTTCGTCAACATTGTAAATTTCAAGATGGTGGATCCAATATGGTGGACGAGTTCTGTAATTATATCATCCGACTCTATTCAAAATTAGTATTTGGGGGTTTTGGGGTCGGAGATCACGATGCTTTCGTCAAATTTGAAAAATTCATTATGGGGAATACAATATGGCGGACGGGTTCTGTAATCATGATCCGATCATATTAAAAATTAGTATCTGGTGGATTTCGGGGTAGGAGATTATGATTCTTTCGTCAAAATTGGTAAATTCAAGATGGCGGATCCAATATGGCGGACGAGTTTTGTAATTAATATCCGAATCCATTCAAAAATACGTTTTTCTAGTTAGCTGAACTAAAAAATGCAAAATAAATGATAGTTCGAAAAACTAAAGGACCAGCCTTTTATACACAGCAAAACTAAAAAGAGATAGAAAATAAGATAATAAATTTTATGAATACATACAACAAAAAATGTACACACTTTTATTATTTTATTTTCTACCCCTCTTTAGTTTTGCTATTTATAAAAGGGTGCTCCTTCAGTTTTTTTAACTACTATTTTTTGTATATAACCATCTCTGTTCACATAGTGGGATGAACAGAAATAACCATGGAAGAGAAAACAACTTCAGCAGATTCATGACTAGGTAACAATTGAAATAGAGAGGGCAGGCATCAAAAGTGACCCGCCCTGTATACAACCGGTATAATAAAAGTTGACATAGAGCAGGTTCTACTTACATGCATGGGAAATAACACAAATCATCATCATCACATCACTATTCCTGATTTTTGCAAAAAGATGTTTTGCTGTAAAAACGAGAATGTTCAGTGGAATGCAGAATTGTTGAATTCAGTTTTATTGCAGTCAGTATAAACGGAATCCAATTATATTTGATAATTGGATGCATTTCACATAGTTCGTGAGTGAATAGAATTCATTTCCAATCTAATAAACGGCTCAACGAATGCAATGACTTTTACCATTCAATGCATTATTATTATGCGTGGTTGTAAGTCGGCTCGGGTATTTTTCCATCATGCTGGAAGACAGCTAGAGTCCAACCAATCCCCAAAAAAGAGAACAAAAACCTGCCCAACAACTACAGGCCCATTTCCCTATTATCAGTAATCTCCAAAGTGATGGAGAAAACCATCAATATTGAGCTTATCAAATATCTGGAGAGCTCAGGAATCATCAATGATAGACAATACGGCTTTCGCCACCGAAGATCTACTGGATATCTACTTGCCTACGTCACCCATTTATGGCAAGCTTCATTAGAAAAACACGGGGAATCTCTAGCTGTCGCGTTGGACATATCGAAAACATTCGACCGTGTTTGGCACGAAGGACTCCTCTACAAACTATCATTATACGGCTTACCACCTCAGCTATGCCATCTCTTATCGAGTTTTCTTTCAGGCAGACCGCTTCACGTGGTGGTGGACGGTGTATCGTCTGATACCATTGGCCTCAATTCCGGCGTTCCACAAGGATCAATTTTGGCACCAACATTATTCCTGCTTCATATCAATGATCTGTTGGGAGTAACAACTTGCCCCATCGACAGCTTTGCAGATGATAGTACCCTCCATACTGCGTTATTCTCTTCCAGAATTCCCATTTCTTCCCAGGAAACTAAGAACTCACGGCGCAGGCAGGTCAATGCTGTCAATGAAGACCTTGCTGAAATCACAGCCTGGGGAATCAACAACCTAGTTGAATTCAACGCCACCAAAACTCAAGCCTGTATTTTCTCTAGAAAGGCGGAACTCAGTATACTCGATATTGTAATGTCTGGCACCACCATCCCCTCCAAGCCCACCATATCTATGCTCGGTATTTCCATCAGCAACACTCTTTCATGGGATAATTATGTCAGATCCATCGCAAAAGCTGCTTCACAAAAACTGGGATTCTTGTTCCGTGCGAAAAGCTACTTTACACCGCAACAGCTTCTCATGATCTACAAAGCGCAGATACGGCCTGTTCTAGAATACTGTTCCCACATATAGGGTTCAGCACCAAAACATACGCTGATGCTCTTAGATTCCATCCAGAGAAGAGCCATTCGCCTGGTGGGTGACGCCACACTCATGCACTCACTCTTTGACATCATTGGAACACCGTAGAAAGGTCGGCGACCTTTCACTTTTCTATCGATACTTCCACGAGAAATGTTCTTCGGAAATCTCTGCTATCATCCCTTCACTAGCAATAACAGTCAGACGAACTAGACAAGCCCAGTCAGCACATCCTTTCGTTGTCAACCTCGAAAGATGTCGAACAGCACTTTATCAAAACTCCTTCATCCATAGAACGGCTAGGCTCTGGAATTCATTTCCTGAGGAAGTATTCCCAGCAACATATAATCTCCAGAAGTTCAAAAAAAATTCCAATACCTACCTCCTGTCCCTATCCTTCCTAGGAACGCACGATGTTCTTTGAACATTATAGGGATTTCCTTTCATGCGCTCCAAGCGATGAAAAAAAGTAGAATGAAGCGGTAACTTTTCTCTGTAAGTATAAACAAAATTCTCGAGTAGATTTCTATGTCCTCCTCCTGCACATTCATAATTCTCCAGCCAAAATAGATCGGATTCAAATCAGGTCTGCTACGAGGCCAAACTAAAATAATTATTCGATCCAATAAAAGTGAGGATATCACGGTCGACAAGTCATTCCAATGTTTATCTCTCTTTTGCAATACCCAATGAACTGAAAGAAAGTTCAATTCCTAACCACTGTTACGTGAAAATAACAATGTTTCTGATGATTATTTTTGCGCAACAATGGAGAATTGAAGAACACACCTCTCTTTCTCTGTATGAAGACTGAAAAAAGAGTATACAAAAGGCAACAAACAAAAGAAAAACGTTACAAAACTCATTTGCATGATAACCATGATTGTGTATTATGTATAGAACAGGTATGCAACAAAATTTCATCAAGTGGCAAATATAATTAGTGGTGATTGTCGATATAATGGAAATAGTTTTAGTAATTCGTCATGATGTATTCTTTGAAGCATTTTTCATACATTGCACAGTATTGATCAGTTTTTTCATATACTAGACACAGACACAAAAGTGGAGTAAACACTTCAGAATCCCTTTATTTTACACCCTAAAATGAACACTTCATCGTTTATCAACCTCGAAAGATGTCGAACAGCACTTTATCATAACTCCTTCATCCATATAGAACGGCTAGGCTCTGGAATTCATTGCCTGCGGAAGTATTCCCAACAACATATAATCTCCGTAAGTTAAAAAAAAATACCAATACCTACCTCCTGTCCCTATCCTCCCTAGGAACGCACGATATTCTTGGAACATTATAGGGATTTCCTTTCGTGCGCTCCAAGGGATAAAAAAAAATTAATTCAACATTCTTTTAATTGCCTCGGCAGTTACTTGATGAAAATCTATGGCAGATATAAAGATTTCCACATGTTTCGGTAGCTTCATCAGGTGATATACTGGTACAATGAACTAAACCAACCTTGGCTTGCCTAACTTCTATATATTCTACCTTCCCAACCTGCTTTGATAAACCTTCATTTTCGGAAAATAGGCACAACATCTACATTAAAATACCATTTTCTACGACTAGAATTCCGAAATGATCATCAAAACTGTATGGTTATCTTCTAATATATGGTTGGTGTATGTTGAATTTGTTTTCTTCTCCAAAACATTCATCTTATGTTCATGAATGCGCTGATTGAACGTACGACCTGTCTGACCGATATATACCTTAGGACAAGATCCGCAGCTGAGTTTTTATACCCCTAATTTTTCGAATTCAGAAGTTTTGATAAACCTTCCCAACGTGTTACTCTACATAAACAGGACTTAAAAGTAGCATATAACTGTTGTGAAATACAGTGTGTCTCACTGTAATAAAGATGGCGTCACTTTCGGAAAAACCGGAACTCTCACAATAACGAAAATATTTTAATGCATTCTTCATGTCTCCTTCACAATTTTCAGAATCGTCATGCAACATTTATTTCTCAATACATAAATCACGTAAGCTCATAATGATTTACCCTGTATAAACTATACACGCGCCTGACCACTGACTCACAACTTTCTTTTTAACCTGAAACTGGGTAGTTCCCATGGATTTGGGTTGAAAAATTGAGTTATTCATATCCACTCTCCTAAAGATAGACTCTGGCTATATATAAGATCACGAGATTATGTGGAACAATCGATATGGTAACTGACGTCTATATATAGTCACGATTTAGCACCAAGATCTTGAGATAAGTACAAGGACGTATAGAAATGTCTATCGATTCAAGAAAAACTGGGACCTACGACTCAAGTGGAAACCGAACCACTGTCTCAATCAGTTTCATGCCACATTTTTTCTACAAGCGTAGGAAATTGATTGATTTGTTCAATCAATCATTCCGGCAAATAGGAACAACTAACAATAGTGATATATTTTATATCTTCTAATAATTAGTGATATATCTATTGTGTGTACCGTTTGAAGCATTATGTAGGCAAGGTTATTGCGGAAGCCAGCATACACATGGTGTTTGGCCTCTAGGTTTCAGACATTTGTAGGAATTGAGCCGAAAATACTTCTTCACACTAACTAATTTGTGTTCCGAAATCGTCGATATTATTTAATGTCAAATCTCAGAGTTCTTCTCGACGACAGGCTCCAAAAACACCAAAAATCGCAGCAACTTTCTGCATTAGATATATTTCATCTGGGGCTTCTGCGAGAAATTTGTCGATTTGTCCTCTTGTCAATATACTTTTGACTTTTTCGGTCGATATCCTTCACCCTTTCGCTTCAAAAAAGCCACAAGCTTGTGATATCTGCTTATGTCATGATCATTTATGTTCATCATCGACTTCAACATAGAGTAATTCGATCTGATGACACCATTTCAAGAAACGTTCGTATGAAAACGCGTACTGTCGCTTTGACTTACTAGGCAATAATTCGAAAACAGCTTTATTGGCAGCTTCTTCAATTTGCGGCGGAAGAAATTCATTTTCTTGGGCGCTTTCCATCGAGGAACGAAGAAACGAGAAAGAATAATCCGTGATTTATTGACTTTAGTTGTCAAGAAAGATAAATCAACGAATTCAGTTTTTGTTTACCTTGGTTACTTGTTTCATGAATAGATTTACTAAATACTGCAACAAAAAAACCTAAAATTTTTACATTGTGTCACCCACCACTGATATTTTGCGAGAATATTATATAAAGGTTTTCCCGCACTTCCCAAACTAAATTGCGTGCTGGTATATAGGGTGAATCAAGCACGCTTGTAGAAAAATTGATTTATTGCATTCGTTCATGAAGAATGTCAAGCACATTATACCTGCTGTCACTTTCGAAATGTACCCAGCAATGATGATGACAAATCGCTCATACAAGCGAGAACATAAAAACAGCCATTTTGTAGGTATTTGCATATTCAAATAGGCAGCAATTTTGCGTAGTTTGCATATGGGATGGCGATCATTATGATTGCTATGGCATCGTGTTGTTGATAGAATGCAAAATGGTGCTATTATCATATCCGAAGAATATCTACAGAAGCCTTGGAATATTCATTCATTCATCTTTTAATTTCTCGAAAATAAACGACTTCGAACTGTGATCTGATAATATTATGTTCCTATAAGAACTAATAATGCATGTTTCAAAATAGTATTAGATTGACCTATTTCTTTGAAACAACTACACATAGGAACCTGATGATCAATTTTTTCATTGATTTGTCCTTCTTTCTACAATTAGGAGCATTATGAGATATGGTACACATAAATTAATATACCTATTTGTTTTGAAAGTCACCACAGATTTCCGCAAATATGTTCGAAACATTTACATTTAGGCATGCAAAATTTTTGGGCATCGATAGCAACTGTTGTAAGAAAATTCCTGTTCAAGCAAAATATCAAGGAAAAAAATATAGTCACATACATCATAAAGTCGGCATCATATGGGAAAAACTTTTATTATTGACTTATTTTGGAATTCTAGTTGGACGTTAGGTTTTACTTCGAAAAAGATGAAAAATGGCCTACTCAATCGGGGTCACGTGACTTTCGCTACATGTCAAAAGTGAAATTTTTTCAAATTAATCGCTGAAAGTAGGCTTATTTGTTCGAATATCGAAAAAGTTTACTTGAAGAGGTTGTTTCTATTTCAATTTTACACATGCTTCCCAAATTTGATCTTTCTATTGCAACTTTTGGATTTCGATTTTTTTTTTAAATTTTCGAAATTTTTGTAATATTTGAAAAATTGTTAATTCCACGAAACTACTTCATACCAGTAGCTTTTTCATGCTACTTACTTTCAATTACTTATTATCACTGATTATGGACAGAAATATGATTTTCTTCAGAAAATGATAATACCCGCTTCCAAATTCTGTTATGTTTGATGCAAAGTTGATAATATATCGTCAAGCATTTAGAAACGAAATTCATTCAAACTGATCTTTTCAGTACTGAAAAAATAAATTTGAATGAATTTCTAAATGCTTGATTCAAACATAACAGAATTTTTATGTTACGTTTGCATCAAACATAACAGAATTTTGAAGAGGAGATTATCATTTTCTGAAGAAAATCATATTTTCGTCGATAATTAGTGATAATTAGTAATTGAAAGTTAGTAACGTGATGAAGCTACTGGTATGAAGTAGTTTTATCGAATTTACAATTTTTTTAATATTACAGAAATTTCGAAAATTTTTAAAAAATATCGAAATCTAATAAATGTAATAGAAAGATAAAATCCGAGTCACATATGTAAAATCCAAATAGAAACAACTTTTTCAAGTAAACTTTTTCGATATTCGAACAAATAAGCCTACTTTCAGCGATTAATTTGAAAAAATGTCACTTCTGACATGTAGCGAAAGTCACGTGACCCCGATTGAGTAGGCCATTTTTCATCTTTTTTGAAGCAAAACTTGACGTCCAACTCGAATTTCAAAATAAGTCATTAATACAAGTTTTTCCCATATATTATGATGCCGACTTTATGAATGACACTGTATAGGACCGAACTACGCGATCACTGGCAACAATGAGTTTTTCCTATCAAGCAATTTCCGAATGAAATACATCATGTGTTTTTCGTACATACCCTGTAAATCATTAGAATACATTTCAGAAATTTCATTGAATGGAAGCTTTCAGCTCAAATTGAGGTGTATAAAGGATCAAAAATAATGTATACCAGTTCACTCTCCTGACTCTCCCTGTATTTGATAAATTCCCAGGTTTCTACATAAATTCACGAAATAATCATATAGCATATATTACTCGTTCAATGAATCATGGCTTGTTGAAGATATTGCATATACCCTACGCTATAACTTATGAAAAAGAAATGAAAGATTATTAATATTTTAATAAAAATCATACGTTATGAATCGTCGATCGACAATGATAGATTTTCCACTCTACATTGACAACTCTCATTTTATCCTTCATATCCTGAAATCACTTTCACCATTGCCAATATAATGGTTAATCATTAAATAAATAATTTCAACTTGAACATGTCCATATATGTATACGTCACATCCTTTTATGTTCATTATTAGATTTTACTGGAAAAGAAACCTGCGAATAGAAATCTGCATATTGAAAATAAAAGTATGGCAAAAATCACTGCCTCTTGATGGCTTGTAGCCGACAATAGAATATTATTAGTTGTTTTCTATTGAATAAACTGAAAAAGAGTAAATATTCTCATCACATAGAGAATGCGAATTCTCAATGTATTGCTTTATATAAATATATATCCATTTTTGTATGTTCATAATTTATCTGAGAATATTCCTTTTCAACATTATTATACAAGTTTTATAAGACACTATTTTTTGTTTTTCAGTCTTATAAAACATTTGTAATGAACTATTTTTTCTATTTTGCATTCATTTGTAATCTAATTTGAAAAATCTCATCAACAAAAACATCGAATATTAGAGAGATACGAAGTAAGTATAGTTGGTAACAATAAAAAACATTTGAATTATTCCAGTGATATAATTTGAAATTGTTGGTCTACTGAAAATCTGAATTTTCTATTTTGAGAAAGACTGAAGAGGCAAACTTAACTTGCCCCCTCTTGAGGGTTTTAATATTTCCATGAAAAATCGTTTCTTTATTCATTACTCAAATGTCTTCTCATCAATTTCAATGAAACTTGGTGATTTTGTTAAAAGTAAGTAACATAGAGCTTCTTTTGGAGCAATTGAATTCAAATTAATATTTCCAGTGGCGTCACAGTGGAATAATTTATCGATATTTATGGTGAATATCATTGTACGCCACTGGTTTTTCCAGTTCCATAGTCTTATTAGATTCAACAATTGAAATAACCTGAAATAACAACTCTCTTCTCCTTTTTGTTACTTTTGTATCTCGCTTAGATTTTGGGGAAACAATGAAAATTCAATTTGACTCCAAATTTTAATGTAGTTGCTCTCAAAACATCCATTCAGATTTTTTTTATCGCTTGGAGCACACGAAAAGGAATCCCTATAATGTTCAAAGAACATCGTGCGTTCCTAGGGAGGATAGGGATAGGAGGTAGGTATTGGGGAATTTTTTTTGAACTTCTGGAGAATATATGTTGTTGGGAATACTTCCTCAGGCAATGAATTCCAGAGCCTAGCTGTTCTATGGATGAAGGAGTTTTGATAATGTGCTGTTCGACATCTTTCGAGGTTGACAACGAAAGGATGTGCTGACTGGGCTTGTCTAGTTTGTCTGACTGGTATTGCTAGTGAAGGGATGATAGCAGAGATTTCTGAAGAACATTTCCCGTGGAAGTATCGATAGAAAAGTGAAAGGTCGCCGACCTTTCTACGGTGTTCCAATGATGTCAAAGAGTGAGTGAGTGTGGCGTCACCCACCAGGCGGATGGCTCTTCTCTGGATGGAATCTAAGAGCATCAGCGTATGTTTTGGTGCTGAACCCCATATGTGGGAACAATATTCTAGAACAGGCCGTTTCTGCGCTTTGTAGATCATGAGGAGCTGTTGAGGTGTAAAGTAGCTTTTCGAACGGAACAAGAATCCGAGTTTTTGTGAAGCAGCTTTTGCGATGGATCTGACATGATTATCCCATGAAAGCGTGTTGCTGATGGAAATACCGAGCATAGATATGGTGGGCTTGGTGGGGATGGTGGTGCCAGACATTACAATATCGAGCATACCTACTGAGTTCCGCCTTTCTAGAGAAAAGAGATTAGTCAACAACGTCAACAAGAATCGTTCTGAAATTTCGGGACTTTGTCAGTCTCAAATCATACTGAATTTTGGCAATATGAAAGCTTATACAGAGGGGTGATGAAAGAGAATAATTGATACTTCCAACTTCAACATCTGGTATCTCATGAACGAAGCAAGTTAGGATACCACATGTTTATATGAACTTTATTTTCCAAAATATATCACAAGCAATCACCCCCTGAAGTTTGTCGAACACCCTGTATAAATACTGAAACCTCGTGGAACATAAACTTCGCATCACCATCTTTTGAATCTCTAAAGCATTAGAATATTGGTGGACGATGTCTAAAGCACAATGTGAGATAAACTGTATTTTTTATAAACATCTGTTGAATCGGTACCTCAACATCTGTTATCTTAAATCAAATTGGTTAAATCATGTGGATACATGAATCTTTCATGATCCCGGATTTGGCAACCACAGAAAAAACATGGTGAATTTGTTATCGAAGATGATTTATCTACCACAACATATCCTATAATTATCTAAGTTCTAGCTTTGAAGGTTCGTAAGTGGCCTTGACCTTATGAAAAACAGCCACTAAATGAATCCGATTTGACTCCTCTCGACTATTCTCCGATCGGTTATGATGTGATAGAAAAAATAAAGATCATACGATGATTACATATGGAATTCCTCTTCGCAAAGTGTACTGGTAATTCTGCACATGAAGCTCTGATAGGTAATAATTTCTTCTAATAGGTTTGCCAAATGAGAAACTGCAAGATAGCGAAATAATCCATTATCACGTCTATCTCGGTAAATAATTGTAAATAATACCTGCTTCGCAATTTCCTTTAATCAATTTCAATTTAGATAAAATATCACTGCGAAGATCCAACAGTATATACCGCTACTCGATTTTTCTCTTTTTTTGTTTCTTCTAACGTTGGTAATCATCAAATCAAAAGTGAAGAAATAACGGAATTCTTGTAATAGTATATGCAAAGAAATGCTCAGCTCTGTGTGCTAATTTAATATTATTGAAGCAACAATTATACAGTGGTGTACATTCCGTACCTATATTTAAACAGCTTCTACAGGCAGTGGCGTAATTATAACGTTCGAGGCCCGTGGCAAATTCATAAGATGGCCCCCCTCCAATATAAAGAAGCTGTACCAACAATAATCGTATTTTTTATTTTATAATAATTACCTCCTTATATCACACTTGTTCGCCATTTTGTTTTTCGAGAATAATTAGTTGAGAAATGGTTGTTTCTTCGATTCTATTATAATTTTTCATAATCAAACTCTCAATCAATTTCACACTTCACGTAGTCATGATGATTTCATTTCATTGGTTTCTCGTCTTTTCACTTCACATTATCAAATTTGTTAAGTATTAACAATTTTTCTTTGTACATCAACTTTATTAGTACTATGACTGATGATGATCATTTGAATGGTCGAAACATGTCTCAGTCGAGAGTAATTAAGTAGAATTAACTGTACAGTCGTCTTCAGAGATCATGTCGCACATGGACGGTGTCAGCTCCCTTGATCACCGCTGCAATAAGAGCGCTCATACCGTCCAACTGCGACATGTTCGTTGAAGACGACTGTACATTCCGTCAGTAAACTTGTGGAGACGACTTTGAGTTTTTTCTCGTTAATAATTATTTATTCACTTTTACCTGTAAGAGTTTCATGAAAAATCACTACGTGAAGTAAGTGAATTCAAATATAATCATAATTGAGTATATCTAAGTACTTGATTTTCTAATAATTCACTTCAAATTGTAGGTAGGTACCTAATTTAAAGCGAAAATTCAACTGAAATCACAATTCTTGTAGTTTGAGTACCTACACAATTTTGATTATTGAAATTTCTTCCTTCGGACTCCCTCTTCAGCAAAAACGTTTTCATCAATTTATGATTTGAAAATGATTGCTTGGCAATAGCCGTGGAATGGCTGGAATGGAATGATACTTTAATATTGATAAGTCAGCAAGTTCTCTTATAGAACGTCTCTATTTCGTATCTGAAAGAGGCTCGAAAACTGAGAATTTCCTTGGAAAACGAGATGGATATATCTTTTTGATATGATTGGACATCAAATGCTGAAGTATTATCACTTATAATATCACGAGAGCTCCAATTATTTCCGGAAATTTTCTCGAGAACACAAATTTTCGGAATATTCGTGTTCGAGAAAAAAATTCCCGGATATTAATTGAAGCTAAAGTGGTATTCGGTAAGAAAATTTCTCACTGAAATATTATATTGCAAGCATACCTACATAATATAATATGGTAAACTGTTGATAAATGATTTTTCTTTATTGACTTATAGCATGATCTCGAAATAGAAATAATCTGAAGTTGAATGTAAACGTCATTTAACCTATAAACGTCAGAAAATTTCCAGTGTAATTTCATGCTCCGTGCCCCAAGGGGGAGGAAAAAATTTCCAAAAAATTTGTCTAGCTGCCGTGGTAACGATGCGGAATATAGGCTAGGCTCTGGATTTCATTGCCTGAGGAAGTATTCCCAACAACATATAATCTCCAGAAGTTAAAAAAAATTCCAATACCTACCTCCTGTCCCTATCCTCCTTAGGAACGCACGATGTTCTTTAAACATTATAGGGATTTCCTTTCGTGCGCTCCAAGCGATAAAAAAAATGTTTGGTGTGAAATTTACGCTGTAATTTACTACAAACGAATTATTGGTATGATACCAAATAATTCGCTAGAATTGAGCATTGATATTGGTTGAAACAACAAAAACGTCACATTATGACATGTGAAAAAAATAATCCTAAAAGCTTTGAAAATTTTGCATCAAGATGCATGGTTATCGAAAGAACCAGCTAGCTTAGATAGATAGATAATTTATTGATCTTTTAGGTGTACAGATGTGATACAAATAAGACAAGTCAAGCTTCGAAAAAAATGAGGTACAGATAAAAATCTCAAGTATTAGAAACATATTGAAAAAGTTGCACAAATACAGACATATTAAAAAAAAGTATTTAAAAAATATACATATATGTAAATTGCCTATACTTGATAAAAAAAAAATACACAAGATACACAATATCATTATTGAGCACCAGACCTCAGGGCAGCCATATATTCTTCTATGGAGTAGAGGGCATTCGAAATTAAGAAATCTTTCAAATGTTTTTTAAAGTTGTATGGATTAAGATTTTTTACACATACAGGGAGTGCATTGTAGAGATTCACATCCAGAGAATTTTTGCTAGATTTATGCAATCTGAATCTGTTTGGCCTAATCAATTGACAGCTCCTGATGCGATAATCGTGAAAGTCAGAATTTTTTCCGTAATCTTCTTCATTTTTATGAATATCCAACAAAAGTTGGTATATGTAAATAGATGGTAGCGTCATGATTTTTAGGGATTTAAAGAATGGTTTACATGAATCAGCGTAGCCAGCACCAGCGATAATTCTTATTGCTTTCTTTTGAAGAATAAATATTCCAATGGCTTTTGTGCTATTGCCCCATAAAATTGTTCCATATGAAATTTGGGAGTGGAAGAATGCATAATATGCTGATAGCAGTGCCTGAACGCCAATAATATTCTTCAGTTTTCGGAGAAGGAATATATCGGGTGGCTACGGAAGTATTGCCTACGGAATATCTCAGTTATTGTATGAAGTAGGTTTGTGAAATTTGGAGCGTCGATATAATTACATAAGAGCTAGAATTTGAGCATATTGACATGTCAAAGTTAGCTTCCGGTCTGACCGGAAGTAATATCAACTTTCTTATTTCAAAGGGAAACCCTTCTTTTTTTTCATTTCGCTTTATTCAGCATTCAATTCCCTTTCTAATGACATATCATAAGTTTGTATCTAACCAGAAACTAGATCAGAAAAAAATTATTATTGAAATTCACCGAGTAGGCCGTGGAAGCAAAATGAAAGCCAAAAATTGAAAAGTTGGCTATGGAAACCATACGTCACTTGATAACAGTTGCTACTACTGTGATATTTCATTTTCATTCGTCGGCGTTATAAAAAGCCGCCAAAAAAAATATTGGAAAAATTGTGAAAAAAACAATACTCTGTAGGTCCATAACTTAAATAGGAACATACAACTTTTTCTTGTCTGTACTATTCAGCATAACCATTCCTTTCTAATGATATAATAGAAAGTCATTTTTTGAAATGAAATACGCTTCCACGGCCTACTCGGTGAATTTCAATAATAATTTTTTTCTTATCTAGTTTCTGGTTAGATACCAACTTGTGATATGTCATTAGAAAGGGAATTGAATGTTGATTAAAGCGAAAAGAAAAAAAATAGGGTTTCCATTTAAAATAAGAAAGTTGATGTTACTTCCGGTCAGACCGGAAGTTAACTTCGACATGTCAATATGCTCAAATTCTAGCTCTTATGTCATTATATCGACGCTCCAAATTTCACAAACCTACTTCATTCAATAACTGAGATATTCCGTAGGCAATACTTCCGTAGCCACCCGGTATATTTGGAGATTTTATTACTGAGCTGCTCTATGTGAACTGACCACTTCAGTGTGTCATCTAGAAAAATGCCCTACAATTTGACTGAGTTCTTGGACTCAGGGTGAAGATTTCAAATTCCATCGTAAAAACTGGTTCAATCTTCAATCTCACTCTATTTTTCTCAAATCTCGAGAATATCTGGTCGATATCTGGCCTACTATGGTTCGAATGTTTTTTTATGTGATTTGACGCGCCAGTGGGTATTAAAATCGAAGTTTATTACACTGAAAGAAGCACGTAGATTTGCCAACGGTACCGCAAGAGGTTACTGAGCTCACTAATGCAGAATATCTCTATTATTTTCTATTCACTTTCGAGCTTGAATCTGTGAATTCGAATCACGTACTTGTTTTCAATATTCGATATAGTATGTACTTATAGAAGAAATTGCAGTAACTGTTACTTGCATTGGTTTTTTGATTTTTTCCTTTCAGCATAGGAACAATAATTGAAAATCCGTTAGGAAATCAATATTATGTTCATATTTTATAATGAAAATAATGATTATTCCAGATTTTTGGGAGTTTCTCTCCTCGTTTCTCTCCTCGTTTCTATAATATACGTGTAGTAAGGACAAATCAGATGATTTGCGTTTAAAGAATTTTCCTATCAGAGAGCCTGAAAGAAAAATTCACTAGCTTGAAAGTTACAATTTGTATTGGAGAAGAGGAATAGGGTAAAATACGGATAGATGCCGCACTTTTTGTAAAAAGAATATAAAAACTCGAGTAACAAAAAATATGTATTTCAAAAAACATACGATCATTCTTTCATCTATTTTTCATTGAAATATTGGTCCTAGAACAACATAAAAAAACTCTACTACTAAAAAAAAATAACGAAAAAAAAAGTGTTTTCTGGCAACTCTCCCCCCCAGGTACGGAGAGATGCCTACATCCATGCGGAGAGATGCCCAATGTTAATTCCCATAAGGGAGAGATGCCGCAATTTATTGTTGTAGTTCTGCACGTTTGCATGGGTTGCATCTTATGCAGAATATCCAATCTACTGTCTTGGAGGTTTTACTGTGATCCTCAAAACATTCCACGCAGAAAAATTGTTTGTCAGTATCTTGCTTGGCTGATTCAGGATTTTGGTTTTCCTTCAAATCGGATAAGAGAATCTCATCTTCGCTGTCGGATGTGAAGTTATTCGATGTTCTATGATCGGTAAAATATAAAATTATGCTATTTTATTATTGAAACTTTTGTGGCATCTATCCGTATCAAAAAGTGCGGCATCTCTCCTTTTTGATACGGATAGATGCCTCACCAGCCTACGCCTGCGCCTTAGGACTGTGTAGCCGAGAAAACAAAACAAAATCTTAAATATGCCCTATATAACGCTATAAAAGTCAAATTATCCCATTTTGTTATTTTAATCTCACTCCCCCAATACTATTAACAACATACAAATAAATATTAAGCAATAAAAGTACATCTTAGCAACTTTATTCCCACAATTCAAGTAAAACACTTGCTCAATCGAAGCAACCACCGCATGCAAAACAATAATGGCCGAATAGCTCTTCCATCCCGCCGAGAGTTGTTGTCAGTTGTACATAGTTTTCGCGTCACGTGGTCTGCGGCATCTATCCCCCCGCGGCATCTATCCGTACTTTACCCTAAAGGTATATAGAAAAAATATCAAATTTTCACTCAGCTTAGAACGTTTCGGGAACGTATCTGCTCCCGTTTTCAACATAAAAAATGGATATTTGAATAGAAAATTCGTATTTGTCTTGACACTTTGCAGTTCTCAGTGGGCTTGTATTACAAAAAATTTTTATTTCATAATTCGATAGAACTCACCCAAACTAGCTCACCACCGCAAACCGTTTCTTGCTGTGAGTTCCCTACGTTTTATAAAAAATTATTGAAATCCCCGATTTTTCGAACCTCTGAAAACGAGGTGATGATGTGACGTCAAAACCCTAATACTGAAACAAGACTATTCCAGACAGAGATGAATGAATGATCACAGTTGAAAGAATTAATATATCAGTTGCCTCAGTCTCCGTCGGGCGTTTGGTATTTTCTTTTAACTATGGCGAGATGAGGTTTCTACGTCATGAGAGGGTCCGTTTTCAGAAGGTACTATTATTTATGTCCAAAAATAAAACATTCCAGTTAATTTTTCGATCGAATTATGTCGTCAATCATTATTTATGTATAAAAGGATCATTATAAACATGGTTTGAGTTAAAAGTTCTACTAAGGTGTACACGCCCATTGGTGACGTTGGCAATCACATGAGTTACAGGATGTTTTCATTAATTAATCTTGAATTCACCACTTACATTTTCAGATTTCAATAGTGAATACCATGTTCTATCTTTATCAACTGAACAGGAGGCAATGCTATTGTCTCCGTTCAGAAGAATGCAAGCAGATTCCTTGATTTTAGGCGATTTTATTCGTCTATACGAATTCTTGTATAGATTTCAGGAGGATGTAATTCAATGTTTTGTGTGGCATACAGCCTTTTGCTACAGACTGTACACTAATTATATACATTCGGACTGCGGTAGCGACATATGTGTCGTTATACTAATTTCTCTAAATGATGTATTTTATGCTTCGTGTCAGTAACAACAAATAATTATTCATAATTTCCATTCATTACTGACATACAGCTTTGGAAAGTTACAAATAATAATACTGATGTGATGTTCTTATATAAATAATATTCACATTGCAATATTGGTGTTACATCATTTGAACCATTCAGTAGTAAGTAGAAGGTAGTGATTGCTGCTACATAATGAGAAAAATCCTCTGTTGATGGCTATACAGGGTGTCTCTAAAATTTCTCTTGTATTTCTATCAAGAACTTATATATAGTTTATATCAACAAAAATCTACTGAAATGATCTGGAATGCAACATAAAGTTATTTCAATATTAGTCATTAGAACTTGTAAGTCTATCAACAACATATAACTAACAATACAATGAGCTGATTTATAGTTAACACCATACAGATCATTGATGATATGGTGAAATCAGCTATTAAGTCTATAATCTGGATCAAATATAAAGCTGATCTCTCTCTTTTCAAAACCGAAACAATAACTACTGTCTTGATAAATTATATGTTTGAAATTCGGATAATATGACATGCAATTAACAAATTTTCTCACAATCTTGCAGAAATAAGTAAGACCACCTACTGGTGGATGTCATTGTGAGAACTAGATTGTTGATTGTTTATTCTCTGGTACTCCTTTCAATTTATGAATAAAACCAATAACGTTTCCGAGAGAAGACTGTTATTGTGAAAGATTATTTGAGGAGAACCTAGATATGTTCAGTTTTTCCGTCTGTATATGTTTTCACTACTTACTTAGTTTCAATGAATTTTGGTCGGTTCGATCAAATAGAGAACATGCTAAGCAAAACATTAATTATCGTTTCACTGCGAAGTAGGCCATGCAGATCATAATATAATAATGAGTAATTAACATTAGATATTCGTGGAATATAAATAAAACAGATGTATCAATAAATAATAACGAGACTGTGTCAACTTCATCTACTGGAATGGAGAACAACTTGGTAACAGGTGACCAGATTTTTATTTCGAGGTATGCCCCGAGGTTCTTTACCGTTGTGGTGAATCATTTGGTATTTCAAGTAGTTAGGTCACTACTAAAATTCCAATGGAATAGAGACCACTCATTCTTTCCTAGAAATGATGAGTATTCAGAAATAGTAATTTTCCTAACAAGTGCGGAAAGTGATTCTTTCCCGCACGTGACTGCCGTTGACACGAACGACGCGAAGCGGAGTTCGGGCACGCTTGTAGAAAAATATTTTTTCTCACGGCACTTTACCAACACCACATACATTTCTATGGAGAATCAACGAATCGATCAAAACTTGGCTGCTGTTCATTTTTGAATAGTTGTCATAACTGTCAGAAGAGTTTTTTAAATTCTTTAGGGTAGTTCTCATTAGTGCTGTTGATAGAAATCGCATTTTTCATCAAATATTGTTCCAACAATTCATAATAAATAATATGATGCATACACTGTATCTTTTTAACGGTGAGAGATACGAGGTCGGTTAAATGACACCAAATGTGGAATTTGTCAAGGCCAACTATAATGTGAAAAAAAAATATTTTGATAAAATCTATTCGTTTTTGTTTTATAGTCAATAAACAGATTTTGATCATTTTCATGTCTTCTCCGTAACTTCTTCATTTATGAAAATATTCGAATAGGAATTTCAAATTCTCATGGCAGTTTTTCAAAGTGATTTCGAAAAAAATATGAAATTTATACCAACCCTTCTAGAATTTGAGATATCAGCACCAACTTTGGTTTTTCAAACGTAGGTCATAGCTCACTATGACTTAGTTAAAAATAACTTTTTTTTCTCTTACAGATGATATGTCGCAGTAATAGTTTTGTGTTGATAACGACGGAGTTATCGTCATTTATACAAAAACAAAAAATTATTTGGAAGCCGCCATCTTGAATTTATAAATTTTAACAAAAAAATCATGATCTCCGACCTCGAAAACCCCCACTCATCAATTTTGGATGGAATCGGACGAAATCATGTCCGCCATCTTGGAGCAGCCATTTTTTCAATTGATGGCGGACAAGATTTGGTCCGATTCCATTCAAAATTGGTAAGTGGTGGTTTTTGAGGTCGAAGATCATGATTTTTTTGTTAAAATTAATAAATTCAAGATGGCGGCTTCCAAATAATTTTTTTTATAAATGACGATAACTCTGTTGTTATCAACACAAAACTATTACTGCGATATATCATCTGAAAGAGAAAAAAAAATATTTGTAAATAAGTCATAGTGAGCTATGACCTACATTTGAAAAACCAAAGTTGGTGCTGATATATCAAATTCTAGAAGAGTTGGTATAAATTTCATATTTTTTTCGAAATCACTTTGAAAAACTGCCATGAGAATGTGAAATTCCTATTTGAATATTTTCATAAATAAAGAAGTTATGGAGGAGACATGAAAATGATCAAAATCTGTTTTTTGCGTATAAAACAAAAACGAATAGATTTTATCGAAACATTTGTTCACATTATAGTTGGCCTTGACAAACTCCACATTTGGTGTCATTTAACCGACCTCGTATCTCTCACCGTTAAAAAGATACCCATGGTGAGCATGGTAAGGACACACTGTATACCGAGATGTGACGATTTTGATAAATACACTGCCAGAGACATAGATAATGGAAAAAGCTGCGAAAGTTGGAATTGTTTCCGGAAATTTCAAGAAAAAAGTATGAATTGGCATATTGTTACGAAAAATTTAGGAAAGTGTACTTTTTTTTTAAATACTTTGAGGAACTAGGGAAGACGTCTTTTCTTTGGTCACAATATTCAATGTGGCATAGTGCCAGATTATAAAATGAATACCAATAAGTTACATTTCTCGGGTTCTTTGAATAAGTGCAGTTGTAGAAAAAGTATAGTGTGCAACATGTGAGGAAAAGCACTTTTCCCACTTGTTGCACAATATACTATTTTTTCTGGAAAGTTGGCCAAACAAAAACAGATATTGGTAAAAGAACATATTTCCTCTACTTCTTTGTTTCATTTCACTTTGGCTCTGTTCAGTCATCATTTTTGGTTTGTCACTCGACATAATCTGTCCCTGTTGAACAAAACGACCTCCGTATTAATTTCTTGCGAAGCCTGTTCGGATTCGATTCGAGAGCGGGCATTCTAAGACCATCAAGAGAGAATTAATGCGTCCTCCGATTTCCATCCCGTATGCAAATTAACCTATTCTGCGCCTCTGTTTGCGATAGAAAGAACAGCGAATCCAGTTGGCGCTGCACGAAGGATACGCAAGGCCATGAACGTTCGTTCACCCACGACGCCTACCTGAGAAACCTCCTCGTAGATGAGCTCCGACACCTGGGGCTCGCGACCTACGGAGATGGTACCCACTAAAAAATTTGAAAAGTGTTAGAATTTGCACGGAAATGATTTGTTATCACCTGGAGGACTAAGTCGCTGGAGATGATTACGAAAAAATAGTGGGAGTGCTATGATTTCGAACAGAAATGTTTAGTTTCCACACATGATGGTAATCGTGGTCCCTGGAGATAATATCTGAAGCAAGCCTACGGGGATGTTGTCCACTAAAAATAACAAGAGGGTTGGAAATTGCACGGAAATGATTGTTTATCTCCTGGGGGACATAGTCGCTGAAGATGAACAAAAAAAAAATGGGGTGTTGGGAATTTGTACAGAATAGGTACACACTAATTTAATTTACGGCAGAAACCTTTCATATTGATCATTTCGTGTATAAACAGTATTTGATGCAATGATTCGTTATTGATTTTTTCAATAATGAACGGTATTCACATTCACAGAATAATCATATCCCTGCAAGATGCTACTACGTACCAATTGAAATATCCTAGTATCCCTAATATTCATCGAAATTTTATTTAAACCAAAATTACCGTGTGGCCCTGGCAACAGCGTAATTCATAGAGTTCCCATAAATACAAGAAGAGAAGAAGAAGACGAACTACATTGTCCTAACGTTCCTAACGTCACCTTCATCTTCAAATTCTTGCTTCATCAACTCAAGATGCAAATATTCGAAGATATTCCTCTTATTATCCGAATCTTCAGTTGTGTGTTATGTCCTCTGTTATCTGCAGAAAGTATTCAGTCCAGAAAATTCACTAGAGTCTACGGCGAGCACCTTCTGAGAAGTCGAACTTTTTTCATACTTTGATTGTAATTACAATCAGAAATATTCTTGCACTTTGTCCACAACTGATGGTGACCAAAGCAAGCCTACGGAGAGACAAAGATATTATAATTTGCACGGAAATTATTGTTAATGACCTGGGGGACATAGTCGCTGGAGATGGTTCCCGAAAAATACTGGGATGTTGAGAATTTGTACAGAATTGTTTATTTCCGTACCTGGGAGATATGTTCGCTGGAGATGGTTCCCAAACAAATTGAATGGTCTCTTGGTTTTTACATGAAAATGTTTTGTTTCCACACCTGATGGTGATCGTGGTCCCTGGATATAATTTCCAAAGCAAGCCTACGGAGATGCTGTCCACAAAAAATCACAAATGTGTTAGATTTTGTACGGAAATGATTCATTCGGCAATTAGTCGGTTGAGATGGTACCTGGGGGATATGTTCGCTGGAGATGATTCCCAAAAAAATTTTAATGGGGTGATCTTAGTCTCTGGAGGAGATCTACGAAGCAAACATGGTATTGCCTACTCTAGTGGCCTTATTCCTAGTTGAGTTCTTGTACCTGGGGGATGTGACCCATGGAGATGCTATCCGAAAATCATAAAACCAAGTGAAAATTATGAATGTTGGTTGATGATTTTCTTGCCTCCTAGGTACGCCACAGTTTCTAATAGTAATGTCTTCATGTCTGATGGACTTTCCCTTTGATTTTTCCCCGGTGATTTTTTCAATTCCTCGTAACCGGTTATTATGTGATCTCACCTGCAATTTACAGTAAGTAGGTACGTGACGAACCGAGAGAAGTAGTTGGTACTTGATGAGGGTACTTACGTAAGTGCCAAGTATGTTTGGGACCGATAGATAATCTCATCACAGATCCGTTAATCCAAAAAACGTGTACAGATTACAGATTGCATCACAAATAAAAAAGATTTCTTGCTCCAAGAATAGTTATTTTTATATCTAGTGCGCGAAATGCTAATTTGGTGATCGAGAACTGATTTTTTTAACGAGGCGCAGCCGAGTTTAAGGAATATTCGATATGACCAATGTAATTCGCGCACGAGTTGCAAACAAAATTTTTCCTACAAACGTCAGAACATATAGTTCTGAAGTAGTAATATGCTTAGCTCAATGTAAAAAATAGTGTTGAACTGACATTATAGGAATTCATAAACAAGATACACCAAATCATCTCCACAAATTTATTAACTGAATAATCAGTGTCTGATTATCAATAGTCCATCATCAGCAGAAGCATATTTTCAATGACAATTTCTACAAAGAACAGTTTTTTATATAGTTCAAAATATGCTTCTGCTGATGATGGACTATTGATAACCAAAACATGTTTAGACACTGATTATTCAGTTAATAAATTTGTGGAGATGACTTGGTGTGTCTTGTTTATGAATCTATTCGTGATTCTGAATAAATATTCTTGAAAAGGGCATTTAGCTCTTCTCAAAACAATATTTTCATTTCTTCGACTTTATTGCTTCATTCAAGAATTACAACTTCATCTTTTCTCTTGTGAACAAAATATTGGATTTTTCATCAAATATCACCATAATCTTGATTCAATATTCATTATTCAACATTTTCTTTTCATCTTCCATCTCACGGACAACGATCGTTTGGACAGGTATAAAGTCTCAGGTATAGGGTATGTGATTTAACTGAACCAATTATAGTTTTCATTCAAATAGCTCGAGACCTCTGGTTCAAAAGTTCAAACCAATATATTTGTTACACCAAGTAGCCTCATTTCCTAGTCAGAAATAACTGTATCATTGAAACAACTAATCAATATTGTCAAAGTATAGAAATAACAATTTCATATGCTTGCCTCGAATGAATTGATTTTTCAAGTAAGCATATGAATATTTGGGAATTTAAAATGAAAACGACATTTTGAATTCAGTTTTTTAGCTATGCCCCAACTAATTGAAGACGCTCTGTATATACGTTTTCTTGATATCCGAGTTGTTGAGGTTGAACTTGTGCCTTGGAACTGATTTTTCAAAATATTTTTCCATGAACAAACATTCATTTTAATTAGTTAGGTACCTATGCTAACCTTCAAATTTAGACAAGATAATATTTTCAATTTTTGGCATATTTTACTTGAATGAATAAAATTAGAATAGTTGAATCAATAATCGAGGATAAAACAAATTTCAATAAGAAATCCAATGGTCACTTGTGTTTCATGAATCAGGTGAATGATATTATATGGAACCTGTTTCACTTTTTGTTTCGAAATTACCATCTTATCGATAATGAATATTAAAACTAGTCAGCAAGGAAGATATCCCAGTAAATGATGCCTTTCGAATTATAGTAAACTCAAGGTGAACTTCATAAATCATAACTTATCGAACTGGATTATATCGTCGTAATATAGGTATTTTTCAGGTGGATTTTGCAGTTCATCAAAATCCCAATAACCATTCGTCTAGACGAATGGAAACGAGTTTTCACAAGGTTGATATCGAACTGAATATTTGCACAAATTGGGATTGAAACAAATCATTCTTTTTCTTTGAGAAAGTAGCATTTTTCCGGCCTATAGTCGTATACTTCCCGGACTATACGACTAGGACTAATTGAAGTTAGGGTGGTTTTTCAGGGTTAGTTTGTCAGTAGTTGACTTTGATACAATACATAGTTATTTGGGTTTTTCAAGAGTGTGATTTTTAAATTATTTTTTCAAGTAGCAACAAAGATATGGACTGTATGAAAAAAATCTGTGACATCCAGTATATGAATGTTCTCACAATAAACAAACCATATGCTTACAGTTCATAGTGGAGCCCATTTTTGTGGATACAACAATAGTTTATTTGGGTGTGGCAAACTGAATGGTATAGGTATTCGTTTGGATAATTAAACGAATATTTGAATTAGAAGATAACATGAAAATTGTGATTTCAGATTCATTGATGGAATTAATTTCGGTGAAAAGTGGTCAATAGACACCAGTTCTTCTGCAAATCAATCAAAAAATGTATTGCCGGCTAATGACTTCACTTCTCAAGGTTGCATAGAATGCGTGCTATTGTTCTTAGCAATAATAGGAACAATGAAATGTTCGAATTATACGTGACACAAGAAAAAAATTAGGAGGATACCTACCAAATTTGTATAGGTTCGTTGATCTCAAGACATTATTTAGGTGAATTTGTTATACAGGGTGACTGGAAAAACGCTCAAAGATAAGTTTTCAAAAAAAAACATTATGTAAGAATAAAAATGCTGAAACAATCTCAAGATTACAAGAAACATCGAATAACATTTTTTCTAAAATGCAGAATAGGTAACGAAGACTCGTCTATATCGGGTGGTCACAAAAAAACCGAAGTTTTTATTTTCCTCGTGGTTTCATAATTTTTCAACCGAATTTGAATTTCTTGACGTGATTTTGTAGCTAAAGGGCTATAGTATACAGTGCAATATATGAACATTCCATTATTGGAAAAAACAAAATGGTGGAGTATCTCAAACATTTGTGATTTACAAAAACCGCTGGCGAATAAGAAAATTAGAATTTTTTCAACCTGCACTGATGTTCTTTCAGACCATTCATTCCTGGAAAGACTGACTTCTCGAACATCGAAATCGAACAAATAGTTCAGGAGATACACTCACTTTTTCTCAAAAGGTTTTCTAGGGACAAAAAGTCTTATTCTTAGTAGAAAAAACAACGGACTTGCTTCCTGGGTACAATCCTAAATATACTGGATAAAAAAATATAGTTGAGTCATTATAGATGTCTAAAAATTTTTCAAACAAACTTTGTATACATTTAATTGAACTCGGCTATCAGCTTTTATGAACTATTGATGAAAAACTTACTTCTACAAAGAAACCTTGAAATTATGTCTCTCAGAGCCATGTTCATTATTTTTTCCCCTGGGCTTTTGTCACTATAATCTGAAGCACCCTGTATATGGAAAAGCGAAATGAAAACAACATAGCAAGTTTCCATATAGTCCACAATGTCCGATGAACAATAAACATGCTATCGTTCTCATTCTTTCTTGAGATTTACAACATCTCTACAACAGGATTCCATTATTGGATTCTGTTTAGAAAGTAACTGTGCGAAAAAAATTAGGAAATGGATGTCTTGGGTATGCTTGGTTGCCTTCTTAGTTACGGATGAAAAATTCCGATAGATCGGATATGAAGCTATTGTTTATTGAATTATTTTTTTTTAGGATAAATTGGCCGAAATTCAGCTTCTTTTTTTCGACAAAAAAAGGGCGATACAGTTTGTAACTGATTGCTATTATTATATAAACTTGATGGTATACAGTACTGTTTCTAGATTAATCTGGTTTTCAAGTAATCGAAAAAATAGCTATCTTCTCGAATGATTGTTTGAAACTGGGTCCGTGATAAAAAAGTCTTGATGAATACAAATGGCCCCACTTAGATCTCTTCTGATAACCGAATAATATACAGGGTGATGTCAAAATATTTACCAATGACCTTGATTTCCGCTTTAACTAATATAAGATAGATATTACGGATACATAGATGTTTATACAGCAAAAGCAGTGTCATAAGAGATTCGAAAATGGTTGAATTAGAGAAAAGCGGCACAATTTCAAGCCCAACAATATGCCATTCAGAAAGTTCAAAAACTCCGAGTGGTTCCGGAGATATGCCTAAAAAACCGAAATTTTCCGATTTTATTTTTTTCTGACGTTATTTGGGGAGATATAGGAAAACTCGTAGGAAAACAATAGACACCTTCTCATTGCCACATTTCGAGCTTTACAAAACAACGTTGAGATATTTTATACAGGGTATCCTTTTTTTAGGGGCCTTTTGGAAAAATAAAGTTGATGGTTTCTCCGAAACGATACGTTGTACGGAAAATCTCTCAACGCTGTTTTGTAGAGCTCAAAAAGTGGAAATGAGAAAGTGTCTTTTGTTTTTCTATATCTCTTCGAGTTACGTAAAAAAAGTAAAAAATGCGCTACTTTTCTCCAATTCAACCATCTTTGTATCCCTTTATGGTTTCCGAGGTGTCCATGATAAACATCCTTATCTGGGACACACTGTATACTTTGCTGGAATGGAATTTCTGAACACTGTACCTATTTCACCATTACCACCCATTACCGTACTCGTCTTATTGTAGCCATAGTGGAGACGTTGAATTTATGGGAATACCTTTTACGTGAAAGTGACGAAGCTAACGAGCAATTTATTTTCCATTTTACGTCTTGTGTCGAGCAAAATCCGTACTTGTCTACATTTTTCTATTCTGAGTATCACCGAGTTACCATTTTCAGAAGGTACAATCACATTTTGTATATAGTTTCTATACGATAATCAATCAAAAAACGAATTATAATTTTCCTATCAAATTGTGAAGAGCTCGTACTATGGCAACACTGGCCATTGATGACAAACATCATTTGCCTATACTTTTTGATGAATAATATTGAGGTGCAACAGATTTAGCATTCTCTATATCATGCCCATTGGTAGAACCTGAATACGCCCCTAGAATTGGATCCATAACCCTATAAAAGATCTCATCCGGTTTCCCATTGTTCGACAAAAGAGATTACAACCGCTTCTGCAGACCGTTATTTTTTATCCGTCCATGTATAGAACGAACACGACCGGCGTTGCCAGCTCGTCCAGATACTTTGTATAGTATAATATATATATACAATGACCCATTCAAGACATAAGCTTAGACACTGATGACATAAACCTCTGGTGTACGCGCACTTCAGTCTTTTTCTGTTTTACAATTCCTTGATTTTCGCCTACTTTGATAAACATAACATGGCGTGGGTGAATCTCGCTAAGTTTAGTCTGGTGCCGTACCAAAATTACAGGATTTTCATAAGCCGAGATTATATTGTCGAAAAAATGCATACAAAAAAGTTTGAGCAATATTTAACGTGTTCTCACCCTGAATGAAATTTTGGAATGATTTCATTTTTTTACTGCAGTGAGCATGGAAAGATCAGTTCAAGCACCTAATTGCATCATTTCATCATAATATGGCGTTTCGGTAATATTCAAGGAATATCAATTTCAGGAGTCCCCTTTCAGTGGGCTGAAAGTATACTCATTTTTTTTATAACCTGTCAACAGAGATGAAATGTCAAACTGTATTTCCGTCACAGAAACAAAATATTTCAATAGTGCCCATGAATATATACGAATTTAAAGGACATTAAAAGTAGTTTTTCAATGACACTTAACAGTTATAAAAGGTGAACTTTCTCTGCCTAAGCAGTAGTTTATCTGCCTACACATAGGTTAACACAAACTGATGGATCAGTTGGACTTTGCGTGAAATTGTGCACAATTTTGTGCTTTTTTGCCTTGGCTATGAAACACCAGCCACTGGATTGAATCTTCTTTTCTGCCATGTGAAACAATTTTTTGACCAAATGTTATTAACCAATTTCGAGTATTTTTCATTGAAAACTTCATCATTTTGTGTTGACCCAATGCCATTGTAAATTTTGCATAGCTACAAAGCTTTTCTGCCTAGGCAGTAAAAATACCCTTACTATACCTGTTAAGTGTCATAGAGAAGCCACTTTTGAGGTCATTTGGACGAAAATAACTATTTTCGAAACCCACAATAATTGATCATGTTTCAATCTCCTGATGCCTTATTCGTTTCTAGACCGATGATTATCTCAGGTAGATAGATCAAAATAGTGTAATTTTGAATTCAGAAGAGCGTTCTGGCATTTCCCAAAAACTCGAATGAGACTCGATAATTTACTTCTGATAACTGTAGAAACTTATTTCATTGATATACAGTGTCTTTCATAAAGTTGACATCATATGGGAAAAACTTCTAATAACAATAAATCTTGAAATTCGATTTGGGTGTTCAGTTTTGCTTTGAAGAAGATGAAAAATTACCTACTCTGTTGGGGTCACGTGACTTTCGCTACATGTCAAAAGTCACATTTTCCCAAATTAATCTCTGAAAATTGGCTTATTTTTGGAATCATGAAGGAGTTCACTGAGAAAAGTTGCCTCTATATTACAATTTTACACATGTGTGGCGAATTTGAACGTTCTAATGCATCTTTCAGTTCTTGATATCTTCTGTTGAGCTGTTGAGGTGTCATGTAGATTTCGAAGGTTTTTGTGAAGTAGCTTCCGCAATGGATCTGACATCTGACATCATTTTTCCACGAAAAAGCGCTGATGGAAATACCGAGCATAAAATAAATTTAATTGGTGGACTTTATGTGAATCCTGGTACCAGACATTGAGATATCAGGAATACATTATTCTGATATTACCTACCAATACGTAAAAACTAATAGGATTTTTATATTGAAAACAGCGGAAAACAGTGAATGAATAAAAATTCCATCAACAACCGCAACCATATTATTCCAAACTGAAAATTTCGTACTGAAAAATGACTTTTTTCTGCAACCGACACAATAAAAGTCGTCCATTTTGATACCAAAATTAGCTCTTAAATTGACGTTTCTATTACTGACACAAAAATAGGTATGTTGCTAGGCAACATATTTAGTTCCTAGGAGCTAAAGTTGAACTTTAGTTCCAAGGAGCTAAAGTTGAACTTTAGCTCCTATGAATCAAAAAGGATGTACCAGAGGTCATCAAGAATAATAGTAGATTGTTTTATTAGGATCAAAAGTGACACTTTGTTTGACAAGCAAAATTTGCGAGTCGACCAAAGTCACTTTAGATCCGAATGAAACATGCTATTTCTTCTGCAACCGAAACAATTAACTCAAATAAACATGTGAAGTAACCACCAATGCCGTGCCATATGTATGCAATGCAAGAAATATTGACAAATAATCCATGTGGTGAGAATATTCTACCTGCATTAACAGCAGGTTAGGTTTTCTAGGATGTTCGAATTGTAGTTTCAATATAAATACAACCACAGAGTGACATATTTGTTTATGGAACATGTGCTCTAATGGCAAATACTGCGCCAGTGCCATCTATAGGAACAAGACGTGGAAAATGTTAGGTTAGTGAGCATATCAACAATGATAATAGTGATTATTTATTCCTCTCCATACTACTGTGTTTGACTTGATAATCAAATGAAGCTAAACAATATCTTTGTTTGAGACAAAAAAACTATTGCTTGCCGTGATTATTCAAAAACAAGTTATCCATCCCGAGAATAACGAATGAAATACAGATCAAGCAAGTATATTTGAATCTTGAAGGCTTCCCTGATCAAAACAAAAATACTCAACTGAGATGTCTATAATTCCAATACTAAACTATAATAAGGTGTATTTATATCTCCAGCATGGGTATGAAATGCCAAATCCGCTGAAATCGGAAACAAATCAGGTATGCGCGTCTCAACCCAAATAACCAACCGTCACAATGTTGTTTATTCTTGATGACTTCCAGTACATCCTTTTTAGTTCCTAGGAGCTAAAGTTCAACTTCAGCTCCTAGGAACTAAAATTCAACTTTAGCTCCTAGGAACTAAATATGTTGCCTAGCAACATACCTATTTTTGTGTCAGTAATAGAAACGTCAATTTAAGAGCTAATTTTGGTATCAAAATGGACGACTTTTGTGTCGGTTGCAGAAAAACAAAACATTATTATAGTTGGTTATTTGGGTTGGGACGCATACCTGATTCGTTTCAGATTTCGACAGATTTGGCATTTCATACTCATGCTGGAGATATAAATACACCTTAGTATAGTCTTTGAGTATTCACACTAGTGTACATAATCAAGGGTATATAGTTGAGTATTTTTGTTTTGATCAGGAAAGCCTTCAAGATTCACATACTTGCTTGATATGTATTTCATTCGTTATTCTCGGGATGGATGAACTTGTTTTTGAATAATCACGGTCAGCAATAGTTTTTTGTCTCAAACAACGATATTGTTTACCTACATCTGATTATCAAGCCAGACACAGTGGAGTATGAAGAGAAATAAATAATCGCTATTATTTTCGAGTTGATTGTTTCGGTTGCAGAAAAAATAGCATGTTTTATTCGGATCAAAAGTGACGTTGTTTGACTCGCAAATTTTGCTTTCGCTCGGCTTCGCTAAACGCTCCGCCTCGCAAATACAAAATTCCCTCGGTGCTCTGTATATCTCTCGGGCTTCGCCCTCGAGCTACAAATCGCACCTTGGGAAAAAATCACAAAAATGTACTATTCGCAGTGGCGGATCTAGGCAGTTTTTCAGGGTTGGGCCATGGGCCGTGAGTTAATGGAATTTTGAAACCAAAGTAATTGAAACCACATGAATAATGAATGATATGTATATGAATATATATATATAAATATATATATATAGCACAAAGCCCATGGTTTTAACTGCATCACTTTCGTTTAGGGTGAAACTTTGCACAGGGAATGGTTTTGGTATGAAAATGTTCAGGGACAGCAGAGTAGAAAAAACATCTGAAAAGACCAAAGTAATGTGTTTCAAATCTCCATAAAAGAGATGCGGGTAGAGGATGGATATCACTTTTATTTGCCGTGGCGCTCCGTGGCCACTCACTGATTTTTGGTGGAGTATTCACTTTTCAGCTGCAGGAAAATCCGGAAAAACCTACAGCACCACCTCGGGTGGTCGGAGCTCACTCCAGGATAACATAAATGTGATGGATAAAAATGTGACTAAACAAGCAAAAACACAAATCCACAATTTTACTGATAAGTAAACTTAATAATTAAACGCATAAAACATAAGCTTATTGAATTATGTTCATAAAACAAAATCTACATGCCTATGGCCACTGTTGGCAAATCTGTTGATAACTAATTGTTCATTAATCTCAATGTCCGGATGAGCGTTAAAAATAGCTAAACCAGATAGCCTATCTTCCGAAATAGTAGATCTGAGCCAACTTTTTATCCGCCTCAACGAAGAAAAACTTCTTTTCACTCTTTTCTTTCAAAACCAATTGGTGTTTTTTGCGGTTTCGGATAAAAAACAACTACTTATTTCAGTTATTCCCTTTGTTTTTGATTCTTGCCGCTCACCGCCACCGGTCACCGCTTACCGCTAATTTGCATTTTACTGAAGCCTCGGCCTTGAAAATAATTATTTTTCCTCTATCGTTATCTGTTTTGCCGCCCTTTGATCTGACCGCCTGTGTCGTTTTCCCATATTCCCACTGCATACAAGAATATTTCTATATAATATTTGTATATGATAATGAATGAAATTCAAAAAAGAGTTGATTTGGCATGTTCGAGTGTTTGAGGAACCATTCAATACGAAAACTACGAATACGAATAATTTTGGTTTGTATAACGTAGCTTTGGTTGCATATCCAGACTGATTGTTGAACCAATATCAACTACTTATTCAGAGCTCTGGGGGGGGGGCCATGGCCCCCATGGCCCCCCCCTCAGATCCGCCAGTGACTATTCGACAATTCAAAGTGACCGTTGACCTCGCCGTTGACAGTTCAAAAGTATCAATTTTGCATCAACATTTTGAAGTGATAATTTTAAATTACAAGTGATGATTGTCACTTTCATAGTGGCAATTCTCAATGGTTCCAAAAAAATAAAGTTGTTCCTATAAAACTGACCTAAACTTATCTTTATAGTTTATATTCCGTAAACTGTGTCCTACAAGGTCCTACGAGTACTTTGTTTTGTCCCATCGAACGCCAATGGGCTCTCTAACCTAACCGGAGAGAGAGAGTCAGCTCGCGCCACGACCAGACTAGTCTCATTTCATGGCTCGCTTCGATAGAGACGATGCACCGCAGCAGTGAAGGTCCGCAACAGGTGTCGGTCACTCGATTGCGACTATCTGTTTTATCGGCATCGAAGCTGTCAAAGTATTCTACACGATAAATCAAGTGATTTTAGCGGCCCGAGTTCGGTTTTGTGTGTAGTGAATGACTCTGGATACTGTGTGATTTCTCGACTGTTTTTTTCTCTGTGTAGTAACATGGTTTGCGTGATGGCCCACTTCTGGAATTTCGATTGGGATTAAAAGTTATACGGGGGTTGACGACGTTTATATTACGCTGAGTGGTTTTGGTGAGTGTTTTTTTTTCTGTAATAATTCAGTGGCGTAGCAAGAATTGTCGAGGACTAGATGCAACCACAGGGGGTTGCTATAGGGCCCTAGTTCACTGAGAAATGTCCATACCCCTAGAGTTGAAAGAAAATGAAAATGGAAAATTTTCAGTTCGGAAAAATGAAATTTTGACGCATTTTTTATGGAAGCACCCCCGTATCTCACGTAATTGACTTTATCTTTGGACTTTCTCTTCCTCCGGCAAATTTCAGAACCCTACCTCAATAATTACGTGAGATACGGGGGTGCTTCCATAAAAAATGCGACAAAGTTTCATTTTTCCGAACTGAAAATTTTCCAGGAAAAATTTGAATAGTTAGTAAATTAGGCGTCCTGATTCCAAATCTGAAGTGATTTTCGACCTATTTTGACTCCTAATATCATTTTCCGGAAATTGGGGTAGTTTCATGGCTGTTGGCGAGCAGTGTATATCACTGGAGATGACCCCACTTGGTCATAGAGTGCATTTTTGGTATATCTCTCGCTCCAGCAAATTTCAGGATCCTTACCCAACGATTACGTAAGATACAGGGGTGGTTCCATTAGAAGTGGGTCACACTGTATATTATATAAAATATAATTTTTTCATTCCTTGACCTTTTTTTAGACGTACCTATATAGATGCTTCTGCTCATTTTCGAATTGTCCCATTTCGATTTCTGAGCAGTATATATCCGGAAGAGGAATCTGTTCATGTATATATATTATGAAAATACGAGTGAATATCAAGGTGAAAATATATCTGATGAACTGAAAATGAAGACGTTGTATATCTACCCTTGTACCTACCAATGTACTATACGGCCTTTTTAGATCATCACTCGGATTATCACTATCAATTCATCAAATGTTACATTTTCATTGGTTTATAATGACTCAGATTGCCTTGATAGAGTGCTGCAAATGGTAGATAATGAATAGGTATAGATACATACCTATTTCGAGCAATTATCGAAGTTGGATTGAACGTATATGTATAAGTAAAACAATTACCTTCGACCTTCATAGATAAGTCTTAATAAGAACTCAAACTGTAGTATTTATCACCGATGTGATTAGTATTAATTATTGCAAGATAGATACTGACGTCAACGACAACTAATTATATTTTAAGTACAGGTATTACCCAAAATTAGAAACAATATGAATATAAAAAAGTTCACAAACTGAATCTTTAAATGGACAATGTACAATATCGTTTCCTTAGAAGCTTTGTTGTTTGTTTTTTGTTTCAAAGACAACAACTTTCGTGACATTGCAGTCTCGATTGTAGTAGTTGGTTGACATAATCATTTGCAATACCATATCATTCAAGGTGGTGTATAAAAAAAGTCCTCAATGTGCGTTGCATTGCGGTCACATATTTATCAATAATAATTAAAAATTAAACGTGTCACTGCAACTAATTTTTGTTCAAATCACAAATTATGATGGAGGTAACGTAACACAATAATAAATGAGTAGTAAGCAGTGGAATATCAAGTATAGAATGAAATGAACTCGAAAATGAAGATTTATATCACTCCTGTAGTCTGGTACTGGGTCTGGTAAATTGGTTAATCTTTATTCAACAACTAACTAAAACTGAATTCCTATTGAACTTGGAAACTTGAAACCTGTAGAATAGATATATATACAGGGTGTTTCAGATTCTGATCGGGAAGATTTGGTAGGCGATAGTGCTTGCAAAAATGAGAAGACAACTTCAAACTATCTTGTATGTTTTGGATCTCAGTTTTGACAAATTCCCAAAAACTCCTAATTATACTTATCATATGATGGAGGTTCATATACTGATATACTGACCCGATATTCTTGATCATCGATTTAGTTATTGAAATTCCTTTGATAAAATTTATATTATTGCATCATTTATCAAATATTTGACACATTATTTTACGTTAATTATATTTCCAGGGTTTGAAAAACCACATCTTTTTTTTTGGTTTTTTGAGATATATGTATTTATGTCTTACTATTGTGTGATTGAATAAAGTTCAATTATTATTATTATTATTATTATAGCTATCGAGCTATCGAATTTTGATTCATTTCTGGACTCCACTATTTTTCTTGAAAACTAATCAAGAAACGAAATAACTCATGAAACTGTCACTGGAATGATTACGGCAAATCGAGCGGCGAATCTATAGTACCGCCAAAAGATATAACATTTTCACATCACAAATAAACCTGCTAAATCAGCTCAGCAATTTTGTAGTGTAGCTTCAAAATGAGCCTGAGATTTCAAAAATCGGTTGACGAGGAAAAACTTTGTGACTGCAAAACCAAAAAGTTAATTTTTTGAGATCACTCTGTAAATGAAACAGATAAGTAGACAATTCGAGAACTGTCTCAAGATAATGAGACGAGAATGAGATCATCTACATGCCTCCACTGTCAATGTTGAAAAAAAAAAGTTCTTCATTTGGGATACTTTTGAAATTTCCGAAATTTTGCACAGTTTCAGGTAACATCCTGTAGCGATTTTATGTGATGAACCATATGGTTTAAAGAATTACGCGATTATAGCTGAAGGACTGGACTAGCGAACAGTGTGATTCGAATTCAAATCGTTCAAAACAGAAAAAAGTTATTCATATTTCAACAGACGCGAAATTTCGGTCAGTAATGAATAATTCACAGAGATCAGCTGATCACAACAAATCGCTTCTAGAAATGTGAAATAAATCTGGCATCGGTGTACAGTTTTGCCAACTCAAATCGATAACGTGGTTCGCCCATTTGGAAAGTTACTAGAATTTTTCGATGTGCAGTTTTGGCACGACATTGTTACCAAGTATTGCGCAACTACCAACCCAGCGTGAAAGCCTTTTAACATCTTGTATTTTGAAAACGAAGATTACATGAACAGTTCTTTCAAATTTCACGTGTTGTATCGCCTCTCCCTGTATATACTCACTGAGATGAGTCTTAAAGGAAGAAAAGAAAGTAACTTCAAGTTCAAAGCAAGCTACATCAGATAGTCATTAGTTTTAGTTCTAGCCGATGTACTATAGGAATGGTAATCTCGCTGGTGAACCCAAGAGAATTTCCTCGAGAGTTGCATTGATCTTTCACATATTCCTCGATCTTATAACATTTTAACATATTTGTTCGTGATAGTATACGACCTGAACATCTGTTCTAGTCAGAACATATTGCGAATCAGGGAAATGAATTTTGTACAAGACTATTGAAGATCTTATCACATGAGAACCACAGATTGAGTTATTTAATGAGAACCAGGAAATAGCAAATTGCTGTTTACAGATTTGCTACCTCGATTAGTAGCAACAGCCTTTTCACAATTTTTTTTACAACTGGAAAAGCCGAGAGAAAAGCCAACGCAGGAGTTGTATTGGTGCTTCGAATCCTATAGTTTGATGGAAAGCCTCGTGGAAAGCCCTCAGAGAAACCTGTTTCGTGTGTCCATTCTGCTCAAAATCACAATATCTGTTTCAATCAGAATGATGTTTTTTTTCACCCCTAGCTAAGATGTTTCTTCTGTCAATGTAGTTTTCGTCATCTTATGAACTACTAGTGAAGCCATAGCCACCCCTGTCCTGATGCGAGATTCGCAGGAATGGCTACTAGATTTTAATCAAAATTGATAAGAAGTGCTTTCATAGTGATATACCCTGAAACTGTTGGATTCTGCCCAAAAAAGGGCAATTCGTCTCGGGGGGGATGCCTCGCTCACAAACTCACTCACTTCTCTGGAACACCGTAGAAAAGTTGGCGATATGGCTCTATTTTATAGATATTTTCATGGACGATGCTCTTCTGAAAAATCAACAATTGTTCCTCCCTTGGCAGTCCCCGCGAGATTAACCCGTCGAGTTGAGGCTTCGCACCCCTTCTTGGTCACTTTGGAGACCTGCAGAACATCTCTTCACAAAGACTCGTTCATCCAATGAACAGCGAGGCTCTGGAACACATTGCCAAGGGAGGTGGTCCCCGAGGCATATAACCTCCAGAAATTCAAGAAGAACACCAATTCCTACCTTATTTCCCTTGGTTCTCACGATGTTCTCTGAACATTACAGGATATCCCTTTTCGTCGGAACCAGAACATAAAAAAAAATTTCAGTTTCACCTAACTATAATGATTCTAATTCATTGTTAGTGGTGAAAATAATTTAATGTACACATTGGTAGTGAAGAATAGGACCTCGCACGAGACTTGGCGCCTGGTTATATGATCTTGGTCCCTTGGTAATGTGTGGTCATGTCCTTCACCTTGTTGTATAAATAAATTGTTAGCATCTAGCAACTAGATGCGTCACTGCTCAGTGGAATGTGCTTAGATCAGAGCCTATGACAGACGTGTGTGAAGACTGGTTCATATAGTATTCGGCTGATGGCAGCCGAGTTGTGAGCAAGTGTAACCCTTGTCCATGTCATTTGTGCTCGTGTTTATTATATTATGACCATAATATAACATAAATATTAATTGCTTTATTTGCATTAAGGTATTTTCTCCGGTATTTCCAGGAACATTTTCGCCAACCTGCTACTTCATCAACTATGCATGATACCTGGAATTCTGGCTTATTGATGAATTCTTGAACTGATTTTAGAGCTGGCTGAAGATTGGACTGTTGAAGCTCGATATTCTTACAAGATGAAACCTCCATATGCACTTTGGTTGGTCTCCATATACAGGGTGTCCGGAAAGTGTTTATGAAAGTGAAGTTTTGAATTGTATTGATGAATCCTATTTCGAAAAATGAACTGAGACATTCTTCATTTAACAGACACAATCTGAAAGTTCTTTCGCCATTATTCTTCATTCTCGCATGACGACCATAGTATTCTTTATGTGTAAGATTCATAATAAAAATTCCATTGTGTCCATGTTTTCGGACTGTTTCAAGAAGCGAAGGCTGGTGCCATGAGCAGTTAACAAGATGTATACCGGGTGACACAGGGTATCGGGCCACCCCTGTAACTTCTGCTTTCGTCGTCGGATTTTTCTGAAATTCGGTACAGTTATATAAGCAATCATTTCAGATTTGATCACATTACAATCCAATATGGCGGACTTCCGGTATTTCTGGAAATGCCAGCAACTTTGTTTTTTCAAATGAAACACCCTGTATATTTTTACATATTCAAGTTCAACAGGTCGAAACAAGTGCAATCTTTATTTCAAATGTCATTTTTTCGAAAAAAATTAAATTAAAATTGTTTTTTCATTTCACGTCGTGGATAAATGAGATGTGGTCAAGACTATTCACAATGAGTCACACATAACAGAAGAACATAATTTTTTCTGAAAAATTATTTTTTGTGTCACTTATCCAGGAATCAATTCAGCCACATCACTTTTTGATCAAAAATTATTTTTTTTCAAATGGAACCCTTATGGGCCACCTACCCGTCTCTCTAGAACATACATTAAGGAACAAAATGACATATCATTTTTGTCTTTCGGTGCAGTAACAAATTGTATACATTCAATAATCAACAACTAGTTTATGAATTTCCTTGCAGTTAAAATAATCTTTCAACTAGGTAGGCTGTGGAATGAATGACATTTGACATCAAGATTGCACTTGTTTTGACCTGTTGAACTTGAATATGTAAAAATATACAGAGTGTTCCATTTGAAAAAACAAAATTTCTGGCATTTCCAGAAAAACCGGAAGTCCGCCATATTGGATTGTAATGTGATCAAATCCGAAATAGTTGCTTATATAACTGTACCGAATTTCAGAAAAATCCGTTGACGAATGCAGAAGTTACAGGGGTGGCCCGATAACCTGTGTCACCCGGTATATCCATTTGAATTGCTAAATTTTTACTTCCGATTACAGTTTTGCCGGCCTTCTACAATGCTTTTGTTGATCTGATAACCCACATTTGTATATGGATTTATGAATCAGATACTTGTGGAAAAGAGCCGAGAAATTGCATTCGAAAGGATCATTGAAAGTATACAAGCCATCGAAAAAACTTTGTGGTCTCTTGTGGGTTTATAAAAAGCGATATCCCATCAAAAAATGTAGGTAACTTGTTCATCATCAATCTATCCTGTCATTATAATGATTGTATTGTTTTTAAGAATAATTACATTCAAATCGAGTTGCATAATTCTTTCACACTGATTTTATTGTTTATTCTGGCATTTCACTTTGAACATCTGGATTATGCAATGATCATTATTTTTTCCACGTATATACAAACCATAATAAATCGACTCTGATTAACTTGAGAATTTGATTGGTATATATACAATATTTGAGGAAACATACTGTTGCCTAACTAATATGATCAT
The DNA here is from genome assembly GCA_918026855.4 of Phaedon cochleariae. Taxonomy (NCBI): domain Eukaryota; kingdom Metazoa; phylum Arthropoda; class Insecta; order Coleoptera; family Chrysomelidae; genus Phaedon; species Phaedon cochleariae. The sequence continues at coordinate 1,925,485 of OU896715.1, read as the reverse complement.
TAGTGTTTGTTCAAAATTGACTTATCAAAAAATGTACAATGATTACAAAAACAAATACAAATGTTGACGTACCTATATCTACAGCTCGTATCTATCTCATAGTTTATCCAACCATCAGAAACAGTACCTTACCTTGGTACCTACCCAATAAAAATTATAGAACTCGCACCTCGACTCGCACATATTTCTGATCACAAACAGAAAAATAAGCTTCATTTTTGTACATAAAAAAGATTTCAGAGTGGCTCATAGAAAAAATACACGTTGATAAGGTTCATCAAGAATTTCAATTCCAAATTCGAAAAATCAGGAGTATACAAAGTGTTGTCCTAAGGTACCTATAAATTGGTCAGACATGTAGAACGTTTGACCATTGCATTCACTAACATAATATAAGTTTTTCAAAATCGAAAACAACTTCAACAAACAGCTGAATACCATATTCATATCAGAAAATTTCGGAATTTACATGAATAAAATGAAGGAATTATTATCCAGGAATTATTGAAAATCAAAAATCACAAAAATTCTAAGATTTTACGTGACGATCAACTATATAGACCTCCAAAAGGAAATGAATTTTGAGCGAGTCGTGGGGAATAGTCTCTTGTCAAGTCCTGTTCGGGAAAGTGATTCGGTTTCTTGGTTGATGTGGTCAACATTTGGGAAAGTTATTTCCCCACATATATAAAGGTGAACCAGATCATCAATCATCAATTCTATCATCATCAAATTAAGTTTATTGCTAATAAAATCGAAGAATCTAATTTTTCACACACATATATCTACACACATAGAAGATTTGTTACGTAAAAACCTTACCTTGATTGGCTGTACAAATGTTGACGTATTACCTATATCTACAGCTCGTATCTATCTCATAGTTTATCCAACCATCAGAAACAGTACCTTACCTTGGTACCTACCCAATAAAAATTATAGAACTCGCACCTATTTCTGATCACAAACAGAAAAATAAGCTTCATTTGTACATAGAAAAGATTTGAGAGTGGCTCATAGAAAAAATTACACGTTGAGAAGTTTTATCAAGAATTTCAATTCCAAATTCGAAATATCAGGAGTATACAAAGTGTTGTCCTAAGGTACCTATAAATTGGTCAGACATGTAGAACGTTTGACCATTGCATCCACTAACATAATATGAGTTTTTCAAAATCGAAAACAAATTCAACAAACAGCTGAATACCATATTCATATCAGAAAATTTCGGTATTTACATGAATAAAATGAAGGAATTATTATCCAGGAATTATTGAAAATCAAAAATCACAAAAATTCTAAGATTTTACGTGACGATCAACTATATAGACCTCCAAAAGGAAATTAATTTTGAGCGAGTCGCGGAAAATAGTCTCTTGTCAAGTCCTGTTTGGGAAAGTGATTCGGTTTCTTGGTTGATGTGGTCAACATTTGGGAAAGTTATTTCCCCATACATATATAAAGGTGAACCAGATCATCAATCATCAATTCTATCATCATCAAATTAAGTTTATTGCTAATAAAATCGAAGAATCTAATTTTTCACACACATATATCTACACACATAGAAGATTTGTTACGTAAAAACCTTACCTTGATTGGCTGCAATTAGAATGCGAATTATAATCGATGTATGTGTTACATAAAAAGCGATTTCAGGGCAATAAATTTTCCAAATACCTGTGTGAATGCTGATAGTTTATTCAAGTTGCGTAATCCATTTTGTATACGTGATATACACACTTATGTATATAAATAATGCATCTACAGAAATATAATCATGTTTTATGCAGATCTTCATTACATAACCTAGCACCAACACTATTTCTACTCCATATCAACGATTTGTTGGAAGCAACTTCATGTCCAGTACACAGCTTCGCGGATGATAGTACCCTCCATACCGCCTTCTCTTCCAGGGCTCCAATACCAGCCAGGCAAATCAGAAACGAACGAGGGAGAAATATTGACAACATAAAGTTGGACTTGGCAACAATAATTCTCGAATGGGGATCCAATAACTTGGTAGATTTCAATGCAAAGAAAACACAAGCATGCCTTTAGAAAAGCCGATCTCACTGTAGGTAGGTTGGATGGTGACAGATGCGCTGCGACCCAATTAGATCTATTGTGCCCCATCTGCTTCTGCTATATCAAGGATTTCTTGTTCATAGCAGCCCCTCGAGATTCAATTCCTTCAGGAATTTGAGGATTTTGAGGGGGTCTAGCTGTGGTATTTCTTCCACAGTCAGCTCGTGTGTTTCCAGTATGTTTAATCTTTTGTGATGTACAGCGTCACACTCCATCAGTATGTGATGGGGTGTTTCTGGTTCTTCCTCACAGAATCTGCAGGTGCCGTCCTCCTGTAAGCCTAGCTTCCTTAGGTGTTCTTTGAGTCTGCAATGCCCCGTTAGAAATCCCGTTATTGCTTTGAGACTTCCTTTGCTGAGGTTTGTCAGTGTCTTAGATCTTTCTCGGTTGAAATTTCCAAGGAGATCTTTAGCCTGCCGTAGTCCTGGAAGTCTTCTCCATTGTCTGGCTCTCCAGGCTCCTTCCGCCTTCTCAAGTTCTCCTTGGAAATAGGAATTTCCAAGGCCGCAGAATGGCTCTGGTCCGATCAGTGGCGTTGAAGCCCCTTGTCGTGCCAGAGCGTCTGCTTGTTCATTCCCCTCCACTCCAATACGCCCTGGCACCCAGAGGAGGATCACTTTATTGTTGCTGCCTAGCTCATTCAATTTGCTTAGGCATTCCCATACCATCTTCGAGTTGATGTAAGGAGAGCTCAACGCTTTGATGACTGCTTGGCAGGAGTAACCATACCTTTGAAGACATCCATTTCGATGGTTGGGATTACTGTCCTGGAATAATGTTCCCATATTTGGAGTGCAGCACCCAAACATACCCTGAAACTGTTGGATCCTGTCCAAAAAAGGGCAATTCGTCTCGTGGGTGATGCCTCGCTCACAACCTCAATCACTTCTCTGGAACACCGTAGAAAAGTTGGCGATCTGGCTCTATTTTATAGATATTTTCATGGACGATGCTCTTATGAAATATCAACAATTGTTCCTCCCTTGGCAGTCTCCGCGAGATTAACCCGTCGAGTTGAGGCCTCGCACCCCTTCGTGGTCATTTTGGAGACCTGCAGAACATCTCTTTCCAAAGACTCGTTCATCAAACGAACAGCGAGGCTCTGGAACACATTGCAAACGGAGGTGTTCCCCGAGGCATATAACCTCCAGAAATTTAATAAGAACACCGATTCCTACCTTATTTCCTTTAGCTCTCACGATGTTCTCTGAACATTACAGGATATCCCTTCTCGTGGGAACCAGAAAATAAAAAAAAAATGAGTGTACACCAAAATTACTCAGAGAAATACCCCTCGTTCAATTCAGAAGAGGAGTATCAACATAAATAAAATACTATTCATATATTTTTTTCAAACCACTGGTAATGATTATAAGGACAACGAAGAATCCAATCGGAGATGTAGTCCTTATAAAATGTTATGTTACTGAAAGTTATTTCTTCGTAAAGGTACTGAATCTTGTACACACCATCGATTTGATTGATTTCTCAGTTGATTCCTATAATGAATAATTCAAATAAGTATTACCTAATTCGTTTTGTATAGGTTATTTATGTAATTTACAATTACAGCTTTTGTTTCGACACTTGGCAAAAAATAAAAGAGGTACGTTCAACTATAGTAAAATATGTGTGCCCAGTTTGACGTCTCAATTGAATCAACGAAAACAATGGCCAATTATGGATAAAATGTGTTGAATAGCCAGCGAAAATTCCATTGCAAATAGAAATTCTTTCTCATTACGCATTGTACTTCGAAATTTGCGGAATTTCGATGATGTCAAAACTTTTTCGTCGAAATTTTATTTTATTTTTTGTTGCAGGTATGTACCTTCTTCGAAAATTTTCAAGTATCGGTGAGTAATATAATATATTATAATAATAATCAAGTTCTATCAGTAGATAATAAGATCACTCGATATATAAATTCTATTTCCATGATGCTTGCAGGAAATTGCGTTTGAGAAATGACTGAACACAGTATTTCAGTTCATTATCTTTTCAATGAAGTCATCAATCAATCTTGTATACAGCAACAAAATGGAAATATTTTGATATGCTCTGATAGGATAATTGTGTTTTGAAATATCTTGGTATACTATCACATCATGAAGTTATAATGAGTGTCTTAGTAAATGTGAACGACCTGATTTTTCTCATTCAAACTTTTTGCATATTTATACTTTTTTTCTGAACTTCGCAAAGGTAATATCAGTCTTTGGACAGAACAGATACAATGTCCATAATATATTCTTGCTTGCAACTAAATAATACCACGGTATAATATCAACATTTCGTCATTCATGTTCATATTATCTATAAACTGATATACCTTGTTTATCAATTGGCAGAATCATAAAATGATCCAGCAGGTATATAATGGTTGTTATTATTTGAGTCACCGCTAAAATTGATATTTATTTTTGATTTTATGCTCACCAAGGTTGTTGTTGCATATCAAAATAATTGAAGGTGTCTCTTTGTTATTTGTTGGAAATATCTATACTTAAACACTCATTGATTATGCAACGAGATTATAGATCAAACTTGAGCAATTCCAAATGAATAAAAAGAGAGTCTCAATCCCAGACAGCAAAAAGTGATTCTGAGAAAGTTTTTATATTCCCATGGAACATTTCGAATATTATCAGAATGTTCTCACAAGGTATACTGAACGTTCTGAGATTATTCTAATTCATTCATCCAAATGGGTCGAACATTCACGCTTCACGTACTCAATATTTTTCTGAACATTCTCAGAATATTCTATGAATATATAAAACATTCTCAGGGCGATCTAGGAACAGTGTACAGGGTATTTTGTAGCGCATGGGAAATATTTCAGGGACCGATGTTGCAAAAGTGACCAAATTACAAATACCATAGGTACACGGATCACGGATGCTTCAAGAACATCAGGATGTGTGGAACCTCGTGTGGAACCATATTTAGTTTCAGCGCTTGCAATTTGTAGGAAGGAAGTAATTGGAAAAAATAGCAGTGAATTTTAATGACAAATCGATTTATCTCAAAAACGAAGTAGCAAAAAGTTATGACATATACAGAGTATTTCCAAAAACCTGAACCTATAGGGTAGGTAGAACACTGCAAAATAAGTTGTGTTTGTTTAGTAACCAAGTGTTACACAATGAGTTACAGGATGTTTCCATTAATTGATCTTTAATCTACCATTTTCATGTTCAGTTTCCAGTAATGAATATCATGTTCTATATCTATATCAACAGAACAGTAAGCAATGCTATTGTCTCCGTTCAGAAGAATGCAAGCGGATTCCTTGATTTTTCTCTTTTGGTTGTTATCTCGGTTGTTATCTTCCTTTCAAAACTGAAAATACAATGAGATCAATTCTTACTCAAACAAAACCGAAAATTGAAGAACAATTATCAAAAAATTGAATTTATAGAATACCTTGTGTTTGTGGAAAGTATTATTAGTCCAGTCATTATAGACTTTGACCCGTGAATAATTTTTTAGTGTTTTTTTTATAGGTGTCTCGGGGGGGTCACTGAGAGTGTAAATTCAAAATGGCGACCAAATCAAGCTTTTGCGTATGTTCTGTTTTTGTTAAAAAACGGTTTTTCTTGAATAACTCGGCCATTTTTGATTCTACAGAAAACGTTTGGGGACAAAAATTGTAGTAAATTTGGTTCTCTACAAGTTTGGTCCTCACAATTTTTCTGATAGGATCGATATTTTGTAAATTAAACCTGAAAAACGCGACAAATTCAAAAGATTATCATTATCTCCAATGCTTCGCATTTTACGGCATAAATGAAGAGGTTATTCCGCGCAGGTAGCTTGTCTGTCATGTCGGTGTGAAAAAATGGTTCCGCAACTATTTTTTTTACCAAATTTGTCCAAAATTTGATTCTCTACAAGTTTGTTTCTTCTCATTTATGGTGTAAAGTTGAGAATAAACGAGATAATGATGATATTTCGAATGAGTCATTTTTTTTAGGTTTAATTCCGAAAATATCGATTTTCGGAAAAACAGGTGAAGACAAAATTTGTCCAAAATTTGATTCTCTACAAGTTTGTGTCTGTTCCTTTATGCCGTAAAGTTGAAAATAAACGAGATAATGAAAATATTTCGAATTTGTCGCTCTTTTCAGGTTTAATTTACAAAATATCGATCCTATCAGAAAAATTGTGAGGACCGAACTTGTAGAGAACTAAATTTGCTACAATTTTTGTCCCCAAACTTTTTCTGTAGAATCAAAAATGGCCGAGTTATTCAATGGAATAATATTAAAATCATAGTCATGGCCGCCATTTGGCGATACGTCGAATAAATGGTGACGACAGTTTTTATGCTGTTTCGCTATTGGTCAGATGATCTTCCATTTCCACTCATGAAGCAAGGTTGTCAAGTCACCAATTATAATCAAGTTATGAAAAAGATGTTAGAGTCCTGTCGTTGAATAAAGCATAATAGGAGGAACTCATGGCATCATAGTTCATTCTTGACTTTTTCGCACCACCAGCATGTCCAAATATTTCATATTCTCCATAACAAAATATCATATAAATGTTGGAGACTGGGCAACATTGTGCTTTATGCTGAGAACTGACAAGACCACGCCCACAAGTCCACCCGCTCAATCAAGTTGAAAATCATTCATTCAGATTAACCAAAGCAAAAAACAGCTACACCCCAACGCACTATTATCCCCAAGAAATGCAAATTATTCGTCACTTAGAAAGTCGTCCATCAAATTCAACTCCACCTGATGGTATACCAGCCATTAGTTACAGTTAATACTATTCAACAGGTTTTTCCTCTCGCTCGTTCCGTTTTTTTGTTTTTGGAAGGCAAAATCGCGTAGGCCTGAGGCGCCGTAATCAATTATTATTCAACTGTCTTTCGCTGGCATGCCTCGCAGTGGATCGTAGTTAATAGAGCATCAAGTGAAGTTATTAGCATCAACGAGATGCATGCAGATGCCGATGTTTTGATAATATAGAACGGAACTGGCGGCCATCTTGGTTTCAGGTGCTCGTTATAGGCAGCGAAATGTATAGATATTCGTTCTTCAAAGACAGATGGAAAATGACAAAAAAAATGGCAAGAGGTAGAATCAAAATGACATTTCTTCCATCTGTTCACGAAGTAAATTTGGAGAGTGATTGTGGTTTTTAGTTATGGTTCTATCAATACTTTTTTTAATAACACGCTCATATATATGCTCTTGGTATGTAGGTATGTTTGTAACGGAATCTTCAAACGTGATTTTAACCTACTTCTGAACGTGAATTTTCATAAAATAAGTTCGGAACTCTCCAGTTTTATGTTCACGCTGATGTACAGAATGGCGACCGATAAAGTCGTTTTTATTTTCAAATTAAAGCAATTGCTAATTTACGATCTGAATCTAGTCTGAAAATAGCTGATGGTGAAGAATATAGCTAGCCAATAGCTAACGAATGAAGAACGATTAAAAAACGAATGAAAAAAATAGAAGAAGAAGTAAAACTGGTAACCAAGCAGGAATGCAGAGGGTAGTTGGCTTCATTCTGACAGGTTATGATTTTTATTTATGCATAGAAATATCTGGAATAGACCTCGATCCTAAACGAAAATATCATTGAATCAATGAATCAATATCGGCTACATTCAATGAAACTATCCTAATTTACTGCCATCTGTCAGAACAGAATGAAGCCGACACCCATGGCTCCTTCCTCTTGTTGGGCATGTCCGTATTTTGAGTGGTGTGGACGGACTCGAAGTGTTAGGCGCTGTTGCAAGATATAATCTGCAACTTTCCTAGAAAATGGAACCGTTTTATTAAGGAACTATAGGTTCGTTCAGGTCGAAAAATATTTTTTCTCCTCGAGTGTCCGCCACATCTGAAAAACTCCAAAGACACTAATTTTGACATGTTGAAAACGAATCAAGAGTCAGATTTGGTCCAAGACTTTTCGTTAAGATTTTCAAAAATACCAATAAATGATAATATAGGTACGTTCATGTCGAAAAATATTTTTTCTCCCCGAGTGTCTGCCACATCTGAAAAACTCCAAAGACACTAATTTTGACATGTTGAAAACGAATCAAGAGTCAGATTTGGTCCAAGACTTTTCGTTAAAATTTTCAAAAATAGCAATTTATGATAATATAGGTTCGTTCAGGTCGAAAAATATTTTTTCTCCCCGAGTGTCCGCCACATCTGAAAAACTCCAAAGACACTAATTTTGACATGTTGAAAACGAATCAAAAGTCAGATTTGGTCCAAGACTTTTCGTTAAAATTTTCAAAAATAGCAATTTATGATAATATAGGTTCGTTCAGGTCGAAAAATATTTTTTCTCCCCGAGTGTCCGCCACATCTGAAAAACTCCAAAGACACTAATTTTGACATGTTGAAAACGAATCAAAAGTCAGATTTGGTCCAAGACTTTTCGTTAAAATTTTCAAAAATAGCAATTTATGATAATATAGGTTCGTTCAGGTCGAAAAATATTTTTTCTCCCCGAGTGTCCGCCACATCTGAAAAACTCCAAAGACACTAATTTTGACATGTTGAAAACGAATCAAAAGTCAGATTTGGTCCAAGACTTTTCGTTAAAATTTTCTGAAATAGCAATTTATGATAATATAGTTTCGTTCAGGTCGAAAATTATTTTTTCTCCCCGGGTGTCCTCCACATCTGAAAAACTCCAAAGACGCTAATTTTGACATGTTGAAAACGAATCAAGAGTCAGATTTGGTCCAAGACTGTTCGTTAAAATTTTCAAAAATACCAATTCATGATAATATAGGTTCGTTCAGGTCGAAAAATATTTTTTCTCCCCGAGTGTCTGCCACATCTGAAAAACTCCGAAGACACTAATTTTGACATGTTGAAAACGATTCAAGAGTCAGATTTGGTCCAAGACTTTTCGTTAAAATTTTCAAAAATAGCAATTTATGATAATACTTATAGGTTCGATCAGGTCGAAAAATATTTTTCCTTCCCAAGTGTCCGCCACATCTGAAAAACTCCAAAGACACTGATTTTGACATGTTGAAAACGAATCAAGAGTCAGATTTGGTCCAAGACTGTTCGTTAAAATTTTCAAAAATAGCAATTTATGATAATATAGGTTCGTTCAGGTCGAAAAATATTTTTTCTCCCCGAGTGTCTGCCACATCTGAAAAACTCCAAAGACACTAATTTTGACATGTTGAAAACGAATTAAGTCAGATTTGGTCCAAGACTTTTCGTTAAAATTTTCAAAAACAGCAATTTATGATAATATAGGTTCGTTCAGGTCGAAAAATATTTTTTCTCCCCGAGTGTCTGCCACATCTGAAAAACTCCAAAGACACTAATTTTGACATGTTGAAAACGAATCAAGAGTCAGATTTGGTCCAAGACTTTTCGTTAAAATTTTCAAAAATAGCAATTTATGATAATATAGGTTCGTTCATGTCGAAAAATATTATTTTTTCCCCGAGTGTCTGCCACATCTGAAAAACTCCAAAGACCCTAATTTTGACATGTTGAAAACGAATCAAGAGTCAGATTTGGTCCAAGACTTTTCGTTAAAATTTTCAAAAATAGCAATTTATGATAATATAGGTTCGTTCATGTCGAAAAATATTTTTTCTTCCCAAGTGTCCGCCACATCTGAAAAACTCCAAAGACACTAATTTTGACATGTTGAAAACGAATCAAGAGTCAGATTTGGTCCAAGACTTTTCGTTAAAATTTTCAAAAATAGCAATTTATGATAATATAGGTTCGTTCAGGTCGAAAAATATTTTTTCTCCCCGAGTGTCTGCCACATCTGAAAAACTCCAAAGACACTAATTTTGACATGTTGAAAACGAATCAAGTCAGATTTGGTCCAAGACTTTTCGTTAAAATTCTCAAAAATAGCAATTTATGATAATATAGGTTCGTTCAGGTCCTCGTTCAGGTCGAAAAATATTTTTTCTCCCCGAGTGTCTGCCACATCTGAAAAACTCCAAAGACACTAATTTTGACATGTTGAAAACGAATCAAGAGTCAGATTTGGTCCAAGACTTTTCGTTGAAATTTTCAAAAATAGCAATTTATGATAATATAGGTTCGTTCATGTCGAAAAATATGTTTTTTTCCCCAAGTGTCTGCCACATCTGAAAAACTCCAAAGACACTAATTTTGACATGTTGAAAACGAATCAAGAGTCAGATTTGGTCCAAGACTTTTCGTTGAAATTTTCAAAAATAGCAATTCATGATAATATAGGTTCGTTCAGGTCGAAAAATATTTTTTCTCCTCGAGTGTCCGCCACATCGGAAAAACTCCAAAGACACTAATTTTGACATGTTGAAAACGAATCAAGAGTCAGATTTGGTCCAAGACTTTTCGTTAAAATTTTCAAAAATAGCAATTTATGATAATATAGGTTCGTTCATGTCGAAAAATATGTTTTTTTCCTCAAGTGTCTGCCACATCTGAAAAACTCCAAAGACACTAATTTTGACATGTTGAGAACGAATCATGAGTCAGATTTGGTCCAAGACTTTTCGTTAAAATTTTCAAAAATAGCAATTCATGATAATATAGGTTCGTTCAGGTCGAAAAATATTTTTTTTCCTCGAGTGTCCGCCACATCGGAAAAACTCCAAAGACACTAATTTTGACATGTTGAAATCGAATCAAGAGTCAGATTTGGTCCAAGACTTTTCGTTAAAATTTTCAAAAATAGCAATTTATGATAATATAGGTACGTTCATGTCGAAAAATATTTTTTCTCCCCGAGTGTCTGCCACATCTGAAAAACTCCAAAGACACTAATTTTGACATGTTGAAAACGAATCAAGAGTCAGATTTGGTCCAAGACTTTTCGTTGAAATTTTCAAAAATAGCAATTTATGATAATATAGGTTCGTTCATGTCGAAAAATATTTTTTTTCCCGAGTGTCTGCCACATCTGAAAAACTCCAAAGACCCTAATTTTGGCATGTTGAAAATGAATCAAGAGTCAGATTTGGTCCTAGACTTTTCGTTAAAATTTTCAAAAATAGCAATTCATGATAATACAGATTCGTTCAGTTTGAAAAATATTTTTTCTTCCCGAGTGTCTGCCACATCTGAAAAACTCCAAAGACACTAATTTTGACATGTTGAAAACGAATCAAAAGTCAGATTTGGTCCAAGACTTTTCGTTAAAATTTTCAAAAAAAGCAATTTATGATAATATAGGTTCGTTCAGGTCGAAAAATATTTTTTCTCCCCGAGTGTCCGCCATATCTGAAAAACTCCAAAGCCACTAATTTTGACATGTTGAAAACGAATCAAAAGTCAGATTTGGTCCAAGACTTTTCGTTAAGATTTTCAAAAATACCAATTAATGATAATATAGGTTCGTTCAGGTCGAAAAATATTTTTTCTTCCCGAGGGACTGCCACATCTGAAAAACTCCAAACACACTAATTTTGACATGTTGAAAACGAATCAAGTCAGATTTGGTCCAAGACTTTTCGTTAAAATTTTCAAAAATAGCAATTTATGATAATATAGTTTCGTTCAGGTCGAAAATTATTTTTTCTCCCCGGGTGTCCTCCACATCTGAAAAACTCCAAAGACGCTAATTTTGACATGTTGAAAACGAATCAAGAGTCAGATTTGGTCCAAGACTGTTCGTTAAAATTTTCAAAAATAGCAATTTATGATAATATAGGTTCGTTCAGGTCGAAAAATATTTTTTCTCCCCGAGTGTCTGCCACATCTGAAAAACTCCAAAGATACTAATTTTGACATGTTGAAAACGAATCAAAAGTCAGATTTGGTCCAAGACTTTTCGTTAAAATTTTCAAAAATAGCAATTTATGATAATATAGGTTCGTTCAGGTCGAAAAATATTTTTTCTCCCCGAGTGTCTGCCACATCTGAAAAACTCCAAAGATACTAATTTTGACATGTTGAAAACGAATCAAAAGTCAGATTTGGTCCAATACTTTTCGTTAAAATTTTCAAAAATAGCAATTTATGATAATATAGGTTCGTTCAGGTCGAAAAATATTTTTTCTCCCCGAGTGTCTGCCACATCTGAAAAACTCCAAAGACACTAATTTTGACATGTTGAAAACGAATCAAGTCAGATTTGGTCCAAGACTTTTCGTTAAAATTTTCAAAAATAGCAATTTATGATAATATAGGTTCGTTCAGGTCGAAAAATATTTTTTCTCCCCGAGTGTCTGCCACATCTGAAAAACTCCAAAGACACTTATTTTGACATGTTGAAAACGAATCAAGTCAGATTTGGTCCAAGACTTTTCGTTAAAATTTTCAAAAATAGCAATTTATGATAATATAGGTTCGTTCAGGTCGAAAAATATTTTTTCTCCCCGAGTGTCTGCCACATCTGAAAAACTCCAAAGACACTAATTTTGACATGTTGAAAACGAATCAAGTCAGATTTGGTCCAAGACTTTTCGTTAAAATTTTCAAAAATAGCAATTTATGATAATATAGGTTCGTTCAGGTCGAAAAATATTTTTTCTCCCCGAGTGTCTGCCACATCTGAAAAACTCCAAAGACACTAATTTTGACATGTTGAAAACGAATCGAGAGTCAGATTTGGTCCAAGACTTTTCGTTAAAATTTTCAAAAATAGCAATTTATGATAATATAGTTTCGTTCAGGTCGAAAATTATTTTTTCTCCCCGAGCGTCCTACACATCTGAAAAACTCCAAAGACACTAATTTTGACATGTTGAAAACGAATCAAGAGTCAGATTTGGTCCAAGACTTTTCGTTAAAATTTTCAAAAATACCAATTCATGATGTCACTGCACATGTTATTCCTCCTATTTAGCTGGTTATTTCCGAAGCTCATACTTTTCATTAGTTTGATATTTTCTTGGGTAATCGCCACTTTTCGGTGATTTAAGGGTACGTGGGCCCTTATAAAATATGAACCCGACCCTCGAATGACCATTTCATAAGAATTTTAAAATTTTTATACTTTTTTATAAAAACACAATTTTACATCAACAATTATGGGGCAGTTGCCTTTGTTTGCTCTGTTATTGTCCACGTTATTCGAATTTCAACTTTTTTCAATTCCATAACTTTGAACTATTTTATCGGCTGATGATGGGCTTATATAAGCCAGAAACATGTACCATTGATGATCTTTGATCATTTCAATAAAAGTTGTGGAGATGACTTTGGGTTTTTCATCTATGAACTACACCACTCCACTTTGAGTTACCATGGACTTCTTCCAAAGATTAAAAAAGTAGTTCTTGAAACACTTTTTTTTGACAGCATATAGAGAGTGAAACAAACAATAGTCATTCTAGGGAAGAAAGCAGATGATCATTTGACAGAGTATCGTCGTCCTTCATTAAAAATTGTCTGGAAAAAATCACAGTTTTCCTGATATTCATTGTATATTCAATATTCAATCGAACTTTCCTTTTGATCGTTTTTTTCCCGTCTCAGGGTAGCATTTTCTTCTTGTAGGATATACTTTTTCATTGAGTAGAACGGAAATGTCTTGTATAGCAATGCAGTTCACTGAATCCGAGGTCGGCGAAACCCATTGACCTAGAAAAATTCCGAATCGCGAATTGTGTGACGATATTTATTATATACACGAGAAGATACTGAAACTGTGTCACAGATGATTCGATCGATGATGATGACACTGTGGTGGATTTTAGGAGAAAAGAGGCTTGTCTACAAGGATATAACCAGTAGCGATACTTTAATTTTTGCAAGTCAAGTACTAAATAACGAGAATTTCAGTTTTGGAGGTTATAAGGCGAATAATTCCAATTTTATTTTATTGACGAGTTTTGATAGAGAGTTGTTCGGCATATCTCGAGGTTGACGAAAAAAGGATGTGCTGACTGTGCTTCTCGAGTACTTCTAATCTGGTCTTACTGATAATTCTTGTGATTATTATTACCACCTGTCAAAATGTGAAGTTTGGATCTTCGACGAACAAGAAAATTACGCAAAATCGAAGTGTGTGGATGCATAAAGTTCGTTTTCGCTGGGCATTTTACGAAATAGGTAATAGTTATTTAAGTGCGTTATATAGGGTGATTCATTAAGAATGGGAAATCTCTGAACTACAGCTCCAAGCGATAAAAAAAAACTAATGAAATTTAGCCCAAGATGTCTGATGAGAATGTTGCTGGCTTAGGAGATAGTGGTACTCTGTTAATTCGATAATTTACATCATATCTTCTATGTCAATTCATTGATGATCAAATTAAGTGGAAAATCTGAAAGCTCGTTCAATTTCACATGAAAAATGTACTCTTTATCAAACTGTCTAGCTCCAACAGTTTTTGTGTTATTCGCTCTTGAAGAGATTCATTTTCCATTTATGACATTTTAATAATTCGATTTATTGAATTAAGAATGGGAAATCTCTGAACTACAGATAGTTAACACCCAAATATGAAGATTTAGCCCAACATGCCTTTTAAAAATATCGCTAGTTCAAGAGATACAGGGTGTTTAAGGAGAAGATTAAATTTCAAAATATCTCTTCAAGAGCGAATAACACAAAAACCTTCGCAGCTAGACAGTTCGATAAGGAGTACATTTTTCATGTGAAATTGAACGAGCTTTCAGATTTTCCACTTGGTTTGATCATCAATGAATTGACGTAGAAATCTCATTATTTTTGTGTTTATACTATATTCTGTAGTTCAGAGATTTCCCATTCTCAATGAATCACCCTGTATAGATCCTAACGCCCGGATGGTAACATTCAGCTTCGGCCCGAGGGATAATGATGTCCGATGGAGTATCAAAAAATTACCACCACTTGTGTAATTACCGTTGATAATTTTTCAACAACTTTTCATCAAAGTTCGTTTCATACATGTTCCAGCAGTTTCAAAAAGATTCTGTAACTTTGTTCCTTTTCATTCAACATTGCATTGAAAGAAATGTAAAATAGCTGAAATTGGTCGTTTTGGAGGCATTCTATATAGATTCTAGAAGATGAAAATATGGTTCATACGCTCGCTCCTACGTTTATTTCAATTGATATCGTATAAATTAGTATTTTTGTTCATGTCCACTTCGATAACCTAAATCTTTTTCAATGCACTTTCTCATGTTACCACTTGTGCATAATATGCTGTGCCAAAAAAAGTCAATTGCAGCTCACATGTCTCTTACAGTCTTACATAATTTTCAGGTTTTGCTGGGTATACCATACCGACTCTACATGTTAGGTATATCTTGTTTCAAATTACATAAAATAGAAACACGTGAATAAATATCGTTTTTTTTTCTGCTAAATTGATGGATTGGAAATCTAGTTGCATAATGAAATTAGTGAGGGGGGAAGGTGGTATTAGAAGCCCTATGAAGTTCTAATGCGAGGTCAGTATACAGAAATCGTTAATAAATACAGGGTACTCACAAATGTATATAATGTTTGCGACATTATCTCCTGTATTAGCTTATATTAAAGAATCAAGGTTTGGAAAATCAACCGAAAACTATTTAGTAAACATGAATAATATGTTCGTTATACGAAAATGATAAAAGTTGAACTTCAGACGAAAAATGTATTGGAAAATAACCAGAACGAATGTCGAATGTTATAATATTGCTAATTGCTTGAAATTGCATCTATAATTACAGCTATTAGGACCTTATCATTTTGAACGTTGAATTCTTGTATTATTCGTATAGCTTAATATATGCATAGGAATCATAGTTTTTTCATCGTTAAAAGTGGAAGTTTGATATATGTTGTGAGTTTTTCCTATATTCCTATAACTAAGTTATATAGGTAATGATGTTATGGTATTGATTGATTAAGTAAAAAAACATGTTTCTCACCACTATACTCTACCACTATACTCTCATCTACTCCTTTTCAAGGCGTAAAGAGCCACCTCTGTTCTGATGCGAGATTCGCAGGAATGACACTCGAATCTAGTAGGTATTTTTTTTATGTTCTGGTTCTGTTCGTTGGATGAACGAGTTTTTGGAAAGAGATGTTCTGCAGGTCTCCAAAGTGACCACGAAGGGGTGCGAAGCCTCAACTCGACGGGTTAACCTCGCGGAGACTGCCAAGGGAGGAACATTTGATGATATTTCATGAAAATATCTATGAAATAGAGCCAGATCGCCAATTTTTTCACGGTGTTATAGAGAAGTGAGTGAGTTTGTGAGCACATACGAGACGAATTGTACTTTTTTGGACAGAATCCAACAGTTTCAGGGTATGTTTGGGTGCTGCACTCCAAATATGGGAACAGTATTCCAGGACAGGTCGGATCTGTTATACTTATACTGTCATGGTCATGGATTTCAATTAGAAATAAAAAAAAGTGCTTTCATAATGACAATAGGTCCATATTTCAGTTTCACAGAATTATGATTGGAATATATTGCTAGTGGGGAAAAATTTTGATTTACACCTTGGTATTAAAGAATATTATGTATTATATTGGGACCTTATCCCCCTCAGCTGAAGCCTCGGGATAGAATCTTGGTCCCTGATGGATAATATAATGATATTCTTTTCTACCTTGGTGTAAAAATAACTATTATTATTTCAAGGTTTCCAAATGGGCTGTTATATCAAGTGGAATTGATGTTGAATAAATGCATAAAAGTTAATGTACCGAATTACAATTTGTCATGTATCGTTATTTTTCTGCATATCGGAACACGTTATCTCGTTTTTACGGTCGATCTAACCTAGTATAGATTTCACGGTTATATCAATATTGAAACAATTGATAACAGATCCTGCAAATACCTGCGGATACATGATGGATGTATTTACTCATGAACAGATTATCAACAAGATTATGACACCTTGTATAACTGTATTAGGTAGATCATTGATGGAAATTAATAATCACTTGTCGAGTCTCTTTATCATTTCCGGTGCTTCTGATCTTCAAAATTATCAATCAATTTTTCTTCGACAACAAGATATTCTTGCTTTTAAATTTTTTCGTCTTCTATGGCCACTTGATTCACCAATTTCCATTCGTTTAACATGTTATATCTCTGAATCGACATAATCATAATGATAGTATCATATTTTTTTCTTCTATAAATTACTGGGTGTAGCGTCTGTACGAGGCTGGCAAATGACTTTTTGGGCGTTGAACTCGTTATTAGCTCTTCACAATCAAGTGTGCTTCCCGTCTTTATCTAAGACACACAACATACTAGCTCCTTCTTCTTTGTTAACATTCACCCAACAAGCAAGAGTCATCGTCCTGTGAGATTCAGTGTTTAGTGCATTATTTTCATATTGAAGACAATTTACTTTGAAAGGACGAGAATGCTGTTGGTTTCCTATTTTGCTAGTTTTGGAAGACGACGTAACCACTTTTTTTTATCTATTGGAGCGCACGAAAGGAAATGGGCAACAAGTGGACAGATAAGAATTATTGGCATTCAATTACTAAAAATTGTTGTTCTAAATTGTTCTATCCGTCATTCGGTTGCCCCCTTACGAGCAACCCTCAGAAGTCTTCGAAAGACTTGTGCGAGCAAGGAATGACGGGGGCCTTACCTTTTAACGTGTGATCCCACTGTATCTTTAGGAACTTGAGTTGATTTTTGCAATACTTGTCACGCTTTTCTTATGTATACAGGGTGTTTCAAAAAAACCTGACCCCCTTGCTAGGGTAGGTAGAACATTGCAAAATAAGTTGGGTTTGTTCTGTGAAAGAATGTCATAACGGCATCCGTTTTCATGAAACCTGCCCAACAACTACAGGCCCATTGCCCTGTTATCAGTTATCTCCAAAGTGATAGAGAAAGCCATCAATATTGAGCTCACCAAATATCTGGAGAGCTCAGGAATCATCAATGATAGACAATACGGCTTCCGCTACCGAAGATCTACTGGATATCTACTTGCCTACGTCACCCATTTATGGCAAGCTTCATTAGAAAAACACGGGGAATCTCTAGCTGTCGCGTTGGACATATCGAAAGCATTCGACCGTGTTTGGCACGAAGGACTCCTCCACCAACTATAACATCATACGGGTTACCACCTCAGCGATGCCATCTCTTATCGAGTTTTCTTTCAGGCAGATCGCTTCACGTGGTGGTGGACGGTGTATCGTCTTATACCATTGGCATCAATTCCGGCGTTCCACAAGGATCTATTTTGGCACCAACATTATTCCTTCTTCATATCAATGATCTGTTGGGAGTAACAACTTGCCCCATCCACAGCTTTGCCGATGATAGTACCCTCCATACTGCGTTCTCTTCCAGAATTCCCATTTCTTCCCAGGAAACTAAGAACTCACGGCGCAGACAGGTCAATGCTGTCAATGAAGACCTTGCTGAAATCACAGCCTGGGAAACCAACAACCTAGTTGAATTCAACGCCACCAAAACTCAAGCCTGTATTTTCTCTAGAAAGGCGAAACTCAGTATGCCCGATATTGTAATGTCGAGCTAATTCATTCCAGTTGAAGTCTCCACCCAGTATAGACGTTAGTTTTTGTGAAATGGTGAATTAGTATATCTTTTAGATAGGTTCGTGTGAAATTTTTCATATGGTTCGACGTTTTTGTACCTTACTGTAGAAATCATCGTTGATCAGAACGTTTATAGAGAATTTGTGATGAAATCGTGAGGTATACGGGTGAAAAGTTGCAGAATTCTTGTGTTTATCCAAGCATTTCATCTGCAGAGACAGTTACTGCGTTAGCATTGAATGCACGGTCATATACAGGGCATATGAATATGTCAAGGTCAAGACGAGCTTACACTATCTTTATATCAAGGATAAGGCGAAAGAAATTGAAGAAAATGTGCATGCTCTCATTTGAGATTACGCTCTCTTCGTTTAAAATAATTTCGACAATGCAGTGTTGCCGCTTCTACTAGAAACTAGCAACAACTTTGTTATTTTGAATGGAAAATACCCAGTATTTCATTGCATTCTTAGATTCTTCCTGAAGAGCCGATTCCATCAATGCATAGCACTTGTGGTCTAGCGGAAATGATTACAGAGATATAGGGTGTTCAGAATCGAGATTTTTCAACTTTAGGATTTTTTGTGTCGAAACTATTCAGTATTGGTCAAAACAGGAACAAACTTTCGACACGAAGAAATCCCAAAGTTGAAAAATCTCGATATTGAACACCCTTTATGAGTTCTAATCTTCTCCTGAAGATGGTGTTAGCGAATCACGTGTCCAGGTGTAAAACATTGGTTTGGTTAGTGTTGAACAGTGCGTAGTGTATTATCGTGCCAAAGGTTCTAGTCTTCGATTTAACACCCTGTATGTCTGTAATAAATCCTGCTAGACCCCAAGTATGATAGATTGATAAAATCAGCTTTTCATGGTGAACCTAAAAATACAATGAATTACATGATATTCTATTTGAAATAACAAAGTTATTGTTACTTTCTAGTAGAAGCGGCAACACTGCATTGTCGAAAATACTTCGAAGAAAGAGAGCGTTATCTCAAATATAAGCATGTTATAAATTTTCAGAAATGTATTGCAACTGATTATCGATATCAAGATAGTGTAAGATCGTCGAGACTAATACCCTGTATACTGTATAGTTGTTCTTGGAATGGAAGTTTTCCGTGTTTCATTATGTTACGGTTTCTTGGTTATTATTTATTTATATTTCCCACATTGAGAACAGCTGCCTGAGTTCTATTAGATATGCAATTACCTATAGCATCAATACCTGAGAGGAAATTGTTCACAATAATTATAATTTTGACAGTTACGTAAATTACATACCTACCTAGGATAGTCCTGAAAGTGGAGATACAATGATAATGATAATATATACAATGAAGCAATTCATCATTTCTTTGGTGTCAAAGATATTGGATAACGCGTTTTCAAAATTTTGAGTTCATATATACATTTATTCGACCTCTCATCCTCAATAACTGATGGTCTGGTCCTCAAGCAACTGAAAAATGACAATTAGCTGATGTTTTTAGATGTATGATAAATTGATATTCATCGTACGGGACGTAGAAAGAAATTCTGAATTGAGAAAACCTAATCACGAATCTGCGATTGATGGTCTATAAAAATATCAAGCGTCCATCTTTCAAGTTTGAACCCCTTGATTGGGTGAATGTATTGAAAAGGAATATTCTCAGATATAATTATTATGAACATAAAAAAAAGATTATATACAGGGTGTCCCATAAACATACCGACAAACTTTAAGGGATGGTAGAGGACATCAAAATAAACATTTTTGCTCGATAAACATAGGTCCGGAAACTCTTCGTTTTCACATTGAGTCTTTATTCTGGATTGAAAAAAACAACTGAATGAACCTGGTTCATTGTTCTGTGTGGTACCAGAACGAATTGGATGGAATTGTTGATCGATTAAACTGTTCGAGTATATCACCAAAAAGTTTGATCATCAATCAGTTGGCTATCAGAAGCTTTGATATTTATGTTGTTTCATATAATTTTCTATTAAATCTCGTAATAATTGTCTGCTTCCGCAATATGAAATTAGCATATTCATAATACGTCTTGCAATTTCTTGTCAGTTATTTTGCCTTGTGCTTCTGATAGTGAATATACATAACTATATGGTACATTCTGGTATTTGAATAGCATAACTGAATATCTCGTAGAGGCCGTTAAGTCAGTATTATGAGATATAACGAGCTGTTTAGTAACAAAAAGGATAGTCGGTTCACTGAACTTCTTAGTGGGTTCAACTATGCTACTGTGATAGTGTGACATTTGATCTAAATTAAATGAATCTTGATCGCGAAACCGTTGAGAGGTTATCTTCTGATTATATACGTTGTGTTTTTCCAAGACATTTGTGTTGTCTTTTTCTCATCCAGTGGTCATGATCATTTTGAAGCAAATGTATGGGATCTAAACAGATCTAAACTGAACGTAACAAGTCCAGAAAATAGTGTTATAAAAGTGAGCACGCTGTACAAGTTTTGTATTGGATCTTATCATTATTATTCAGAACACGAAAAAAGAAAAGGAATTGTTGAATCAAGCAAAATTCAATTGAATGAAGCAAATGAATGTGTCATATATGCACGACAAAATATAATCTTGAAATGAGTAAATCTATATCTTGTTTCGGAGCGAATTTTGCATGAGCTCTGGATCTTATTCAATCAATCACATCCATTAATTGTTCATGAAGAGATATTGAATTAGCTCAAACAATCATTTTGTTCGAAGCGAAATAACAAGATATTGATTCAATCAAATATTCAGTTGATTCAATGAAATATTTGGTTGATTCAAAGGAATATTTGGTTGATTCAAAGAAATATCTGGTTGATTCAATGGATTTATTGGTTGATGCAATGAAATATTTGGTTAATTCAATGAAATATTTTGTTGATTCAAGAGAAATTGTACTTCCATTCGACAAATTTTTTGTTGTACCAAATTCAGTATTAATTCGGGAATTTTCTGAAACTTCACATCAATCAGCTGATGCAAAAGTATTTAGGATTGTTAATCATCCTAAGTTCGATTCATACAGCTGATATTTCAAACACAAAGAATCAGGCTTCACTTATATAATGAATTCGAGGCAGGCATAGACGAGGCGAAATTATCGCCATCTAGAGGCGAAAATTTAACTTGATGTAGAATGATCAAAATATTTCATTGATATTACATATTTTGTTACTCTATTCAAGCAAATGATCTCGAAACCAGTTCATTGCTCAAATCAAATGATCAAAATGATCATTATTGCATCAAATCAACAAAATGTTTATAGTTCAATCAACATCGACATTATATTGGATCGACACAATTTGTTTTTGAGAAAACCATATATTTTGTTGATGGAATTGATATTATACTGTTGATTCAAGTAGACTACATTCTTGATTTGAACAAGCGGCTCCCATGAAATAATTATGTATCTGGTTGATTCAACAAAAAATTGCTCAGTCCAACAAAAATAATTCAATCATAAATAATTTGTTATGCAACAAATCCTTTTTTCCGTGAAGAAATGTTATATACCTACCAATATCTTCAGTTTTTGAGTGAGATCTGAACGGTTCATAGGAATTTGCATACCTATGTCATCTTGAGAACAAAAGTAGGTAACCTTGAAAGTGAGACGCACCTCTGCTGAAGTTTATATCCCAGTTGAAATCACCATAAATTTGACAAGCGATGGCTAATAATTAACGGTACCGAATCGCATGGTACCTTCCACCTGTTGCTTTCTCGGGTACCACGCACGAGCGGTGTCGCCACATCTCCAATAAAGCATACATTTTGATACTATTTACGTTCGGCAGACCAAAAGCGATGAATGCTCAAAAGTTGTTGGTTTATAGGTGACTTTGTTTGAATTTAAATAAACAATTCAGCATTGCGTTTTTGAGTTCGAACGGAAAATCTTGGGACCCCTGTTTATGATTCTTTGTTCATTAAAAATCCAAGTTTTCAATGAGAAAGCTCCAAAATAATCTTTCTTATTAATAATCGGGGTAAACCGCGGTCAAAATTGTGTACACCAAACCTCAATTTTACAATGAATTCCAAGGAATTCCAGTTGTTTGTACACCAGAATTATACCGCACTTCACACAAGGAATTCTAAGATACTCCAAGGAATGCCAGGAAATTCCGAGGAATTCCAGGGATATTCAAGGAATTCCAAGGAAATCCAAGAAATTACAAGGAAATCCAAGGAATTCCAAGGAAATCCGAGAAAATCCAAGGAATTTCAAGGAATTCCAAGGAAATTCAAGGAACTCCAAGGAAATTCAAAGAATTCCAAGGAATTCCAAGAAAATCCAAGGAATTCCGAGGAAATCCAAGGAAATCCAAGGAATTCCATGGGAATCCAAGGAATTCCAAGGAATTCCAGGGATATTCAAGGAATTCCAAGGAAATCCAAGGAATTCCAAGGGAATCCAGAGAAATCCAAGGAATTCCAAGGAGATTCGAGGAATTCCAAGGAAATTCAAAGAATTTAAAGCAATTCCAAGGAAATCCAAGGAATCCCATGGAAATCCAAGGAATTCCTAGGAAATCCAAGGAATTCCAAGGAGATTCGAGGAATTCCAAGGAAATTCAAAGAATTTAAAGCAATTCCAAGGAAATCCAAGGAATCCCATGGAAATCCAAGGAATTCCTAGGAAATCCAAGAAAATCCAAGAAATTCCATGGAAATCCAAGGAATTCAAAGGAAACCAAGGAATTCCGAGGAATTCCAGTTGTTTGTAGACCAGGAATTTACCGCACTCCAGCCAAGAAATTCCTGGGAATTCCAAAAAAATCCAGTGATTTCCAAGGAAATCCAAGGAATTCCAATGAATTTTATGGAAATGTAAGGACATCCAAGGAATTTCAGTTGTTTGTAGACCAGGAATTTACCGCACTCCAGCCAAGAAATTCCTAAGAATTCCAAAAAATCCAGTGATTTCCAAGGAATTCCAAGAAAATCCAAGGAATTCCAAGAAAATCCAAGGAACTCGAAGGAAATCCAAGGAATTCCAAGGAAATCTAAGGAATCCCAAGGAAAGCCAAGGAATCCTAAGGAATTCCAAGGAAATCCAAGGAGTTCCAAGAAAATCCAAGGAATTCGAAGGAAATCCAAGGAATTTCAAGGAAATCCAAAGAATTCCAGTTGTTCGTATACCAGAATTCCACCGCGGTATACCCCTCATTAATAACATTGATTGTGATGATGATGATGACTGATATTGCTCAGTAGTGAAAATTTTGTTTGTGATGGTTGCTGAATTCGTCTTCCACAGAAATCCTTCTTTTTCTTCTCATTCTAAGTAATGGCAACAACGTTCAGATGTCTCGACCTACAAGGCCGGTTTTGCATCTCTCTCACGACCAATATCTCGAGAAGATAATGCTACGTTTCATATGAACTGCCCAAGGTTGTAGGTCAGGAATTGAACGTTTTACAAAAATGCTGGCAGATCTTTGATCTCTTCCAATTTCATTTTCGACAGAATTTCACTGAATGAAATTGATTCTTTCTTTCACTCGTGAAGTGTTTTTCATTTTCTATATTTAACCCTTAACTACTAATTATACGTCTTAGAGACGGCATATCAGCATCCGATTTGTTGGATTACCCCTGCTTTTCAATATCGGCCATTGTCCTTCCCACCACGTAATTTATGTCCACCGAACACTCATTCAGTACCCTGAATTTGATCTATGTATGTGGTTCAGTTTTAGAAACATCTTGAGTGAAAGATAGATTGTCGTCTCGTAAAAATAGCAACATCAGTTCGCGATGCAATCTTATAACGGTTTTGATAATTAATTATAATCTACTGTGGGTGATTCAGCCTCCATTTTATAGGTAATTACAGATGTTTTAAGTGCTGATCGTTAAAAATTCAGTATTCATGCGAAGGTGTCGAATACTGTGATGACATGTCTATAAATAATCTACTATCTTCAATCTTTCATCAATCAAGCATGAATTGATCAAGTAGTTTCCTTAGAACGATATTGCAATTTTTCTCTGAACCATTCGCCTGGGTTTCGCCTTTTTTTTTTAATAAGTCTTTCGAAATAAAGCAGTTTGGCTGATGTATTTTATAGTTCTAGTCTTGATATTTCAGTTAGTTCAGAACGTAAGAATATCACTAGAGATTTTCTCCTTGTATCGATTACTTAGGTCAGCTGTGAAATGAATCAAATTCTTTCATTACATAATGCACTCTCATTTCCTGGGTAACAAATCGCTAAAAAAAACAAATGAGGCAAACATCACGTTCTTTCGCTCATTTGGAATTCTATTGTTTCGTTCATCGAGGAAAGTATTTGTATGATTAGCAGCAATCGAAAGACAATTGTGTTCGAATCTATAGAATTGCAATGGTTCTCTTGGCATGTTCTCACATTAGGTATACTTAGTTGAAATATTTCAAAATTTTGAAAATTTAATAATATATTGGTTCATTGATCGATTCATAACTAGAGATTTTGGTAATGTATTGATACTACGTATGGAAACAAATTTTCAATATAATCAGATATGTGGAAGTTGGTTTTTGTTGATTTTTTTGATTATTTCATAATTTGGTGAATGCGCAAAATTCAAACATTGAATAACATCATAACATCCATCGATACAATTACTGATATCTGATTGATATATCTGAAGATAAGGCTTATTGTTGTATGTCATGAGATTATCGCCTGTATACGGAGTTGAAATATGACCTAATATGTGGAAGTGGGTCAAAAGTCGAATTTTCAAAACATTTCAAAATTTGGTGAATGCGAAACATTGAAAAATTTCAATACATTGTTCGTTGTTCGATTCATAATCTAATAGCTGATGACTGATTTTCATAGGTATTGTTATAAGAACTTCTTGTATAGTATGTATACGAAGTTTGAATATTGAGAGAATATGTGGTAGTGGGTCAAAAGTTGATTTTTCAAATCATTTAAAATTTTGGTGACTGCACAAATTCAAACATTGTACTTCCTTGGATTATTTTAGAACTGAAAGTTTCCATAAACATAATATGTCCTAATATGATTTGGTTTCTACTTACAGAGTGTGAAAGTTGATACAAAATAGTATTATTCAATTACTAGGCAATCGCAAGACAAAAATTGAAAATATTTTTTGAAAATTGGTGTGACCCGTCAGGGGGATATATTATCGATTGTTTTTCACTAAAAAGTGAAAAACGGAGGAAAATGTCCAAATTTCATGCAAATATATGAAAGGCTAGTTTTATATGAAAAGCTGTAGAGGGTGGACAAGAAACAATACATGCATAGGTATTTTCAACGAAGCGAAACGAAGCAATCAATCCTGAAATTATTCAAGGAATCATCTTTAGGGAGACCCTGTATATGATGATATCGATAAATTGAATGATCAATAACTGAATTTAGGTGGAGACAGGCCAAGTGTATATACCTATGTGAAAGTAGATCTAATTTGGTGGATGTTGAAATTTGAATAAGCTATACTGAAAATCTTAGTTAAAAAAAGATCGTGAACCTCATGATCAAAAATGAATTCAACCTATGATAATTATCAATTAACAATTATCCGGTAAGAAGTAGCTAAAATATTACCATTTATGCAAACTGAATTAACAATTGAAAATAAAAAATACGCAGGTGCAAAAGTCCTTTCCATGCCATTCAAGATAACCATAGTAAATTTTTTCATGATATTTTAGACTTATTTTTGAGATATTGCAATCACAAGTTGGGCCAAGACTCAAGAATAATAGGAATAATTGGGAGTAAAAAAAAACAGTAAACCGGGAAATGTTTTGAGGTTGTTCGTAGTTCCATCATAGGATGGACCAATCCTCGGCCATCTACAAGGTAATCTGCAAACTAGTTGCGTACAATGAAAAAAACCTAGTTCAATAAATTATTAATGTAAAAATTTGAAAGTTGACCATCCTTCTACTTGTTATTGAATGAATGATTACTGTTAATTCTCTGCATCAACACAGTGATTGAAAATAACAAGTTCAACTCATAACTGATAATTATTGTAAATTGATAGTTGTTATCTGATATTTGTTAATTGATGCTGCATAAATCCACTGCCAAAATCTCCAAGTAGTTGTCTACCATAAGGTTTTTGATCCAACAACCTATAGGTTCATTCGGGGACGAACTATTACGGTTCTAGAACTGTCAGGAGTTTCTAGCTACGAATTATATGATGGAATATACACTCAAAAAGTGACGCACTTGATATTTGACCTATCTTCTTAAAAAAAATAGTAGGCCGATTTATATTTTTTTTTATTTCTTGGTACGTAATGCATTTGTCTTAAAAAAAATAAAGAGTTGAAAATTTTTTCAAAGCCTCCTTGATGGTGGTGGAATAACTCGAACCATGTTTTATTCTTGATTTTTGACTCACCCTTTGTGTAAATTGAGTAATGGTATACAAAGTGCTTACACCCTATACGAAAGAGGCTTCTTTTGCGATCATTTTGTTTTTTTATTCATTGATTTATCTCTTAAATTTTCCGAATAACACCTTTCTTTGCTGAATCCTTGCAGATTACCAACTTTCTGAATTTATCGAGAAACAATTTTCTAATGAAATTAACTGATACCAATAATTTTAAAAAACATTTTTATTAAACACAAAATTATAAATTGGGATGACTGCTTAATACCGTGTATTGCCTCTCTAAGAACTTCTGATCTACGAGGCATGCATGTTCTATAGGATTCATATCGGGGCTTCTCGCAGGCCATTGTAATGTGGTAATACCAGTAGCTTCTAAGAAGTTTCGCACTATTGCTCCGGTGTGTGGTCGGGTATTATCATGCGTCAATATAAAATTATTGCCCATTACTTCTGCATAAGGTATTTTTGCAGGTCTCCTAGCTTTTAAATTAACTTCTTTTAGACGTCTACATACCGTCTGCTTACTTACTGCAACATCACGAATTTGGCGAAGATCTTGCTGAACATTCAACGCAGTATTTGATCGATTCCGTGAAATCCGCAATCTCAAGTAGCGATCATCTCTTGGAGAAGTTGTTCGGGGGCGACCAGAACCGACCCTCCGAGCGGTGCTTCCTGTTTGTTCGTACTTGCGGATTGCTCTACGAGCAGTTGCTTCATGAACTTCCACTGCAAGAGCGGCGTAACGTTTACTACGCCTATCGTTTACTAACGCAACTAATCTTGCTACTTGTTCAGGATTTATTTGAGGCATTTTATGTAATTTTAGTCAATAAAACAAGACACTTAATTAATGACACAACGACAAATGGTCTAATATGGAGGCATACAACAAATTAGTTGCTATGGCAACAGCATTTGTTTTTTTAAAGACAATGTGATCCTACCAGAGTACAACCCAATCAATTTTGAGTACTCTGATCCTTCAATAAATTTAATTTGTGGGATAAGCGTAAGGTATCAGCAAAAAAGCTGTAATTTGGAAAATTTTAGAGATAAATCAATGAATAAAAAAACAAAATGCTCGCAAAAGAAGCCTCTTTCGTATAGGGTGTAAGCACTTTGTATACCATTACTCAATTAACACACAGGGTGAGTCAAAAATTAAGAATAAATCATGGTTCGAGTAATTCCACCACCATCAAGGAGGCTTTGAAAAAATGTTCACCTCTGCATTACCTACCAACAAAAAAAAATATTGGCCCACTATTTTTTCTTTTTTTTAAGAAGATAGGTCAAATATCAAGTGCGACACTTTTTTTGGAACTGAGTGTATTTAACATTTCTCCTCAGAGATATTGTGAATAGACTTTTCGAAAATTCTGAATAGAGGTGATGTTCTCAGAGGTTCTCGTCTGCCGCGTTCGGATTTTCATAATTTGTGAACCGTCCTGAAACAGTCCTACGCAGTTCGAGAACGATTCTTGAACAGTTCTGAACCTTTTACCTCGGATGATTTCCCCCCACACAAACCCAATTATCATCATTCTGCATAATACCATCTGGTATTCCGTGGTAGCTTCCAAACAAGGTAATTTCAGAAGGTGGTCTGCTCGCTGCTTGCGACAACACAGACGTCGTGATTCACTTGGCAAACTCGCAATGTCATCTGGAGGTCGTCTTCTCAATGATGTCGTTAATTGCTTAGAAACCAGTGGAGTGCAGGTACGCATTCGTCCCAGTTGAGAAAAAAAAGTGAATTGGAACTGGAATTCCTACAAGCGCGTATACAGCTTTGTTCGAAGGGGAGGTAATTTCTAGACGCGTTGCAGATAAGTTCGACACAAACTGGAATATGGAATAGGGTAGGGGAAAGTTACCTATGATGGCATGTTTCCTATGATGGCATACTATCGATATTTCTAACGCATTTGAATTTGGCGCTCAAATGACCCGTTTGTCAGATGGTCGTTACTGATCTATCGATGTCTACGAACACTCATACGCGTCGGATAGTTCAACAAATATTTGTGGATATAAAACAATTTCGGTGAGTCTCGA
This sequence comes from Phaedon cochleariae, assembly GCA_918026855.4. NCBI lineage: Eukaryota > Metazoa > Arthropoda > Insecta > Coleoptera > Chrysomelidae > Phaedon > Phaedon cochleariae. The sequence goes on along the minus strand of OU896715.1, from coordinate 1,896,484 downwards.
AGTTATTCTCAAGCAGTAATGAATTCGATGTCATGTTCTTAATAGACTTTATTCGAGAACACCCATTCAGTGCATGCTTTTGATGAATGTTCTTAATTTGGTACTGTGTTTATTTTGAGATTAATTTGTAACCAAAAAATTATTTCGATTTTTTTAAGTTGAAGTGTGGACTTTTCCTATGACGGCATACGATAGTCGTTCCTTTGATGGCATGGTATGTATGGTATCCAAATCAAGAGAATTGTGGATTTCATGCCAGATGTGCAAAAATCCTGGTGCCATATCGAATGTGCCGGAGTCGAAAAACGAAGGAAGCAATTCGTCTGCGAACTCTGCCTATGAAATATTTGTCATCTGATGACTGTTTCGAAAATGCTACTTTCTGATTTATTCCTAAGTTTATGTTTTTGTAAGAACTGTCCCATTATTTTGAATACATCAATCTTTCCATAATAAAGCACTTATTTCAATTCAAGAATAGGTTAACCTCAGAAGACCTCATGGATTGAAGGTATGCCATCATAGGAGGATACCTGCCTATGATGGCACATTGACGTCATTTTCCTTTAAATTTTTTTTGTCAAAAAATTTCAAAATGTATGAAGAATGCTATGAGTTCTGATCAATTATGAAGTCATTGTGTATTCAAATTACACACAGATCATCTCCCAAACTTATTAATAACGTGTCAATGTTGATATAAAGTTAAGTATGCCATCATAGGTAACTTTCCCCTACTACTCAATATCATCGAATCTTATCATTTCTTCAGTACATTTAGTTTTCATAAGGTTATATTTGGTAACAAATGCTTGTTACTGATAGTTTTACCAAACGCAAATATGTGACAACCTATTTATTGACAAACGAAATCTAGCCGCCTAATTTCATGGCGTTGAAAGGTTCCAACTTGTGAATTCTTTGTTATTTTATTTACTGAGCAATAGTTACGTCGGCTCTCGACTAAAATATCAAATTTTTATCATAATGAATCTGAGTGGAGTAGATAGATCGATAGATCTTTATTGAAAATAGGATATCCTAGTATACAAACAAGCTAAAAAAAAAGTATAAAGTAAAGTAAAAATAGGTATGTGGTACATATTAAAATGATTTAAAATATATGACAAACATTGGATGAATACATTATAAAGTTAGTTGAACACAAGCATAATAATATCTCAAAACAAAAATTGTAGCTACACGTAACAAACATAATAAATATCATATATGTACATTAGACAGACATTTCTTCAGTTCGTTTTTGAAAATGTTCAGAGATGGGCTATTTTTAATTGCATTTGGTAATCTGTTGAATTGATCAAAACCCTTGAAAAATAAAGAGATCATAGTGCTTTTGTGATTTGTTCTATTTATATATAAATTATTATTATTTCGAGTGAAGTAGTGGTGAATATCATGATGGAAGACAATGTACTGTTTGAAATAAGATGGTCCTAAATTGTTTAATATTTTATATATGAATATCATTGTGAAATAAAACAGTCTTTGAGAAACAGATTGCCAATTCAAAACATTAAGCATAATAGTAATTGGAGTATCTCTACCGCACTTCAAAATGATCCTCATACTACGATTCTGAAGTTTTTGGAGTTGAGACAATTTATTCTGATTGAATAGATATAGGATAGATGAACAGTAGTCAAAGTGTGGCTGAACAATTGAATTGTAAACTGTGATTCTTGACTCTGTTGAAAGATTATTGGAAATTCTGGAGAAAAAGAATAATTTCTTTGAAATTTTCTTATGAATATACTCAAAATGTTCATCAAACGATAAAGTGTTATCTACCTGAAATCCCAGATATTTAGTTGTTTTAACTACTTCAATTCTTTCATCATCAATGTTTAGGTTGATATTTTTTGAGTTTATTTGGCTGTATTTATATTTGGTGGTGATTATCATCGCTTTTGTTTTCAATACATTCAACTTGAGTTTATTCATTTTCAAGTACTTGTTGACACTTGCTAAAGTAGTATTCATTTTGTGTATAGCCATTTCCAGGTTCTCATCGCTGCATGCCAATAGTGTATCATCCGCAAAAATGTTCATGAATTCACATGCAACAAACAATGGCATGTCATTTAAATATAGTATGAATAGAAGGGGACCCAGAACACTACCCTGGGGAACTCCAACATCATTTTCTATTTCACAAGAGAATATATCTTTATATCTAGACAGATAGAGACAGAAAATGTGGTGGTTTCCAGTGACTGACTTGCGTGCAAAAAATGGGATGGTGATTTCCTAGACTCCAAAACTCTTTCCATGGCATTTGGTGTTCGTTAGGGGGAGTGTATAATCTCTGGTCTGATGAAATGAGTTGTAAATCTGATAGCTTGAATAGAACAAAGTGCTAAAACAAAACGAGGAGGAAACAATTGATATCACCTCAGAGATGTGTTTCCTAGATGTTATTCGATAACTTCATGTATGTTCTGCAAATTCAAAAAAATCATACTTCCTCAAAACACTTGTATCTTCTCTGTAAGAAGATATCGACATCAATCAATTAGCATTTTGGTGATAAGGGATCATTCCCAAAGTGAGGTTATGTTTTCATGTCTCACCTCCAGGGTCATCTGACAGATCTTGCACGCAATCCATGGCTGCTTGAAAATCGGACTAGCTTTTATCCAGATTGAACTTTACACATTTCCCTATAGCGTGAACTTCTGCCTGGAATATGCTGGGGAATTTGCCAAGGCTTTCGAAGTACTGGCCTGTACACTCCTATTCCAGCTCTAGGGTCAGTTTTGGAGCCTCTGTAGGTTTGTTAATCTGATGTGCCTCTGTGTTTGTGTACCAATTTATGTCTCCCTCTTTGAGCTCAATACCCATGAATTCACTGTACCATCATTTTTCGTAGCTCAGGCTTGGGTACGAGTTGAAAGTATAATTCATGGTCACCCTGTATAAGCTTCATTAATGAAATTTGGAAACAAATCAGGCTTATATTCCATCGAAAGATAAGGAAGATACGAAAAATACTCAAGAGTACAGAAATATATGTAAATATTTAAGCTGATAAACATAATCATAAACATATCGTACTTAAAAAAAAACAGCGCCCTTTCCGAAAAGACCCTGATGTATACTTCTCATATACGTATCTATATCGTGCTGGTGTGATTCACCCTGTAAATCTGTCAGGAACTCCAGAAATGAACATAAAAGCAAATTCACATCAAGAAATCTACGAATAAAATAATGAATACGATAAAATATCGGCTGATAGGTTGATAGGTAATGCTTTGATGATTTCTAGACGTTAAGGTGTGTATATCTCGATGGCTATGTTTCAAACACCATCAATGTCGAGTTCAATGCTGTCTAAAAAAGCAGCAGTAATATTATAAATTACGTTGTTCTGTAAAAACTGAACAACTCTGTGTATTCAAAACATGCTTCCATTGAAATTGAAATCAATTCTGATGCGAAATATCAGAACCAATCCACGTTTTGACGCTTTTTATTATTCATGGCTGCATGTGAAGATGCCACTATTATAATAATTGATCACCGTCAAGCCTTATTTAGCGAGCTATGATGCCTTTGCTAACCATAACAGACCAACACAGAGGTCATTTCAAATCCCATAGTACGCCAATAATTATTTTTTTGTATCTCTTGGAGCGCACCAAAAAAATCCTGTATTGTTCGTAGAACATCGTGCTTACCTAGGTAGAATATGTAGAAGAGGTTGGTTTTGAAATCTACCTGAAACTGATTCGTACGAAATTATTCCCAGTATTCCCACCATCAATAATCTCACTCATTGTCGGCACTTTTGATATTGACATGACACTGTACGTCGGTACCTTGAAAATTAATTATTAGAATCCGTATTTTGGAACTCAGCAAATTCGGAATATTTAGGTGATAGAATGAAAATAACGAACATTTACCATAACATTTCCTGCGCACTTCGAAGGCGCAAATTCATTACTGCATGGGACATACCCTTCAGATCCTCAGTTATAGAGGTTATATTCCGACTTAAGTCCACTGACTCTGCTGAAAATCTGTGTTTCGAAATATAAAATCAAGAATAGGGCCGTAATTCGGAACACGTTTTCATGGTTTTCATCAGTAATCAGTAGCAGGTGATCAGTTTGTGAAATTTGAATATTATACAATAACATCAATTTGTTCACATCTAACGCCGCGCAGGAACTGATTACTATATATTCCTTCCCCCTCTAAAATAATGACACTTCACTGAAGCCACACTCGCTATATTCCGAATTCAACTTACAGTAGTAATAGTAGTGATATTGTGGGGAGGCTGTAGCCAGGCAAGTAGGCCCCCATGGGCCCTTTTTCCCAACCCCTGCTCTCCACATATCTACACATCCCTCTTTTAGTTGTCCTTTTCGGAACTTCCCGTCCTTCTGATGAAGGTCAGGATGTCCGTCCACTCTAATTCGACCAAATCTTCCTGTTGTAGTTTATCTACTCCAAAGATTTCGAATCTCATCCTTCTATACGCCTCACACTCTCCGAGGAAGTGAAGTGATGTCTCCTCATCTTCTCCGCATTCACGGCAAGTGGGACTATCTTCCACACCTATGAGTGATAGGTGTCTGCGTAACCTGTTGTGCCCTGTCAGTATCCCTATAAGAAGGCGCAGGACTTGGCGATCCCTGCCCAGCAACCAAGCCGTCTTTGGCTTGCTTGGACCGGCCACCAGGTCTCTCGATTGCCTACAGCCGCCTATACGTCTCCAATATACTTCTAGTGCCTCGTCCGCACATTTGTTAACTTATAGTACTGAATCTGCTGATTTTCCATTCTGAAATCGAAAAAATTCACTGAGTGAGAGATACTGGTCAGCAGACATACTATTTATTCCAAATATTTCGACTCAACATCCTGCTGAAATTGTTGACTATCGAAAGGTTGTGTGGCTTCAGTGAACTGTTAGTGAATTTAGAGACAGTACTGACCAGTTGAAATCGGAATATAGCCACTATCTTTTGATAGTCAGCAATTTCAGCAGAATGTTGAGTCGAAATATTTGGAATGAATAGTAGTCTGCTCACAAGTACCTGTCACGTCCAGTGACTTTTTCTGATTTCGGAATGAAGAATAACATCTACGTTTTAGTCTTTTGTGCAATCAGAATTTTGATGCCACGAGTCGGCTGTGGCCAGAGGCAGATTCGATATGGCTACAAAATTTTACCGGAAAGTCTCAACTGGTTCTTTTAGAAGGATTAAATTGTGCTCCCACAAATATCTCAACTCGAAATATCAATCAGTATCTCAGAAATCTGCAGGTATACTTGGATTAAGATTACATAACGTTCTTCCTGAAGAACTATAATTGATCGAAAGAGTACACACGTTCAAAAAATAGATGAAAAATACTGCTGCCAATAATTTATACACTTGATCTCAACCTTGTTTGTACCTGACTAGTCCGATAGCTTCACAGCTCTATGCATTAAATAAAATTGTATTTGTATTGTGTTGTGTATTGTATTTCTCTTTTGGTTGCAGGTGCGAAAGTGGCTCCACCACAGCGATGCTACACGTCACCGAAGACACGCCCCCCGACATGTTGGCTGGGGCCATGGACCTTGCGGTACACCTTCCCACAGGCAGGTCCGTCAAAATGTCGGTGGAGAGAAGGTGAGTGTACAATATCGCACATTCTTTTTCTATGGGTTCGCATCGAGAAGTCCAAAATGGTGGGGGTGATCCAGAATCGGGCTGGCATAACTACTACGACCTTGGTTCATTTGCGCAGGCTTCAACATTATATTCGCAGCATGGTGATTCAGCATTCATTAGAATGAATAATTTTAAATAATATTCACCTATTGAGCGCACTATGCAGTCATCATTCGCAATTGCAATTAACTGCAACTACAAGGAAAGTATATTTCCAACTAATTTTCCCTAATACCATTTGTTCAATTAGTCCAGTCAATAGACTACCATTCCCTTGAATATTTCAATTATGTTATAAATATAGTTTGTTACCTATATTTTATTCATATTATTGCCTTAGTTTGTTGAGTACATTCTTATTGCACGGTATTATAGAATGATGTGCTCATGTTATCGTCATCTATTGGCATAGTTCTAAGGTAGGACAATGAAGATCGCGACACACACTGTATGACACTGACATCTATAGTGACACGTACAGACTCATACGTCTAATACGCTAGCAAAGTGGTACTACTAGTAAACCACTATGCCCACAGATGGCACTACCTGACTACTCGAGTGGATTTATCTACCAATCCTATTCATTGAACTAGATCTGATAACTAACTGACTCTATGATGAACAGATTCTTCCTTCTGCTGATAATTGGGGCAACTCTATTTATCCTAGATCTCTTATAGTTACGAGATCTAGTTCAATATTTTTTATGTTCAATATATCATTCTTTATTAGTATGTTCCTTCATAATATGATGTGGAAAAGTGCTGCTTAAAGCGACTAAATTTACAATCTGGCACTGGTTTCACATACGTTATAGCACCCCCATGATGAACCTTTCGGTCCAGATCACCACCAACCAATAGCTGCAGGAATGTTTGAACATGACAAATTGAATTCGAACTTTTTCTAGGGTTGAGATAACAAAACAATAGCTTAGTTCGGTATAGAGGTCACTAGCTTACCAAAAAAGTACTCAATATGGGCGATATTCTCATTTTTTCTACACTCAACAGACAATTAGATTCCTCTAGCTTACCAACTAGGTTTTCATTTAGAATAAGAATGGTTGGGGTATCTTGAACAGTTATACACCAGGTGTTTCGCATAACTTCTAGCACCCCCATGATGGACCTTCTGGTCTTTCTAGACCTAGACCTGACCAACCACCAGCTGCTTCTCATGAGCATTTTTTTTAACGAAGTTGACAAATAAATGGATCTTGACAAGAATTTGAAATAAAAATGTTTAGGGTTAGGACAACAAATACGTTGATTCGGAATTTTCATCATGGCTCTATTTCATAGAAATTTTTATGGACGATGCTCTTCTGAAATATCAACTATTGTTCCTCCCTTGGCAGTCCCCGCGAGATTAACCCGTCGAGTTGAGGCTTCGCAGCCCTTAGTGGTCACTTTGGAGACCTGCAGACTCGTTCATCCAACGAACAGCGAGACTCTGAAACACATTGCCAAGGGAGGTGTTCCCCGAGGCATATAACCTCCAGAAATTTTAGAAGAACACCAATTCTTACCTTATTTCCCTTGGTTCTCACGATGTTCTCTAAACATTACAGGATATCCCTTTTCGTGGGAACCAGAACATAAAAAAAAGAAAATATGATCTCTCTAGCCTACTAACAGGGTTTTCATTTTGAACAAGAATGGTTGTGGTATCTTGAACAGTTATACACCAGGTGTTTCGCATAACTTCTAGCACCCCCATGATGGACCTTCTGGTCCAGATCACCACCAACCATCAGCTGCAGCTGTCCAACTATACGCTGCAGGCGTTGGGAATGGCGCCCTCTGCCGACCGTGGTGACAAGATACTCCCCTACAAGCCGAACACCCCCATAGGGACCTTGGACACGCAGCACATCAAGGTCATCCCTAAGTCAAGGTCGCTGCCTGTCACTAAGGCCGCTGCACCTGGTCATCAGCCCTTCGAGAGCACTTTCAGGTGAGGGTCAAGGAAAATTGATTGATTGATTGTCTTTTTTCAACCCAAGAACTATATACAGGGTGATCCACGGTGGAAGGCCTATTAGAAGTATCTGGAGAACGAAGAGACAGTGCATTCTGAAAATTGGGATGCTCTGATGATTGAACATTCTCTATCCGTCTAAAATATTTTCATCGATGCGGTGTTGCCACTTCTATCAGAAACAACTAGCAACTTCGATATGTTAAATGAAGCACCCTGAATTTTATTGCATTTTCAGATTCTTCCTGAAGAGCTGATTTCATCAATGTATCACACTTGGGGTTTAGCATGAATGATTACAGAGATATAGGGTGTTCAAAATCGAGATTTATCAATTTTAGGATTTTTTGTGTCGAAACTATTCATTATCGATCAAAACGGCTCACATGTCCCTTTCTCAACTTTCGACTCACTATCTACAGACATTCAATTAGAAGAGATACAGGGTGATAAGAATTCTGAATCTTAAAGCAACCAGTATTTTTTCCAATTAAATTCCGTTTTGATCGATAATGGATAGTTTCGACACAAAAAAATCCTAAAATTGAATCTCGATTTTGAACACCCTATATCTCTGTAATCATTCCTGCTAGACCCCAAGTGTGATGCATTGATGAAATCAGCTCTCCAGAAAGAATCTAATAATGCAATAAAATACAGGGTGTTCCATTCGAAATAACAAAGTTGCTAGTTGTTTCTGATAGAAGTGGCAACACTGTATCCATGAAAATATTTCAGACGGATAGAGAATGTTCAATTAGCGAAGCATCCCAATTTTCAGAATGATCTCTTCTCGTTCTCCAGATACTTCTAATAGGCCATCCACCGTGGATCACCCTGTATATCTGCTTGAAAAGGGATATCTGAACGAATATTACTAGCTATTATAGAATCATACTTTTTTGTATTGTAACCCTTTCACATCAATCTTTTTGTATTGTAGAACTTTCAATTAGGCTGGAGATGGTCTCTTCTAAGACCGAAACAGGTCCCTGATTGTGTAACAGCATCATTAAAATTTGTGGAGATGACTTTGAGCATTCCTACCACCCTTTGAAATATCAAACATTTATGATGAGAAGTTAAAAAATGAATTCCACTCAATGGATACAAATTCTCACTCCTTCTGCGATTAACTCGCTTATGTTAGCTTGTTTGTTTTTTTTTCAATAAAATGGTGAATGATGTCCGGCCACCGAAATTTCAAAATGTTCCTTCACCAAAATTCCAAATATTCGTTTTCATTCCTTCGAATAACTACAATGCTTTTTGTTTTTTGTTCGTTTAGATTGAAGGTGCATTTGCCGAGGAATCAACTGTACGTTACCAGGGTGAGCAGGAATGTTCTTCTGGAAGATATCATGAAGAAGGTTTGCGAAGAGAAGAATCTGGATCCTGTCAAGTATGAATTCAAGCATCCAGGTGAGCAGCAAACTTATTCTTTCCCCACTAGCTCTGTAACTATTACTACATCTTTTGGCGTTTTAAATGTTATTTCACCACTTCAAAACACACTCATTTCAGAACACCAAACTATAGTGATTTATTATACAAGGGAAAAAAGTTGTAGATTTTCTCCAATTACTTTCTTCCTACCCTTTTGGTGTGCTGAAACTGAATTTCTTATACTTTCCCACATCGTATGATATATTTTGTGAAGCATCAATGATCTGCGTATGGTATCAGTTTAAATGTATATTCTATATTCGAACTATAACAGTTTTCGGGTGGTGTTTTCTCAAAATGTGTGAAATAAATATCACCCTAATGGTCACTTTTGGAAACATACAGTTATGAACATATTTTCCTCCTATTTCGAACCCTGAAATATTTTCCATGCGCTTCAAGCTCGGCTTCAAGACACCCTGTATACTGAGAATATTCTTAGATCATTCTGGGAATGTTCTATATATTCATAGAATGTTCTGAGAATGTTCTGAAAAATATTATGAGAACTTTCTTGGAATATTGCACCTTGTGAGAAAATTCTGAGAATATTCCACGCAGGAATATTCTGAGAACGATCTCAGAATCACTTTGTGCTATCTGGGATCATGTTTGTTTCGGATTGAGAAAATAAATGACTAATTTGATAGCGTTCAGACCGAGGTTCAGACCAATCAAACATCGAACACTCATTGTTGGCATCAATCATTGATATTCTGTAAAGGTGGGTTTATACAGCAATTAAAATAAAATGGGGAATAAGATAAGATAATTTAAGGAATAATGAATAGAATTCACCGTTTATAAAAATAACTGAAATGAAAAAATGATTTAGGAACTAACCAATCCAATCACGGCATTGATAACAATGACGTTTCATGTTTCATGTTCTATGGAGATTCTGTCACAGAATTCATTTGGGTCATGCGCATTATCATTTTTCGAATAAAATAAAATAAGAAGATAATAGTTGGTCATCTTTTATTTTATTCTAATTCTTATTCGTTCCATGGAAATACCCATTTTGAACTTTCTTATTTTATATTATTCCTTATTTTGTTTTATTTGCTGTATAAACTAACCTTAATTATCAGTTTTTGACTTTTGACGTAGATACTTATATACTCTTCTTTCTTCTCATTGCTCAATATCATTTTAACATAATCTGCTGACCTTGAGATCCGAAAATACTGTTCTTCCAATGTTTTTTGATGTTGAGAATAAGTAAAGAGGTTAATAAGTTGGAAGATATAACCTCAAATTCTGCATACCTGTTGCTCTTCATCGATTAAATACCCGTAAGGTGATTCTTATATGATCGAGTATTATTACCTGATAACGGTGTTTTGTGAAATTATATTCTGCTGTTTAGAAATCTCGAAGGCACTAAATACTAATAACAATAATTCATTATTCTGCTTTGCCGTTGTTGCTCCTGTGAGAAATGTATCGCCTATGAGCGGCAATTAAAGTCAATTAATAATTAATTAGTTCTTCATTGGCTCGTTAAACCGTGAAACCGCGTTGAGATGTTTCATTATTAAAGTTGTTCATCAAATAGGTATCTTCTAAAGAAGATATCTAGAAAATTGGAACATCTGAATTCTTATTGAAGAGGAATATTCTCATATATAATTATGAACATGAATAAAATGGATATATACACTCAGTTCCAAAAAAAGTGACGCACTTGATATTTTACCTATCTTCTTAAAAAAAAATAGTAGGTCGATTTTTTTTTATTTGTTGGTAAATAATGCATTTGTCTTAAAAAAAATAAAGAGGTGAACATTTTTTCAAAGCCTCCTTGATGGTGGTGGAATAACTCGAACCATGATTTATTCTTAATTTTTGACTCACCCTGTGTGTTAATTGAGTAATGGTATACAAAGTGCTTACACCCTATACGAAAGAGGCTTCTTTTGCGAGCATTTTGTTTTTTTATTCATAGATTCATCTCTAAAATTTTCCGAATCACAGCTTTTTTGCTGATACCTTACGTTTATCACACAAATCAAATTTATTGAAGGACCAGAGTACTCAACATTGATTGGGTTGTACTCTGGTAGGATCTCATTGTCTTTGAAAAAACAAATGCCGTTGCCATAGCAACTAATTTGTTGTATGCCTCCATATTTGACCATTTGTCGTTGTGTCATTAATTAAGTGTCTTGTTTTATTGACTAAAATTACATAAAATACCTCAAATAAATCCTGAACAAGTAGCAATATTAGTTGCGTTAGTAAAAGATGGGCGTAGTAAACGTTACGCCGCTCGTGCAGTGGGAGTTCATGAAGCAACTGCTCGTAGAGCAATCCGCTAGTACGAACAAACAGGAAGCACCGCTCGGAGAGATGATCGCTTCTTGAGATTGCGGATTTTACGGAATCGATCAAATACTGCGGTAAATGTTCAGCAAGATCTTCGCCAAATTCGTGATGTTGCAGTAAGTAAGCAGACGGTATGTAGACGTCTAAAAGCAGTTGATTGGAAAGCTAGGAGACCTGCAAAAGGTCCCAAATTATTGCCCGAACATCGTGCTGCTAGAAGAAATTTTGTTGAAAATTATGGACAGTGGAATATTCCTGAATGGTCGAATGTCTTGTTTACGGATGAGTCAAGGTTTTGCCTTAACATAGTGGATGGAACAAAAAGAGTGTGGAGAAGAACTGGTGAACGGTTTGATCAAAATTTAATAACAGAATGCGAAAGTTTTAATGGTGGGTCCGTTATGGTTTGGGGAAGGATTTCAATGAATGGAAAGACACCCCTTCATGTTTTTCCGGTGAGGCAGTCGATGAATGCCCAAATTTACATTGACATTTTAGAGCAGTATGTCTTACCTTATGCAGAGTTAGTGGGCAATAATTTTATATTGATGCAGGATAATGCCCGACCACACACCGCAGCAATAGTGCGAAACTTCTTAGAAGCTACTGATATTACCACATTACAATGGCCTGCGAGAAGCCCCGATATGAATCCTATAGAACATTTGTGGGATGAATTAGGGAGAAGGGTACGTTCTCGCGAGAGGTCTCCGGAAAGTCTCGCAGAAATGGCAGATGCATTAGTGGAAGAATGGGATCGTATACCAACAGAAACGATAAAGTTTTTAGAGTTGCTAGAGGAGGCAATACACGGTATTAAGCAGTCATCCCAATTCATAATTTTGTGTTTAATAAAAATGTTTTTTAAAATTATTGGTATCAGTTCATTTCATTAGAAAATTGTTTCTCGATAAATTCAGAAAGTTGGTAATCTGCCGGGATTCAGGAAAAAAAGCTGTCATTCGGAAAATTTTAGAGATAAGTCAATGAATAAAAAAACAAAATGCTCGCAAAAGAAACCTCTTTCGTATAGGGTGCAAGCACTTTCTATGCCATTACTCAACACCCAGGGTGAGTAAAAAATTAAGAATAAATCATGGTTCGATTTATTCCACCACCATCAAGGAGTCTTTGAGAAAATTTTCACCTCAATTGTTTTTGAAGACAAATGCATTACCTGCCAACAAATAAAAAAAAATAAAAATCGGCCTACTATTTTTTTTTTTTTTTAAGAAGATAGATAGGTCAAATATCAAGTGCGTCACTTTTATTGGAACTGAGTGTATTTAAAGAAAAACATTGAATATCAATATCAATTTATTATACATCAAAAAATCTGGATTCTTTTTGAATGAGTCAAATTAACAATCTATGATTTTTTTTAATTTCCCAAATTGATGACCCCCAGTTGTGAATTGATACATGTACACCCTGTATATGTATACGGGCTGTTTGCTCACGCAACTTTATAACTGTGTACCGACTGTATGTGTTTGATATTCAAACAATCTTTTATCTTTCTTGCAGCCAACTTAGACGAAATCTTGGATCCCAAATTGACTCTGAGCGATTATCAGATAACAGAAATCTACGTAGTGTCCAAAGGAACAGTTAGTATAAGCCAGGCTTTCTCCACGAGTGATATAATGGCGCTCAGAAAAGAAGAAGAACGAAAACAGATGCATAACAAGACTGGTGGGGGTGTATTCAATTTAATATTCCGAAGAGGAAAATCAGTGAGTACAGAATGAAAATTGTGATGATTTATTTTTGTCGCTTATGCAAAGCTGAGAATCTCTTAATTTTTTTATCAAATATGAATACAGGACGCAACTAAATCGGAAATATAATGCCCAGTTCTAATATTAAATACATTTATGATATCTACAAGTTGTAAGATTTGAAATTCCAGACCAGTGACCACTATGAAAAATCTAATTATTTCTTATCTCTTGATAATTTTTTGGCGCATAAATTATCTTGAATTCAGTAACATTGTACAATGTTATCTAAATGAACTGATAAAGCTAAGGAATTTGTTTTGCCCACGTTTCATGTTAAACCATCATAAAGCCTGGCGTCAGTGCGTCAAACAACATGAGCTCGCTTTTTTGTTTGATAATGATATGGAGTGAGATTCAGCAATTTCCAATTCGTATGTTCTACGAGATTTTGTGACAATTCGAATTATTCACAAATTTGTATCTCATGAAATAATCTTGCTGAATACCACTCGACCATGATACATATAGAATTCCAGGGATTTCAAGGAATCAAATGTAATAGAATCCCGTATAATTCCAAGGAATTAAAAAAAAATATATCGAGGATTAACAAGAATCGTTAGACAATTTCAGGGAATGAAAGAGTAAACGAGGTCCCATTTTCCACAGCGAAATTTGAATTTGGCAAGAAACATCAAGTAAATATGTGAGAATTTGAATTGTCTACCATCTTGAATTTCACGAATATTCTCCTTGACTACCACTCGAGCACTGCAAATATACTCGAGTTCTTTTGACTTGAATCCATAATCTAAAAATATTCACAGAATAGTTTTTCCGAATATCACTCGATCATCATAACCCGCACCAACCGTTTTCTTTCAGGGCATGGGTTCAGGTTCGATTCCGAGCGACAACCGCTCCATTTCAATTCATTTGTTCCATGTGATTTTGTGACCTTTCACTATTTTGTAATTTTTGAAATATTCTTACTGAATACCACTCGACCACGACACATATAGAAAAATAATCGACAGGAAATTTTAAGAAACAAAAAATTTAACTTGAATTCTCCACCCTTTTAAATAGCATCAAATTAATCTTCCTGAGTACCACTTGACCACGAAAGATATACTCCATTTCCTATTACTTATCTACTCGACACATTCTATCCATAATCTCGAAATATTGACGGTATAATCTTTTCCAATACCACTCGATTTATTTTCAGAGCATGGATGCCAGTTCGATTCCGAGCGAAAACTGCTTGATTTCAATTCATATTATGTTCTATGTGATTTCGTGACTTTTCACCATTTTGTAATCATCAAATATTCTTACTGAATACCACTCGACCACGGCACATCTTATAGAAGAATCAACAGATAATTGTCCTATAGCCAAGTTCAAATTTGACAAGGAGTTTCGAATAAACATGTGAATACTTGATTTATGCACCATTTTGAATTTCACTAAATAATCTTCCTGAATACCACTTGACTACGGAAAATATTCACAGTTTTCTATGACTTATCCCCTCGCCACACTCATTCCATAATCTCAAAATATTCACTGAATAATCTTTTCGAATACCACTCGTTTTATTTTCAGAGCATGGGTTCCGGTTCGATATCGAGCGACACCCGCTCCATCTCCCCCACCCACAGCGACGATTCTCGTTCGGTCACGCCTCCCAACGTCCAGCAGCCAATCCTGGCGCCGCCGCCCAAAAAGGACCCGCCCACCGTCCGACCGAAACCGCCGCAGCGCAAGCGTCGCCCCGCCCCCAAACCGCCGCAGTCGACCGAGGAAGCGCGAAGGAGTAGCGGAGATTCCCGAACTGCTACCGAAGATTCGCGACGAGGTTAGTAAGATAGATTAGATGGATGAATTGATTGGTCTGTTTTTGAAAAACTTTCACGAGCTACAAATTATGAGTTAGGTCATGGAACAATTCATGCAAGAATTACACATAAAAATATACAGGGTGGATCACGCGGTCGATGGTACAGGGTAATTCACCATAAATGTCCCTCCCATCTAGGTCAGTTATTTTTTAATCAATCGCAAACTTTGAGGCATCATTCGAAATACTTTTTGATAAAGTTTTTCACCGCTACATGAAAAAATACAGGGTGCTCGGAATGAACGATCTACAGGTTACTTGTTGATTTTTTCAAATGAAACACCCTGTATTTCATTGAATTTCTAGATTCTCCGTGAAGAGCTGATCTCATCAATGTATCACACAAGGAGCCTAGCGTGAATGATTACAGAGATATAGGGTGTTCAAAATCGAATCAACTAAAGGATTTCTTTCTGTCGAAGCTATTCATTGAACCACCCTGTAGTGTTCCGATTAAATGTCAATACATAATAAATCAAAAGTTGTGATAGGGACATATGACTCGTTTTGACAAATAATGAATATTTTGAACACAAAGTTGAAAAATCTCGTTTTTGAACACGTAATAATTATTCCCGCTAGTCCCCAACTGTGATGCATTGACTTCCATACGATATAGTCACCGAGCCATCTTCGGACGGCCGAAAGTGCCAGAAAACGGCGGAAATCCACGCGAATTATCGCTTTTCCAGTAGAAAATGACACGCTGAATCGAATGAGACCATGATCAGCCCGATAGAACAGATAGTTTTTGAGATATCGGCGCTCAAAGTCAGCTATTCGCTTTTATTGCCAATAGGAGCACTCCAGTAGGCTACTACGTCTTCATTTTCAAAAATTTTCTGATTTCCACCACAGATTTGTTTATTATGACATCAAATTAGTCTATGTGAATTTTTTCAGATTTTTAACAAGGCAAATAAAAATTTTCATTTTCCCACCTGAGACTTCAGTACGATTTAGTCACCGAGCCATCTTCGGACGGCCGAAAGTGCCAGAAAACGGCGGAAATCCACGCGAATCATCGCTTTTCCAGTAGAAAATGATACGCTGAATCGAATGAGACCATGATCAGCCCGATAGGACAGATAGTTTTTGAGATATCAGCGCTCAAAGTCAGCTCTCCGCTTTTATTGCCAATAGGAGCACTCCGGTAGGCTACTACGTGTTCATTTTCCAAAATTTCCCGATTTCCACCACAGATTCGTCCATTACGACATCGAATTAGTCTATGTGAATTTTTTCAGATTTTTAATAAGGCAAATAAAAATTTTCATTTTCCCACCTGAGACTTCAGTACGATATAGTCACCGAGCCATCTTCGGACGGCCGAAAGTGCCAGAAAACGGCGGAAATCCACGCGAATCATCGCTTTTCCAGTAGAAATTGACACGCTGAATCGAATGAGACCATGTTCAGCCCGATAGGACAGATAGTTTTTGAGATATCAGCGCTCAAAGTCAGATCTCCGCTTTTATTGCCAATAGGAGCACTCCGGTAGGCTACTACGTGTTCATTTTCCAAAATTCCCGATTTCCACCACAGATTCGTCCATTACGACATCGAATTAGTCTATGTGAATTTTTTCAGATTTTTAATAAGGCAAATAAAAATTTTCATTTTCCCACCTGAGACTTCAGTACGATATAGTCACCGAGCCATCTTCGGACGGCCGAAAGTGCCAGAAAACGGCGGAAATCCACGCGAATCATCGCTTTTCCAGTAGAAATTGACACGCTGAATCGAATGAGACCATGATCAGCCCGATAGAACAGATAGTTTTTGAGATATCGGCGCTCAAAGTCAGCTATTCGCTTTTATTGTCAATAGGAGCACTCCAGTATGCTACTACGTGTTCATTTTCCAAAATTTCCCGATTTGCACCACAGATTCGTCAATTACGACATCGAATTAGTCTATGTGAATTTTTTCAGATTTTTAATAAGCCAAATAAAAATTTTCATTTTCCCACCTGGGACTTCAGTACGATATAGTCACCGAGCCATCTTCGGACGGCCGAAAGTGCCAGAAAACGCGGCGGAAATCCACGCGATTTATCGCTTTTCCAGTAGAAAATGACACGCTGAATCGAATTAGACCATGATCAGCCCGATAGAACAGATAGTTTTTGAGATATCGGCGCTCAAAGCCAGCTATTCGCTTTTATTGCCAATAGGAGCAGCTCTTCAGGGATTATATAAAAATAAAATGAAATACAGGGTGTCCCATTTCAAGAAATCAACTAGTACCCTCTAGATCGTTTGTTCCAAGTACCCTGTATTATCTGATGTAGCGGAAAAAACATTATTGAGAAATCATTTCAAATGATCCCTTAAAGTTAACGATCGGTTCCAAAATAACTGAGCTAGAGGGGAGGGGGACATTTATAGTGAATCACCCTGTACCTTAGACGTTTACGGAGAACGGGGCATAGAATAATTCTCAAGTAGTTGCTCTTTTCATAGCTTACTTGATTTCAAAACCATGTAGGTATTGCTCATACTGTGAGAAATATTTTTTCCAAGGCTATAACACAGAATTGCTCTTGTTGTACTTTGTTCGATAAATCAATGAGGTTCTTTGAATAAGTCATTAATTCTATTTTCATATCTGATATCACAAAGAAAAGTCAAATGTGAAGCAATGACAGCTCTGTCCACGATGGAGGGCTCTGTCTAATAGATGAGCATTATTATAGGAAAAATCAGATAGTCACATCAAGCGGTTACAATCGTAGAAAAAGTATAGTGTACTCTCCTACATGGAATACTTATTTTCCACTCGTATGATTACAATTTTTCAGTACACTTTGCCCATACCACATACATTTATTATGAAGAATCAACAAAAAACGCTGCTGTTGAGCTTTAAATAGTTGTCACAACTGTCAGCAGAAGTTTTTAAATTTAATGGGCGATGCAGCGTTGCCGCTTATACCAGAAAGTAGTAGCAACTTTGATATTTGGAACGGAACACCCTGTATTTCATTGCATTTTTAGATCCTCCCTGAGGAGTTGATTTCATCAATGCATCACATTTGGGGTATAGCGGGAATAATTACAGAGAGTTGAAAATCCAGATTTTTCAATTTTTTGTGTTGAAATTATTTTTTATTATTGGTCAAAACGGTCACATTTCCCTATTTCAACTTTTGATTGCCAACAACAATTGTATGCCATTCAATTGGAACAGGTACAGGGTGGTTCAAAATTCAGAATTCGGATCACCCTGTATCCGTTCCAATTAAATGTCAGTAAATAATGAATCAAACGTTAAGGTAGGGGCAAGGAATCTATTTTGGCCGATAATGAATAGTTTCGACACAAAATATTCCTAAAGTTGAAAATATCTCAATTTTTCACACCCTGTATCTCTGTAATCATTTCAACTAGACCACAAGTGTGACATATCGATGAAATCAGCTCTTCAGGGAGAATTTGAAAATGCAATGAAGTATAGGTTGTCCTAATTGAAAATTCATAAATTTTGCCCATAAGTATTTTTTCCGATGTTCAACTGTTTTTCGATTGGCATATAATATATGAAATGTACAGAAAAAAATATGAGATAACGTTTCTTAAAAAGAAAATTGAACAATACATAAAATGAAAAGTTTAGTGGGGGTTCAAAATATACGTGAAGAACCTGTACATCTTCTTGTTCCTCTTATTAATCTCATATGTTCCTTTTTTCGAGTTTTGTGATATAATATACAAGCTTGCATTTGTTTTTAGTTGCTGAAAATTATTCAGTTCTCTACTAGATTTTCTCGCACTCTCATTCATTCATTCTGTTGCGTTCAACGTGATCAATTAGCTTATTATGCAATATATTAGGTAGCGAAGTCTCTCGAACGCCCACCGAAGCTTTCCGAACGTCCACCGAAGTCTCCCGAACGGCCACCGAAGACTCCCGAACCGCTGCCGAAGACTCCCGAACGGCCGCCGAAGACTCCCGCAGAACCAGCCAGGTGTCGGAGGTGAGCGAGCTGCGCAGAATCGACAACGGGCTGGTGATCAGCCATTCTCGGAACAGTTCGGACAGTTCCGGGTATCACGAAGCTTCCGTTCTAAGCGAGAATTGTAACGCTTCTTTGCCGAGGCGACCCAAATCGGCTTTTGTGGGAGCTGGGGAGACGGAGAAAATGTCCAAGGTGCACAGTCAGAGCACGACGAATTTGTCCAAGATGGCGTCGCATTCCAAGTCGACGACTAGCTTGGGAATGACGGGTGAGTGGATTGATGATTGGTATGGATTTCATCGAAAAAGAATTCAATTTTCAAAATCCTGATATTTATTCATGAAAATCATGGATTTGTTTTTGAAATGAGCACATATACAGAGGGTTTTTCACGATGAGAGTTATTTAGATGTTGCTGGCAAGCCAATCTACAGCTGAATTAGAAAATTTGATGGTTCGTATAGATTGACACGTTGATCTACACGTTTAAAATATTTAAACGATGCGGCGTTGCCGCTGCTTTTACTAGGAAGTAGCAGCAATTTTTATTTTCCAAATGGAACAAACTATATTTCATTGCATTCTCAGATTCTTCTTGGAGAGCTGATTTACAATGTCTCCTACTTGGGTAAAGTAGGGTATTTAAAATCGAGATATTTCAACTTTGGTAGTTTTTTGTGTCGAAACTATTATCTCTATCTTAACTATTATGATTCACTATCTACTGACATCTATTGACATTGGAACAGATACAGGGTGATCAGAATTCTGAATCTTGAATCTTGAAGAAAAAATCAAGTATATATAGCACTCACTCCAAATTGTATTTCATTCCTTATATTTTTTTCAATGGTACTATTCGGAAGTATTCATATAACTTTCTGAGGTTATTTGAGAGAATTAATTCTCATGAATTCGACAGTTTATCATCAATTCCTACAACAATCATCCACTTGTTTTTTTTTTAAATACGGACCTAGATTTTTCCATTTAATTTTCTCTTACCTTCGGATAGCTCGAAAGCTATGAGATATCACAAATTTTTATTTCCCAGTGTTTCTTTTTCAAAAATGGATTATAATATTCGATAGGTCTAGAGTCTAGAGTCCAGAGGGCTAAGTTCAGAGTACTTCCACGTGTCATATGTCACTCCTTGTGTTCCGTGCTCCATGTCATCTGTCACTTGTCATCTGTCATATGTCATCTGTCACATGTCATCTGTCACATGTCATCTGTCACATGTCATCTGTCACGTGTCACTTCCGGCGGCCATCTTGTGACGTCACTTCCGTGCAGCCAACACGTTTTACCACAGGAACGGTTGTGACGTCACTTCCGGCGGCGGCCATCTTGGCCTGATACACAGGTAGGTACACTACTGAGACTGTGAATTTTCCAAAAGAAACATTCGAAAATATTAATGCGTGATATCTAATAGCTTCTGAGCTATTCGAAGATAAGAAAAAATAAACAAAAAATCCAGGTCCGTATCTGAAAGGAATGAATTGATGATGAAACTGTAAATTTTTCAAACGAAACATTAAAAAATAGAAATTCGTGACATCTCATAGCTTCTGAGCTATCCGAAACTAAAGAAAAATGAACAAAAAATCATGGTCCGTATTCGAAAGAAATAAATTGATGATGGTTTCTGGAAGACGAAACATCATATTTCGAATTTGAAAACGCCAACTTATAAGGAAGAAAAAGTGGTTATGCACGATCAAATGTCATTATTCATCACAATTGATTTCTTCACATAAGAGATACCAATGATGAGGCTCTGATTCCAACCACCTTGTACAGCGCTGCTCAAATGAATCGGAAAACGACATTGATAAAAAGTAATCAAACTGAAGCAGATCTGTGCAAACCACTCAATTATTTGACTTATGTCGATAATACGCAAGGAAAAAAATAACGTGGTCGTACGGTACCAATTTCCATTAATGATAGGTAGTAAGAATGTTTTTGTGGGTAGAAACATGTGGGTTCGACTACAAAATCTGGTTCAGTTCTTCGAAACACTCTAGTTTGAAGGAAATCGACACAAAACACACAAGCTCGAAAAATTCCGCAAGAAATATCGTAAATCCTGATAAAAGTAGGTTTATCTGTGGCCTGAAAGTGTTTTTGTGAATCACTTTCACTATTTCGGTTGGAAATAGTCGAAAAATTGTGACATCTCTTGTGGATTCTATGGGGACTGGGGAGTGGTGTCTGATAATTATGTGGGAAGTTATATTAACGTAATTAGTAGACGATAGTGAACGATAGTGTCTGTTTCTATTGATGCGAGCTGTGTGAATGTGAAAAGTGTTTGAATACTCTAATTTTCACAAAAATTGCATCGTGGAAATAATACAGGATGTTACTTAATCTGATGAACGAACGTACTAATTAGTGTTATGAGCAGGTAAAAAAAAATTCAGATGCGAAAAAATCCCAAGTTTTCAATAACTATCTATCTATACAGGGTGGGCCACCAGTAACGCCTCGGTCTCTAGAAGGCTAACCACTTATCTTCTTGGAATTCTTCCTCTCTAGGAAGTTGCATGTCAACATAGGTTACCATTTGAAATTATTCAGAAACATACAGGCTGTCCCCAAAAACAATAAAACACTGAAGTTAAACTTTTTTCTATCGAACACCCTATACAGGGTGTTTCATAATTGAATGTCAATATTTGGGGACGCAATTCTTGGGCCCATTCTAAGAAGAAAGTTTCATATGAACGTATGACCTAAACATCCTAACTTTTGAGATACAGGGTGGTAAAGTTCTCAAAAATTAATAGTTTTTTATTAATATCTGTAATACCACTTCAGATATTCTGATGAAATTTGGCATACATGTACTATGTATCAAGAGGCATCAGTTAGCGTACCACATTTTTTGTTGTTGCCACCAGTGGCGTTCGTATGGAATTTCACATACCTATTTTGGCAGACATTGATGGTACGCCACTGATTAATCTCCAAATTGAAATCATTCCTGGAATTCCCGATCATTTCTAAGCAAATTTGATCACTACAATTTTTTCAATCTGATGCACGGTTTTCGCTTAAAAATAAAAAGCTTTTCACTACATGATTATAGTAATATTGTTAATATGACAATATCACAATGCAGAGAAATAGTTTTTATTTTTAAGATCAAATTTCAGAAATACAATTCATAGTTCATGAACTTTGTATTCGTATTTGGTATTTTCGAATTATAACTTCTCATTGTAGTAGGCTATATTAATTTTCGAGAATTTTACCACCCTGTATCTCAAAAGTTGGGACGTTTAGGTCATACGTTCATATGAAACTTTCTTCTTAGAATGAGCCCAAGAATCGCCTCCTCGAATATTGACATTCAATTATGAAACACCCTGTATATTATTTCATTTTGAGACTCTCCCTGGTGAGCTGATTTCAACAATCCATCATACTTGGGGTCTAGCAGTTATAATTACTGAGATATAGGGTGTGAGAAATCGAGATATTCCAAGTTCAAGAATTCATAATTGGTCAAAACGGCTCACATGTCCCTATCTCAACTTTTGATCAACTATCTACTGACATTTAATTGAAACAAACACAGGGTGGTGCAGTATTCAGAATCTTGATCACCCGGTATATGTCCCAATTAAATATCAGTAGATAGTTAATTAAAAGTTGAGATAGGGACATGTAAGCCGTTTTGACCAAATATGAATAGTTTCCACACAAAAATTTCTTGAACTTGGAAAATCTCGATTTTTCACACCCTATATTTCAGTAATTATAACTGCTAGACCCCAAGTATGATGGGTCGTTGAAATCAGCTCATCAGGGAGAATCTCAAAATGAAATAATATATAGGGTGTTCGATAGAAAAAAGTTTAACTTCAGTGTTTTATGGTTTTTGGGGACACCCTGTATGTTTCGAAATGATTTTAAATGGTAGCCTATGTTGACATGCAACTTCCTAGAGAGGAAGAATTCCAAGAAGATAAGTGGTTAGCCTTCTAGAGACCGAGGCGTTACTGGTGGCCCACCCTGTATATCCGGGAAAAATACTCACCTTTTTCCGTGGGAAAAAGTTATTTATGGAAAGTGACATATTATAATCTGACAACGGAAATGACATTTCGAACTTCTCTTAATGTCCAAATTTTATGTTCACTAAAAGAAACTATGACTTTGAACAATATGATCTTGTGGGCCATAAAAAAATGTAAAAATTCGGTCTCTATCATTTTTTCCACACAACTACCGTTGCCAGAAAATCGTGATCAACGAAAGGGGAAGTCAAGATATTCGAACACAATGGGTTAAACGCTTGCATACGGAGGTGATCGTATGTCGGTACGCATTCGAGACTGCTATTTCAGAATCGTGCCGTACTGGAATACTTGCACTTGATCACTGCACTGAAGAAAATAAAATGTCTAAAAAAACAGGGACATGCCAATTTTCAGAAGAACTTTTTTTTATCTGATGACTTACAGTGGCTGTAGCACGGAAGGGGTAATTTTAGGACACGTTTATAAAAAAAAGTCTTATTTCGATCCTAACAATATGTCTTTGGACATATTTACATCGAATTTTGAATGACCCTGTATAATACAACTATTCACGGTTCTAAATCATTGATATTTATTTTACAGGTCGTAAGAAAAAAGCAGCACCCCCACCCCCTCCAGCTATCAGAGCTTCCAACCCCTCCATAAACCTAGCTGCCCCTAGTCCTGTAGTAGCTAGTCAACCTAGTCTGCCCATAGAAGGTGAGTCTCGAAAAAACGCTTTTAAACACAGCACTGTTCTCGACCGCTACCCTAACCTAAAAAATCCCTTGAATTTCCTCAAAGGTAAAAAGAAAAATAGGATGAGGGGTGGTTTCAAATTAGGCGTTTTCAGCAGATGCATCGGGGGAAGAAGTAGCACTATAAAGGTTAAAAGCACCATGACTTTAGGTCAGATTTATAGGGAAGAAACGAAATATTATGATGGTGATGATTGTGAAAATTACAATGATGATACTGATTGGTCTGTCAAGAAAGCTTCTGGGTCTGAAGAACTAGTAAATGAGCTTTGCAAAGATCACCAGCATTTCTTACAGTCCGTGATCAATGATGATGACAGCAATTCTAGTTCTGACTCAGAAAAATGTTATAGCATTTCTGACTATATCGATGACAAAACAATTATCGATACTGACACTACGGAGATTGTCGTTGTCAATAATAATGGCAACGATGCTCTGTCAGTGGATAGTGATAGTTCTGATAGTGTTTCGTCAAATGAAGATAGCATTTGCAGCATCATTTTCAATGATCAACAATCCCGAAGCGGGCCAATCGATGCAGAGTATGATTCGAACGAAACTGAGCCAACGGAAAAAGTTGAGAAAGTTTCCAGTTCCAATAAATTCATCGAAAGAAATGGGAATGATGAGAATTGGAAAGAGTTCATTTCAAAATTGGATCGGATCATTGTAAATAAAAGAACAGAACTTATCTGAATTTTCAATTCAACAAAACATCACTGCCTATTATTTAATAGTTTGTCGATAAAAAGTAATCTATAATCTTGTCAGTATAGTCATTAGAGAATAAAATGGGATCTCTAACTGTAATACACAATTATATTCAACAAAATCCTAAAGTCCAAAGATATTTCGATAAGCCACATATAGCAGCAGCTTCTCAAAATCAATAAGTTATCATAGAACCCAATTTGAAACCACCCCACTCTACCATTCCCCACCTTCTGTACATATTTTCTTTGCTTCCTTCGGTTGAGGTGCTGTAACTAGCAGAAAATGAAAGCACCGGTAGAAGGTAACTAACCATCTTTCTCTAATCTGGCTTTGTATTTTGCATGCCCTCAGCCGCACCCTGTACACCACAGGACTTCTCTATTGCACGTAGTAGTAACCCCGTTCCTTTACCCAGAGGCAAAACCAGAGCGCCACCGGTACCTGTTCCCAGAACTGGCAACGCCGCAGTTATTGGAACAACCAGTGATATTAGTAGAACTGTAGAAAAAGTAGATGAAATTGTCGTTGAAGAGTCGATGGAGGAGTTACACGATGCACCGAAGGGTTCCGACGAAAGATTGGATACTTCTTTGAGGAAAGAAAATTCTAGTAGAGAAGAGGAAGAAAAGATTGTTGTTAAAGAAGAAGATTCAGTTGCCTCTTTGAAGAAAGAAAATACCTTGAGAGAACCAACGTCCCCTGAAAAAAAGCTAGAGAATCTGCAATCTCAACTGCAGCACAACTTGTTCTCTTCCACAATATCAGGAAACAATCAGAAAGAGGTATTCGGAGCTGAATCTACAAATGGGTCGGTGGCGGTATTACTCAATGATTCAGAAGGTGAAGCTGTATGTAAACCTGTAAAGTCAGGTAAATCAGTTGGTTCCCTGGGAGAAACAGAGGAGGTACTACTCAATGCACCGAGCGTTTCGAATTACCCTCAACCTGCTGCTTCTTCAGTTGAATTGGAGGCGGCATCACCAAATGCACCAAACATTTCACCAGAAAAAAAGCTTCCGGAAGTCGTAGGAGTCATTCCAAAGACGCCCGAAAAGAAAGTTAGCCAGTCAAAGTTCGATACTTTCGGCAAGAGGAGGCTACAAGTATTATCTTCGCTGACGACCAGTTTTGACGAGGACTCGAGAAGCGTACATAGCAATGAAAACAAGTCGAGTACTTTGTCTTCAAACACGTCCCTAACCTCAACTTTGGGCTCTTTGAATTGTGTCGACGATTTCTCCGACTTGGATGAAACTGTGTTTTTGAGGTCAAAAACAAAAAATTCGCCTGACCATAACGTCTTCAATCAACTGTTTGGCATTCATGGTCTGGAGGAGGTTAAGTTAGAGAAGAACCAGTCAGTTAGTAGTCTGACAAGTTTGAGAAGTCTGCCGGGTTTCATGAGCGGCGGTTTGAAGAAATGGAACAACTCAGAGGATCTAGACAGCGAGTCTGTGCAATCTCTGGGGCCTAGTAGTAATGGTGGATGGGTTGTTGGTGATTCTGAACCAGGCATGTTCATTTCAAAAGTCATTTTCAAAGCTTATATACCTCATCAAAATTCCAATCCAGAATATCTACTTATTTTAAGTCATTCATTCAATTTTTAATAAATTAAATTCATTCAATTTCTTCACTTTGGAAGTGATAGGATTGATAAATTGAGAATGATTCGTAGTATCGTGTTCCTTTTGGGATATGTAGTTATGAAAATGAAATTGAGATATTTAGTATAATTCATTGAGTATTTGTTGTTCTTGAGTAAATGTTGGTGGTGGAAATGTATATTCTGAGAGTACCGTAAATCAATTTTATGATTCTCATCCTATCTCATAATTTGTATGTATCTTGTGAGTGACTTCCTAGAATATATTATGTGAACTTCTTTATATTGACTCATAATATTCAAATCTTGTGAAATAATCAATGTCTTGAAGTAATTAAAGCTTAGTTCATCTAACAGTCAAAATTACCCACTGAATTCAAATTACCCACTGAATTCAACACCTCTCAGAATAAACGTATCGAAAAATCTTCTTATTGTACACAACAACTGGCCAATTGAAAATACTCATTTGTTTTTCAGCGTCCCTAACCTCACAACAAGCATTAGATAGCTTACCATCCATCACATCAAACGACATCCTCCCCAATTCAGAATCGAAACCTTTCGGATCCACGGATAGTGGCATAGCACCCGAAATCCACGAAAAAAACGAAGGAGAAGCTTTTGTTACCACCACACCGCCCCCACCAATCCTAGATGAAGATATCGTCCCTCCACCAGATGAAAAAAGCATCGGGAAAACTCCCACGGAAGACTTAGTGATTCCACCACCGATAGAATTGGTTGTTGAGGTTACCAAGGAAGATATCCTCGAAGAGGAAGCTAGTGAAGCTCCAGAGGCTATAGTAGCTCCAGCAGCAACTGAAACTCTAGAGGCTAAAGTTGCTCCTGCAGCCATTGAAGTTCCAGAAGTTACAGTGGCTCCTGCAGCTGTGGAGAGACAGAACGAAGCTGCCGATGAGCTGGATTGGCACTACCAGCTGCCTTCACCTCCAAAAGCCTTCCGGGACTGCAGCCCAGCGGAAGTTATAGAGACGGACTTCAAAGACTCCGTGGTGACGTCTCCGGAGCTGTTCGAGAAGCTGAAAACCTTGGAGGATGTGCAATCGGAAAGAGGAACGTTAACCAGCGATTTGACCAGCGTGGTTAGCGAAGAGGAAGTGCCTCTGCTCAACACCTTGTCTTTGGAGAACTTGGAGAAGAGGAGGTCGTTGGTGTACAATAGGGAGTTGACTAGCTTGAAAATGGAGGACGATAAAAGGCTGGATACGTTCTCAGGGTCTTTGACAAAGTTCGAGGCTACTTTCTCGGAATTGCAGCAGCAGCAGCAGCAGCAGCAAAAGTTCGTGCAGAAGACAACTCTGGTCTCCAACCACGTTCTCCCCAACTTCAAGATTTCCACTTACGACAGACCCAAGCAGAAAATAAAGGTGTTCGAGGATGACACTGTGAGAAGCAGTACCGACAAACCTCCAGGGCCCAGAAGTACCTTACAAAGGTCCTACGTCGGCAGATCCATGGAGAGCATTTCCATGAGGAAAAACAGCGCCGGGGAGGAATCCACGAGGTCTAATGAAGAGTACGATTTCGCGAGGCCCGTAGCGAAACGTTTCGAGCATTCTGTGAGCGTCTTCAGGTCGGAATCGTTTTCTAAGGAGCTTGGTGTGCCTTCGAAGCCCGTGTTGAGGTCAAAGTCGCACGTGACTTTGGATGGGGCGCGGTACAGGGTGGACGGTAGGGGTGGGAATAAGGAGGATGGCGTGTCGAGGAGCAACAGTTTTTACGACTTGTCTGGGCTGCAGAGTTTAGGGGTGAGTTGTCTATCAATACCTACAGGAATCAATGAATTTTTTGTTCGACTATAAAACGAATTCATTGTAGAATTCATGAATTCCTTTTTAAACATTTCCTGGATCAGGTCCATTTAGTCTTCCACTTTCACGCGTATTTCTACTACCAGTACCGTCGAATGAGGTGGCTTCGGACGGTACCGGTGATTTCGGACAGTCGGTACTTTTCGCTCTCAATCGTGAATGTCGCGGAAGCAGGTATCGCGATAGACGTGAATCTTCTGCAGGTTGAATCTTGTTAGTATAGTCCGGTGGTCGAGAGTGTAGTTTGCGTAGAGAGGTAAGGAAGAATTGTTCACGTCGGTATTTATATGAGCGTATTTTTATTGCGAATTCTCAAAAGTGAAAAAGTAACTGCTGTAGCACTTTTTGTGTTGAATGTAGAGCTCAGTGGCATATGTTCAATCAAAGGGTGATGTTCAAAGAATGCTTTGATGATGTATCTGTTTGAAATTTTCATAGAATTTTTTTATACAGGGCGATAACCAGAACATCAGCATTATTGCGGAAGACTTCGGACATGGGCCGGACCTATAGAAAAATCCTTGGCGGACGTTCGTACCAATCGTACCAATGAATCGTTAGAAGAGGACACTAACGAGAGAGTAGAAACTATTTCTACTAAGACTGATTTAGAAAATTTGAAGAAAAATGATTTCGCAATAATCAAAGTGCCTATATTCAATTCTAAGAAATATAAACTTTATGTTGCCCAAATTTTATCACAATTGGGAGATGATCACTTCCAAGTTAGCTTCTTGAGTTTAGAAGAGGAAAATACAAATTTTGTGATTTGAATGATATTGTCATAGGATAGCTTCATTCGTTTTTTTGTGATACATGAAGTAAGTTCCTACTTTTTTGTTTATTTTTTAGGCAGAATGCTATTTTATTTTTGTAAGAATGTTACTATTTATTTTAATCTTAAAGAATCTTTTTCAAATAAAAAATATTTTCCTCATGTTGTGTCCGAATTATTTTTGTTGAGACGAGAAATAAATTTCCTATCGTCAACAATGCGCGTCCGAAGTCAATTTCCTAAGATAAAATAAATTCGGACAAAAAATTGAATTTTTGATGTTCCATTTTTTTAAAAATTCGAATTCATGTCCGAAGTTGAGTCTGATGAAGCTGGATGTCGTTTTCATGCGCTTTTGAAGGGGTGTCCGAATTCACCACACCTATCCAGGTAACTTCGGACACTTTTCAAAATAAAAAAAAAAATATTCCTAAGAATGAAAACAAAAGTTTTATACCACGAATCGGTTCATTTATATGAGTGCTACATTTCGTGAAAATTTCGTGTCAAAACATTGATTTTTCAAAAAGTTACAGCGAAAAAACTGTAAAAATCGTCCGAAGCCACCTCATTCGACGGTACATAAACTCTGTTTATGTTCGGTGTCAATACTATGATACTGAACAACTCTGTATACTCCTATTGTTCATGAGGCAATAAATGTTTATCAAAATAATACCTATTCAGAATCGTTTGAGAACTTTAAGTACATTTCTTTATATACAGTGTGTCCACCTTAAGGACTTACCACCCCTGTAAAATCATTATTATCCGACCAATTTCAAAAAACCTTTTTTTTCTTGGATAGGTATTTGAAATGCCCATCCAACGAGCGAGTGATCTAATTCTTGGACTGTTATCGTGGCCAACTGCGACAAATTTCAATGACCCATATTCCAGAAAGTACTATTAGGGAATTTTTTCCACGAAACTTGATGATGGATTCTGAATCAGTAACACTTGAAATATACCTGTACCGATTTTCATCATCATAAAACACAGGGTGTCCGAAAAAACGAATCATCATTTTCTTCAAATAGGTGATCAGCAAATGTAGTCCTGTGGTTTTTCTAGAAAGAAATAATCACAAATTATCATTGAGGATTATTTCAAATATACCTGTACCAATTTTCGTCATTTGAATATACAATGTGTCTGAGAAAAAAATTAAAAAGGATAGGTAAGCAATATTTTTCATCCTGATAATTCTTCACTCATAATAAAAAGATGAATCAGAATCACTTGGAACATACCTGTAGCGATTCTCATCATCATTAAACACAGGATGTTCGAAAAATCAAATTAATATTTTTTTTGAGTTGATGAAAAAATATTGCCTACTTTTCCTTTTTAATTGTTTTCTCATACACATCGTATTTTTGAATAATGAAAATCGGTACAGATATGTTCAAAGTGATCCTCAATAATAATGTGTCATCAATTCTTCTCAAAAATACCACAATACTACATTTTCTGATCACCTATTAAAAAAAACATAATTCGTTTTTTCGGGCACTCTGTGTTTTATGATGATAAGAATCAGTAAAGGTAGTTTTCAAGTGATCGTCATTCAGAATCCATCATTGTTTTTTGTGAAAAAAAATCCCTAATAGCTCAAATATGGGTCAATAAAGTTGGTCGCAGTTGGCCACGATTACAGTTCATGAGTAAAATCACTCTCTTGTTGGATAGACATTTCAAATACCTATTCAACAAAAAAAAGTTTTTTGAAATCGGTCAGATAATAACAATTTTACAGGGGTGGTAAGTCCTCAAGGTGGACACACTGTAGATGATTCACTAATGAAATATTTGTTTCTTTGAAAGTTTTTCCAAGTGGAAATTTGTGTTTTCAATGTTTCAGTCTGCAATGCCATTCTTTTAATTATTGTTCCTTCATTCCCTCAATTTCTTTTTTTAAATCGTGTATAATAATTGGAATTATATTATGCAAATTCAAGATACTTTATTTTTCTGTCGAATACCTTATGTTGAAACATTCATGACCATGTAGTGATAAGAAATCATTATTCTTATCATTCCTCGGATATGATGATTATTGTAATGATTCATTAGTTCGTAACTTTCAACTGAACAAGTCACAAAATAATTCGGAGACACACTAAAGAGCATACATTATGTGTGAAGAAATGCAAACTGTGAAGGTACATAGTTTTTTATAGCTTTGAGTAATTTAAGAAACTTAGTAAATAAATTTTGAGCCACAACTACCTGTTACTGAAAAAACCTCAATCTAACCTCAATTTAAAATATTTCTCATATTTGATCATAGAAGCGACAATAATGTGATTAATAGTTATTTATACAGTAGTGGTAAAGAATATCAGTACACCCTAGGGTCCTGTGATGATAATATTCTTTACTGTCAAGGTGTACTTATACAGGGTGAGTCATTAGTGTGGCAAAGTGAGATAACGGCTTTACTATTTGAGATAGATGAACAAAAATTTCAGAGATGATCTAGGATCATGAGCAGTACATTTCGAAATCATTTTGCTTCATACAGGGTGTCTCACAAATGCGTGGCGTATCAAAGATATACTTTTTCTTATGGGACACCCTGTAATTCATTGCATTTTCGCATTCTCCTTTGTGAGCTGATTTCATCAGAGCATCATACTTTGGGTCTGGCGAGAATGAGTACACAGATATAGGGTGTTCAAAATCGAGATTTTTCAACTTTAGGATTATTTTGCGTCGAAACTATTCATTATTGGTCAAAACGGCTTCCATGTCCCTATCTCAACTTTTGATTTACTATCTACTGACATTTAATTGGAACAAATACAGAGTGGTTCAAGATTCAGCATTCTGATCACCCTTGTATCTGTTCCAATTAAATGTCAGTAGATAGTAAATCAAAAGTTGGAATAGGAACATGCAAGCCGTTTTGATCAAAAATGAATAGTTTCGTCGCAAAAAAAAATCCTAAAGTTGTAAAATCTCGATTTTGAACACCCTATACCTCCGATCATTCTCGCTAGACCACAAGTGTGATGCATTGATGAAATCAGCTCACAAAGGAGAATGCGGAA
This sequence comes from Phaedon cochleariae, assembly GCA_918026855.4. Classification (NCBI taxonomy): domain Eukaryota; kingdom Metazoa; phylum Arthropoda; class Insecta; order Coleoptera; family Chrysomelidae; genus Phaedon; species Phaedon cochleariae. The sequence goes on along the minus strand of OU896715.1, from coordinate 1,864,644 downwards.
ATGCAATGAAATACAGGGTGTCCCATAAGAAAAAGTATAACTCTGATACGCCACGCATTTCTGAGTCACCCTGTATAAAACGAAATGATTTGGAAATGTGCTGCTCTTGATCCTAGATCATCTCTGAAATTTTTGGTCATCTATCTCAAACAGTAAAGCCGTTATCTCACTTTGCCACACTAATGACTCACCCTGTATACAATTTTTTCACCACTAGCAATTATTCATATCAATCATTTTAGTTCAGTGAAACTAAAATATGGACCTATTGTCACTATGAACGAACGAACTTCTTTTCAATTCTAATTGAAATCTAGTAGCAATGACCATGACAGTACCTATATGACAAATCGTTATTGATAAATATACCTACTAGATTCGAGTGTCATTTCTGCGAATATCGCATCATATAACATTGAATTTAGGTTGATTACAACAGAGGTGGCTTTTTATTTATTTTCTAGTGGTTCATAGAATGACGAGAAGGAAATTGGTAGTAAAAACATACTTTAGGTACGCCTCGAAAGAGAGTGAAAAATGGTTGGTTTTATAGCTAGTGGTGGAAAAAAGTTTTTTTTTTCATTTTTTTATACACTGTGTCGAAGATATAAGGATGTCTTGTGTAACCTTTCTCTGAATAGAGTATCCTACCGACTGCGCCATATGTAACGTTTCTCTGGATAGGAATAAGAGTTACATCTTGTACAAAAAATATCTCAACGCTGATTTGTACAGCGCAAAAAGTGGCAATGAGAGAGTGTATTTTGATTTACTATATATCTCTTCAAATAACGTCTGAACTGAAGAAATGGATGAGAAATCCGCAAATTCTGGTTTTTTAGGCATATCTCCAGAACTACTGGGAATTTTGGAACATTCTAAAAGACATATTGTTAGGCTTGAAAATGCACAACTTTTCTTTATTTCAACTATCTTCGTATTTCTTATAGTTTCCGAGATGAAATCCCCATGATATACATTCTTATCTTGGACACGGTGTATAGTCGACCTTGAAATTATATTTATAGCTACAGACCTTAGAATTATGGATTGAAAACGATTGTTACTATAATTCTTTTACCTTCATTTTCAGGTCATGAGGCTGATTCAAAACAAACTCAACACCCCCACCTCGTCAATGGAGAACCTAGCACCGCAAGACAAGACCCAAAAACCTCTCCCCAAGCCCGATCCACCCAAAGAACCCCCGCAAAAACAACCCCCACCACAAAAACAACCCCCATCACAAGAACCCGCACCCCTCAAACCCCCAGCACCGGAAAAAATCTACAAATACTCCGGTCCGCCAGCCATCAACATGAGCACCTGGTCCGAGAGACCGAAAGTACCTGTTAGCGTCGCTGAAGACGAAGATTACACCTCGGGAACCAACAACAACATCACCTCGAAGCTCATAGTCAGCACCACAAACAACAACATCACCAGCAACAACTCCATAGAGGTCAGAGACAAACAACAAGGGGTAAGGATATAGGGTTGGGTAGATTGAAATTTTCGAAATCGAAATATTTCATTCAGCCGTGGAAGAGAAACTTTTGAAAATGTTCACTTATAATACCACAAGAGCTTCAATTATCCTCGATACAGATTGTTGCATTTGAAATAAGAAAGTTGGTATTGCCTGCTATTACATGACACAATATTGCAAATGTGAATTTGTAAATGTAACTTTGCTTAGTGGGAATAAACTTATACCATCCAGTGACTCTAGTAGGAATAAGCCTTGATATTTTCAATAAGAATCATGAATTTCAGTAATTTCATGAAATTTGAGCGAATTTCATATATTTCATTCCATAACTTAATCTGCAATTTTCCTAACCTCAGGTCAGCGTCAAAGTGAACGGTACCACCGAACCTGCTGCTCCAGGAAACGTCGTCATCAAAATCGGAGCTTTCAACTCACAGCCACCGAAAACCATCGACAACCAAAGATTCATCAACCACACGACAGCAGCAGGCTACAGGAAACCATTCGGCAGCCTCAGCAACCAGAGACCTCACTCCATAGCCTTCGACTCTGACTTCGATATTTCCCGAGTACCTGTCGTCAGATCAGTGGAGCTCAAGAAGCCCCTCAAGAGCACCTCAGTCACGCAAATCCACAAGGAAGAACCCCCAAAGGTACCCAACAAGTGGCAAGCTCCTGTGGTCAGAGGCTTCAGCACCAACAACTCCTGGAACAACAGGTGGAGCAGCTATGGAACCTTACCAGGACAAGCTAAGGAGAAAGACAGCTTCGTCACCAACAGCCAAGTGCCTTTCGGTCAAGCCACTCTCAGACGCACCGACTCCAACAAGTTCGTTGATAGAACCAACGAAGAGGTCCAGCCACCTAGTCGACCGGATTTGGTGCTGGAGAACAGCAGCAGGACCCCGCCGAGCAAACCTGATGTCGTGAGACCGCCGCCGCCTCCCACGATGCCTAAGGTGGTTTTGAAAAAGCCTGCGGTGAGGCCTTTGGAACCTGTGGTGGACCAGAGGGACCAGCTGTTGTCCGCCATCAGGAATTTCGGTGGGAAGAAAGGGTTGAGAGGTGTCAAAGCTTGAATCTGTTGCCTTTAGAAACCATCGACGACCAAAGATTCATCAACCACGCGACGGCAGCAGGTTGTAGGAAGACGTTCAGCTGCATCAGCACCGAAGGCTTCGCTCCGCAGCCTTTGAATTTTCGACATGTCAAAAACTGGTGGTGCAGCTATAGAATCTTGACGAGGCACACTAGGAAGAAAGATAGCTTCACAACCAACTACCAAATGCCTTTTTGGGCAAGCCTGGAGCATATTGACTCACACAAGTTTACGGAGAGAACCATCGTGATTCGGCCACCTAGTCGACCGGATTTGATTGCCATATTCAGGAGGTAGCCAAACCTGATGTCGTGGCTTTGAAGGAGTCTCAGGTGAGGTCTTTAGTGGCTGTTTTTTGGACCAGAGGTATTTTCGGAGGTAAAAAAGGGTTGAGGGGTGTTGAAACTTACGTGGGGTTGTGTAGGGGGGAGGGGCATCCTGTACTTTGGGGGAGATTTTGGTGTGTTGTATTTCGTTTGTAAATATTCCATTTATTTAGTCAAAAATGTGTATGAAGCTCAATGTCATAGACTAATCTAGTACTTTTAGGACATGTGTAATTATTTATTTTATATATGATTCATTTCATAGTAATGTATGAACGTTTTATCGCTTATATCTTATATTGTCAATTTTTCTTCCGAGTACACACTTGTGATAGTCATAACTACTTATTTTGCTGTTTATATACTGGGTGACGTGTTATAAAGTGTTATCCCTTTTATTTCTCTTATATACAGGGTGGGCCACCAGTAACGCCTCGGTCTCTAGAAGGCTAACCACTTATCTTCTTGGAATTCTTCCTCTCTAGGAAGTTGCATGTCAACATAGGCTACCATTTGAAATTATTTTGAAACATACAGGATGTCCCCAAAAATCACAAAACACTGAAGTTGAACTTTTTTCAATCGAACACCCCATATATTATTTCATTTTGAGATTCTCCCTGGTGAGCTGATTTCAACAATCCATCATACTTGGGGTCTAGCAGTTATAATTACTGAGATATAGGGTGTGAGAAATCGAGATTTTCCAAGTTCAAGAATTTTTTGTGTCTTAACCATTCATAATTGGTCAAAACGGCTCACATGTCCCTATCTCAACTTTTGATTAACTATCTACTGATATTTAATTGGGACATATACCGGGTGATCAAAATTCTGAATTCTGCACCACCCTGTATTTGTTTCAATTAAATGTCAGTAGATAGTTGATCAAAAGTTGAGATAGGGACATGTGAGCCGTTTTGACCAATTATGAATGGTTTCGACACAAAAAATTCTTGAACTTGGAAAATCTCGATTTTTCACACCCTATATTTTAGTAATTATAACTGCTAGACCCCAAGTATGATAGGTTGTTGAAATCAGCCCATCAGGGAGAATCTCAAAATGAAATAATATATAGGGTGTTCGATAGAAAAAAGTTTAACTTCAGTGTTTTATGGTTTTTGGGGACACCCTGTATGTTTCGAAATAATTTCAAATGATAGCCTATGTTGACATGCAACTTCCTAGAGAGGAAGAATTCCAAGAAGATAAGTGGTTAGCCTTCTAGAGACCGAGGCGTTACTGGTGGCCCACCCTGTATATTTGACTGGAGAAAAAATGGAGACCATCCTTACGGGAATTCGTTTTTCCTTCTCAAATCAATATACAGAAAGCAGCGAGAAGTGGATGCATTCTAAATAGTAGCCTATATATTTCCCCTCCCTTGTATAGATATTTTGAAGAGGTCTCCGAAAATACCCCACTTAATTTTCTCTTACGTATTTTTCAGATGGAAAATCTTATCAAATTCTGTTTGAATGCACATAATATTGATTGGTATTTTCGGAAAGATCTTCGAAAGGTCGAAAGGAAAATGCTAAGAAAATATACAGGGTGATCCACGGTGGATGGCCTATTAGAAGTATCTGGAGAACGAAAAGACAGAACATTCTGAAAATTGGGATCCTTCGATAATTGAACATTCTCTATCCGTTTAAAATATTTTCATCGATACAGTGTTGCCACTTCTATTAGAAACAACCAGCAACTTTGTTATTTCTAATGGAACACCCTGTATTTTATTGCATTTTCAGATTCTTCCTGAAGAGCTGATTTCATCAATGTATCACACTTGGGGTCTAGCAAGAATGATTACAGAGATATAGGGTGTTCAAAATCGAGATTTTTCAATTTTAATATTTTTTTGTGTCGAAACTATTCATTATCGATGAAAACGGCTTACATGTCCCTATCTTAACTTTTGATTCACTGTCCACTGGAATTTAATTGGAAAAAATACAGGGTGCTTCAAGATTCAGAATTCTGATCACCCTGTATCTGTTCCAATCAAATGTCAGTAGACAGTGAATCGAAAGTTAAGATAGGGACATGTGAACCGTTTTGATCGAAAATGAATAGTTTCGACACAAAAAAATCTTAACATTGAAAAATCCTGATTTTGAACACCCTATATCTCTGTAATCATTCCTGCTAGAACCCAAGTGTGATATATTGATGAAATCAGCTCTACAGAAAGAATCTGAAAATGTAATAAAATACAGGGTGTTCCATTTGAAATAACAAAGTTGCTAACTGTTTCTGATAGAAGTGGCAACACTGTCTCGATGAAAGTATTTTGGACGAATAGAGAATGTTCAATTATCGAAGCATCCTAATTTTCAGAATGTTCTGTCTTTTAGTTCTCCAGATACCTCTAATATGCCATCCACCGTGAATCACCCTGTATAGGGCGTCTTACTTAAAATGTATGCACTTTTTGCTGCGGTCAATTTGAAAAGGCAAAATGAGCCCCTCTAAGGCCGTTCTTATTTTTTATACTGTCGAAGATATGAGAGTTAAATGGGGAAGTACTTTACAACTCGTCTTCTGGTACAGGTTGTCCTAAATTGTTTGCCCACCCTAGAAAATATTCAAGTTAACATTCCCGTTCTTAAATTTGAGAAGTTGTGACACCGAAACACATAACTATTATAGTTAATTTATCTAAATTTGTTGGGATTTTCTCTCTTTGTCTTTGTGAATAAAAATAATATTATAAGGACCAATCAGATTTGCCCCAAGATGTCACTTCTTTCAGGAATGACACTACTAAAAACCTAATAGAGAAATTCAATTGATAGTCATTGATAACTTGTTTGTGGACAACCAGTTTAGGTCACCCTGTATACTGACTGGCGAGACTTTAGGATTGTGTATAGGGACCAAAGGTATTGTGGAATACTATGTTTATTTATTTGTTATATACTCACACTCTGTTTTCAAATTAATAAATTATTCTATTACTTCAAGTGTTTTCTTTTTACATTTTAATCAATTTTCCAAGAAAACAATATGGTTTGAAATTATTACCTATATTAATTTATGTCTTCTTCAAAATGTGCAATGGAATCAATAAATAAATATTTTTAAATATATATATACATTGAATTGTGAAATAAACCATTCACGCAAATACTATGTGTAAAATGTTTTCGACGAAAAAACAAAAATAAATATCTAAAAACCCGATTATTTCCAACGAAACAGTAGGTGAAATTGTAAAATATAATGGCAGGAGTAGCATTTTTTGATTGACCTGATAATTCCATGATTTTCGGGTACAAAATACCTGTTGAATCGCATTTTTTTTTTCATTATTCACAATCCACCTCCGCTGCGTTCCACGGTAATTTTCTTCTTCAACATTTCCGATTCGTGTTTGATCTCCTCCAATTCCGCCATCCTGGCGAATCTCGAATAAGTCACGTGACCAGACTTGATAGCCGACATCATCTGCAACACAAATCGTTGTGTGAAATAAATAGGGCTAGATCATATTCTAGTCTCAGAATTTTATTCTCCCCTGTATATAAAATTCCCATAAGACAAATCTGGGTCAACTTCTAAAACAATATTTACATTTTCAAGGTCGTTGCTAAGTACAATTCTACTGTATTGATCAAACTGTCTTTCAAGTGCTTGTCATTATTATGGTCAACAAAATCGTATTGATAACAACAATACTATGTTTGAAGTGAGAATTGTAACGAGCTCATCTAATTCCATGAAAAAAAAAACTCCTAATGAAACCTACGAATTAATAAGTAGAAAGAAGCAAATTCCATTGGAGTATTGATCAAACAGTCAAAGTAATCTTCTAATGAGACCAGAATCAGTGAAACTACAACTGAAACATTAGTGGAAAGTGCATTGCAACCAGTGTACCTATAAGTGCCAAGTGCTTTGGTGAAGAAATTATAAAACCCGGATAAATGAAGAGAAAAAGACGAAAATCCGCGTGGCCAGAGCGACGAAAACGCCTTGTACATCACCACCATGTCAAAAAGTGACAAACATATCTGACCAAAGCAGGAACTAATTTTCATCAAGCACCAACCATCCCCCCGAACCAAAAATGACCCTTGAAGACAAACCAATCCTCAGGCGGCAAAAGCTCCAATCCAAAGACAACCTGGAAATAGACACCCAAAGCACCGCCAGCGCCGCCAAGCTCACCAAAAACGAATACACCTTCTCCAGCTCGCCTAGAGCCTTGTACAACAACAGAAAAATGGTGTCGAGCAACGACAACTCCTTACCCTACTCCAACATCATGTTCGAGAAGCGCGTCTTCAGAGGCAGCAACTTCGCCCCCAACCAGTGCCACGGAGACGGCGAAGCTTCAGCTGCCAGAGCAGCCGAAGCTAAGCGCAGAAGAGCCGCCAGGTCCAAGGCCAAGAACCAACAGATCAAGGCCACCCATCTGAGGCTCGGTTCCCCACCAGCTGTGACAGGAAGGAAGCACGAACGAGTCCAAACCGAGATCTATCTGGAGGAGCTGTTCGTCAATCCTCCTGTTAAAGACACCTGCACCCAAACGGACCTGTTCCTCGAACGCCCTGTGTCACCCTTCTACGTCCCAGCCAAAACTGGCGCTGACAGGGAAACCCAGATCTATCCTGGTGATCTCTTTGACTTTGATTTGGAAGTGCAGCCTATCCTGGAGGTCCTGGTGGGCAAAACCATAGAGCAGGCTCTCATAGAAGTACTGGAAGAGGAGGAGCTTGCAGCGCTGAGAGAAGAGAGACGCAGGTTCCTGGAAATCAGGGCTGCTGAGACAGCGGAAGCCTTGAGGCTGGAAGAAAGGGAGAAGCGGTTGACCAAGGAGAAAGAGCGGAGGATCCAGGAAAGTCAGCAGGGGTTGCAAACGCAGAAGGAAATGGAGGAGCGGATTGCTGGGGCTGTCCTCATGCAAGGCTACATGGCTGACTTATTACCTTCGGTTCTGTCTGGGCTAGAGTCCGAAGGTTACCTCATGGACTCCATCAGGAAAGACTTGGACGAAGACTTCATGCCTTGGTTGATAAAAGAAGTGTCTTCAGGCATGCAGGAGATGGTGAGCAGTCGAGATATCCTCACTGATATTGTGAGGGAGATTTTGGAGGACAGAGCGGAGATATATCAGGCTTTGGATAAGGAGAGGGCGTTTGAGGAGCCAGAAGAGGAAGGGGCTACTGTGGAGGATTTGGTGCTCAAGGACCATATGCGGCTGCAGGAGGAGATAACTAGGGAGTTGGAGGGAGGGGCGGACAAACAGACTTGATGGGTTGTTTTGTTGGTGTGTGTTGTATTTTATCGGGTCTTATCACGTACAAAATTGTTTGTTGGGAAATATAAGTATTTAGTTTGTTAAATGTGTGTAGTTAGTGGTCATGCTTCAAACTTCAACACTAATTACTGAAAAAATACTATATCTGAACCAATTGAGGAAAATATTCATATACACTCTTGATAACTTGTAGACAACGATAAACACTCTCAAAGGCCCTGTAACTCTTCCTAACACCAATGATAAGCACTCATGAAGACCTATAAACACTCTTGAACACCCATATAAACACTATTTCGAACACCCCATGACTCGCTAGTTATTACGAGTACAATGAAAAATTCATCATGATATGAAGAAAGAAAAAAACAGCGTCCATGAGCATTATTTTTCAATCTCACAAAGACACTCTCGAGCACCAATAAACTCCTCTCAAATCATGGCTTATAATCACAAGTAGATGAATAATTTCAAAAATGCGTGATATCCGGCCTCCTTGATCATGAAACAAACAAAAAAAGAATATGTTCATGAGCACTTGAACACTCATGAATACTCTCAAACACCTATAGCTTCCTTATGAATTCCATAAATAATAGCTGATAATCACTGAGTATCTCGATTCCAATGATCAATTTCGAAATTACGTAATATCCTGATTCATCATGTACCGTCATTCGGGGTGAAGTCGGACGATTTTTGCAGTTTTTTGTTGATAAAATCTACAATTTAAAAAAATAAAATCCCAAAAAAATAATTAAGAAGCTTCCATGTCTCCTTTGTCAATTTACAGAGTGAAAGTAATGACATTTGCATCCCCCTCCCTTTTTTTTCAGATGAAGTGTGTCCGCCATCACCCCAACGTGTGGGGTGTTAGCGGACGATCATTTATTTAGCATTAAACATTGTCTTAGCTCCTGGTAAGGGGTGTATTCGGACAAAAAAAATAAAAGGAATAATATTCATAGCAGAATTTTATGAATTGTAGGTAAAAAAAATGCAAAGATGCAAATTAAAATATTTTATTCTTGAAAAACATATGAATTTACAGAACAAAACACAAACTGTGTAAATTTATATAAAAAAAAACGTCAACTCTTATCAACTGAATAACTAATAAACATTGTTATCAACACTTAAAAATATTTTTGGCTCTTGTAAAAAACATCAACAACGTTACTCTATTTTAATATTTTTTAACGAAGACATCTCTGGGAAATTAAATCTTTGGCGCCTTAAATCTTTGATTTTTTTCAAAAATTTCACGATTTGTTCTTTATCTATGCGGCTTTCATCTTTAACTATTGGATATAAAAAATATTCGGCAATTTTTCGTTTTTATTCCCTTTTTCTTGTCATGTAACGTGGATTTGGGCACCCCATAATACTCAGCAGCTTGTCTTATACTTTTTCTGCCTTGTCTGATATCTTCCAGTGCCCTAGCGATGTTTTCTTCATTGCAATTTTTGAAATTAATGCCGATTTTCTTCCTATAGCACCTCACCATAGTGTCCGCCTTCCCCCCTATAAAATGACATTTTTTACTAAAACGCCATTATTTAAGAAAAAAATAAATATTTTTTTAGCAAATTGCCATGGGTTTACTAATAATAGAGCACATAACAAATAATAGCTCATTTGAAGTATATAGTTTCAGTATTCTCTAGTGCCCAACAGTTTCTTTTTTGGTTTCCAAATTCTTAGAAGAAAATAAAATTTATAAAATCCTTACCACGTACTCTACGGCGAATTTGTCTAGCAGAAACGCACCTCTCCCAATGTCACTCGAGCTAAACTGAGAGGAATAAACCGGTCGGTGGATTTTTTGCACGTCTAGACAAACGACATTGTAAAACACACCGGCCAATACCTGTCGGTCCGAGTTCACCCCCACAGTCCGACTTCACCCCGAATGACGGTACCCAAACAAATTGAAAAACACCAATCACACCTAAATTATTGACATCATCACTCGTAATTACAAACACACGGACTTCTACGTGGTTTCCCCATTCAGCAAGCAGTAGAAGCAAATATCCATAAGCTCTTGAATACTCATTAATACTCTCAAACACTTACAGAAACCCTCATGAACACTCGCAATCACGAGTCAAATGATCAATTTCGCTATTACGTAATATCCTGATTTATCATAAACAGTAAACTCTTCAAATTATTGCCTATGCTCACTCGTGACTGATTTTCGCGTGGTTTTTCCATTTGCCACGCAGCAAAAAATGTACATAAGCACATAAACACTCTCAAATACCCATAAATTCCCTATGAATTCCATGAATCATAGCTCATAGACACTCGTTAACACGAATCAAATGATCAATTTTGAGAATAAGTTCATTATACGATTGCAAATTGAAAAAAATGAAAAATGTCAATAAACACTCTTGGGCACTCATAAACACTCTCAAACAAATTATTGCTCATCACTCTTTGCTCATTAATGCGTGCTTTCTTCATTTACCCCGCGGGAAAAAAATGCAGAAGCACTTAAACACATATAAACACTCTCAAATACCCATAAACTAATCATAGCTCATAGAAACTCGTTAACACGGGTCAAATGATTAATTTCTAAATTACGTGATATCCTCATTGGTTATATAGCAGACAAATTGAAAAACAATTGAAAAATGTACATAAGCACTGTTAGGCACTCATAAACACTCTCAAACACCCATAAACCCTTCCTATTATTGCCTATGCTCACTCGTAACTGCTTTTTACGTGGTTTATTCGATAAGCGTGCAGCAAAATCACAACAAAAATAAAGTAAAATAAAATGAAAAGCTGCAGTGCGAATCTCGAAAGGTTTTCGACAAACCTGCAAATACTCGTCGAGCTCAACTTGACCGTTCATGTTAGTGTCGATCTCTTTGAGGATCTCGTGCAGCTCCTCACCGGCCACCTCTTTCTCGCCGTGTTGCTGTAAAGAAAAGAGAAAAACCGATGGTTAGCGATGTTGCCGTCTTCAACTTACTTGCAGATAGTCGGACAGTTCCATTTGTCCGTTGTAGGTGGCGTTGATGTCGTTGAGGAGCGTGTGGATCTCGTTGTCGTCGAGCTTTATGCCCAAGGCCTGGAAAATTTCGAAAATGCGTGTCAAGTGAAGGGGTGTGTGTGTGTGAGTGTTGTGATACGAGTCCCGGTGATGGTCAAGCACCCTGTGTATGGAGATCATGCTCTTCAACTATAGGCAATGATTGATGATGAGTTCGCGTTGTATAAATGTCATTCATATTCAAATGAAAAATATAAACTGGTCTAGGGCAACTGATGAGGCTTGGCAAGCCAAAAGAGTCTGTCTTGCATCAGCTGACAATGAATTCACAAAATTGCCTTGAAATAATTTAGTCTTGTTTAAATTAGGTTTAGTTTTATTTGAATAATTTTTGATTGTAAATAATGACTTTCGTTTTCCATGGCTAATTCGATAATTTTTACAATAGTTTTTTTGATGTTGCAAAAAAGGCAAGAAATATATCATTTCATTTGAAAACAAAATTATAAAGTCTTTCTAACCATTTTATTGTTTTCTTGCGGTGGTTTTACCAATGTCAGTATTGTGAATCTAGTGTTATATTTTTCCAGTTCCAAATTATTATATGAATAGGTTTAATAAGCTCAACTGAAATGAAGCAAGGTTAGTACAGTTCTTTACAGGGTGATATCAAAATAAACACATATTGAGAAATAGTAAAAAACTGGTTTATGGAAATCAACTCAATTCAACTATTCCTAACTAGCAAGCTAGAATTTTTTAAATTTTCGTTTCGATTTTTTTATTCTTAGTCTGACTACATTTCTGTGCAGGTTGATTTATAATACCGATTTTCCTGATTCAAACGGGAAAATTAAATAGACCAACTTATATGATATTCAATTTTTAGAATCTCCATGGGAAATTCACAATCATATATATCACACAGAAGGTTTGTATGTATATACCAGTGCGTCCTTTGAGTTCTGTGGTCTCGTAAAGTAATTGATACAGATATAATTTTTGGAAAAAACGCTCAACGTCGAATCCTATTTTAATTTGATAATTTTTGCAAATTCAGAATGATTGGTGTAGGAGAGATGGTGTTTTCGATATTTTTTCAATCGTAACTCCATTTTACGAGAGGACGTGTGTTGTGTTTTGATCTGCAGAAATTTTTGCTGTTTTCGAAATTCTTCGCATTCTTGTATAGATCATCCTGTATATACTTATTTCAAAATCACCCCGCATATTATCATTTTGTTGATGAATAAAACCTAGATGGTGAAAAAAATGAATGAGAAAAAATACCTTGAGACTTCTCCTGATATCATTGATAGAAACGTATCCCTTGCGATCTTTGTCGATGATCTGGAACCTCTTGATGTATAGTTGGATCTCCTCTTTACTGAGATTTATCGGTATTTTGTCTCTGCTGGCTCTGTTTACGCTTTGTCCCATCTCGTTTTGCAGGAACTCCGTGGCTAGTTTCATCTGCCTCTTTTTCTCATCTACAATCCGAAAAAATAACGATGGAAACACATTTTTCACGGAAATTCTGATTTCATCAATATTTTATGAATTTATTTCTTTCTGGACAAGTAACCGACAATGATGAAGATGATTCTCAAGAGATATTGTTCTTTAGCTTTTGTCACTCAAATTCAGGAACATACTGTATAAAAAAACGAAGATATCTTGCAAAAGCTCCGAAAATTTGGGACACACTGTGTATAATTTCATAACTATCATCATTGTTTGCCCTTCATATACACAGTTCGTAATGTTTTCATGAATACTATAGTGTTGTTATACGATTGAGAAATTAATAAATAACCTTCAATGTCGGACTAAAATATCAATCATACATAATTTCGATATTAGACATCTACACTAGCTGTTTCAAGTGGAAACCACCCCCATATTTCTGTAGAAAAAAATCGTACATGGTCCTTCGAACCGGATCTGACAATAAATAATTATGGCTATAAATCATTTATGATAAATGCTTTCCATGATTCGTGAAAGTGAAATTGTCTTGCAAATTACCACTCTATTCTGACTATATTCTCATAATTATGTCCTTCATTGTTCACTCAATTGGGTTGCTGTACAGCAATACCACTCGTCATGACATCTCGAAATTACTTATGACAACATCCAATTGGGTGTATAAAGGAAGAACAATAATGGTTTTAAAATTATACACACTGTACATTGGAAGAGAATCAGAATATCGTATAGCGAACCCTAATGAATTTACTAATGAAAAAGAAAAATGGTGGTGAATTGTGCCAGACCCCTTTTCGTCTATCTACTAAAATCTAACATATTATCGAAAACACCAAGATCGGATCCATAAAAAGAATCTCACCTTCTGACCAACCCAGTTCTTCTGCCATGATGGCGACGATGTCTGGCAAAGCTTCTTGAGCCGCTTGGACGTTCAAGAAAGCTAACCTCAATCGTCTGGCTATCATGTCGATGGCCGTGATAGCGTACTCTCTGACCCCGTACCTGACTTCTGCGTCGATGTACGGAAATTCTGGATGGAGTTTCTTACCAATAATGGGCCATCTCTTACCTGAAAATAATATCAAAACTGAAAAAAATCCTGATATATTCCTTGATAATTAGTCATTTTCAATTCCATCAGAACATATGATCTCGAGTTAGATTTCATTAGGATTCAACAATTCAAATTGCCCCAATCACCTGTAGGTATATAGCCAATCAGCGCTTACTTCCAAGGATATTGCAGTGGGCGGAGCCTAAGAGAATTTCGATAGAGCGTATGAAAGAACGTTACTTCAGTTTCTTTGAAAGGGTCTATAGAAGTTGTGAAAGAGATTGTGGGACAGAAGATTTTGGAAATTGAATTAACAATCATTTTCATCAACAGGTCAAAAATCCAACTAAATGGGGTGGCCCACAAAATTCATACAGGAGTGTGAAGCCCCACGTCTTCTTTGTTAGCCTACTACAGAAACGAAATATACAGTTCGCAAAAAGTGACAGTTACCAGTACGTGTCTGAAAAACTCGATAAAACAGGGTTTCTTCTTGATTAAGATATTTCGATTTCATGTGCCGAAATGTTAACTGTTCTAATTTGAAACGACCTTCTACTTCCTAAGTGCACCATCTTTCTCGTAATGATAATTTTGGTTGAGTCCACTCGTTAAGGAGAACTGCTCACAGACTAAAAATGATAGTTCAAAGCTGAGAAGATAAGAGAATATCATATCGGACAGGTGAATGTTAGCTTCAAAACAGTCAGCTACATGTCATCAGCTTCCAAAAAGTGAACAACATTTTTTGGGCATGCACAACTTAGTAAATTCTGAATATTTGTGTCATAAGTCGTAAAGTACATATATTTACTTAACTAAAAAATGGAATGGAAATCGTGTCTACTCCCATTATCAAACTAAAAAATATGCTGAAACATATATTGATAACAAAAGATGAGTTTACCTGTAAGAGATGCCATTTTGGCCACAGCGAACGCTCTGTCACCGTAGGATTTCGACAGATGCTGAGCTACTTCGCACTCTAGTCCAAAATCTTGGACCAAACGGATGTACATCGTCGGTGTCCAATCTGTCGCTCCGATGAGAAGAATACCATCTGTTTGGCTTCGAGCATAAGAAGGAGTCAACTTACAAGCTGAAAAACAAGTCTACTGTGAATTGTAAAGTTATCACAAAGCTTATACGATTTCGAGCGGATGATGAACAATAGTTACCATAGAAAACAGTTTGATGAGTTTGTCTTAGGAAAATTTACCTTCGATTGCAGCGTCGATTGTCTCGGAGGCCATCGATCTGTAGGTCGTCCATTTTCCACCAGCTATGGTGACCAAACCCGCATCACTAACGTGCACTATATGATTCCTAGCTAACGACTGAGTATCGGGCTTGTTGGGATCGGACACTAACGGCCTTATACCGCTCCATGCTGACAGAACGTCTCCTCTCCTCACTAAAAAAATATCATCTTTATGTCAACTCCGAAGAGAAACACATATGATCTGATCCTTATATTGGCCAGACAGGTAAAATATGTAACCACAGTATTAAAGAACATCGAATGAAATTTTTTGCCAACTAGATGAATGGAGATGTTTACCTTCTACGTCAGGGTTGAGATAATTTTTGACTTCCTCGAGGATGAACATGATTTCGTCTTCGGTGGGTTTGGGGTTGTGTGTGACTTGGCAGGGTAGATCCGTAGTACCGGCGATGGTGTGTTTTTGCCAGGGCAGGAAAAATATCACCCTACCGTCGCTGGTGGCTGGATCTAAGAGGCCCATTTGCTCTGGACTATAATACCCTATAATAAATCAAATGTTACAATAATAGATGCTACTATTTTCATTAATTGCTGAAGTCAGAGTTTTTTAGCGTTTTTATCACATTAATAATCTATACATATGGACCTGGTAATGTGATGTGGACCCCGCTACTGGGCGAGCATATCTCTCTGACCTTGGGATCGTCCATCTTCCTTATGCTATCGGTGAAAGGCCCGGTAGCGTTGATGACGCACTTGGCAGGCACGCTCCAACTCTTTCCCGTCAGTTCGTCTTTGACGTTCACACCGGTGATGACGTCTTTGCCGTCTTTTTTCTCTTTGATCAAACCAGTGACGCTCACGTGATTGGCGATGGTGGCGCCGTGACGGGTCGCCGTCAAAGCTATGGCGAGGTTCATGCGAGCGTCATCTTGTTGTCCTGAAAACCGGAAAAGTATTCATTTTTTCGTCTGATCATAGACCATACACAGGACCCCGCTTCGCTCATAACGATTGATCTGAACTTACCATCATAATAGACTATTCCGCCACAAAGTTTGTCACCTCTCAGCATGGGAAAGAGCTCAAGAGCATTTTTCTTCGACAAGAAATACGAATTTTTCAAGGTCTTGGCACCTGCTACTATATCATACATTTTGATGCCGAACCAGAAATAAGGTACTTGCCACCATCTAAAACATATATTGTAGTGATAGTGAAGCGGTGATTAGGATGAATAGGTCGAGTTTCATTGATTCATTAACGCTTAGTAGTGTAGGTAGTCCGGTTCTAGACCCATATAATTGCTGAAGGCGACTATCTGATGGCATATCATCGATCCGTTGATAAACATGACGTTTCTTTCAAAATTCCAAAAGACTTCACAGTTTTCACTCGTTAATTTCCATCAGTACATCGCATGCAATTTGACAGGTGCCAACTTGAATTAGAATACCAGATCCAGTAGTCGCACTCAGTGTCAGTACATTTGATGTTTGTTACCCTCGTTTGTTTACTGCGCAATGCCACGCGCATCAGATTGTCCTTGGAGACAAAATATTCAACAACCAGACATGGAATCTATACATCGGTACCTTGGATATTGATTGTTAGAATGCATCTTCTGGGATTCGTGAGTCTCTGATAATGAAATGAAAATGACAAATATCTAACCTAACATCAGGTGGGCACTTCGAAGGCACAAATTCATCACTGCATGGGAGATACCCTTCAGATTTTTTGCTATTCATTGACTCGACCACAAATGACATTGACGTTTAAGTCTTCTGCGCAACCAAAATTAAGAAGCCACGAGTCGATTCAATATGGATTCAAAATTCATAAGTCATAACTGGTTCTTCAGGATCAAACTGTGATCAGACAATCTGAAAGAAGTACAAGAAAATAGTTGACAGTTCCTGACGTCACAGCTTAAATTTGAAAAAATAATGATCGAAACCTACTCATAGTATCTGAAGAGTCATCTCATTAACTGGTCGTTTTTCAAAATCGTATGATTTTCAGCGGCGCAATGGCTCTGGAAAATATTTTTGATATTCTCTTAGGCTCCGCCCCTTCAATTCCCGAGCAGCCATTGGCCAATCAGTAAAGCAGTCACCTTGGGCCTAGAACCGGTCAAGGGACACTACTACTCACTGGTACACCGGCAGCATTATGGGTAGGGGATGCGCGAGATGCGGCGCTTGATTCAACATGGCCGACCGCTCGTGCAAGGCCTCTTTCACCATTCTGTACTGTTCGTAGTCCAGCTGCATGATGGCCTTCTGCAAGTACCTGACTCCGCCGTGGATGAGCTTGGTGCTGCGACTGGAAGTACCGCTGGCGAAATCATCGGCTTCGATGAGAGCAGTCTTCAGGCCTACGGGAAATAAATACTGAAGATCGAAGCATGAGAGGGGCAGAGGGGTGATCTAGCCTTCAGAGCCATCTAGTGGCTAAAGTACGAAGGTGTATAAGTAGTGCAAAGGTGTATGGGTAGATTGTACAACAATCGTACCTTGCGAGTAAGTTGCACACAGACTCCTACGTCTATGTTACAGAGAGACACACTGCTACAACTCTGCAGGAAGCAAAGCTCTCACGAATTTCGATAAGAGACTCATCACATGATTTTAGGCTGATTTCAGTCTGATTTCATTATCCCAATCCCAAATTGTTTGTTCTTCTCAATCATTGATCTGTGACTCTGCGAGCTTTGACCGAACACAGCATATGGGAGTATGGTAATAAATCGTCCCATAATTAGCTCTACAATTTCACTACATCATATCATATAAATATACACGGTGGGTCACGGTGGATGGTACCTTTTAGACGTTTACGGAGAACGGGACATGAGGTCATTCTGAAAATTTATTTGTTACTCAATTATAGTTGCTCTTGGTCTGTCGATCTAAAATATTTTCAGCAATGCAACTTTGCTGCTTATAAAAAGAAGTTGTAGCAGCTTTGATATTTCAAATTGAACACCCCGGTGGGAAAATGAAAATTTGTATTTGGTCTATTAAGAATCTGGAAAAATTCACATAGACTAATTCAATGTCGAAATGGACGAATCTGTGGTGGAAATCGGGAAATTTTGGGAAATGGAGACGTAGTAGCCTACCGGAGTGCTCCTATTGGCAATAAAAGCGAAAACTTGACTTTGAGCGCCGATATCTCAAAAACTATTTGTCCTATCGGGCTGATTATGGTCTCATTCGATTCAGCGTATCATTTTCTACTAGAAAAGCGATAATTTTTGAGGATTTCTGCCGTTTTCTAGCACTTTCGGCCGTCGGAAGATGGCTCGGGGATTATATCGTATAGAAGTCTTAGATGGGGAAATGAAAATTTTTATTTCGCCTATTAAAAGTCTGAAAAAATTCACATGAACTAAGTCGATGTCGTAATGAACGAATCTGTGGTGGAAATCGGGGTATTTTGGAAAATGGAGACGTAGTAGCCTACCGGAGTGCTCCTATTAGCAATAAAAGCGAAAAGCTGACTTTGAGCGCCGATATCTCAAAAACTATCTGTCCTATCGGGCTGATTATGGTCTCATTCGATTCAGCGTGTCATTTTCTACTGAAAAAGCGATAATTCGCGTGGATTTCCGCCGTTTTCTGGCACTTTCGGCCGTCCGAAAATGGCTCGGTGACAATATCGTATGGAAGTCTTAGGTGGGAAAATGAAAATTTTTATTTGGCCTATGAAAAATCTGAAAAAATTCACATAGACTAATTGGATGTCGTATTGAACGAATCTGTGGTGGAAATTGGGCAATTTTGAAAAATGGTGACGTAGTAGCCTACCGGAGTACTCCTATTAGCAAAAAAAACGAAAAGCTGACTTTGAGCGCCGATATCTCAAAAACTATCTGTCCTATCGGGCTGATTATGGTCTCATTCTATTCAGCGTGTCATTTTCTACTAGAAAAGCGATATTTTGCGAGGATTTCTGCCGTTTTCTAGCACTTTCGGCCGTCCGAAGATGGCTCGGGGATTATATCGTATGGAAGTCTTAGATGGGGAAATGAAAATTTTTATTTCGCCTTTTAAAAATCTGAAAAAATTCACATAGACTAATTCGATACCAAAATGAACGAATGTTTGGTGGAAATCGGGAAATTTTGGAAAATGGAGACGTAGTAGCCTACCGGAGTGCTCCTATTGGCAATAAAAGCGAAAAGCTGACTTTGAGCGCCGATATCTCAAAAACTATTTGTCCTATTGGTTCTCCCTGAAGAGCTGATTTCATCAATATATCACACTTGGAGTCTAGCGGGAATGGAACATTATTATTTCGTGGTCGTCCACCTTAATGCAATCTGCTCTACCTGCAATGATTTTTCTTTCTTTCCGTATATTCGATATCCACATACAAATTTTAAAAATACCGCCACGGCAACAAAAGCAAAACTGAGCGAGAGGTCGTTATATGCCTCTCTGCCTCCCGCGTGGAACCTGTGGGATATTCAATACTCGCAAGCTTGATTTTTTCACATCGCTGTTGCCAGATCTCAAAATTTCTCATGGAATCTGACGAATTTCACTTTACAGAATATTTCACTGTATTCGATTGCTAGTTTCAATTAAAGGGGTGCTTACCTCTTGTAGCGGCATCCAGGGCGCACCCTGCCCCAGTGGCGCCCCCGCCTATGACGACAACATCGAATTTTTCCGATTGCAAAGATTTTATTTGTTCGTCTCTTGTCGGCAGTACTCGTTTCGGTTTCAATGATGGTTTATCCGCTTTCACGGTCAACGGCCACTGAAACATCAAGAGTTATTCAGTTTCTTCAGGCTAATCTTTCAGATTTTACTGTATAATAAATGTTTCAAATAAAGCAGAAGGCGAATTTTCATTGTAGTCTTAAAAGGTCTCAACTCGGGTGTCGAGTATTTATGTTGTCACGAGTAGAACATTCGGTATATCAGTAATTTCGAACAATGAGGGTTCTTTAAATATTTATATACAGGGTGTCCCTAAATGATCTATACAAAATCTTAGCACATATACCATAGGTCAAAATAGGCCGATTTGAAGCATCTTACTTCAGTCTGAAATTGATTTGTTTCCGAGATACAGGGTGTTGAAGTTAAAAAATAAAAATCGACAAGTACACTTCAAGAAAGCATTTAGAAAAATCCATTTTTGCACTGCTAATTCACCTCGTGATTTACTCACCAAATAACATCCAAGATGATAACGGCAAACATTTTTTATTCCAATTCAAATATTGTGGTGCTGCATCGAACATTAAAAACCGAAATATCTCGAAATCGGCATACTTCAGCGGATAACAATAGTCTCCTTTCTGCCTAAAAATGTTCAGAAAAATATTTCCTCAACGAATAAACTGAGAAACTACACTGAGAAGAAAGTTATGGCCATTCTACACCATAAGAAGTGCATTGGTGAGCGCCCTCTAATGGCCACAGTGAAAAGGTACCCGTATTCGTGTTTCGCGTCCCAAAAAAAAAACAAATATTAATTTTTGAAGTTATACGTTGAAACATGTTCATAAATTCTGAGAAATTCGATTTTATTCTTCAACTTTACCACCCTGTATCTCGGAAACGAAGCAACTTCGGACTGAGGTAAGTTACTTTAAATCGGCCGAATATGTGCTGAGATTTTGTACAAACCTTTCAGAGACACCCTGTATATAAATTATACAGTGTGCCCAACTAGCATTTTCAGTCACAGGCACCATGGTTCAAGAAACAATTACCTATATTTAGTGATAATAACGTATTTATCACTTATTTCAGAACTTCATAGTATAAATGTCAGTGATAGTTATTTAGTGAGTGAAAATTACGTAGTTTTTACACTAGATAATAACTTCAAAGTGAGAAATTCTCATGGCTTATTACGAAGTAACTATTTCGAAACTGTCACTCCTCAAAAGTACTCTTAAGGTTTCGGAACTTTGGATATATTATTACGGTAACGCTTACCACCCCAAGAAGGCTTCACAGTTGCAATTACTCTATGGTCACCAATTAGGTTTCTACGACGTTGTCGTTACTTGATCGATCACCTAATAATTTAGTCAATTCTTGGTGATATTTCAAGTAACATATTGGTAATTCCTACTCAAACAATTCCTTCATAGTTGAAACAACTTTTCGGTAATTATATTCAGTTGAAGTTACCAATACATAGGTTATCATAACTGACGAGTTCCAAAAGTAACTTTCTGATTCATTTTCGATTGGAAGCCATATTGATTGATGTGATAACCATTTGAACAGGAAATAATTTTGGTTTTTCTTGTTGATAAACATCATTTTATGAAGAATAATAGCATTCGTTCGATCACAAATTGCATAATAATGGAAATTAACATGATTTACGATGATTTTTGAAAAATAGCCTAATGAAATAAAACCATATTTTTGGTGAAATGAGCCGTATTTTGTGGGCGCATCTTGAATTTCGAGGCAAAATCATCACATTTATCGAAAAACTGAATGTTGTTCGAATTTTTTCAAGTTCGAGTATCAATTATTTCGCGTGTTTGTCCTTGTATTATTTATTGAATGGTTAGGCATATTGGACTTGTTCATTTTTCGTGAATGTGAACTTCATGGATGAAATGAAGAATAATAAAGAGAGAAAATAATATTTTTATGAAGTGGAAAAGAAATAGAAAGTCAGGTAGGAAAATTTACTACATCTTTACGTAATTTCGACGTCGACGGGTCGTAAGCATTACGTAATTGTGGTGAGTTCCCGCTACGTCGGCAAACCGTAATAATTACTCGTGATTTGTTCCCCATTTTGGTCGTAAATACGTAGTAACGACGTAATTATAACGTAACCGCAACTAGTAAATATTACTTAATAGTCGACCCAATAGTCGTAATTACGTAATCGCGACTATAAATGCTAGTTGGGTGACCCACTTCCTTTTTTTTTATCGCTTGGAGCGCACGAAAGGGAATCCCTATAATGTTCAAAGAACATCGTGCGTTCCTAGGGAGGATAGGGACAGGAGGTAGGTATTGGGATTTTTTTTTGAACTTTTGGAGATTATATGTTGTTGGGAATGCACCCCTATATCTTACGTAATCGTTCGTTAAGGATCCTGAAATTTGCTAGAGCGAGAGATATAATAAAAATGCACTCTATGACCAAGTGGGGTCATCTTCAGTGATATACACTGCCCTCCAACAGCCATGGAACCACCCCAATTTCCGGAAAATGATATTAGGAGTCAAAATAGGTGAAAAATAACTTCAGATTCGGAATTAGGACGCCCAACTCACTAAATATTCATATTTTTCCTGGAAAATTTTCCGTTCTGAAAAATTAAATTTTATCGCACTTTTTACGGAAGCACCCCCGTATCTTGCGTAATTGACTTTATCTTTGGACTTTTCCTTTCTCCTGCAAATTTCAGAACCCTACCTCAATAATCACGTGAGATACGGGGGTTGCTTGCATGAGAAGTGAGACAAAATTTAATTTTTTTCTGTGACGGGAAAAAAGTTTGGCATTTCATCCCTGTTGGCAGGTTATAAAATGTCACTTTTCATAAATTACTTTTTTCCCGTGGGAAAAAAGTGAGTACTTCTTTCCCGGATATATATCACATATATATACACTGTTGATGGCTTTTTGTTGTGCTATAGTTCCGAAAAATGAGTCAATAATACCGTCTCCGAGAAAGAACTGCAAGTCCTTTTATCTTCCATTCGACTTCGCGGTTACGTATATCACTGAACAACCACTGAATTCGCAATTTTTTGAAATCAAATCACAGAATCAGACTGACAGAAGTGACATCAGATATTTGATTACTTCAAATGAATGATAAAGATGCCTACAACGCGGTGTCCCTACTGGTAAAAACTTAAAATTTCACGTCGATAATTTTCAGATTTCAAAATAATGTAATATATTCTCAATATTGATTCGTCCTTTCTTCTGTCACAGAAAAAAATAGTGTATTATACACGGGAAAAATATTAGATTTTAGCTCACGGTTTGTTGTCTCCCTCCGCTACGCGTCTGGAGACAACACAACCTGGAGCTAAAATCTACTACTTTTTTCCCTTGTATAATAAATAACTATTTCTGAACTGAAAATTTCCTAGGAAAACTATGAATAGTTAGTGAATCGGGCGTCCTGATTCCAAACCCGAAGTGATTTTCAACCTATTTTTGACTCCTAATATAATTTTCCGGAAATTGGGGTGGTTCCATTGCTGTTGGCGAGCAGTGTATGTCACTGAAGATGACCCCACTTGGGCAAAAAGTGCATTTTTGGTATATCTCTCACTTCAGCAAGTTTCAGGATTCTTACCCAACGATTACGTGAGATACAGGGGTTTTTCCATTAGAATTGGGTCACACTGTATGAGAAGTTCAGTTTTGTTGCGAAATTGTGATTGTGCCTGGTTTTAATTGTTCGTACTTACGTTTTTGTCTTCTTTCAGAAGGAAATGGGTCACGAGACCAGCTCCTACTGTTCCAGCCACTCCTGCCACCGCTAGTTTTTTCAGTCTCGTCGCCATCTTCTACCGATTTCAACTGTGAAACACACAAAAATTTAAGTGTTATTGACATTTTTGACATAAAATTTCAATTTTTCAGGTTATAATCTGAAATTTTTGACAACACTATACTAGAGTTCCTAACTGTACTAGACACCGCTGTTTTGACGTTTTTTGTATGTCAAGTACATTTAGGAACTCTACACTATACTAGTGGATATAAACACTATATACAGGGTATGTCACGACGAGCTTACACTATCTTTATACAGGGTGTTACATAATTCAATACAAATATTTTAATGACATATTCCTGGGGTCAAAATAATACTTTTTCTTCCTATAAACATGTGTCCTAAAATCCACCCCCTCCAAGCTACAGACATCGCAAGATGCGCAAAAAAAATCTTAAATTTTGAATTGTGGCTACAATTATGCATCAAATATTTTGAAAATTCACAGGCACTTGTATTTTTAGACGATCTATTCATTTCTTGATTCAAAAATAAGGTAACTCGAATCGAAAGGGGGTGAATGAGGGATGCATACAGATTTGATGGCAAACATTTTCTATTTCCTCCAAAAAAATTTGAATTCAAACATCATCGTTGAATTGGCCACTAAAAAATCATACATTTCAGTCTCTTGCATTTTCTTGAATTAGCTAACCGTTTTAGAGAAAATCGCTAGTAAATGAAACGGGTGTATTTTCAAATTATTATACTAAAAAAACTTAGTGAGCTATGATTATGTTTGTCTCTGGTAACTAATGATTGATTAATATCTTTAATGTCAAACTGACATTGTGGTATGTCATAACCGTCATGTCACAATCGATTCACTTTCCTCAACTTACCATTACACGCGATGTCTGTAGCTTGGAGGGGGTGGATTTTAGGACACATGTTTATAGGAAAAAAAAAGTCTTATTTTGACCCCAGGAATATGTCATAATAGTTATTTATTATACAAGGGAAAAAAGTAGTAGATTTTAGCTCCAGGTTGTGTTGTCTCCCGACGCGTAGCGGAGGGAGACAAAAAACCGTGAGCTAAAATCCTCGCTAAAATCTAATATTTTTCCCGTGTATAATACACTATTTTTTTCTG
The DNA here is from genome assembly GCA_918026855.4 of Phaedon cochleariae. Classification (NCBI taxonomy): domain Eukaryota; kingdom Metazoa; phylum Arthropoda; class Insecta; order Coleoptera; family Chrysomelidae; genus Phaedon; species Phaedon cochleariae. Next base: position 1,840,049 of record OU896715.1, on the reverse strand, counting down.
TGACAGAAGGAAGGACGAATCAATATTGAGAAGATATTACATTATTTGGAAATCTGAAAATTATCGACGTGAAATTTCAAGTTTTTAACAGGAGGGACACCTGCGTTTTATATGCATCTTTATCATTCTTTTGAAGTAATCAAATATCTGATGTCACTTCTGTCAGTTCAATTCTGTGATTTGATTTTAAAAAATTGCGAATTCAGTAGTTGTTTAGTAATATACGAAACCGCGAAGTCGAATGGAAGATAAAAGGACTTGCAGTTCTTCCTCGGAGACGGTATATTATTGACTCATTTTTCGGAACTATAGCACAACAAAAGCCATTAACAGAGTATATATATGTGATATATATCCGGGAAAAAAGTACTCACTTTTTTCCCACGGGAAAAAAGTAATTTATGAAAAGTGACATTTTATAACCTGCCAACAGAGATGAAATGCCAAACTTTTTTCCCGTCACAGAAAAAAATATTTGTATTGAATTATGCAATTATGTAACACCCTGTATATTATGTGCATGCCTACATTTTAGAATACGCACTAGAAAGTAGTAGCAATAACATTGATGTTTCGAATTAAACACCCTGTATTTTATCGCATTTCTAGATTCTCCCTGAAGAGCTGATTTTATCGATGTATCACACTTGGGGTCTATCGGAAATGATTACAGAGATATGGGGTGTTCAAAATCGAGATTTGTCAACTTTATATATAGGATTTTTTTGTGTCGAAACTATTCATTATCGGTCAAAACGGCTCACATATCCCTATCTCATCTTTTGATTAACTATTTACTGATATTCAATCGGAAAAGATACAGGTTGGTTCAAAATTCAGAATTCTGATCATTCAATTTTAACAAATACAGGGTGATAAGCGAGGTGATAAGAATTCTGAATCTTGAATCACCCTGTATTTGTTCCAATTAAATGTCAGTAGATAGTGAATCAAAAGTTTAGATAGGGACATGAAAGCCGTTTTGACTGATAATGAATAGTTTCGACACACAGGGTGTTCCATTAGAAAATCGAAAGTTGATGCCCGCTATACGCTCCAAGGTTTCAACTTTGGTATATAATAATTACAGAAATTGAAATCGACCTGTCCGAGCAATTTTTAATTATTTTATGACAAATTCAGAACATGCAATAATATACAGGGTGTCTCATAACATTTTGATCGTTTACAAAAGTACCCAAATTTTCAGAATGATCCAGTGTCAATTTTAGTGTACGCCTTAGGTCCCTTAGACCATATGGGACACCCTGTATGATATTTTTATATAGTTATATGCCATGAGAACGATGTCAACACTCACCGAAATGATTGATTAATTTCCTCAGTTCCGATAGCCGTTGCTGTTTCACGAAAAAAATAATAAAAAATACCTATAGCTACATCATCTTCTCTCTTTAGGAGTGTTTAATCCTACTTGATATAATCCTCGGTATAATCGAGAGTATCTTGAAAGAAGATAAGGATATAAACGAGGCTATCATATATTTTTGAAGATAGATAAAAACGAGTCCTCCAAAAGAAAATTCGAAACAAATGATACTATTTTGCCGGAAATTTTTAGCGATTGTTACGATAGATTGTTGCCCGTTGTTGTCTGATATCGTTCGAATGACATTGCTTATCAAAACTTTCGAGCACTAGGCGAGAAATTTAGGAACAAAGTAATGAGTGAAATCAAAGCAGCACAAGTCGGAGTATGTCAATCGATGAATATTTCCAGGAAAAATAGTATCACGTGTTGTATTCGTATCGATTCGTATGACTCGGTATGACTTTAACACTTTTGTTCTCGAGAACCAATCAGAATCTTCCAGAAATTCCAGAATACTGGATGGAGTGTGCGGAACTCTCGCGAGGCATTCGTTTGTTGTCTCAATCATGAAATCTTCATACGAATACATCTCGTAATGCTAGTTTTCCTGGAAATTTTCGTCCATTGACATACTCCTGTTTACTGCTTCAATTTCGCTCATGACATTTGATCTTGGGGAATCACATAGCCAACACAACAACAATTGTAATTTTCTGATATCACCTGAGGTCCTTAGATTAGTTTACTTCAAATCATGGCCACCTAGATGTAATTTCAAAAGTGACTCCGAAAAAATCAAGTAGACATGAAAACTTATTCGAAAATGTCACATTCTGATCTAGAATTGTGTCAGAAATCCAAAAATGTTACAATATACAGGGTGTTCAATTTAAACATTTAGAACCGGAGCCATTTCCGGTGAAACCGGAAGTGACCGAAAAAATTTAAAATATGTGAAAATTATCCTCTTCACATACCATTCACCTATACCAAATCTCATTTTGATACACCTAATGGTCTAGAAGTTATGACTTGTCTAATAGATTCGTTGACACCCGGTATATTTTGATACGATTCATGGTAAAACTGCATTTATCATGCGATGTTTTTTGTTTCAAAAATTTTTTTTGGGTATTACGTATTTTTGTCTGAAAAACACGAATTTGGTAATGAAAATGTGAACAAACCATTATTCACACCTTCTTTTCCGCCTATCTTCTGGATCGCATTTAGAACAATTTGATCTTTTTTTATCATTGGACAATTTATATATCACAATGTACGACACATTATTTTCTATTGTATGAGTCAACTAGAAATAGGATTTTCTTATGATTTATCAAGATGTCGTCATTCAGAAGCAACACCAATCTGTTGACATTTGACGTAAGGCGGAATTTCGAACTTTTTCTTGGAATCTCTCTATAAATAGTGGTTTGTTCACATTTTCATTATCAAATTCGAGATCAAATTCGTGTTTTTCAGACAAAAGTACGTAAGTACCAAAAAAATTTTTCGAAAAAAAAAAACATCGCATGATTAATGCAGTTTTACCCGATTCTGAATATTCTCAGAACATTCAAAAATATTATTCTCAGAATATTCAAAAAGAATTCTGAGAATATGTCGAATTGGATGTTCATAGAATATTCGTTGCAGAATGAGAATATTCTATGATCATTCTGAGAACATTCCATAATAAGAATATTCTAAAATAAGCATATTTGAACGTTGTCAGAATATACATAGAATATTCTGAGCTGTCTGGGATACAGTTTTTTTGTCATTTAAATAGGTATTAACGCAATAATAATATAGCGCGTTATATAAGCCACACTTCGGGATATATAAAAACCCGCATACAAGTGACCATGTGATCGATCATCATAATGACGAAAACCTAGAAAAAAACTCAACACATCACGTCGAAATTCATTGTCCATTTATTTATAAATAGGCTGAGCAGTAAAAGTCGAACCAATGTCAATAGATTCACGCGGAAAACCCGGACTGATTTTCCAACGTCGCTGCGAGAGGAAAAATCGATTTTCCGGGAAATGGATAAATGTATCGAAGAAAACTCACATGTTCAATTCATCTTCCGGTGATTAGATCCAAATCTATACTCCCCCACACAAAGGCTAACTCGATGCTGCTACACGTTACACTACAACGCGACTGCGATTCTGCCAATTTCCCGACGAAAAAACGAGTCACAATCACGTGAAATCAGCAGGAATTCACTGATCTGCAGATACTGGGACACATAATATCCGTTTGTGTAAAGGTAAATCGACAATAGTGCGGCGTCTAATGGTCTTGTATCACAAAAAATTTTTATTTCATAATTCGATAGAAACTCATGCGAAAGCTCAGGAGTGCCAGTGGAAAAAAAATAAAAAGTCGAAATTTCGACTTAGTAACCTCGAAATTTCGTCTTATTAAGTCGAACTTTCGACTTACTAAGTCAAAATTTCGTCTTACCAAGTCGAAATTTGGTCTTACTAACTCGAAATTTCGTCTTATATAAGACGAAATTTGGAAATTTCGTCCAAGCTCACAGCCACAGAATGGTATTCTGTGTACTTAGTATCTCTCCATTATTTGAAGCGAGTTGAAAATATGTCCTCATTTTCGAAATCCTTACACTCATATACAGGGTTGTCCCGAAATTAGCCTACCAAACTTCACCAGCGGCTTTTACTACCAAAAATAGAAAGAAAACTGTCAATGAACATGGGACGAGAAATTTCTATGCCCAATGCGGTGTAAATAGAATAATTTCAAAAATTTCAATCAGGAGTGTATAATACAGGGTGGGGGACCATATTAAATAATGCTCCAAATTTTTTGTTTGCACATTTTTCGACAATTTAATCTCGGATTATGAAACTTCACACCTCTTTACAGAAAAAAGGTATTCTTGTTTCATGACGATCAGATGTATTATCGTTATCGAGTTAAATCAATTTAAGAATATTGTTACATCTCAGATATTATGCATATATACCATTGCAATGAGGCATAGTGGAAATGGAAAAAAATGCACAAGAATTGAAGTAGTTTTTTCATCATCATTTTCCTATTTTTCGCGCTTTTTTGAGATTGTTTGGTAAGAAGAAAGTACTTGATTTTTTTATAGCCACTATGATTTGAAAATTGGCAACGTTATGAATAAGATGTGAATGCATCAATATTTTTAAATCGATTTCACTAGAAAATGATACATCTGATAAATGCGGAACAAGAGCACTTATTTTTGTGAAATGGTGTGGATTTTTATAATCCGAGACTAAAATGTCAAAAAATATGCATACGAAAAAGTTTAAGCAATATTTAATGTAGTCCCACCTTGTATTTTACACTCCTGAATGAAACTCTGAAATGATTTTATGTTCACCGTATTGGACATGAAAAGTTTAGTTCTTGTACCAAATTGCATCATTTTATCACGTGGCGTTTCGGAAATATTCAAGAAATATCATCTTCAGGAGCCCTCTTTCAGGGGGCCATAGCTCCCTTAGGAGACATTTCTCGACTCATGTTCATTGGAACTTTTCTTCCTATTTTTGGTCAAAGAAGCTGCTGATGAAGTTTGGCAGGCTTATTTCGGAACACCCTGTATAATAGAGATCTGAGTTAAAAAACTAAGAAAACAGCTAGTGAACCAAAACTGGCATCCGTTGTGGTAACCTAGATCTAGATGTCTTTTGTAATTGCCAAGAACCATCAATAACGCCGGTTTCATATGACTTTTCATGAAAACTCGAAATTTCGAGATAACAATCATGTCGAAATTTCAAGTTAACTATGTCGAAATTTCGAGATGTTAAGTCGAAATTTCGACTTACTAATACGGAATTTCGACTAACTATTACGAAATTTCGACTTCGTAAGACGAAATTTCGAGTTTTTTCCATTGGCACTCCAGAGCTTTCGTAAACTCATCCAAACTAGCTCACCACCGCAAACCGTTTCTTGCTGTGAACTCCCTACGTTTTATAAAAAATTATTGAAATCTCCGATTTTTCGGACCACTGAAAACGAGGCGATTATGTGACGTCGAAACTCTTATCGTTGATTGAGGTATTCCCTAATACTGAAACAAGACTATTCGAGACAGAGATGAATGATACATGATTTGTGACAGAGTGAATTAGCGCCAGATCACAGTTGAAAGAATTAATATATCAGCTGCCTCAGTCTCCGTCGGGCGTTTGGTATTTTCTTTTAACTATGGCGAGATGAGGTTTCTAACGTCATAAGAGGGTTTGTTTTTTCAGAAGGTACTATTATTTATATCCAGAAATAAAACATTCCAGTTAATTTTTCGATCGAATTATGTCGTCAATCATTATTTATGTGTAAAAGGATCATTATAAACATGTTTTTGGTTTGCAGACTTATTCTTGGGGTTTGGATTCAGTTTCATAAAAATTCGAGGATTAAGTAGAAAAACGTTCCTCGAATTTTTATGAAACTGAATCCAAACCCCAAGAATAAGTCTGCAAATCAAAAACATAACAGGATTCAAGATTATCCCTCAACAAACAATTATAAACATGGTTTGAGTTGAAAGTTCTACTAAGGTGTACACGCCCATTCTGGATTTATGAATCGACTGGGCTTGTCGTTTTGTACGTTTTGACTGGCATTGCTAGTGATGGAATGATAGCAGATCTGAAGAAATTTTCCAGTGGCAGTATCTATAAAAAAGTGAAAGGTCGTCAACTTTTCTACGGTGTTCCAATGGTGCCAAAGAATAAGTGAATGGATCGTCTCTAGATTAAATCTAAGAGCATCAGCGTATGTTGAGCTGTAAAATAATAAGCAATACTCTCAAGGAAAGCAAGTTTTTTTCGGTCACACTCATCCAATTTCAAATACTATAACCTGTGTTTTGTTTTTCATGATGATTGATAGAGGAAAATATCCAACTCCAAACCTTGAAGATAATATATCCTCTTCTTCGTTTGAGTTCGGTGACACCTGAGTTATTATGACTAGATTCTGATGTCTCAATTCTGAAGCTTTGTAAGGGCAGTGCAGAGGTATTCATTTACCTGTTAAAACTGGAATTTACCTTTTTAGGTGCAGGATATTCTGTGCCTCGATTGGCGGATCGTCTGATGCATGGTTGCCACGTGCTCGTTGAAAATCAGCAATTTGCCTACTCTTTTCCTAATTACCATCACAAACAACTGATAGATTGCTAGATATGGAATAAAAAACTATAGTCGAACATTTTAGCCGGGTATGAAGTTCATTAGAATTGAATTAGGTACTTGAGACAGTGAGATCATGATATTATCAGATATGCATAAGTACCTGATGATGTCCTTAGGACCGGATCATCCTTATAAAATCTACTCACAGTTTTGAAACGATTAATATCTTTTTGTTCTTTAGAAAAAGTATTGATCAAAATGTCTACGTTCACACAAATTTGCACAATATTATTTCAATTTTCAGGCATACTATGTTTTTCGTTCGTGTTAATAATTGCGAAATATCATAGTGAGATTTTTAGAGAAAATTCCACATCCTCATTGGATTCAGCATCTTTCAATTAGGTTGATCGCAAAATTTCATTGAAAAATGTTGATTGGTAACAATAAGTTATAACAGCATCCGTTTTCGTAACTTATCATTTATTTATTGAATTGAATGAATTATGATTATGTGAATACATCTACACATTGGGGGTGTTGATTTTTTCTTGTTTTTTTCTCTATCACGATCACAAATATGTGTGGTTCCTTTTGGAACCACAAGGGCGATTGTCATATAGGAAGTGTGCCGTACTTTTTGAAATAAATTTGAAATTTCTTTATTTCTGAAGAAAATAATCTGGAACCTTCACAAATATTCATTGAAACTGAAATAATAAAAAATTGAAATGTGCCACGTTGAAGTAGGAGAGATGCCACTGTCATGAGAGATATGCCACATCGAAGAAGGAGACATGCCTCAGAACTTATTCTTGGACTTGCAAAATTTTTCTTCCGTAATTCGGCCCTGGAACATATGTTGCAATCGTCTCCATACATCATGCATGTCTCGTGTAGCCACTGCAAGTATTTGAGGTATTGGCATTGCAACCAATCATCTTTTTTTTTTTGTTTTTTCAGCAGAAATATTTCTTAGAAGTGGACTTTTTTTGTAAGGGATTCTTCACTCACTCACTCTCACTCCATTCATTATTTGTTGTATTGGGGGTAATAGATTCCTTATTGTCTTCCTTCTCTTTCATTCTTGACATATGTTTATTTTTTTTCATATAGGTAGCTTGCTTCTACTTTTATTGAAGATTATGTCCTACTTCTTTTCTATATTTTCGATGGAATTCAGCACCCTTGGACCCTGATGATGCGTTCTGCTTACTCGAAGACATTCCTTCGGATGAGGCCTCTGTTATTTCTGAAGCCCCTTCTGAAGATGAATTAGAGTACAACGATGAGTTACTTGATGATAATTTCGAAGATACTGGATTACTAACTATATTTCTGGATACTGATCAAGATATCACACACACAGAATACCTCGTTAGACTGGGAATTGGAAGAAGATATCCCATTATGTGAATCAACTCGTGGAGATAATGTGGATGACCATATCAATACAGTGACCCTGATATTCCATGTTTGGCCTTGGTGAAGGATTACATGCACATGAACTTCGTAGATAGATGTAACCAGTATGTTGGTAGTTACAAAGTGGATAGAACGTCACAAAAATAGTTGCCAAGACTATCTTGGTATTTCGTTGACTTAGCATTGGTCAATGCTTTCATATGATTCAAAGTATGCTCTCTGGACACCACAGGACTTAATCTGAAGAAATTCGGCTTTGCGGTAGCAACTGGACCGATAGGTTGGGATCCAGCAATGCCTAGCCCATCAGGAAGACGAAGCACTGAGGTTCCACCAAACCGATTCAAGGTGATCGTACCAGTCGTACCACTCGAAAGGAGATAAGATAAAGTTCGTACGTTCGTTCGTTGTGCAATTTGCAGAAGACGGTTGCAACCGCGTCGAAATAGATGGCACTGCTCCACACATACAAAGTTGAATTTTATCTTACCGAGAAAACTAACTGTTTTCAGGCTCTCTACAAAAATTGATATTTCGATGTGTTAAATATTTTTTCACTACTTTCCTACTGGTGCCTTCATGGTAAAATACTAATTAAAAAATTCAAAAAACTTATTTTTTCCCATTTGTACATCCCCAAAATATGAATTTTTAGGTGAATACTAAAAAAAACATGATAATTAAATCAGTCCCCAAAGGGTTAGCCTAGGTATGTCCCAATAGCTATGACTCATGTATAGGTCATGTATAAGTGAAAAGCATTATTCTCAATTTCAAAGTATGAGCAAATTTAACAGGTGTTGTTACGTCATAGACTTATCAAAAAGGAAATAGAAGGATCCAATTGCAAATAATGACAACAGATATACCTATTATCTTGAGATTTCAATTTAGGTACTTATATATACCTGATTGATGTCATAAAAAGATAGATTTTTTATCACAAACCATTGCATAACATTCTCAGGATTCCTGCATAGTTTGCTATGTTTGTAATAAAGTGATGATTAGAAATATGTGAGTATTTGAATTGATTTCTCCAGTAGATCAATGATAACAGACAATTTTTAATCAATGAACACATCATATTCACAAATATTCGTACAGGGTTATCCATCAAAAAGACCCATTCCAATATTGACGTTATTTTTTAACAAAAAAAACATTATACAGAAGTTGAAGGCAGCACTAAGGTTTTCCCACAGCCCTCATTAGAAGTTTCACCAGGTGATCCCTGAGAAGCGTGACAAATCACAGTTTTTTTTTTCAATTGAACACCCTGTTTTTTATATTTTTTTCGGAATCTGTGATTTTTTGTGATCACAAAAATAGATGTATACAGTATATCTTCTATTTCTACTTGTTCATCAACATTCTTTTGACCCCAGAAAAACAATTTATGTCTGATGATTAGATTTTGGAATGAATTCAATAACTGTCAAGTATATCCTTATTCATGGCTAACACGCTATCTATTGTGTAGAAGCCAACACCAAACATTATTTTTCTGGTGTCGAAAAAAGTGGCTCTAATGAAGTAAAAATAGAGTATAGGTATACCTACTGATGTATATACAGGATGTATCTAAATAAATATTTAAGGGATGATTCTTTAATGAAAATCGAGGTGGGCATTTTGTATCAAATTTTTTTGAAACCCTTTCCCCAGAAAAGTTGTGAGAAAAAATATTTTAGGCATTGAATATTTCAACCCCTTCTAGGCATACTTCGGGGTTGAAAACATCTCAAAACGTGTAGTTTTGTTGGCAAATAATATTTACCCAGTTTCGTGTCTTAACCCTAATATACAGTGAAAATAAAGAAGAAAATCAATTATTTTTTAATCTTCCGAAGGAAGTTACTTTTCCAGGGAGAGGTTTATCAAAAAAATGTATACCAAATACCCACCTTTATTTTCATCACCGAATTACCCCTTGAATTCTTTCGGTGTTATTTAGATACACCCTGTATATTTGTGACCACAGAAAATCACAGATTCCGAAAGAAATATGAAAAACAGGCTGCCCCATTCAAAAATGATAATTTGTGTTTTGCCAGGCTCTTAGGGATCACCCTGTAAAATTTTTGGTAGAGGCTGTGAAAAGCCCCACCGCAGCATTCAACTTCCACATTTTGTTTTTTTTTTTCTCGATAAAAGAAAACATTAATAGGGGTGAGTTGTTTCGATTGACAACTCTGCACATGATACTTTTAGGTCTTCTAATATAAGTAGGTAGAGGAACCAAACCTGCTTTTTCATTCATATGTTACCTATTATTGTCTTCACTGATGAAATTCTATACTTTTGTATACAGGGTTATTCGGGTTATTCTTTGTACTTTTTGTAATTTTGACATAAGATTTGAAACTTTTCAAAACTCTGACGGAAGTTTTGAAACGTCTTACTTTGTGTATAACCATCAGCTGCGCTTCGCTTGTCCCGCATAATCCCATCGTTACAAGAAATGACGCGTTTTCTAGCTGGTTCACCTAGTAAAAGAATAAATGTATTCCAAAAAAAAACAGAAAACCTTGTTTCGTTGAAAATTATAGAAAAATCAAAGTTATTTCAAGAATAATCCTTTCCTGCCTTTTTAGAAAAACAAATGACTCATACATGACAGCTCGATCCTCAAATTTCGGTGGATTTTCAATATGTCTATATCTTTTTTTCATTTTGAACCTTCGAGGTTCGAGGGCCTAGTAACGAAGGGTTTTACCATTGTCGATCTAAATGAAAACCTAGTAGGCGACCTGCCTACTAACTACCTAACTATAGGTTGACATCTAAAACGACAATGGTTTTACAAACAAATGTATAATTTCGGGAGTAAAAGAGGAAGTTCAAAAAACCGAATAGCGTTCATCGAGAAAAAAAACAGCTCAACAATACCACCGTACAATACCTACACACAGTAGGAGTAGGAGCGAACTGGAATTTCCCAATCGGAACGATGTACACGATTCAAGGTTTACCAATAAATGCCATGCCAATAACCACTACTATAATTTCAGAGTTATTCATCAAGTCCCTAACGGTACGAACACACACACTTTGTGTACGCAAATCTTAGTGAGAAATGAGAATCATCGGCAAATAAACTGGTATATTTGACTATTCGAGAGCTATCTGTCAAGGACATCGAAATGGCACATTGTTCCTTCTTTATCAGTGCTCGTTTTATTTGATTTATTATCTTTATAAATGATTTCCAGTGAAAGAATCACACTCATTATATGTACTGGAATCGTGAAAATTTTCGAATATTTTTTGCTCAGTAAAAGCACGTGAGATATATTCTGGTAGCAGGTGAGTGTCATAATCAATATTCATTTTTTTTCCTAACCTCTACTCCGGTGAACAGTAATTTTTTTCATTTTCCGACTGTGCTATGGTAGAAAAAAAACAGCGATACCTATTATAGAAAAGTTTAAGAGGAAGAAACATGAATAAAATCTCATTTGAAAAAAGAATTGAAAAAACAGAACAACATCTGGACTCGATATAGAAAAACGTTATTGACAACAATACACCCAGACAGCACAGAATATTCTATGAATGTTCTCACAACGTTCACAACATACTTTCTTCAGAATATTCCGAAAAATATTCATAGAATATGATGAGGATGTTCTGCATGAATGTTCATGGAATGTTTCACGAGAATATTCAAAGAACATTTCATCTAAATATCCTAGGATCCTTTTCTTTCTTGAGGTTGATTCAAATCTTACGCTATTTTCTCAAATTACTTCGTTCATACACATTAGGTGCGCTGAAACTAAATGAGCATTCAGACATCGTGTTATTTTCAAAGTGTCTGAAATAAATATCACCCTATAAGGGACACTTTTGAAACATACAGTTATTATCAACATATTATTTTCCTCCTATATCGATGATCCATAAAAATAATGTCCATGCGCTTCACGAGAATATATGATGTTGTATATATATTCATGGAATGTTCTCTGAGAATAATCTGAAGAATATTATGAGAACGTTATTGAAACGAGCATTTTCGTCCAGTTCGCCATTTTCAGACATTTCAATAAAAACAGCAACAGGACAAAACAACGAGAGAATGACACCAAGACAAACAAATGAAAACGGCGTGACCGAGAAATATAAATAATAATCAATCAATCAATCAAACTTCCATTTATTAAGTTTTCTTTAACAATAACATTGTTGTAAAATAATAACTGATTCAACATCAGGTCATACAATGAAAAATAAATATATATATTTTAAGGAAGTGAAACAATAGTTAATATTGACATATGGGGTTCAGCACCAAAACATACGCTGATGCTCTTAGATTCCATCCAGAGAAGAGCCATCCGCCTGGTGGGTGACGCCACACTCACTCACTCACTCTTTGACATCATTGGAACACCGTAGAAAGGTCGGCGACCTTTCACTTTTCTTCGGAAATCTCTGCTATCATCCCTTCACTAGCAATACCAGTCAGACGAACTAGACAAGCCCAGTCAGCACATCCTTTCGTTGTCAACGTCGAAAGATGTCGAACAGCACTTTATCAAAACTCCTTCATCCATAGAACGGCTAGGCTCTGGAATTCATTGCCTGAGGAAGTATTCCCAACAACATATAATCTCCAGAAGTTCAAAAAACATTTCAATACCTACCTCCTATCCCTATCCTCCCTAGGAACGCACGATGTTCTTTGAACATTATAGGGATTCCCTTTCGTGCGCTCCAAGCGATAAAAAACATTAAAATATCATTAAAATGATCTGATAACTATACTAATTTACTCACATCATGATTCCAGGAGAAATTCATCAACAGAGTGATATGCTTTTGCAATAAAAATGATTTGAGTTGCCTTTTGAACACATTACGAACGACGAAACAGAAATACATTTTCAATGTTCAATGTCTACAGATTTATAAGTAAATGAGAAATGAAGAAACAATAAAGATGATAAAGAATGTTTTATCGTGTCATATGTTTATTATTTCGATTTTTGATGTCCAGAAATAGACCCTATTGCAATTATGAGATTATATGAAACGATGATTTCGTTGCAGACACTGAATCATGGAAGAACATGGAGCAGAAGAAAAACCAAAAAAGAAAAATCGATACGATGACTCCAATATCGTGTTTCGACTATTTTTTTGGTAAGTACAGCCAATTCGCTCATCATTTAATCAAAGTGCAAAAATTTCGTGAAAAGTATAATTCAAAGATCATGAACACCGGAATGTGATACTATACTGGCTGTCCCAGAGCTTTTAGCCCAGCAGAGATATCTGGGATATCTAAGTAACATCATTGAGTCTTCACACTAGTGTAAATAATCAAGGGTAACATACAAACGAATTTCATATTGCACTCCCATGTTTCTTTCGGTTCATTTCATAGAACATCTCATTTCAATTCGACTATACATCACGATCGGTATAGCGGTATAGTCAGTAGTAATACTATAAGTACTTGAAAATATTCGGGTTCTACATCGATAACTTGTTGTATTATTTCAGAGAGTGCCAGTTTGACAGTTGAAATATTATTCTCATTCTATTGACGATCTTTCGCTCCCATATATTTCACATTTATTTTTATTTTCTTTATATATGTTGGATAACCCATCAGATATTTGCTGGCCGAAAATCTCTGAAACACCCGGTAGAATCAATATGAAATCTCGTATCTACACTAGTGTCAAAATATTAAATCACATTACACAAATTTCCCAATTTTTAGGTGTTATTGGATATATTTAGTTTATCTTCGAATTCGACCCACTGCAGATTTGGAAGCTATGCTGATGCAAGGTTGTAGAAATCACTGAAACGGACGTTCAGCAATATTGCAAATGCAAATTTGTAAATGTAACGTTACAGCAATGTCACAGCAATATGTGATATTGCTGCAACGCTTCATTATCAACATTGCATCAACCTAGCATTCAACTTTGCCTAGTGGGAAAATTTCAAATAATAATGACAACGGATTTTTTCAGTTGGTTATTACCATTTTTCTATATGGGCTACAAAAGAGAACTCACTGAAGATGATATGAACGACCATCGGAAAGCCCACGATGCTGGAAAATTGGGAGACAGAATGGAGGCAGCATGGAACAAACAGTTGATGAAGAACAAAAAAGACCCATCTTTAATAAAAGCGATTCTGAGTGTGTTTCTTCCAGAAGTATTAGGGCTATTCTTGATTGTGTCAATTTGTGAGGGTTCCAGGTGAGGTCAAATATAGCAGTCAAAAATCAGAATAAATTTGAAAAATTTCATCAGTCTCAATGAGACTCCCAGCATACAGTGTCATTCATTAAGTTGGCATCATATTGGAATAACTTTTAATGATGAGATATTATGAAATTCGACTTGGGCGTTAAGTTTTCGGTCGCAGTCACGTGTCTTTTGCTACATGTCAGAAGTTACTTATTTTTCAAAATAATCTCTGAAAATATGCTTATTCGTTCGAATTCCGAAGTAGTTCACGAAGAACAAAAGTAATTTCAATTCCAATTTTACACACGTGTCTCGAATTTGGACATTTTATTGCATTTTTTAGTTCTTGATATTCTTTGGTTCCTTCTAATTGTAACTTCGATGAAACTATTAGTCAACTTTGGTTATACAGGGTGTTGCAAATTCGTGGCTGAACATGAGGATCTCGGTAATCTGCTTCGAATTTGAAAAAATTTAATTTATTCCCGGAGATAATAAGGAAAATATGTAAAAACGTATTTATTCATGACTCAGTTTATTTGTAGAGATATTTCAAAATGAATGTCACTTCATCTTTGCCATTTTTCCTACTTTACAACATAGAATTGTCAAATTAGAAATACGACGGGTTCTTCTTCGAGCGTCCATCATCAACTTTATTTTTTGAAATACCGACCTGGATTTTTTATTCCATTTTTTGATAGTTTTCAATCTCCTTGATATGATGGTGTATCAAAACATCACTTAAAACTTTCATTTCAATGAACTCTTGAATATCCAAAAGGAGAGCCTGAAACATAAAAATCCTCTGGAATTGAGAATTGACATTCTCTCTCAAATCAGATAAATAATATAATATATTATGATATTAAAATATAACTTACCTATATGTTCAGTATAGAGATGAAAATTGAAATGTATAGGAGAAGTTTACTTATATAAACTCTGATCTTGATGAGCTCTAGAAAATCCAAAAAAAGATCATTCATATCAGTGAAATGGGAATTACTTATATCTCGCACAATCAGGTTATATGACTTTATTCGAATGAGCTCATTTTGGATCTCAAACCCTCCTCAGTAACACTGTCTCTTTTTTTTTTCAGATTACTTCAACCTCTACTGATATCGCAACTGTTGGCTTTTTATGATAATAATGAAATCGAACAGAACAAAAACGACGCCTACTTGTACGCAGGTCTCATTGTACTTACGGCATTAATAGCTGTTTTTTCTATACACTACTACCAACTGCGGATAGCGCAAGTGGGCATCAAAGTACGGATTGTTATGTGTTCTCTCATCTACAGAAAAGGTATTAAAATCATCAAATATACAAAGTAATTTGACGAAACATCAACTACAGCTTCAGAATCAATTGAAACATGTTTTTTGATAAACAGCAATAAAATTCTAAAAATCAATTTACGAAGATTATACGTTATATTTAGATAACCGGCAACGTTGGCCACAAACAATGACTATTTTCTGGTAGGAAACTACAATTATACAATTATATCCAGTAAAGCCCACTGGGGCTGAAAGTATCACTGTTTTTTTTTAACATCAAAGTATTGCTCCTCTGAGTAGCTTTCTTCGTGCTGTTGGTACAATTCAACATTTTTCTGATTAATTTCTTTAGAAATATTTGATTGGATGATCATTTTAACTTCTCTATGAAGAAAAATACTCCCAAAACTGTAGAGGGGGGCTTTGAGAATTGTTTAGGGACTTGATTGTTTTCTAGTAATCCTAGTGAAGAATTAATCTCTTAAAAATGACGTGTAGGCTAATAAAATTAAATCGAAAAAAACCGTTTTGAGGAATTAATTTCCAGCAAACTGGAAATCGTTTTAATACCTCTATTTGGTCCTAAATGCGTGTAATCTGAGTTTGCACCATGTCAGGTGGTGAGCTCAACTTTTGATAGCCAAAAAACCGCCACATTTTTGCACTTTTTTTATTTTTTTGCTTATAGCTGCAAAACGGTGCGTCGGACGGAAAATGTTATTCCATTCAATAATACAGAGGACAAAATTCTGCGTCGAATGACATCTGAAAACATCAAATTCCGTTCAGAGGTATAGCCGAAATCGAATGTTAAAAAAATGAAGATTTCGTAGTTCGGTGCAAACTTACATTTTGCGTCTTTCCAAGACGACATTTCTTGAAAACAGATACTCCTATTGAAAAAATTCATTGAATAAAAGTTGTAGAGAATAAAATTTCATAATCATAGTCCCTAATAGTTAAGGTACAATGCACCGAACTACGAAATTTTCTTCTTTTTTAACATTCGATTTCGGCTATACTACTAAACGGAATTTGATGTTTTCAGATGTCATTCGACGCAGAATTTTGCCTTCTATATTATTGAATAGAATGACATTTTTCGACCGATGAACCATTTTGCAGCTATAAGCAAAAAAATAAAAAAAGTGCAAAAATTTGGCGGTTTTTTGGCTATCAAAAGTTAAGCTCAACTCCTGGAATGGTGCAAACTTAGATTACACGCATTTGGGACCGAATGAAGGTAATTAAATGATTTCCAGCTTGCTGGAAATTAATTCCTCAAAATATAATTATTTGATTGGCCTAGTGGTCTTTACGTATAATTCTCGAATTTTAACCACTCAGAATCTTATAAGTAAAATTTGGAAATATTGCACTAGATGTCGGATGGTTTGTTCAAAAATACAAATAAACTGAGACACAATCAAAGATTCTTGTTCTAATTCGACAATCTCATTATTTTCAGCACTGAGGCTGAACCAGTCGGCTCTCGCTGATACCACAGTGGGTCAGATGGTGAACCTTCTCAGCAACGACGTCGGACGCTTCGAAACTGGAATGAACTTCTTGCACCATCTTTGGTTGGCTCCGTTAGAAACTTTTCTGGTCATGTACCTCTGCTACAACGAAGTGGGATACACTGGACTAGTCGGCACTGCATTCCTCCTTTTATCCATACCAGTACAATGTGAGTACCTTAGTTGAACCCAGTTCTGTAGCTGAGACCTCAAATCATGTACTTTCCAGCTTGGCTTGGAAAGAAAACATCCCAGATGCGACTGAACGTAGCAATAAGGACTGACGAGCGAGTCAGATTGATGAACGAGATCATCGCTGGAGTCCAAGTCATCAAGATGTACACTTGGGAGAAACCCTTCACCAAACTCGTGGAAGTGGTTAGAGCGTAAGTTATCTGCCGAAGCAAGTCCAAACTGCCCCTAACACTTTCTTTCCAGGAGGGAAATAAAATACATTCGCTTCACCTCCGTGATCCGAGCCATCTTAATGTCCTGTGGCCTAGTACTAAACAGAGCTGCTGTCTTCCTCTGCATAGTAGTCTACGTCCTCACGGGAAACGTCTTAACATCTGCCTATTGCTTCACCATGACTTCCTTCTACCGCATACTAGCCTCAGTAACGATGTTCCTGCCAATGGCAATATCCACCATAGCCGAAATGATGATTTCCGTCAGAAGAATCAAGCAGTTCCTGCTCTACGACGAACTAGACGCTGACACCAGCTGGCACCTAGACTCCTCCAACAGCTTGAGCAACGGTTCCCTCAAGCCATCCAACTCAGGCACAGTCGGTATCCGCCTCAAGCGAGTCTCAGCCAAATGGCTGAAAACCAACCCCGAGAACAACCTGAGCGATATCGACATGTCGGTGAGACCAGGCGACTTGATAGCAGTTGTAGGGCCAGTGGGCACAGGCAAAACCACGCTGCTCAACCTCATCCTAGGCGAGTTGAAGCCCTCCGATGGTTCCGTACAAGTCAAAGGTTCCATATCTTACGCTTCGCAGGAACCTTGGTTGTTCGGGGGTACGCTCAGGCAGAACATCCTCTTCGGCCAACCGTTCGACCAGAAGAAGTACGATGAGGTAGTACGCGTGTGCGCGCTAGAAAGAGACTTCGCCTTGTTTCCCTACGGAGATAAAACCCTTTCTGGGGAACGTGGAGTTAGTTTGAGCGGGGGGCAGAGGGCCAGGATCAATCTGGCTCGAGCTGTTTACAAAGAGGCAGACATTTACCTCCTGGACGATCCTTTATCTGCTGTGGATGCCCATGTGGGGAAACAGCTGTTCGATGAGTGCATCAGTTCCTACTTAGCCAACAAGTGTGTAATACTGGTTACACATCAGCTCCAGTATCTGAAGAAGGTTAAAAGGATTTACCTTCTGGAGGAAGGTAGAGTTTTGGTTACTGGGTCCTACGATGATTTCAGAAACACGGACAGCAAATTTTCTAAGCTGCTGGAAGATTTAGAAGTGGAGGAAGAAGAAATCAGGAGGAAATCCAAGATGGTGGAGGCGGAGGGAAAAAAGGAAGACACTGAGGGACCAGCACAAGTTTTGAAAAAAGAAGAAAAGGGGGTGGGAAACATCTCTTGGTGGGTATACAAGAGTTACATGAAAGCTGGCGGGAATATACTGAAATTCATCTTTGTGGTTTTGGCGTTTATTATTAGCCAAATGCTGGATAGTATGGCCGAGTATTTCATCACTTTTTGGTAAGTAATGCTTATAGTCCCTTCTGCTTCATGTGAACATTGATTGACCCATATTTTCAGGGTCAACATCAACCAAGATTCGAAAAACAACTCAACCGAGATCCTACAAAGAGGTTATCTCCAGAATGACTCCAGCCAACTATTCTCAGACACAGAAAACATGTTTAATACAAGTGAAAACCCCTTACCTATTCAGCAATTAGTACCAAGGGATGAACCAATCGTTTGGTGGCTGAGTTTCCTCTTCACTAGCGACTATACTGTCATCTACTACGCTATCCTCTTCCTGCTCATTGTTATTTTTGCGTTCTCGAGATCTATAGTATTCTATAGCTGGTGCATAACAGCTGCCTCCAGAATGCACAACAAGATGTTCAACAACATTGTTTACAGCCCCATGAGCTTTTTCAACAATAATCCTTCCGGAAGAATCCTCAATAGGTTCTCCAAGGATATAGGGTCTTTAGATGAGGTGCTACCTATGACGCTTTTGGATACAATGCAGGTAGATTATTCATCATCAACTCTTGAACTTTCTATAGCCCTATCATTTTACAGATTGGACTATCCGTGCTTTCCATTTCTGTTGTCATAGGATCTCTCAGCGTTTGGATTCTTGTACCAACTATATTTATCCTTACTTTATTCTACTTCATGAGGGTATTCTACTTGGAGACTAGCAGGGACGTCAAACGGATAGACTCTATCAGTAAGTTTATCATCAATTTGTCGAGGAATAGAACACTGTTAACCATTGTTTCAGCTCGAAGTCCCATTTTCACGCATCTGACGGCTTCTCTGCAAGGTCTGACTACCATAAGGGCTTTCGGAGCTGAAGAGGTCCTCAAGATCGAATTTGACGGTTACCAGAACACGAACAGTGCAGCCAGCTTTATGTTCTTGGGCGCCAGCAGAACATTCGGCTTCTGGTTAGACTTCCTTTGCGTTGTATACGTTGCTTGCGTTCTGGCCATACTTCTTTTCCTCAAAAGCGGTTAGTTGACATTTATCACGCACTTTCATGCACCATAGAAGTAAGGAAAACACTTATTTCAACGAACCTTGTCATCAGTCATATTTTGTGAAAATGATTGTTCTCCTGAAGATAATAGAATGATACTCCCATCAAATAATCTCCATCTTCGTAGAAACGTTCGGTGGCAACATTGGCCTAGCCCTCACGCAGACCATGGGCCTAATGGGCATGTTCCAGTGGGGCATGCGACAATGGTCCGAAATGGAGAACCAAATGACCTCGGTAGAGCGAGTCCAAGAGTACGCAGACCTCAAACCGGAGTCAGAAGGTTCAGTCCGCGACCCTCCCAAACACTGGCCGGAAATGGGAGCCGTCGAGTTCAGGGATATGTCCCTGAGGTACTCCCCCGAGCAGCCGTTCGTGCTCAGGAACCTGAGCTTCCGCGTGAACGCAGGGGAGAAGGTGGGAATCGTCGGGAGGACTGGCGCAGGGAAGTCCTCGCTGATCCAGGCGCTTTTCCGATTGGCTAGCATCGAGGGCAGCATACTGATCGATGAAGTTGACACTAAGACGGTGTCGCTCAAGACGCTTAGGTCCAAGATCTCCATCATACCGCAGGAGCCGGTACTGTTCTCTGGCACGCTCAGGAAGAATTTGGATCCGTTCGACGAATACAAAGATGAGGTGAGTTTTGACGTACTGATTATGTCCTCAAGGACTATTTAAATGTTAGGTTGGGACATTCATAAAACTTTGATATCATGTAAGGTCGACATCCATAGGGAGTCTGTGGAACTTCGAACCTTCTCACCAATTGGGGATGTCTTGAAAGACTTCATCGTGAGCACATCGAACCAGAACAGTTAAAACTGTTTCAGCAGGGAGATTGGGTCACTCTAGGCCTCTAGTAAATCTACTTACTAGCCTCAAAAATACTTCTTTAAGTCTTATTCTAGGAATTATTCCGATATTGTTCCTATTCGCGATAGAAAATAAGCGTACGCCACCTATCGGAGTTTTTAAAAGCTGTTCAAATGAAAACAAACCGCTCAAGAAGTATTCAAAGGTTGCCGTCAGATGGGGCGACGTGCTATTTTTTATCGCGAATCTAAGATAACCTGAAGACCTAGATCGGGAATATTCAGAGAACATCCCTGAGGAATGTTTCTGCATATTTTCTTGCACCATATTCTATGATATGAACCCATTGGGCCGTCTGTAGAATGTAGTTTTTAAGATTTTTGAAGAGATGTAGACGCTGACACCTCCAAAGAACATCTCTGAAGTATTGGGATATCCACCAGGACTTTATTTTGAAGACATGCCAAAGAATTTACTGAACTTATTGTACTTCACTCTATGATTTCCGATTATATTTTTTCGTTTTCAGATTCTGTGGGACGCTTTGGAACAAGTAGAGCTGAAGAACGCAGTGACCGATCTACCGTCAGCTCTGGAGAGTAAGATGGCCGAAGGCGGTTCCAATTTCAGCGTGGGACAGCGACAGCTGGTGTGCCTAGCTCGAGCCATAGTACGCAACAACAAAGTACTGGTACTAGACGAGGCCACAGCCAACGTGGACCCGCACACCGATTCACTCATCCAGCAGACCATAAGGAAGAGGTTCGCGGATTGTACGGTACTCACTATCGCCCACAGGCTGCACACCATCATGGATTCCGATAAGGTAAAGTTATTTGTCTACATAATCAGTAGTATAATGTGTCACAAATGAGTAATTCTGACTCTGGATAGAAATTCGACTATAACTTATTTGTTCTTTATAAGAAAACGATCCCTGCTCGGGCTCCATTTGCAGAAACACTTCTGGAAGAATGCCTTGATAGCAACAAGTGGCGAAGGTTTTTTTAATCACAGACTACTTTCTAAGTTGTACTTTACCTTTCAGTACACCAGGTGTCAATTTTATGTCAGTCATAGGGTACAGTTGGTGTAATCTGGAATATCAGTTGCCTACAATTCGATTCCTTTAAGCGACAGATAGAATCTATTGAATGGAGGTTCCACAAGGAAGCGAGTTAGGGCTCCTTCTCTTCATCATGTATTTGAATGATCCAGATCATATAATTGATGTGTTGTTTAAGCCTGAAGATGGATAAATATTGACTCAACATTCCTAATCAGACATTATTTTTTCAAGGTTTTGGTGATGGATGCGGGCAAATGTGTCGAATTCGATCACCCCCATTTGCTATTACAGAACGGAAATGGGGTATTCCATTCTTTGGTTATGCAGACAGGAAGAGCAACAGCGAAAAATCTGATGGCGATTGCCGAAGAAAAGTTCAACAGTGAGAAGAATACATGAGAGACAGTGATGTAGATAGATCGAGGAGTATACCTGAATACAAAAGACGTCGAAAAAAATCGATCCAGGATTTTTAAATTCTTTTGTTATGTGGAAGTGAGAAACGCCTTATATATGCATTTATTGTACATATACGGGTAATTTTATGATATTTATATGTGTTTACGTTGTTAAGTTGTACAGTGGAATATATTTTATATTTATGTTTGTGTTAATGTTGATGAACATCCCTCTTATGAAATCAATCAATCAATCAATCAATCAATCAATCAATCAATCAATCAATCAATCAATCAATCAATCAATCAATCAATCAATCAATCAATCAATCAATCAATCAATCAATCAATCAATCAATCAATCAATCAATCAATCAATCAATCATTGATATTTGTAGAAAGTCACCTTTTGAATTTCGTTTTCTGTTATTCAGGTACTTGTTCTTATCTATTCACGCAGTGAGAGAACTTATCATTTTCATCGCTATTCGCTTGATGAAGAAATTTGTTCATCGAATGAAACACTATACAATGGTCAGGTTAGGTTAGGTTACCTATTTGGGATTTCATTAAATTTAAATTCTTCGCATTTCCTCCATAACATAACAGTCATAAAAAGTGTGCCATCGGGGATTGACCAATGACAAGAGAAGAGGGTAAGTAACAATTATTTATTGTCTGAGGATGAAACTGGGATAGTCGGTATGGATTAAGGTATGGTCTGTTTGGTGGCTGCAACAGGATAAAATGGCATTACATTCGTATTTATTGATAAAAATGATAATAATCAGACGATAAAATGAACCTCATCAGCACCCAACCGGTTCCGAACCGATACTATGCTATCAATGATATAAATAACGAGAATACATAACAGAGATTCACTGGTACTTATACAAAAAGCAAAAATAATCACAAGATAAATAATTTCATAACAACTAGAGATCTCACTTCCATTCCATACAACCAACACTCTACCACACCCTGCATTTATGCACAGGATTCATCTTGGTACCAGCAGGACAATTGAAGTCCTTGTAGAAGTAATCAGAGTTGGCCATGGGTCCTTGTACCCTGAACTGGCCGGGAGAATGGTACCTGTAAAGATATCAATGATATTTTTAAATATTGATTTGATAGATGGGTGGAAGGTTGAGTGAATTTTTATTCTGGAAGTTATTATTTATCAAAGTCATGACAACAACAACTATTATACAAGGTGTTACAACACATTACCCTGTGAGGATCCTCAGCTTCAGGCTTTCCGGACGGTACTTTGAGCACCACGTGTTCGCAGCCGATATCCAGAACATCTGGTTGGGGGTGTACTTCATGCCGGGCAGTTTGGGTTCTTCCCCGAAGCGTTTCACCCACTTTTGGTAGGCCAAATATGCCTCTTTTAGGCCACCATTGTCTGCGATGTTCTCTCCTTGCGTATTGACACCGTTGAGCTGGAAAACGTGAGGGTTGTTATACGGGTAGGGTGGAAATATTTCCGTTCATTATTTGATAATTGAGAAGCATTTACAATATAGTGTCTGCGGAAAGGAAGTCGAACAAAAATAATACATCTTTTTTAGTAGGTGCCATTTTGTATGGTTTTAGTTCTTGGCTGGTTCGTTGACGGTGCTAGCAAAATATGGACGATTGAGTAGTGTACCCTCAGCTCAATCGACCCCTTGTAGTTTGACGATTCTGTGACATTTTCGTGGAGGTTCTGTGACGTTTTTGTAACCGTTTTGTGACAATCTTGATGCTTTGACAAATCCGTGACGATTCTTCGACGTTTGGTAGCGGTTTTGTGACGTTTATAATGCTTTGACAAACCCGTGACGTGTCTGTGAGGTTTTTGTTACGTTTCTGTGCTGTTTTTGTTTAGCCCTGTTAGCCCCGCCATCCTAGCAGATAGCCCCGCTTTTCAACTCCGCCACTCGTATAGACGGAGGTAATGAAACAAAATTGTCAATTGATTGGGTTTGTCAAAGCATAAAAAATGTCACAAAAACGTCACAGAACCATCACAAAAACGCTTAGGCAGGTATTTCAGTTAGGAATGATGCATGGGTTAGATATGGGTCGATTGAGCATTACGTATCTCTTAGGATATATTAGAATACGGCCTTGATACGACATTCCTTCTTGCATAAAAACAACTTGAAATAAACTCATAATATATTCTGTATTGCCAATCTTATCCTCCGATACCCAACAAAATTAGTTCACTTAGTCGCTCATAGATACTGACCCCTACTAAATAGAATTCCTGGCATAATTGCCTATATAAGAGGGTCCATCTTGCTAGTGAAACAATCAAGAATTCGATGTACAGGGCATCAGAGTATGAATTTTGAATAATTTGACGATCTGATGAGCTATTGATTTCAAATTCGCTGCCGTGATTCTGATTAAATACCCAGTCAACACACGGACATTCGATGGACATCCATTGGACGTCCGTTTAGGATATTTGGGATATCCAGAGAATATCCAGTGATATCCGATGTATATCTTATGGACGTCCAATGGACGTGCCGAGTGGAAGGAGTTGGACTTCTATAGGATATCCTTCAGGGACATCCATAAGACATTTTTCAGGGATACCCATAAGATATTGTTCACAAATATCCATAAGACATTTTTCAGGGATATCCATAAGATATTGTTCACAAATATCCATGAGATATTTTTCAGGGATATTTACTAAATATCCTCAACAATATAGAACACCATGTATATTATTCCATAATGAATTAGGAACTATTATAACGAATTCAACGGTACCGGATTGGATAGGGTTATTTCAAACGATTACGAAGATATTTGCATTCGAAGTTTTCATATGCTCATTGAGGATATGGAAATGTGAATATCTTCCTAATCGTTTGTAGAAATCCTATCAAACACAGTATCGTTGAATTCGTTATGATAATCCTTAACCGATTATGGAATAAAATACAGGGTGTCCCGTTTGAAAATGCCATCCTCGGTTAAACCAAAAGTGCGGTAAAGCAAGTAGATATGTCGAATAATATAAAATGAACTATAATTCATGACCCCAATTGACGTTTTACTACCTACAATGATGAAAAAGTTATAGGAGTGAACCACCTTAAAAAATCACCAGGTAGGAGTATGTAAAAAAATAAAATTTATTCAATTGTTGCAAACCGAATAACAAATGTTATAATGTGAATATAAATCAAACTAAATAACATTTTTTATATATAAAAAAACAAGTATACATTCAACAAAGTATAAAATAATAAATATTCTAATTGAATTTGCAAATAACAAAAAATAAAACAGGTCACTATATGAGAATTAAACAAAGGAAATAAAGGAATACTGTTATGATGTGAATATAAAACTAACTAAATTGAAATATGAATAATATATAAAAAAGAAGTAAACATGCAAAAAAGTATAAAATAATAAATATTCTTATTGAATTTGCAAATCACTACAAATTAAAAGTTATTTTGACATAAATGTGATTTTATGTTTTCTTTGGATATCTTATGGCTATCCATAAGATATCTTCTGATGGATATCCGCTATAAATCCATGGATGAATATCTCATGGATGTCCATCTGAAGACCACAAAAAAGTAAATATATGAGAGCTATTTTCGAGTGATATAGTATATTTTTGTACGAAAACATTGAACAACAGAGAAAAATTCCAAACTGTGGTGTTGTTATTTATATGAATTCATATTTGCATCGGATATCTTAATTGTGGCTATAAACATATTATACCTACATAACAATAGTTATATGATGGAAAACTACCTTTGAATTTCTAATAAACATGGGATTTGCATGTGATATTTGTGATGATTCGTATTGTTTTGAACCATTCTAAATTAACAATTTTTGTTCGCTAAACGAACATCTTATGGACGTCCATAGGTGATCCGCATCAGAATATCCATTTGATATCCTCTGACGGATATCCTATGGATATCCATTTCATGTCCCAGGATATCCCGACCTGAAATGGACTTGAAAAGGATATCCATAGGATATCCTGTGTTATCTGGGTAGTCGAGTTTTCAAAATCAACTATTTCAAATTTCACACATCGACACTATGTTGTCAAAGATAGGGACTCAAAATAAAATTGTATAAGTCATATTATAATAATATATGGTTAATTGATTGACCTCCATTCCACGAACACTATGAATAATTATAAAGTTACTGCACTATTGCAAAAAATCCAAAGACTGATGATTATAAAAAAAATAGCAAAAATAAAATAAAATCCATAAGTACCACACATGATCAAGTGAAGGTTTTATGATACATGCAAAAAATATATCTACAGTGTGTACTCCAAGTTCATTTTTTATCTTTATGGCATGCAGTGCTTAGCCCCAAACCATATTGAACTTCGAAAAGTTGCAATATAGAAAAATAATGTTAATAATACATGCAAAAAGTAAGAAAACAACACCAACACCACTTTTAAGTAAAAAAAAATCTCACCTTCCAGCCTTCCACAGCCCTCGCAAGCATTAGAAAATCGGGGTCAGAATAAACTAAACCTTCGGCGAAACTTTATTATAATAACACGTAAGCATCACAACTGATTCAAATATCGAATTCTGAAATGTAAGTACTTGAAATACAAAAAAAATGTGACGTAACAGTGCCCAGAGATTACACATCCACTCAATTAAGACTCATCCGATTGGATTGAGAATTTGTACCATCATCAACAACAATTATTATATCAAATTTCCGGAAGTCATCATATCCTATATTTACTTTCAACCCCCTCTGATGAGCGTGAAACAATATCCTGAGTAGGTAAGGGGCCACTTCAGACAGCCCCTCTTCTTCACTTTGATCTGCCTACAAAATGAAAAGGGCTAGTCTAAAGTGTCACATTACCTACAGAGGTGGATAGACAGAAGGCTCTCTATCATAGACATTTCAGTCTTGTGACTACTGTCATTTTAGACCGTACAAAAATGCTGATATCGCGACTTCTACCAAACTTGACATTCGTGTCCGGGGTTCGTTTTCAATCATATAACTCACTTGAAATCTTTCACCACTTTGAAATCAAAAACTCTCACCTTCCAGCCTCTCACATCTCTCGCAAGCATTAGAAAATGGAGGTCAAAATAAACTAAACCTTCAGAAATGAAACTTTATTATAAAAACACGCAGGCATTACTACCGATTCAAATATTGAATTCTAAAATGTAAGTACTGAAAATACAAAAAAATGTGACGTAACAGTGCCCAGAGATTACCCATCCACTCAATCAAAACATCAGATCGGAGCTGAGAATTTGTACCAGCATCATCAACTATTATATCACATTTCGGGGTTGCACCTTATTCTCTATTCACATTCAAATTCCCCTCTGATAAGCGTCAAACAATATCCTGAGTAGGTAAGGGGCCACTTGAGACAACCCCTTCCCTTCACTCTGATTCGCCCACAAATTGGTAGTGGCTAGTCCAAAGTGACGCATTACCTACGAAATCAGATAGAAGGAAGGATTTTCATCACATTCGTTTCAAGTCTTGAGATTACTGTCGTTTCAGAGCGTACAAAAATACTGATACCGCGACTTCTACCAAACTTGACACTTGTGTTCGGGGTTCATTTTCGAACCTCGAACGCACTTGAAATCTTTCGCGAAGTACTCCATATCGGACAGAGGCCCCACAACCCTATATTTATCCGGAACGTGCTCATCGGTAACGACCAATTGCTGAAGCTCCTCGTTTCTGGTGCGCGAACACCAGATGCTAGATGCAGAAATCCAAAACATCTGATTGGGTGTGTATTTGAGGCCAGGTAGGTGTGGCTCGATCCCGTTGCGCTCCACCCATCTGTTATAGGCCAAATAGGCTTCCTTAATGCCTCCGATGTCAGCGATGTTTTCACCTTGTGTGTTAATGCCATTCAACTGCAAAGGAATAAGGGTCGAGCCAGTGTTAGTTGGCGGGATATGCCTCGGCTGGATAGGCATATTTGCTACATTCCTGATTCGAGGCCAGTAGTATAGCTGGGTGGGCCTTGGACAGTTTGGTGATTTTTCTGTCATTGTCATCTCTCCACCTTTTTTGTTCTTCGCCATTATGATTGATATGTCATTGGGCTTGTGTGAGTAGAAAATTAATATATGAACACCAACTTCCTTGAGATCACCCTTCATGAACAGTCTGCAGTTTACACCAACCCAACTTATGTAACATACAAACTTGTAGGTACATTTTGTCTTCTGTGTTGTAGCTACGACATCGTTTCTTCGGATAAGATAGCTACAAGGAGACTTTACAACATTCCTCGACGAATTCACCAGCTATCATCATTGAACAGAGGAATAATTTTCATTGAGCTAAACTTCAATGAAGGGGGTACTCTTGTGATTTTGAAGAAACATTCAAGAAAAGCACTGTTCCAGGACCGTCCCAGTTATACTACTAATGTTCATGATGCAGAAAAAATCAATTGATAGAGAACGTGTAAATCAGTGTTGATTTTCCAGGACGATCGACATTAGTTGACCTACAGATTGAAAAACACCCGTAGTTATTGGAGATTTGGTCCTTAGAGTCAAGCAACTTGATATCTCACAGTTTCATTCTTTGATGAATGGATTATGTTAAAAGTGTTTATTTGTTTCGAATCTTGGTGCATATTGTGAAGCAAAAGTCCCTCGAAATAATTTCATGTGATGCAGAAATGTATATAAATGTGCCTGAAACAAAATGAATGTCCTAAATACCAATAACTGTTTAAACATCTCCATCAATATAAGGTTTCTGCATCATTTGTGAAAGTGTCCTTCTCAAAGAGCGAAGAATCACAGCCAATTTCTTGATGATTTTGGAGGTTGTGCATCTGAATATTGCAAACTACCATTCAAGTGTTCGAAATTTTGCAGTTGAAATGTTTCATTTTTCAGATTCCGAATGTATACAACAATAATTATTGGAGTTGTTATGGAGAAAAATCGAAATTTTTCTGCCATGAATCAAACTCTTCACTTTGGAGAAAGCTTTCGATGATGTTGCATCGATGATGTATCAAAAAGCCATCCAAAATGCTGATAACAGCTGCAAAAATAATGTAATTGCAGCCATCATCAAAAATGATGATGAACATGCCTTTAGTCATCAGAAATGTATGCCTAGATTGTAGTGGTTTGTACAATGGAGAATTAATATACATGGTGCTGATTCCTATAATATGTACATTCTGAATGGTCAACCCAATTTATGATACTCCCCATGCACATATTCAGGATTATACCTTTATGAGGAATCATCTTGACCAGAGGTGGTTGTGAATTTTCAAATATATGTTATATCGAAGACTGTTACGTTTGACACAATAATGATTATAACTTTCTCAAATATTTCTTCAATAGATATAATTCAATGTTCGTCGTGGCATATAGCCAGGAAAGTAGTTGTTTTCTATTGAATTAACTGAAAAAGAGTAAATATTCTCATCACATAGAGAATGCGAATTCTCAATGTATTGCTTTATATAAATATATATCCATTTTTGTATGTTCATAATTTATCTGAGAATATTCCTTTTCAAGGCATATGAAGTTGAGTACATTTACGTAATTTGGTTATTGAATCACAAAGGGTTTCGGAACTAATCACAAGAAACCTTCTTCTTGGACTTGCCCTGAATGTAGACCACAAAAAGAAGCACACGGAATAAATACAAAGTAAACGTCAAAAAGTCACCATCTCTAGCCAAGATATCCGCAGCTCCCCCCGAACTAACTACCCCATCAAAAATAAAAAATAAAAATCTCAGTTCTCACTCACATTCAATTTCAGCTCAGGTACGCTATAATTGCCGTACTGGTCTATGATGCACTGAGCCTTCTCCACGAAGGCCTTTTTCGTCTCCTCCTGCCACCAGTCGACCAGATTGCCGTTCTTGTCGAACTGCCTGCCCTGGTCATCGAAACCATGGGTGATCTCGTGACCGATCACGAAGCCGATAGCACCGTAGTTCATGTAACGCGGCCTGTCATTGTTGAAGAATACCCCTTGCAGGATGCCAGCAGGAAATTCTTGAGAAAATTGATAATCGTTGAATAATCTTTTCGAATACCACTCGTGGTTCGAGTAGTAATGAATTCGTTCAATAATCTCTTTGAATATCACTCGCGATTCAGCAAAACGAATGAGTTCGTCGAATAATATGTTCATTTGTGGTGAGAAAGTATTTGCTCAGTATTATTTGCAGAATGATGTTCTATAGTTTCAAAAACAAAATCATTCGTCGAATAGTTTTTTCAAATACCGCTCGTGGTTCGGAAAGAAATGTATTCGATGATAGATCAAAAATGATCCTTCTCAAGATTCAGCAGGAAATAAAGTTCCTTGAATAATCTGTTCAAAACAATCGTTGAAAGATCAGCCGCACATCTAGGAAAAAAGTATTTGACGTGTAATGTCTGCAAACACCACTCGTGGTCAAAAGAGAAGAGTATTCGTTGGATAGTTTCAACTTCCGTTTTGGCAAAAAATTAAAATTCGTCGAATAACGTTTGCAAACGTTGAATAATCTTTCCGAATACCGCTGGCTCTTTGAGAATTGAGAAAAAACTTACGGATGCTGTTTTCGATGGAGGAATAGAAGGCGTTGACCACCGCTGGTCTACCATGGGTGATCCAATCAGTTTTATTCACCGGCTGTCTCAATCTCCTGAAAGAGAATCTGGTACCGAACAACGTCAAGTTCAGGATAGATCTCATGTAGAGGTTTTCATCCAGTTCCAACTGCAAGAACATTCATACCTTAACGATGTTCAAATACCACTTGTAGTACGAGAAATTATCTATTCGTTGAATAATCATTTCGAATATCGCTCGAGATTTGGCAAAAAATAGAGTGTCGAATAATCCGTCTTAATACCACTCGTAGTTCGAGGAATTTTGTATTTTTTGAATAATTTTGAGACTAGAAATTTCCTGGAAAATGTGTATATCTCTACATAAATAGAATGAAAACACTTTACCCCATCGTAGAACTCCTCCAATTTCTTATCATCTAAAAGTTCATCCGGGTAGGCTATGTGAGTTTCCATCGACTTGGCCTTGTCCAATGCATTTCGCCTTGTTTCCTCGTCCATCCAGTCGACCTCCTTCAGAATGTCTTCGAATTCAGTCCTGATGTCGGCAACCATTTCCAAAGCGTTCTGTTTGGCATCTTCGTGGAAATACTTTCTAACGTACAAAGCACCAGCAGCTATTGACAAGCTGAAACAAACGATTACTAACAATGAACAATGTTTGCTGATGGATTTTTTTTCGTGTTCCACAAGGCACAGTACTCGACCCGCTCTTATTCCTGTAGGACATAAATAGCTGATTTAATGGCTCTTACCTTCCGGCTGATATGTCGATGCATTCCTTCCATCTGGCTTCTCTTTCCGTCCGTCCTGTAACTATCGTGGTGTAATCTAGTTGTCTTTTCCTCAGAGCTTCTGTCAAATATGACACCGATGAGGCGGCAGCTCTCCACATGATGTAATTCGACTGAACTCTGTGTGAAATCAAGATTTATCAATTTCTTTTAGTCGATGAATGACGAGTACATGGAATCAAGTTAGGTACCCTAACGAGGGGAGTGTATCAACTTTGGCCTTCGTAATGCCTCTCAACATAGGGTAGCAGTAAAAGGTACAGTGACACTGTTCAAGGTAGTGCAATTTTTAGATATTTCAGTCAACATGATGAGAAAAAACATCTCACAACTCACCTTTTCGGAGTTCTAGCGATAAGTGCCTCGAAAGCCTTGATATAATTAGGAACACTGACTACTATAACCTCGTCAGACTCCACGCGAGTATCAGGTGCCAATAAATTATTCATATACTCCAACCAAGGTATGCTGGGGAAGTTCTTCTGCAACTCCCCCATCGTCATTGGATTGTACAAAGCGGTGGCGTTACGACGTTTCTCGCTTGGAAGAGAAATCTAAAGCAAAAATGAGGGAAATTGAACAAAAAAATCAAGCAATATGTTTTTTTTTCTCACATTCGCTAATTTTATCTCGAACTCCAAGGACTCTCTGAGTTCTCTGACTGCTCTATCTCTGTCGGCTCCGAAAAGCACGGCTAAATCGACCATGTAGTCGTAGTAAGCCTTGACGATCTTGTCATCCAAACCTTTGGTGAGGAACTCCCTTCTAAGACCCAAAGAAGCTTGATCGATCTGCAATATCATTTCAATTAGTTTGTTGTTGGAGAAGTGTCGAGTTTATATTTCACAACTCGCAATAAACGAATTTAAAGTGGTTAGAAATTCACTTCCTAATCCAGAGAGGCAAAAAATAAAATTCAACAGAGATGATTTTTGTATCAAGGGTGCTGGTATCGCATTCTTCACCCTATAAAATAATTTTTTCGATATAGATTGTAAATCTGAGACATACGTAGGCCAAACAATGAGAATATCCAAGCAACGCATTAACGAACACCGAGTGATTCAGATGGAGACTAAGATCGATGATCCTTCTGGTGGAATTCATATCATATCCACCATATCGAGAAATTTATCAAATTTCAGGCTTATATTGGCCGAACGATGAGAAAATTCAAGCAACGCATGAAGGTGCACCAAACTAGCTAAGCCACACAGAAAACGAAATGACTGATTAACACTTACGTTGAGTTCTTATCATCCAACTCTTCAGAAAGTCTATGAAATTTCAGTGATATATTGGCCGAACGATAAGGAAATTCGAGCAACGCATAAAAGAACATCAAGGTGAATCACAATCTATAGTTTCGACGACGAAAAGTCCATGAAATGTAAGGAATACGTTAGCTAAATTATAGGAAAATTCTTGAAATGCATGAACACTAAATTGTTAAGCTAGATGAAATTTCGACATACATTGGACAAACACTAGGGAAATACAAGCATCGCGTTAAGGAACACCGAGTGAGCTGAATCATACAAAAACGATATTTCAGATGAAAACTCACGTCGATGATCCTCTTGGTTGAATTCTTGACGTCCACCCCCACCGAAAAATCCATGAAATAGTCGACACTGTACCCGACCCGCCTGAACTTGTACACAGACCTCCTCCAATCGAACTCCCCCTCGCTCCATTTCTCTCCCTCTAGCACTGGCCAGCCCCCCAAATCCTTCAAGATGACATTAATGGTATCCAAACCGTCTTTCTCGATCATCGTCTTGTTCATGCACGCCCTGTAGAGCTTCTTGGTGAGCTGGAAGGGCTTAGGCTCCCCAGCATGGATAGGCTCCTCGATCATGCTCCTCAGTTGCTCTTGCAGCATGTCGCTGATGATGCTGAATGACGTCACCGAGGACTTGTCATCGGGGATGTTGGTGTTCTTAAGAAAATTCCCGCAGGTGAACTGGTAGAAGTCATCGCAAGGGTCCACGGAAGGGTCCATGTACTCGAGGACCTTGGAGGCTGTGTGGATGCAGCCCGACGACAGGCAGATCTTTTCTCTTTGGTTGTTTTTGCTGTCGAAGCTGTTGACTATGAAGGGGGTGCTTTGCAGAGCTTCGGCGTTGTAGTGGTTGTCTGGAATGAATGTCAATAATTGGAAATCACACAGGCGATTCAATGGCCCATTGATTTTATCGATAGCATAATGCTGGCACTATACAGGGTGTCCAGGAAAGTCATGTAGTAAATGCTTCTATCAT
Source organism: Phaedon cochleariae (assembly GCA_918026855.4). Taxonomy (NCBI): domain Eukaryota; kingdom Metazoa; phylum Arthropoda; class Insecta; order Coleoptera; family Chrysomelidae; genus Phaedon; species Phaedon cochleariae. The sequence continues at coordinate 1,806,385 of OU896715.1, read as the reverse complement.
ATAAAACACATGTTGCACTTTAATTGTAGCAGAAGGTACAACATTATATTTTGTATAGATTTATGTGAATCACGATTACATTGGGAATTAATGAGTATTTTCTATTTTCAATGATCACTGGAACAGTACTGGTTGAACGATGATAAAACAATATTGATTCCCCAATGTCATAAAGACAGCAATGAAATCACAATGGACCATTAATATATCATGTGCATTCCACTGGCACAATTTATTTGACAATAAACAAGTGAATCGTATTGCATATAATTCTTCATCAATAGGAAATTATTTTTGTAAGAATGAATCACTTAATGTTCATTGGCAATGCATTGAAAACACGTTCGTCAGTCATTACTGGACTGGGCCAACAATGGATAATCAATAAATGGAAGTACTGCTACGCCAATATTGGCGTTAAGTCGGCAACGGGTCACTTTTGGATTTATCATTGGAAAATGCCAATATAATGCCAATGACAGTTCGCTGAGGCAACAACTTACAGTCGCAACTATTCCTCACTACTACAAATAATACTGCCAAAATTTCAATGGAAATGGCTAGAGAAAGCTTGTGAAGAAAATTATTCATGATATACAGAATTAATCGCAGAGGACATACCTACTGTTTGAGTTTGAATACGAGGTGATTTTTTGAAGTCATTCTACATATTATTCAATTACTCGAATACTGACAGATATGTCAAAACAAATGAAGAACAGAGAGTTGGAAAAATAAATGAGAGTAATTTTTCATCAGTTATAATTCACCAGTGGTGTCCCAATAAAAATTTCTAAAGAAGTTATTGGAAGATGAATTGGGAAGAAATCACCGAGTATAGAAATCATACCTCAATTATTATGCCATCACTACTAACATCCTCACATAGTTCGGGAGTTAAAAACACAGAAATTCAGCGAAATTCGACAACCAATCTCTACATGATGAAACCAAAGAATCTGTTTGATATTTTCGTTTATTTCGAAGATTGCCGAGATTAGTGGTTCGAGAAGAAATTTTGAAATTTTGACAAATCAGAATTGGTACGTCAAATTATGCATTTGTTCATCTGTTGTTAACCGGAAGTAACCTTTTGAGTTCCAAATAAAAATTGAGGATATACATTTACATACATTAGCATCATTTTTAGGTTTGGATTTTTAATTTTGGTACCTTCCATTATTGGTAGTGAATGGACGCTACTGAATTCGATAACCATTGATGGTATATGGGAGACAGATTTATATCGTCATAAGTACAAGCACGGACTGAAAAAAACTCGTATACTCAATCGGAATATTAAAAAACTGATATTGGGTCAACAACCAAACAGCTTTATCGGATACGAAACATTGACCAACTTATTAGCAATACATTGCTGTGATTTTAAGATAATTTTGCAATATATCGACACTATAAACTGTAAATACCTACTTGTGGATTTTAGTGAAACAACTTGCAGAATAGAAAGTACGAAATAGAGATTACCAAAAGGTGTAACAAGAGATCAAGGCTTGTTCAAAACATACTTTAAGAATTGATTTAAATTCCAAATTTGTGTTCTTTTTTATCAGCCAAATCATTAGAGCTATCATTTTTTTGGGTAGATAAATCAACTCCTACACGGAAAACGCTATTTGACGACGATAAAAAAGGATGCACCTTTTTCATTTCTCGACCAATGGTCTCGCAATTTTTTCATGTCAGTATTTCTCGTGAAATTACTGATCGGCAAATGTTTTCTCGTTATACCAAGAGAAATTCGTGCGATAAAAAAAGCTCTTGTATTTTTACTGTTGACAAAAATCTTCAAAATCATTTTAACGTAGGTATTGAGAATTTAATGTGGAATCTCAAAATCTGGAGTCTGGTCTTATTTCTCCTTTTTTCTCAAAATGAAACGTTGTATCCAGCTTCAACAACAACAGGTCATTTATTCGTACAAAACAAAATGGTCTTTTGTACTTTCGTGTAAAATTTCGAAAATTTCCTTCGTTGATTACTTTTTAGAGAAAAACAGAAAATAATATCCCCTTCGGGATTCCACTAGAAATCTGATTGGCAAAATGTTATCACTATATTAATTGATAGCGGCTGCCAAGTTGAATAAATCTAATTATTTTTGCCAACTTTGACAACCTCTTCAATATGTAAATTACATTTAAAAACACCCTGTATTATAGGATTTTCCATTTCCAAATCAATGGTGGAGCGTTGAAGCTATAAAATTAAAAATCCAAGTTGCTCACCTTTAGTTTCTTGATTTTTGTATAATACTGTGGCAAGAGCTATCACTAATGATATTCCGACCAGGAATGTTATCACAGTCGACAGGGTGAGACATCTCTCCATACTTGTACGTCGTTTCCACCATGTTGGATTTCTGAAAAAAAAATCGATGTGATCAATAAAAACATGGAGGAAAGCTAAATATCATTCTCTTCATTGATCAGGCTTAGTAATTTTCTGCTAAAGGAAGTGTTCCTGTGGAATATTTTCTCTTATTTTCATTGATTTATTTTAGTTGTTTAATTATATTTTTCATCCTGTATGAGTGAGACAAGTAATGTCAATACATAAGTCAGTCAGAAAATTGGTGTCTTGTCACTGACGAAAATTTGTAAAATACTATATTCAAAGGCGAGATTTGTATAAACCAAAATATAACCGGAGTCCGATACATAGTGGTCCTTCAAGTGCCCAAGCCTATTCTGCAGTTGCATACTTTCGGTACAAGATGGAGGAGTCCATAGAAGTCAGTTTAGTGATGGCTAAGTCTAGGGTTGCTCCATTGAAACCATTGTCTATACCGAGACTTGAACTCCAAGCAGCAGTTTTGGGATGTAGATTGGCAATCACGATCAAAGAAAATCACAGTATAAAGATCAACTCTACTTATTTCTGGTCAGATTCGAAGAATGTGATTAGTTGGATCAAAACAGATGTTTCAAATTTTAAACCGTTTGTAGCACACAGAGTCACAGAAATATTAGATTCTTCCGAAGGAACGTCCTGGAAGTGGTTACCAACAAAGGAGAATGTTGCCGATATGGCAACGAGAGATCGTACGCACGTTACAGATGAAAGATCTGAAAACAGGTGGTTATGCGGTCCACCATTTTTGAAAACAGAAATGGAGAATTGGCCCCACATTGAAACCATAGAAACCGATACTTCTGAAATTAAAAAACAATTTGTTGCAGCTATCTTTAAGTCATCAATGAACCTAAGAGAATCGTTACCAGATATCAGAAAATTTTCATCTTGGTTACGATTGATTCGTGCAACAGCCTGGATCTCTAGATTCATAGGAAAAATCATGAAAAAATCTCAACAATGTGCAGAATTGTCTCCTGATGAAATAGACATTGCTGAAAAATTATGGATCAAGTGCGTTCAATCAGAAGATTTCGGAGAAGAAGTGGAATGTTTACAAAATGGCCAACCTGTTGAACCGTCCAGCAAACTACGGAAATTGTCGCCAATTCTGGATTCTCATGGAATAATTCGACTGAGAAGCAGACTGATCTATTCAAATGACTTAGGAGAAGACACAAAGTGTCCAATTATTCTAGATCCGAAGAACCGCTTTACCAAATTATTAATCTTTCATTATCACTTGAAGGCAACACACAATGGACAAGCGTATGTAGCGAACGAACTTCGACAACGTTATTGGATTTTAAACATGAGGACTGCGGTGAGAAGTTCATGGTTCAATTGTCAATGGTGCAAAAATAAACGAGCCAAAGCTGAAATACCAGAAATGAGTCCGCTGCCAACTTGTCGATTGACTTCCTTTGTAAGACCATTTACTATAACAGGTATGGACTACTTTGGTCCTATGTTTGTTACCATTGGTAGGCGAAGAGAGAAGCGATATGGCGTTTTATTCACCTGCATGAGCACCCGTGCAGTTCATTTAGAAGTAGCGAATAGTCTGAGTACTGACTCCGCAATTATGGCAATCAGGAGATTGGCTGGTCGAAGAGGATTTCCGAAGAAGATTTTCTCAGATAATGGTACTAATTTGAGGGGCGCCGAGAAAGAATTGAAGAAAGCTTTGCAAGAACTTGATCAAAACCGAATTACTTCTGATCTAACAACAAACAACATAGAGTGGCATTTCATAAGTCCCTTAGCTCCACACATGGGAGGGAGCTGGGAAAGGCTGGTTAGGTCAGTTAAAACTTCACTCAATGTTATTTTGAAAGAAAAAGCACCGAAGGAAGAAGTACTCCACACCCTGTTGATTGAAGCCGAGAACATTGTCAATAGTCGTCCCCTAGTTCACGTTTCTTTAGATCATACTGACGAAGAGGCATTGACTCCTAACCATTTTTTATTGGGTACTTCAAGCTCTGCTCAAGTTCCAGGCAAATTTGATGAAGGCGATTTGATCGGCAGGAAACAATGGCGAATATCTCAATTATTTGCAGATCATTTTTGGCGCCGTTGGATAAAGGAGTATTTGCCTGTCTTGACTAAACGGACAAAATGGTTTCTACCATCTAAACGGGAAATTAGAGTCGGCGATATAGTTATTCTAGTTGATGGAGATTTCGCTAGAAATTCCTGGCCAAAAGGTATCGTCATAGCTGTTCATCCTGGTTCTGATGGCCATATACGAGTAGCTGATGTAAAGACAGCATTTGGTGAATACAGAAGACCCGTAACAAAGATGTGCATTCTCGATGTTGAAAAACCACAAGAAGAGGCTGAAGAGTAATGAACCAGTGTTCATCACTGGGAGGGAGTGTTCCTGTGGAATATTTTCTCTTATTTTCATTGATTTATTTTAGTTGTTTAATTATATTTTTCATCCTGTATGAGTGAGACAAGTAATGTCAATACATAAGTCAGTCAGAAAATTGGTGTCTTGTCACTGACGAAAATTTGTAAAATACTATATTCAAAGGCGAGATTTGTATAAACCAAAATATAACCGGAGTCCGATACAGGAAGTATTCCCAAAGTTGAATACTTTTCACCTATAAATTTGAATACTTATCCTCAAATGAGAAAACGCAATTTCGGCAATTTTCTTAGTTTTAAAATATGATGAGATTCCTATGAATCTGAAGCGAAATCTTGCGAAGTTAGCCATGTATCTCGAATTTATCTTGACAGGAATTTTAGCCCTCAAAAAATAGAACATATTCAATCTCGAAAGATATCATTGAACATGAATATTCTCAGATATAATATGAAGATGAAAACAGTAAATACCTTTAAGGAATACATTGTCAATTTGCATTCTCTATCTGAGAATATTCCTTTTCAATACTGTTATACCCAATCAAAGGGTTCAGACTTGAACGATTGAAATTTGTTTTTGAGGACCTCTAATCACAGATTCGTGATTGTTTTTCTCAATTCCGAGTTTCTTTCAACGCCCTGTATGATAAACATAGATTCATCGTACAACTACCCAAAGATATCGAGGAAAAATATTGTGTAGACTGTATGAATGTTCGCCCTGTCTTGATAAAGTTTAAGTTTATGATTCATCTTGAAAAAATATATCTAACACTTACTCTTTCTTCATTATATCAATGCTAGTGTAAGAAATGCTATCAAACATTGTCACTTCCATTAAACTGTCATTTATACGGAAAAAATTAAACTTCATCCAACAATTAACAAATTTATATTTATTGTTGATATATAAGGAACGTTGTTTCAATTCGCGATTCGTTAGAGACTGAAATCAGAATGGAGAGACAAGTTGGCATCAGAGATATCCATCCAAGTTGGCATGATGACTATACCTATTGAACGATAATCATCCATCATTTATCTTCGACTTTCATTATAATTGGATGATATGATCATTCATCACAAAAAAACTTGACATGATCAATGATTACGCGAAGGAGATAAAACTAGTCATCATGTGAGATAAAAAACAGTCTTTGTATGTATATGTATACATGGCATAAGGATGTTGCAAATTAGTATCGTGAAAGATATTTCTACAAATAGGCAACCATCATAGAAATCTTACCACATCTATTCATTTATAACTTGAACATATGTATATGTTTTGATATCAGACCATATACAGGATGTATCTAAATAACGCCGAAAAAATTCAAGGGGTGCTCCGTTTTTGAGATACAGGATGTTGAAGTTGGAAGTAATTATTGTTTTTATTTCTAACCCCCCTGGATTGCAAGAGGGAACTGAGCACTCTGGCAGACCGGAACTGCGTCAAGCTAATCTGGGTGCCAGGTCATCAGGGGATCGCTGGCAATGAGAAGGCTGACGAACTTGCAAGAAGAGGGTCGAACAACGAGCCAGATCCAGGACAGACTCTTGGACTACCAAAACGTTCAGCACGAGTGTCAGTTAAAGACTGGATTCAGGCATAACATAAGAGCTACTGGGAAAAATCCCAAGAAACAGACATGGGAAACAATACATTAAGGAACCAAGTCCCAAACGAACTGTAGACCTGCTCAACTTGAACAGAGCACAGATAAAAACTGTTACGGGACTCATGACTAGTCATGCGCCAGTAAAGGAGCATCTCGCCAGAATGGGACTGTACAATGGCGACCCAAGCTGCAGACCAGAAACAGTAGCACATATACTGTGCCGATGTGAGGCATTGGACCGCAGAAGACAGAAGATCTTTGGGCAACCAGTTGGCGAACCAGAAGTATTCAACTCACATCCAGAGAAGGATTTGTACAGACTTGTTCAAGGTACAGAGATAATGGAGAGGGCACAATAAAGAACTACTAGGTAAGATACAATGGGCCACCATAGGCTCGGAGACATGGTCAGACGAGCCTTCAAACGGGGTGGTTTTTAGTGGGTAAACCCTGGCTAGAGTCAGGGGAGTCCCACACTATCATATGGGGGATTGGACCCATATGGTGTCCATAAAGTATTTAAAGCACCTCGACAAAAAAACCCTGTATGAGCCTTCATGGAGCCAAAATTCAGTATGGTTGGAGACTGAGGATGCCTCAAAATTTCAAAATGATTGTAATTGGGGGGTTATTGAGTAATCTCAATGGGAGTCTTGAGAATGCCTACATTAAATTTGGAGTCGAATCGAATTTTTATAGTTTCCTCATAAACTGGGCAAGATACAAAAATCACAAAGGGGATAAAAAAGTTGTTATTCAAATGGTTCAATCTAATAAAAATATGAAACTTGAAAAAATCGGTGGCGTACAATGACATTCATCATAAATATCGCTAAATTGACCCACTGTGACGCCACTGGAAATATTATTTCGAATCTGATTGCACCAGAAGGAGCTCCATATTACTATCAACGAAACCACAATGTTTAATTGGAATTGATGAAAAGACAATTGAGTAACGAATAAAAAGCGATCTTTCATGGATATATCAATGCCCTGTATCTCGAAAACGAAGCAAGTTAGGCCACATGTTCATGTGAACTTTATTTCCTAAAATACCACAAAATGAATCGCCCCTTGAATGTTCTTGGTGTTATTTAGATACACCCTGTATAAAACCAATATTTGATGATTTCTCGATAAATAATCAACAGAAGTACACACTTTGTTTTTTCCTCTGATGCATCGAAAATAGTAGTGGCCCGAGCACAGAACTTTGAGGAACTCCCCGACTGTGTCACCAAAAATCACTCTCCATGCAATGTGAAATATTTCATTGCGTTTTTATGGAAAATTTCATTGATGTTTTTTTAATGTACCCACAGGACAATGATAATTGTGATGGAGATTGCATAATCATTTTTTTGGTTACAGACCATTTCATTTTATACTGCGAAACCATTACAATAACTATTGAGAGTGCAATTAGAACTACCTACATTGTTGAAAATTTTGACTCTTTCAATTCAATTCCCATCTGTAAATAGGTGGAATATTTTTTGTTGACCTGTTGTTGACCGATAGAACAAATTCAGAGATAAACTGGCTAGTGAGACAATCTGTATAATATATGGCATTCAATAAATATGGTGAATAGCGATAGGTAATTTATTGCTCTTGTTTCAGGTATACATAATTTAAAGTTCGTTTACCTCTATGATTGGACATGCATGAATATTGACGGTTCATTTGATTGAGGCAAGAAGTGAACAAAATCAATGCAGTAAGAGATTTCTCTATATCGGATTTATACAGAGTGTGTCCAATCGACAAATTTCCACTCCCAATAAAAACAGTCCTATGGAATAATTTTTGGTTGTCTCTCCACTTTCCTCTAAATATGAAGAACAATCTTCAGAGAATTTATAAATACATATTTGAATGATTTCATTTTCACTTCACTGGACATACAAAGTTCAGTTCCCGTACCGAGTTGCATTTATCACATGGCGTTTCGGATATATTCAGGAAATATCTTCTTTGAGGAGGCAGTATAGATTCCTAAGGAGCCATTTTCCTACTAATTTTTATTGGGAATTTTCTTCCTATTTTTGATCGAAGAAGCTGTTGGTGAAGTTTGGCAGAGTAATTCAGGAACAACCTGTATGAGCAGCATTCTACAATTTTTTTACGCGCACGGAAAGAAATTCCACCTAGAAAGGATGTGCTGACTGGGCCTGTCCAGTTTGTCTGAGTGTTATTGCTAATGATGGAATGATAGCAGATATTCCTCAAGAACATTGCCCGTGGAAGTATCTATAGACTTTTCCGACTGACTTTTCTACGGTGTCCTAACGAACTTGACGTATTAGTGAGTGTGGCATCACCCACCTGGTGGGTGTCCTTTCTTTGGATGGAATGCAAGAGCATCAGCGTATGTTCGGGTGCTGAACCTCATATGTGATAACAGTATTCTAAAACTAGCCGTATCTGTGCTTTGTACATCATGAGAAGCTGTTGAGGTATAAAGTAGATTTTTGCATGGAATAAAAATCCTAGATTTTGTGAATCAGCTTCCGAGTTGTTGTTAAATCAGGAATAGTGAGTTCCACCTTTCTAGAAAAGAAGGCTAGAGTTCTGGTTGCGTTGAATAGGATATTTAGCTTTAATCTGCCCCTGAAGATGCTGACATAGTTAGCGAAACAGGTGCTGAGGCCTAGAAAATCGGTGATAAAACAGTGTAGTGAGATTATTGTGTCAAAGGTTTAAGTCTTCTCCTTCAAATATTTTTTAAACAATGCGTCACTGACTATCGATTGAATTTCTCTTCTAGGTTTTGACTAGTGACATTTGAAACGTAGTACCATTTTGAAATATAAGTAAAAATTGTATTCGATGGAATTTTCCAATGCATGTTAATTTGTTAAGATTCATTTCATATTCATCGATACTAGGATTCACTTTATAATGACAATAAAATGATTATAGTAATAATAATGATTCATTAGTTTTATCTTGGATTTTATTGAAGATACAGCAACTATTACATGATGTTTGTAGTATATTTAAAAGCTAACGATTTGCTCAATCCAACCATGACCAATAGGTAGTGGTTTAGATGGTACTTATTCGAGTGTAATTAAATATTGTTTTCCTGTCTAAAGTTGAGTTGATAATCATCAATAACCATTTTTAATATGGAAAAACCGCGTTTTTTATATTCAAAGTATTCATAATCAGCAGTTTAGCAGTTAATAAATCAACCATATAATATGCTTTAACAAAAAACTATTATGTATGATGTTGTTTTCGAAGACTCAAAACCAGTATTTAATTTTCTATAGATCCACCTTTTCAAAAAAATATCATATGTTAATCATTCGAGCTTGTTATTTCCATTAATCGTCTTCGCCGAAGTACTTAATGATAGTATTGAAAATAGAAGAGAAATATTATATATTTACCTCACAGTTTTTACATCAAAGTCGAAAACCAGAGAACTCATAATCTAAAAACAATTCCAATTCACTAGACCTATACTTTTATCTGACAATTTCTGTTGTTTTCAAAAGTTCACAAGCGACTTGGAAACATTATAGGTACCTACGTTTTTATCATGAAGGTCGTATTTTCATGATAAACCGACATTTTTCACAATAATACGAAATTACAACCATTCCGTATATAACTCGGATACTTACCTATACATTAGTTCTTATAATCGCTTTCGTTAAAATGATTCGCAAACAAATCGTTCAATGTTGTTTATAATGGTGTTTGCCATACGAATTCACAATGATTTGCGTACTGTAATTTGTAGAACAGAAATATTTTGGAACATATAGCCAATTACCGTATACAGAGAATTTCACGAAGTACTCATATTATGTATAGCTATAAATCTGAAATCCGAAGTTTCGTCTTCTAGAAATCATCATCGTTCACAGGCCACAATGGGCCCGACTGAAGAGGCCTAAGTGCAAGGGTCACTTCCACTTTTTATGTTCTGGTTCTCACTAAAAGGGATATCCTGTAATGTTCAGAGAACATCGTGAGAACCAAGGGAAATAAGGTAGGAATTGGTGTTCTTCTTCCCTTGGCAATGTGTTCCAGAGCCTCGCTGTTCGTTGGATGAACGAGTCTTTGGAAAGAGATGTTCTGCAGGTCTCCAAAGTGACCACGAAGGGGTGCGAAGCCTCAACTCGACGGGTTAATCTCGCGGGGACTGCCAAGGGAGGAACAATTGGTGATATTCCAGAAGAGCATCGTTCATGAAAATATCTATAAAATAGATCCAGATCGCCAACTTTTCTACGGTGTTCCAGAGAAGTGAGTGAGTTCGTGAGCGAGGCATCACCCACAAGACGAATTGCCCTTTTTTGGACAGAATCCAACAGTTTCAGGGAATGTTTGGGTACTGCACTTCAAATATGGGAACAGTATTCCAGGACAGGTCGGATCTGTGCCTTATAGATCATAAGCAGCGCTGACTGAAAATGAGATAGCTCCTGGCCCGAAACAGAAAACCAAGTTTTTGGGATGCACTTTTAGCAATTGATCTCACGTGATTTTCCCAAGAAAGGTTATTGCTGATAGTAATACCAAGCATCGAAATGGATGTCTTCAAAGGTATGGACACTCCTGACAACCTTATGTTGGGCACAGTGAGATCGGCTTTTCTAGCAAATAGGCATGCTTGTGTTATGTTTGCAGTGAAATCTACCAAGTTATTGGATCCCCATTCGAGAATTGTTGCCAAGTCCATATTCACGTTGTCAACATTTCTCCCTAGTTCGTTTATGATTTGCCTGGATGGTATTGGAGCCCTGGAAGAGAAGGCGGTATGGAGGGTACTATCATCCGCGAAGCTGTGTACTGGACATGAAGCTCCTTCCAACGAATCGTTGATATGGAGTAGAAATAGTGTTGGTGCTAGAATTGATCCTTGCGGAACACTAGCATTTCTGATACGAGAGCCAGATGAAACTCCGTCGACCACTACATGGAGAGACCTGTTTGAGAGAAAACTAGCTAGCAGAGAACATAGCTGAGGAGGCAAGCCATATGATGGAGGCTGGGCGAGGAGTGCCAGACTCGATCGAATGCCTTGGAGATATCAAGTGCCACTGCTAAGGTTTCACCATATTTTTCAATAAATTGCTGCCACATATGTGAGACGTAAGTGAGCAGGTCACCAGTTGATCTCTGATGACGGAAGCCATTATGCCTATCGCTGATAATACCTGAATGTTCCAGGTATTTCATGAGCTTGATGTTGATAGCTTTCTCCATGATCTTTGAAATAATAGACAGAGAAGAAGAAGAACCATCATCAACTTTTTTTTCTCGAGATGGACCCCGAGTTTTTTGATATTTTTTCACTTCATACACCCTTGAATAGTACACTAATATCATGTTATGATCACCGATATTTCCGAAAAAATCATATTAGAAGGCAAGGTAGGTTGACTATTGGTGGGCAGTGTATTTCACTGACGATAATCTCATTTGATCATTGAGTGTCTAATCTCTCATATCTCATGAAAAAGGAGACACACTGTATATATGGTGACTCCCCAACCTATGCCTGGTCCGTCCAAATCATATTCATGATTGATTATGTCGTTACATATTACAATGTTCGTTATAAAAAATCATAAGTTGAAATTTGAGAATATCATCTTGTGGAGAAGGAAAATTGACCATGATGCAATGTCATTCATATAGATGATGTTCTACAATAATGAAAAAGTTTCATGAAATTTTTGGTTCCTACTTTCAATACGAGATCGCAATAATTGATCTCCAATTTTAGCCGTCCTGTACATTCTGAGGCACATATATCTCAGACATATCCCCAATTTCGCACAAAAATAACAGAGTCAAGACTATATTATGGTATGAAACGCCCTCAAAACAGTGGCGTATCGATGATAATTATTAGGGAACGAGAAAATCAAATGATAATAACTCAAAACTTATCATAGATTTTGATGAAAATGGTATAAAGAGATGAATTGTAGAAGATGGCATGTTGAAATCAGTTTTTGGCGTATAATATCACTCACGCAGTTTTCAGAGGTAAAATTTTCTTTAAAAAAAGTAGCATAGAAAATCTGTATTACTCAGATTCTTTCACATTATCTACGAATAGGAATGTTTCTGGTACGATATATTAGTAGACCTATACTTATAAAAGAAATATCTTTGTTGAAAAATTTTCGAAATCTTCCAGAGGCATGTCTAGATTGTCTAGTGTATATACTCATATGGGTGCTCTGGAGAATCTTCCAAAAATGTTCAATGCTGTCTATACAGGATAATTTCAGACGTGAAATTAGCACATTGGACAAGAAAAATAGGTTTTTGAAGTTTAAAAACGAGAACCTGAGGAAGGACTTAGAGAAAGTAGAAATATTCATGAGTTTTTTTTCTTTCTGAATGAAGACCTGATATGAATCCGAATTTTAATGTAGGTTCATTCAAGGAATCCATTGAGATAACTCAATAACCAGAAGATTGAAGAAAAGTCAACAACCACACTGAATTTTGGCAATATGAAAGTTAATACAGGGTGATAATCGAGGTGATAATGCAAAGAGGCAAATAATATTTTTATCGTCAACACCCTGTAACACCAAAACAAAAATAAGCACCAAAATATACAAGTTTATATGAATTTATGCGAGTACTATCTCCTATCAAATTTCCCGATTGAAATATAAAACACCCTGTATACCTAACTATACACACACAATACCTACATGATTTTATTGTTCATTACGAAAAAATGTATAATGATTTTCAAATATTCCGTATATGTGGATTGAAAAATGTGTTATTATTTACGAAGCATTTCCATTATGAGATATGTATGTACAGGGTGAAGGTAATTTTAAACATACTGGTACTGGGACAAAGGGGCATTTTCGAAATACACATACTGGCACAATTAGGGGAACGGGTAAAATTTACACTAAGTTTGACATCAATTTTCTCTCGAACCGATCACTCGATTCAAATTTGTTTTTCACGAATTGTAGCTTCATTCTTTACAATTACATCTGAGAAATAACCACCTCCAAACGATTCGTCTTTATATCATATACAGGGGTGTAAAGAAAGTACGGATTTTTCGGTATTCTTTAAGACATCCTGTGGAGTGAACCACTGATAATTGAAACGATTTTCCAACACCAAATTATAGCCCAATCCATCCCGAATATTTTCGTTTTTTATTCATCTTGATATCCCAATTCTCCAAGAAAATATAGAGTTTCAAAGGATATTGGTATTACTTTTACCACCTCGAAACTCGAACTGGGGAGAACGTGTCGTTTTCCAACTTGTTTCTGTGAGGATTTTTACTTCAAGATGAGAATTGTTCACAGTTTTACCTATCGGTTTACTGTTTAAAGACACGTATTCGAATGCTCTCATGAATATGCAGGGGTGATAAAAGTTGCTCCAATGTTCTTTTGGTGAAATGCTATTTTTGTTAATCAACGTTGGCTATTTTGTTAATGTAATTAATTATTGTCGAAGTCAAGCGATTCAGAATTCATGAATTTGATTAATGAAAATTCAACATGAGAGATTTGACTCCTACTGATGTGGCGAGGGCTGTAGCATTAATTGAAAATGACCAGTGGGCCAATGTTCTTTTAACATAATAATATGAGAGCCGCATCTGCACCAATTCAATAGATGGTAGGGAAAGACTATATCGCCGACGCCGAGGTGAACAAAATGAACAATTTGATTTTACTGCTTCTGTCTCCTATGGCAGAGGTTCAGTCATGGTTAGGTTAGTCAAGAAACCACACATTTTCAGATCCAATTTGAGTTTTGAGGTGTAAAATTGATACCAATATCCACCTTTCCTTTGAAACTCTGTATTTTCTTGAATAATTGAGATATCAAGATGAATAAAAAACGAAAATATTCGGAATAGATTGGGCTCCAATTTGGTGTTGAGAAATCGTTTCAATTATCAGTGGTTCAGTCCACAGGATGTCTAAAAAAATACCGAAAAATCCGTATTTTCTTTACACCCCTGTATATGATGGAAAGACTCATCGTTTGAAGGTAATTATTTCTCAGATGTATTCGTGAAGAATGAAGCTACATTTCGTGAATAAAAAAATTCGAATCGAGCGATCGGTTCGAAAGAAAATTGATGTCAAACTTAGTGTAAATTTTGCCCGTTCCCCTAATTGTGCCAGTGTGTGTATATCTTATAAGGTGGCGAACAATTTTGAAAAAATATCATTCTGGGCCTACCACTGTTTCCAAACGGATATTTCTAAAGTAGCAAGACGTGTATTATGGAAATCAGCGACATCGGAAAACTGTTATCTTTTCCGGGGGCTTGGAAATATCCTAAGCTGGATAGCGCATCAGGAATATACAGGAGAAATCATTCAGATATTCAAAAGTGATGGAGAGAAAATAGGTGAACAAAGACTTTGTTCTTATTCAGGGTGTCCCATTATTCGTGTGATGCTCTGGCGGTATACAGTGTGTCCATTTAGTGCGTAATTCTTCGATATCTCGAAAGCCATAACCTATAGAGAAAAACTATAGGGAAAAAACGTTTTCAGTTACTAAAGTTGCTCATTTCAAAAATATTTCCAACAATACTGGGTGTTTTATAAAAGCAAGGCAACTCGAAGACGAGTTTTTTTAAATGGAACACCCAGTATTGTTCATTGTGTTCACCCAACGTCAGTGTCAATTTTCATGACCAATTGGAACGTTGCATAGCATTAAACTTTTTCTGCCTAGGAAGTAAAAGTACACCTTCTCTGCCTGTTAAGAGTCATTAAAAATACACTTTTAATGTCATTTGGAGAAAAATACCTAATGTTCTCCTTTATCTCTTCAACAAGCGTCAGCAAAAATCAAAAACGATCGCCATGATAGACATCCTTATCTTGGATTCATACATAGATTTGCGTTCAAGTTTGGTAATCATCAGGAAAAAATAATTTTTACAGACAAAACAAAATGGTTGTATTATTATTACTTAATAATTATTCAAATTAGTATTAGAATTACTTGTCAATGACCCGTTCCTTTAAACAGATAACTTGTGTTATTTTTGTTTCGTTGACACATAAAATAATGCTCTTTGGAAACTAATGACGTCAATGATATCCATCGGAAATATTGTTATTTGAATGATTTTATCGATTGTTTGTCAAGATGTGAGGTATATCTATGGTACGGAGACCTTTTTAATACATATTAATATTTGTTGATTCGCAAGATTTTATTTTTCATTGAGTACACATGCAAAAGTATACGGAAGACTTATACAGGATGATTCAAAATTCGATGTGAATATTTCAACGGCATATTGTTGGGATGAAAATAATACTTTTTCTTCATATAAACAACAGCCACTGTAAGTTATGTGGAAAAAAGATTATCTAAAATTGTGTTGGAAAGGAATATTCTCAGATATATTTATGAACACAAATAAATGGATTTATATATATATAAAGAAATACATTGAGAATTCGCATTATCCAAGTAATGAAAATATTAATTCTCGGTTCATTCAACAGAAAACAACTACTTTCCTGACTATTTGCCACGACGAACATTGAATTACATCTATTGAACACACACGTTAAGAATTTAAAAACAAAATCTTCTGAAGTAGAGAAATTGCATTCTCCTTCATATAAAGACATAATATAATTCTGAATATTCAATAGAAAACAACTACTCTCCTGGCTATTTGCCACGTCGAACATCGAATTATATCTGTTGAATATCCAAAAAGAGAGCATGAAAAATTAACATCCTCTGAAATTGAGAATTGACATTATCTGTCAAATCGAATGATGTATCATGATATAAAAATATAACCTACCAATATGTTCACTATTGAAATGGAAATTGAAATGTATAGGAGAAGTATACTTGTATGAACTCTGATCTTGATGAGCTACGTATGTTTACATCAAAATTTGATTCACCCTGTATAGAAAAAAAAGAAGAACACACTTATATAGTTGAATAGAAGATATATTGAGTTGTTCGACCAATTTGAGGTTATTGATGTGTATGTTATAATTGTGTTTGAGCGTTATTTTCTATTATTCAAATGTGCGAGGTGTTCTCTGATCCTTGTCTACATGGGTTGCCTAGTTTGGCCTATATATCTCTACGATCAATACAAAAATTTCGTAAATTCCTGACTTCTCAAGTGTGCTTATGAATGCATTTTTGAATACTAATTAAAATGCACCAAGGAAAATTATATTATACCAGGGAGTTGTGTTAACTTTCGTTTCCATATATTCTATGCCACTGATGAAATTTTGATGATTTTCAATTTCTCAAACTTCTTCGTTTTCTCTCTGAAACTGAACAGAGATAGTAATTTCATGCAGTAAAGAAAGTAAATTATGTAGCAGTTTCCATAAGGTACCTACTCAGTATACATTAAACGTACTCAACAGTTGAAAGTTCTATGAAATCTACGATGTTTTGAGTAAGTACTGTTCTGAAAATAAACAGTTGAAACCGAGTGAAACGATCCAAATATTCTGTCATTCATCTTTTCTATTATTTCCACTAATCTGCATACAATAGTGTTTAGCTAAACAATTAGTAGAAAAAAGCGAAATCGGAAAATGCAGGTGGACATATCACAATGCTTTTTTTCAACAATACCAAATATTGTGTAGAATTAATAAGTACCTACAAACTGAATCAGTGATGGCCTTGAAATTAGTCCTTGAGGTGCACCTTTATGACGAGCACGAACAAAATAAATCACATAACAAATGAATTGATGATCGATTATTATTATTATCAACAATTTATATTATTTGCAGCTATTTTTGAATATCATTATCGATTGTTGCTTCTGTTGGTTGATATTTAAATACAGACACATAGAATTCAAAAAAATTCAAAAATATCACTGAAGTATTACTGAGATGTTGATTCCAGAAAAAAATTACTTATCTCTAACGGCTTGATAGATATTTCCACCACATTTTTTTATTTGCATTTATTTTCGAAAAAGAATATCTACCTGTATCAACTTTGACTATTGATAACTCGAGAATTCAAATGGCAACATTTTTTGATTTAAAAAAATTTGTGACTTGGTACCACTGACACTGAAAAATCTACTCAATTTGTTGATATACGAATAAACTGCCTGGTTTCTGAGATATTCGAATGATCAGAGATTTCTTATTATGGATTTTGAGAGCTATCAATCTCCTAATATCAACCTCTTCGAAAAAGAGTTGTTTTTAATCCCATTAAAAATCTATTCTGTCTCTCTCCTACAGATGATGAGTTCTTATGGAAAATGCCATTAATATGAATTTTTCGAATATGCGTGATACACTGTTGATTTTAGTAGATAAAAATCTCTTGAAATCCATAATAAAAATCCCAGGTCCGTATTCAAAATTTCATAGTTAGGAGTGGCCCAAGGATAACAAGAACCTGCAGAACACTTTTGTTTACATATTTTCACAGCCCATTGAAATTGTCAATGACAAATTGCGAACAGTTTCTGGAAATCTATTGTATTCAAAGCAGATATGTGAAGAACAAAAATCGAATTTTTCATTTTTTCCTGTATATCTCTGAATGTGAGAGGGTTTGCTCAGATTTTTCAACATCATAGTTTATTGAGCTCTGTTATACGCAACTTTGCCTTCTTTTATCCCTCTCTGTAGCTTTTATTGTTCCCAAGATTTCCATGAATCTACTCGCATTTCGCTCACCCGGTATGAATTATTGTCTACAATCGAGTCTACAATATTCAAAAAACTTCTTCAACGGCTATAACACAAAATTGCTCTTGAAGCAATGAGAGCTCTGTCTAATAGATGATCATTACTTGACAGTTATAAACCAAAAAAATATATTCTGCAATTTTCCATTTCATGTTGCTGTCGTGATTATCCTCATAGTATAGTACATGAATTTAATTCAAAAGTGCCGAGCAGTTTGAGATTACATTACTGCAAATTGGCTCAGCAGGAACTCAATTTGCATCGAGATTACATAATTTACTCAAGTTTCGGATTTTTTAATCGAGCTATCAGCAAAGCTTTTAAAAAGGACTCTACTCGCATTTACATTTTCTCAACAGTTATCTATTGTGATACGATCTAAAGTAAAATGAGAATGTTTCAACTTTGAGTAACGACAGTTTTGCAGTAGTATTTCATGAATGAAGAATAGGATTCCATACAAAAATGTGCATTCGACGAAATAAACATTAGAACTGTAGTCAACAATTCCAAAACGTCTATTGGAAAATACAAACTTTTTTAGGCAACCGTCCGGGAAGCGCCCACTTTCCGGACGCTTCTTCTTTGAGAAAGTAGCATTTCCCGGCCTAGTCCGGGAAGTACTGGGAAGTATCACTTCTTTGTTCTCACTGTAACTATAAAATTATTATTTCTGTGACGGGAAAAAAGTTTGGCATTTCATCTCTGTTGGCAGGTTATAAAATGTCACTTTTCATAAATTACTTTTTTCCCGGATATATATCACATATACAGGGTGTCCGCTAAAAGGAGGTCAATCCATTAACCATATATTCCTTGAACAAAAACAATATGAGTTTCTAAATGAAATTTTTCATTTTATCCCTTCATATTCGATATACAGGGTGTCATAGTTGGAAATTAAATTAAACGTGTTGAATTTCTATCATTTTTTTTTATTTATTTCAATACATTCGCTCTGAGCATCCGGTATTTCCATATGTACCTTTTCGTACGTAAAAAGTTACGACCTCTTCCAATTTAGACGAAATAAGTAGGAGTATGTGAATATTGAGATTACCGTTAGCAGCATAGCCATCAAACAATAACCAGTACTTTTCGAATTATCTTAAAAACAAATAATTTTATAGAAATTTTACAAGAGACAAAAAATACTCAAAAATGATTGAAAACTTGAAGAAAAATAGATAGGGAGTCATTAGCGCACGTACAAAAAAAATATGTGGGTAAGTGTGTACTTGACCCCCAGTATTTTGAATATTTGACAGTTATTTTCTGTTTTGTTTTTCTCACACGATGTAACTCTTTGTGCTGAAATAATGTACCAATTTCGAGAATAATATCTCATTAAATACGCGAGTAATTGAAGAACAACAGTTTTAAATTTCCAACTTTGACACCCTGTATATCGAATATGAAGTGCTAAAATGAAAAATGGTATCCAGAAACTCATATTGTTTTTGTTCAAGGAATATATGGTTAATGGATTGACCTCCTTTTAGCGGACACCCTGTATATACTCTGCTAATGGCTTTTGTTGTGCTATAGTTCCGAAAAATGAGTCAATAATACCGTCTCCGAGAAGGAACTGCAAGTCCTTTTATCTTCCATTCGACTTCGCAGTTTCGTATATTACTAAACAACTACTGAATTCGTAATTTTTTAAAATCAAATCACAGAATTGAACTGACAGAAGTGACATCAGATATTTGATTACTTCAAAAGAATGATGAAGATGTCTATAAAACGCAGGTGTCCCTACTGTTAAAAACTTGAAATTTCACGTCGATAATTTTCACATTTCGAAATAATGTAATATCTTCTCAATATTGATTCGTCCTTCCTTCTGTCACAGAAAAAAATAGTGTATTATACACGGGAAAAATATTAGATTTTAGCTCACGGTTTTTTGTCTCCCTCCGCTACGCGTCGGGAGACAACACAACCTGGAGCTAAAATCTACTACTTTTTTCCCTTGTATAATAAATAACTATTTTTCATTTTCTGGTTTCCCACGAAAAGGGATATCCTGTAATGTTCAGAGAACATCGTGAGAACCAAGGAGAATAAGGTAGGAATTGGTGTTCTTCTTAAATTTCTGGAGGTTGTATGCCTCGGGGAACACCTCCCTTGGCAATGTGTTCCAGAGCCTCGCTGTTCGTTGGATGAACGAGTCTTTGGAAAGAGATGTTCTGCAGGTCTCCAAAGTGACCACGAAGGGGTGCGAAGCCTCAACTCGACGGGTTAATCTCGCGGGGACTGCCAAGGGAGGAACAATGGGCGTGTACACCTTGGTAGAACTTTTAACTCAAACCATGTTTATAATGATCCTTTCATACATAAATAATGATTGACGACATAATTCGATCGAAAAATTTACTGGAATGTTCAATTTTTGGACATAAATAATAGTACCATCAGAAAACGGACCCTCTTATGACGAAGAAACCTCATCTCGCCATAGTTAAAAGAAAATACCAAACGCCGGACGGAGACTGAGGCAACTGATATATTAATTCTTTCAACTGTGATCTCGCGCTAATTCACTCTGCCAGAAATCATGTATCATTCATCTCTGTCTGGAATAGTCCTGTTTCAGTATTAGGGTTTTGACGTCACATCATCGCCTCGTTTTCAGAGGTCCGAAAAATCGGGGATTTCAATAATTTTTTATAAAACGTAGGGGGCTCACAGCAAGAAACGGTTTGCGGTGGTGAGCTAGTTTGGGTGAGTTCTATCGAATTACGAAATAAAAATTTTTTGTGATATAAGCCCATTGATGAAAATATCTATAAAATAGAGCCAGATCGCCAACTTTTCTACGGTGTTCCAGAGAAGTGAGTGAGTTTGTGAGCGAGGCATCACCCACGAGACGAATTGCCCTTTTTTGGACAGAATCCAACAGTTTCAGGGTATGTTTGGGTGCTGCACTCAAGGGAGATATGGTTTTGATAAATGCAGATGATGGTTACCATAGCAGCGGAATATCGGCTGACACTTTTTTTTTTGCAATTGCATACCTCGTTGGTCCCAGCACTGGGACCAAACGCCCCATAAGTCGAAACTTGTGCGGGGTTAGGTAAACATACAAACACAAACATCCATGGCCTAACTAGGATTCGAACCTATGTCTCAGGTGGGAGTCCCGATACGAACTCAGCGCCTTCATGCTCTCGACCACCGAGCCGACATGAAATTAGTTGACATTTTGATTTTTGAAAGTTGAAAGCAGCTGCGATAGTGAGTTTGAAAATGTCCATACGAAATTTCCAATGTAACAGTTAGTGGGTATAGGTCTTCTGTTCCAATTTCAGTATTTGATACAAATGAGAATTAATGAAGAAGAAATTGTATTCTTCAAAGAAATATATTATGGAAATGTACATTTTACGTAAATTACTATTTTATGCAATTCGTCCAATGTTTCACCACCTTCTTTTTTTTGGAGAATGTCTACATATTTTCGATTGAATCAATAGACCCTTAGAATAATTTATACCGAGTGGTTCCTCAGACCTAAAAATAAGTAAAAAAAAAATAATCGCAAGATACATATTCAACAAACTTGAAAATAGCTCAACCAGAAATGCTGTCGTTGTCAAGAATATTGAAAAATGTTGTCACTGTCACTTTTTGTGGTAATTTGTCTTCATTAGCATCTATTTCTGTCGGTAATTGCTACAGTTAGAATTTCTGCGTACAGAAGTGTAATGGCTAATCATGCAACCATCAGTTAGGAAAATAGGATTTTTCGTAATGAAAGAATTTTTCAAGACGAGCATATCTTTGTAAAGTTTTTGTCCATGGGTGAAAAAAACATGAATAATGGAAAGAAATTCTGAATTGAGAAAAACCTAATCACGAATCTGCGATTGAGGTCCATAACAAGCCAGGAAAGTAGTTGTTTTCTGTTGAATAACCCTAGGAAGAATTAATATTTTCATCACATGAATAATGCGAATTCCTCGGCGAATTCTCAATGTATTTCTTTATATATATATATCCATTTTTTGTATTCATAAATATATCTGAGAATGTTTCTTTTCAATAAAGCTTCTGGACCATCTTAATTTCGACTGGTTTTGCTAGTGATAGACTGACAGCCGGGATTTCTGAAGAAACACAGGGCGATTGGTATCGACATGTATTTTTTTCAGGGCATTCAAACTCAAATTCATGTTAGTCACTACTAATACATTTTGTTCTGGATAGTTACTTCAGATCTGAACAAAGATTTACACTAATTCAAAAGAATATTCTCTTTCCTAATAATTCATATATCGAATTTATTTTCTGACGACCCTTGCACACGAGCATTTTCATCAAATCAAGCTGTTTGAATCTAGTCACAAGAAATTTAGAAGAAAAAGATCGTTCGTGGTAGTTTGTCGTTAGTTCTTGGTGTCAACATATCGTTAAAAATCTACTTCTCACACTGAAACTTGGAGTTTTTCCCTGGAAATAAACATGGTGAACGTTTCCATCAGGATTTAGGTATAGAAACTGATAGAAATAAGTATAAAAAAATTGTGACATGCAAAATAATCCAACTGAAGCTTGAAGTCCTATTTTTTTTCACTCAGCTATCCAACATATCTCTGAAAAACACGAATTTCACAATAAAAATGTGAAGAAACCGCTATTTATCGAGATATTTTATGAAACAGTTCGAAATTTCACCTTCTTTTGCAACCCATCTAGGATATTTATTTACAACTGCTTGTCCTTTTTTTTTCATCACCGGTCACTATATATACTCACGGTGGACTCCAATAACACATTTTATTTCCAAAAATCAACAAGCAGCATGGTTTATTTCGATTTTTTTCATATTTAGTGAGGTAAACAAAAGTTTGGTTTCTCGAGTTTCTTGCAAATTTTTTTGACATTTGACCTTTATTAGACATCTTGTATTTGTATTTTAAGTTCTGTGATTTGTATTTAGAATTGATAATTGAATGACCCTCAGCTGGTGTGATTGTTTACCTCACTAAAATATGAAAAAAATCCAAATAAACCATACTTCTTGTTGATTTTAGGAAATAAAAATTGTTATTGAAGTACAACGTGAGTATATAAAGTGTCCAATGATGGAAAAAGAAGGACAAATAGTTGTAAATGGATATCCAAGATGGGTGGCAAAACATGGTGAAATTTCGCACTTTTTCGTAAAATATCTCAATAGATAACGTATTGTTCACATTTTCATTGAGAAATTCATGTTTTTCAGTACCAAAAATTTTTTTCGAAAAAAATGATAAGTGCACTTTTACCAAACTAGCCCTGTACAATACTGTTTCAAATTCCCTCAATTTTTTTCAGTAAAAACTTACTTGATCACCGTTTGCTTCACTCCCGAAGTCATCTCGCCAGATGAAGAAAAAAAACCACAAACAAACCACACACAAAAAAAGAACACCAACAGAAAAACGCGAACGAGCGATTCGAAAAAAAATGCCTTCAATCGGTCATGTCTGCGCTATAGGAAGCACACCGTTCGAGTGACGAAAAAGCAGAGAAGACAAACGAGAGACGAGAGAAAATCGCTCTCTCCCAAAGTCCAATACAGCCAACTTCGCAACAGGACCGGCTATCTATAATATAACACTTTGGTGTCACCACCCCCACTTCTTCAATGCTCACGACTCAATACTTGAATAATTTACCATCTGAGCTGAAAGATATTCAATCATACAACCTCTTCAAGAAAAAAGTCAGAGAATTTTTGGTACTGCATAGTTTTTACTCCACCCCTGAATACCTTAGTAATAAGTGAACTGGGAGTACAGTTTTTGATTATTAATTTTTAATATTTAATTCTTAACTTTATGTATTTGAATGTTTTGATTTTTGAATTCTGATATTCAATTCTCAACTTTTTGTATTTAAATGTCCCCAATGTATTTTGTTGTGATTCTTCTATGGATGTTATGATTGTTTATTTTTAATATGTAGGTTTTTATTACGATTTAATCTCAGACATTTTTATACTTCTCGACTGACATGTCCTATTTCATGTATATGAACACAAAGGATGAATAAATATTCTATTCTATTCTATTCTAATGGGGTTGTACACACTGTAGTCAAATTTACGCCATATCGCAGATTGGGAACATCAATAGGGTGGAATATTCTCAGATGAATTAAGACAATGAAAAAATGGATATACAGTGTGACCCACTTCAAATGGAAACACCCCTGTATCTTACGTAATCGTCGGGTAATGATCCTGAAATTTGCTGGAGCGAGAGATATACCAAAAATGCATTCTATGACCAAGTGGGGTCATCTTCAGTGATATACACTGCTTGCCAACGGCCATGGAACCACCCCAATTTCCGGAAAATGATATAAGGCGTCAAAATAGGTCGAAAATCACTTCAGATTCGGAATCAGGACGCCCAATTCACTAACTACTTATTCATATTCTTCCTGTAAAATTTTCAGTTATGAAAAATTAAATATTGTCGCACTTTTAACGGAAGCCCGTATCTTACGTAATTGACTTCATCTTAGAACTTTCCCTTCCTCCTGAACCCTACCTCAATAATTACGTGAGATACTGGGGTGCTTAGATGAGAAGTGAGACAAAATTTTATTTTCCTGAACTAAAAATTTTCTAGGAAAACTATGAATAGTTAGTGAATTGGGCGTCCTGATTCCGAATCCGAAGTAATTTTCAACCTATTTTAACTCCTAATAAAATTTTCCGGGAATTGGGGTGGTTCCATGGTTGTTGGCGAGCAGTGTATATCCCTGAAGATGACCCCACTTGGTCATACAGGGTGTCCTATTAGTAATGGATCAAATGAAGTGGGGTGGTAGGGAGGGTCATTTCCAATCAAACTAACCATATTTATGTGGTTATCCAATTGTTGATAGGTCAAAAGTTATTAATTTTCTTCATTTCTATTACAAAAGTTAACTGAAATAAAACTAGGTCACATTTGTGATTTTTTCTTCTCGTTCATAATTCTGAATTTTGATCAACCCTGTATTCGTCTGAATTGAATATCAGTAGGTATTGAATCGAAATTTAAGACAGGGACATGTGAGTCGTTCTGACCAATAATGAATAGTTTCGACACAAACAAATCCTAAATTTAAAAAATCTCGATTTTGAACACCCTATATCTCTGTAATCATTCCCGCTAGACACCAAGTGTGATAAATTGATGAAAGCAGCTCTCCAGGGGTAATCTGAAGATGAAATGAAATACAGGGTGCTCCATTTGAAAATGGAGAGTTGATGCCCGTTACGCTTCAAGATTTCAACTTTGGAATATGATAATTGTATATTTTCAATTTTTTCAACGACATCGGAGATTTGAGGGTTACAAGTTTCAGCTGGGACACACTGTGTATAATATAATATAATTCGTCCGAATTCTGACTAATATCTTTCAGAATACAAACTTTGCTTGGCATGATTTTGATTTGCAAACACATGAAATTATAATAATAATTTCAATTTCTCTAAATTCGAATTATAGATTTTGCAAAATGATTCTGACCATTTCATTTGGATAATGTGAGTTCTTTCATGACTGGAATTTCAATTTTAATCATGGTAGCAACGGAGAATAGTAATTGGCCAAAACATTCTTGTATTTTTCTTGAGAAAACTTCACCGGAAAGTGATTTTCCCCAGATGATAATTATATAAGGCACGACGGGGAATGTAGAAGCTGACATCGAAGAAAAAGACTAAAATATTCTGTCACAATGAATCTGCATAAAACATGGTAAGTAGTTCAAGTCGCTTTACGAACATAATAGGGATTCCCTGTCGTGCGATCGAAGAGATTAAAATAAAAATAGGAACCGACAACATCGTATTCTTCGTCTCAACAGGGAAATCTAGCTACTTAATTATCCAGGATGTTTTCTCTTGCAGGTCACTTTGTTTTATTACAGCTATTAGATGCGCTGTGGCGAAAATCATAGCAATTTTTGAAGTTGGCGTGAATTTGAGATTGGCGTGGGCATGATCATGATATATCACTTGAATGAAAATTAACTCAAACGGACAAAATTATCTAATATCTGGAAGTTAAACGGTCCAATTAATCAAAATGATATTTTCCGCACAATTTATAGTGAAAAATAAATGTTGAAACAAATTAGAATGTTTTGGACACCCTTCAAATATCCACAAATCGAAAACTCGATAGAAGTTACCTTACTTAAGATGATCCATTATACAAGGTGTGCCAGAATAACGTTCGTATACCCGGTAGTTCCATATTTACCTTTTTCTACGTAAAAAGTTAGGCCCTGTTCCAATTCCGACGAAATAAATAGGAGTATGTGAACATTATGAGATTACCGTAAGCCGCATAGGCATCAAACAATAACCAGTACTTTTCGAATTATCTTAAAAACAAATATAATTCTATAAAAATTTTACAATACTCAAAACTGATTTAACACTCGAAGAAAAATAGATAGGAAGTCATTAGCGTACGTACAAAAAAAATATGGGGATAAGTGTGTACTTGACCCCCAGTATTTTGAATATTTGACAGTTATTTTCTGTTTTGTTTTCCCCACACGATGTAACACTTTGTGCTGAAGTAATGTACCAATTTTGAGATTAATATCTTATTGAATACGCGAGTAATTAAAATAAAACAGTTTTCAATTTCCAACTTTGACACCCTGTATATTGAATATGAAGGGCTACAATGAAAAATGGTATTCAGAAACTCATATTGTGTTTGTTCAAGGAATATATGGTAAAACAACTACTTTCCTGGCTAATTCCACGCAAATCTATGCATCGACTCGTATAAACGGCTGGAGACTACACTGCACTGATGAGAGTCAAAGAGCTCGAAACCGGTCTGTGGTTGTCTAGCGTGGCCTGGCTAAATCAAAATCAATAGGTATTCAGGAAAGAATCACTTGTATCAGTATTCGTTTATACGAGTCGATGCATAGATTTCGGGAGGATGTAATTCAATGGTCTGCGTGGTATTAGCCAGGAAAGAAGTTGTTTTTCTCCCGAAATCTACCATTGTTGAGCTTTTTGTATTTATTTAGTTTATTTTCATCTGCTGAATTACCTGGGATAGCCTGTATCTGAATGAACATCAGGTAAGAATTGTTGATGAGTCTAAAGCAATAGTTGTATTCGTTTTTCCGGTAGAAAAAGAAATGAAAACAAACACATTGTGGTGACAAAATACGCGCCACAAAATTAGTCTGTTCCAATTAAATACCAGCGAATTGGCAATTGCTTTGAGTAGAACTGGGTTAAAAGCCAAAAATATTCAAAATGCTCAATCATCCGCTTGAATGGTCGCCTCAAATGAGCGGTAGCTCATTAAAACCCACCTCCACACTATACAGGGTGTTTCAAAAAAACCTAACCCCCTTGCTAGGGTAGGTAGAACATTGCAAAATAAGTTGGGTTTGCTCAGAGAAAAAATTTCGTGACGGCATCCGTTTTCATGATACAAGGTGTTGAAAAAATTATTTTTTTACACATTTTTCACGATTATTCCGAAACTACAGGCAACATTGTAATGAAATTTTGTATGGATGTTTCTTGAAATCTGACACATCGCATGAATTTGTTTTTATATCTGACTCTCATAGAGGGCGCTAGTTACACGGTTCGTACCGAGTAGTTTTGAACATAACTTTTTTGAGGTTAGATTTTTCAATCCAAATATGATATGAACTTGAACATCATTCAATTCCACACCAAAAAGGTACACCTGGTGAAACTCGATACTATGTTCCGTTTTCGGAATATTTCGATTTGAAAATAATGGAGTAGTAATGATGCTGGTATAAAATGAATTTTATTGAGTTCAATTACCTATTTATTCAGGTTCAAAAACAATAAAATTATTCTTATGCTGAAGTTATTGATGGAACAAAGAATCATAAGTAGAAAATTAAGAGATATTTGACTAGAAACATGAAATATTGAATCAGTTAGAGTAAGTGTTCAAAATGTCCTACGTTTCGAGGAATACACGATTTCATATTCTCTTTTTAAGAATGTATTATTCTTCTGAACAGTTGAGGGTCAGCTGTTATAGGTCATTTAAGTGATGTTCGATTATGTCTCAAAACTCTTGACGTGAATTTACCTATGTAGCATAGTCCTTCTGCTCAAGATACAACAAAACTGTGTAATCCATGTTCTTAGTCAAATCTGTTTCGATGTTATTCTTCTGATTCATTGTTAAATCAATGAGTTTTGCATCAGAAATGTATTGTTGTTTTCGGTTTTCAATAAATAGGTGATAATTTTTCATAATACTCACTCTAATACATAGCTTTATACCAGCAACAGTTACAACTTCATCATTTTCAAATTGAAATATTTCGAAAACGGAACACACTATCGAGTTTTACCAAGAGTACCTTTTTGGTGTGAAATTGAATGATGTTCAAGTTAACATCAAATTTGGATTGAAAAATCTAACCTCAAAAAAGTTATGTTCAAAACTACTCGGTACGAACCGTGTAACTAGCGCCCTCTATGAGAGTCAGATATAAAAACGAATGCATGCGATGTATCTGATCCCAAAAAATATCCATACAAAATTTCACCACTATGTTGCCAGTAGTTTCAACATAATCGTAAAAAATGTGTAAAAAAAATATTGTTTCAACACCATGTATCTTGAAAACGGATGGCGTTCCGACATTTGGTTACTGAGCAAACCCAACTTATTTTGCAATGTTCTACCTACCCTAGCAAGGGGGTTAGGTTTTTTTGAAACACCCTGTATAACTAGAATACTTCAGCTAATCAACATCAATAAGTTAAGTTGTAAGTCGTAACATTCAACATTCTCAATTTTCGTGCATTTCTTTACATTCGGACACACATCATAATCTACTCTGGTGTTGGATATATTCTCGAATATCCACCTGATGAACCTTTCTTTACTAATATAGTGGCATTGAACTTCAACTTTGAGACCGGTTGATGCCGTTACTAATGGCCCAACTTTTATCTCCAACATCCCACATCGGTTATGTGTTACGTCTTTTACATCTCTTTGCACCACTTTAGGAAATAAATTAATCGAGATTCATTCAAATCATTATAATGATATATTCACTAGGTTGGAGTTCTAAATGAACCGTTACGTATTACGGAATAGTGAATTTTTCTTGCAGCTAATAAGTCTCTCTCAAGATCTCAAGAATCAGTATTTGAAAAATATTCATCTTTCGTTATCAATATAGATCCGACCCACCTCCTTCAAAATTCATAGTTCTGTCTGGGGATAATTCCTAAGATTTATATCTGACCCCTTTAGAATAATTATCCTTATAAGAAGTACTTCTTGAATCCCACACATGTACAGGGTGATTGACTATGGATTTCTCGACTTCAACAGCTGATATCTCGGAAACGAAAAAAGATATTTGAAATTTGGAAAAAGTTACTTGAATGAGATGTCATTTCCTTCTGGAAAATGTGTTCTCTGCTTGATTTTATCATTTCATATACAGGGTATGTGAAAAAAAATTGTTTTTCAAATGGAACCCCCTGTATATTATCGCATATTTCGAAAGAACTATCTTTCCTGATTTTGAAAATATATACTTTTTATATATTCTATCGAGTGCTTGACGAAATATCAGCAAAATTGAATATTAATATTTGGTCCAAGTTAGCTATGGTTGAAATAGAATGAGATGATGAATAAGTGAATTGACATTTGGTCAACATTTCAGTGACATAAGTGCGCAAAATTTCGACAATTTTTTCACAATGCCATATCCACTGGAACAAAGAAGAGATATTTTGGAGTGCTATTTTTCAGTTGATAAAAATCTTGCTGAAACACTTTATAAGTTTATGTGGAGTTATCCAGGCAGGAGATTACCAAGTAAGAATTATGTAAAGTATTTGGCTGCTGAATTTGACAGAACTTCCAGTTTGTCGAATATCAAGAGAATAGTGAGAAGGCAAGACAACGAAGACGAGGAACTTCTTGTAATCCAGTATTTTGTTGAGGATCCTTCACGGTCAATAAGAAATGCAGTGAGAGAGTTTGGTTTCAGCTATTATTTTGTTCAACATACCTTAAGGAAATATAATCATAGGGATTTCAGAATTAGACCATGCCACAAACTCAATTATAATGATAATGAGAAGCGGATTGAATTTTGTCTTGTCATATCTGAAAGATTAAATTTAAGTAATTATAAGTGTAAGTGTTTCAGCAAGATTTTTATTAACTGAAAAATAGCACTCCAAAATATCTCTTCTTTGTTCCAGTGGATATGGCATCGTAAGAAAATTGTCGAAATTATGCGCACTAATGTCACTGGAATGTTGGCCAACTGTCAATTCACTTATTCATCATCTCATTCTATTTCAACCATAGCTAACTTGGACCAAATATTAATATTTAATTTTGCTGATATTTCGTCAAGCCCTCGATAGAATATATGAAAAGTATATATCTTCGAAATCAGGAAAGTTAGCTCTTTCGAAATATGCGATAATGTACAGGGGGTTCCATTTGAAAAAAAAAATTTCTTCAGGAACCCTGTATATGAAATGATAAAATCAAGCAGAGAACACATTCTCTAGAAGGAAATGACATCTCATTCAAATAACTTTTTCCAAATTTTAAATATCTTTTTTCGTTTTCGAGATATTAGCTGTTGAAATCGAGAAATCCATAGTCAATCACCCTGTACAGGCCTTTCTTCATTTTCCACAGACTTCTGCTTCATACTGCCACTGTCGCTTTTTCCAAAGGCTTCTTATTCTTTCACGTCTTCAATTCGAAAGTACCCAAGAGAAAACTTATAGACCCTTCCGTGCTTCTTCCAGATCCCTAATTCTACACCTCTGGACAGATAACTAGAAACACTACCTAATCTAACAATCTGGTACAGGTTGTTCTATATTATCTCAAGTATCATACTCACCTGACAGACCTAGAGAATCTTGAGAGATACATTCTAATGAGTATTTCTTGACACTCTGTATCAGCAGAGCGTATATTAGTACGTAATATTTCGAAGCCCACGGTGAAAAATCAGGGCCTTTGGCAAAATGCAAGGAGAATCAAACAGTTTCTTTGATAACTTCCATTTTCAACACTACAAGACGATACAAAACCTCACATATGTCAAGAAGTCCTCAAATCAAAATGCACAGACAGACTCATTCTCATGAGCAGACTTTACTACTGTTTTGAAAGCTCTTTTCTTCACTTTCCACATACTTTCGCGCCTTGCTTCCAATGTTGCTCTTCTTCACAGGCTTCTTTTTTCTCGCCTTCAACTCGAATGTCCCCAACCTATAGATCCCTCCGTGTTTCTTCAGGATCCCCAGTTCTAAACCTCTGGAAAGATAGCTGGGCCCAGTCCCTATGATTTGGTTCAGGTTCTTTCTTTTATTTCAAGAAGCATACTCACCTAACAGCTCTACACAATCTTCACTTTATAACGTATTATGTCAAAGAATCACAGTGCAAAATCCAATAAGAATGAGACAGTATCTTCAATAGTTTTTATTTTCGACAATACAAGACGATACAAAACCTCAATCAAGAAGTTCAGAATTCAAAATACGCAGACAGACTTCTTCTCATGAGCAGACTCTTCTACTGTTTCGACAGGTCTTTCTTCACTTTCCACAGACTTTCGCGCCTTGCTTCCAATGTTGCTCTTCTTCACAGGCTTCTTTTTTCTCGCCTTCAATTCGAAAGTCCCCAACCTATAGATCCCTCCGTGTTTCTTCAGGATCCCCAGTTCTAAACCTCTGGAAAGATAGCTGCGCACAGTCCCTATGATTTGGTCCAGGTTGTTTTTCTTCATTTCATGAAGCATACTCACCTAACAGCTCTACACAATCTCCACTTTGGAAAGTATTATTTCAAAGAATCACAGTGCCTAATCCAAGAAAAATGAGACTGTTTCTTCAATAGTTTTTATTTTCGACAATACAAGACGATACAAAACCTCAAATCAGTCAAGAAGTTCAGAAATCAAAATACACAGACAGACTTCTTCTCATGAGCAGACTCTTCTACTGTTTTGACAGCATTTTCTTCACTTTCCACAGACTTCCGCGCCTTGCTTCCAATGTTGCTCTTCTTCACAGGCTTCTTTTTTCTCGCCTTCAATTCGAAAGTCCCCAACCTATGGATCCCTCCGTGTTTCTTCAGGATCCCCAGTTCTAAACCTCTGGAAAGATAGCTGGGCACAGTCCCTATGATTTGGTCCAGGTTGTTTCTTTTATTTCAAGAAGCATACTCACCTAACAGCTCTACACAATCTCCACTTTGGAACGTATTATTTCAAAGAATCACAGTGCCTAATCCAAGAAAAATGAGACTGTTTCTCCAATAGTTTTTATTTTCGACAATACAAGACGATACAAAACCTCAAATCAGTCGAGAAGTTCAGAAATCAAAATACACAGACAGACTCCTTGTCATGAGTAGACTCTTCTACTGTTTTGACAGCATTTTCTTCACATTCCACAGACTTTCGCGCCTTGCTTCCAATGTTGCTCTTCTTCATAGGCTTCTTTTTTCTCGCCTTCAATTCGAACGTCCCCAACCTATAGATCCCTCCGTGTTTCTTCAGGATCCCCAGTTCTAAACCTCTGGAAAGATAGCTGGGCACAGTCCCTATGATTTGGTCCAGGTTGTTTTTCTTTATTTCATGAAGCATACTCACCTAACAGCTCTACACAATCTCCACTTTAGAACGTATTATTTCAAAGAATCACAGTGCCTAATCCAAGAAAAATGAGCCTGTTTCTTCAATAGTTTTTATTTTCGACAATACAAGACGATACAAAACCTCAAATCAGTCAAGAAGTTCAGAAATCAAAATACACAGACAGACTCCTTCTCATGAGCAGACTCTTCTACTGTTTTGACAGCATTTTCTTCACATTCCACAGACTTTCGCGCCTTGCTTCCAATGTTGCTCTTCTTCATAGGCTTCTTTTTTCTCGCCTTCAATTCGAACGTCCCCAACCTATAGATCCCTCCGTGTTTCTTCAGGATCCCCAGTTCTAAACCTCTGGAAAGATAGCTGGGCACAGTCCCTATGATTTGGTCCACTGGTTTCCGACATCTTTGAGATATGCATTTTTTGATGTTCTTGACGGTGGCTTGAAATCCAGCCTTCTGTAGGAAAGCTATGGCGCTGACCACAGCAGTGGCTGATCGCATGTTGGGCTTGAATTCGGACCTTTTGAAGCCCTGGGGCTTCTTGGGCTTTTCGCGCTTGTCTTTAGACATTTTCACCGGAAAATTTTTGCTCCACAAAATTCGAATGTTGACGGCTTTCTGACGGATCGCTGATAAACAGTCAGGCCTTGGATACAGGTACAGGGAGATTCATAATATGTCAATGATCGTTGATAGCTCACTAAATAAATGAAAAATCAACAAAAAATACATGGAATGTCAAGTCGATAACTGTATATTTCATTCCAGGATGGGCGAAAAATGAAGGTGGAATTTTGAATTTTTTAGTGCAATATTTCATAAAGAGTAATTCGTTTATATTTTCATCATTGAATTCTTTATTTTCAGAAAAAACGCAGAAGAACAAAAAAAATCGATGAAATACCCAAAGCATGATCAATGCAATAGATATCTAACACAATAAAAAA
Organism: Phaedon cochleariae; assembly: GCA_918026855.4. Taxonomy (NCBI): domain Eukaryota; kingdom Metazoa; phylum Arthropoda; class Insecta; order Coleoptera; family Chrysomelidae; genus Phaedon; species Phaedon cochleariae. Next base: position 1,772,654 of record OU896715.1, on the reverse strand, counting down.
AAAACAGGGTGAATATGTTCCATTTGAACGAAAATCGAAACATGAGATTTTTTCACAAAACCATGTAACTAAATTGCATCAACAAATGCGAAATGTTACGTTTTTAAATATGTCAAAATTCCAATATTTTATATTGAACAGGGTTGGCATGAAAAAATGCTGATGGAATGGTTTTTAACATTATATAGATATCTAACACCTTTCATGATTGTAGAGAGAGCCCATAGCATTCCATGTTTTTGTTTATAAATATCGTATACCTACAACTATCTCTGTGTAAATTATTTAAATTATGCAAGGAAGCCAATTATGACAATATTTTCAAATCAGACAGATAATTTGCACTGCAGTATTACCTACATTACCACAAAAGAAACTTGAAATTACGTTATAACATCTAGGCTGGAGAAATTTCTTGATGCTATAAGCAATTCAACTGGCCGTCTAATTTAGAAAACGATATATACCGGGTGTTTCTGAAAAGTGGTTCACTCATATAAGTTTTCTGTTTATAAAGGTAAACAAATGAAATTCGGTGGGTAAGTATAGTGCATAAATATGCAATATTTGACGTATTCAATTATTTTCCGTCACTTCCGGTTTGACACCAGGTATATTGTTACTTAATTTGGTTGGGAATGAAATTATGAGTACAATGCCGCCTTATTTGACATTTTTATCATCCTCAAATTTTCATAGTTAAAACAGTTGATTTCGAATCAAGTTGCCAGGGAAAAATTGATGAAGTTTCACTTTTCATCAGTTTCACAGGTTCATTCAAGTTCAAGTTTGCTAAAATCGGTCGGAATAAACTGGAGAAATCTTGGTTTGTTTAAAAAAACAATTGAACTTCCCCCACCACTTCTTTTTGATAGATAGAACAAAACGTTTCAGACAAAAAATGTAGGGAAATGGTCATTCAATATGAAAATGCTATCATCGATATACTTTCATTGAACAAAATTCTATAATAATCCCATTTTTCTACTTGGTGTTGGTTGTTACGCCCTCTAGCGGACGTTTGACAAACTCGAAAATAATTTTCAGCAATTTCTCTTGGCGTCAAATATAAATACGTCAAATAATGCATATTCAGGTACTATACTCACACACCAAATTTCATTTGTTTATTCATAGAAACAAAAAAATTATAGAGGTTAATGATTTGTGGAAAATGACTGGAAATACCAATAATCAATCACAGTTGAGTGACTTCATATTTTTATGTCGCTCAAAAGAGAAGTTTTAGTGTTTGAATCGAATCAAAACACAAAAAAATAGTATATTGTGCAACAAGTGGGAAAAGTTCAACTTTTCCCACGAGGGCGAAAGTTTGTGGAACGAGCCTGAAGGGCGAGTGATGCAAACGCACGAGTGAGAATGGTGCTTTTTCCCACATGTTGCACACTATACTTTTTCTACAACTGCACTTATTCAAAGAATCCATTTTATAATGTGGCACTATGCCACATTGAATATTGTGACCAAAGAGTAGACGCCTTTCCTAGTTCCTCAAAGTTTTTCAAAAAAGTACACTTTCCGAAAAAGATTTCATTTCTGTATTTTTTTAGATTCCATAAATTTTTCGTACCAATATGCCAATTCATACTTTTTTCTTGAAATTTCCGGAAACAAATCCAACTTTCGCAGCTTTTTCTATTATCTCTGTCTCTGGCGGTGTAATTATCAAAATCGTCACATCTCGGTATATACATTATATTATTTATTATGAATTGTTGGAACAATATTTGATGGAAAATGCGATTTCTATCAAAAGCACTAATGAGAACTACCCTAAAGAATTTAAAAAACTTCTTCTGACAGTTGTGACAACTATTCAAAGCTGAACAGCAGCCAAGTTTTGGTCGATTTTTGTTGATTCTCAATGGAAATGTATGTGGTGTTGGCAAAGTGCCGTGAGAAAAAATATTTCTCACAGTATGGGCAATACATGGTTTTGAAACTAAGTAAGCTATGAGAAATGCGCTACCTTTCCATAGCAGTAGTAGAAAAAAGGTTTTCTGATTTTATATGCGGTTTTTAATTTCAATTTTTATTCGCACGTATGTATACCTTATCAGATCGAACCTATGGATGATTTTGGTTCTCATAAAAATTCTGCAGAAATACCTTTCATAGTATAAGTTGTACAATGCCGTATGAATTATTTTGTAGGTGTTTGGCGAATGAATAAGAAAACAGCCTGAATTTTAAGCAGTACCTTGACATGATGACCTTGCGTCACCGCAACTCGTCTCATCTGGTATAGGTACCTACTTTGCCCACCAGTGGTGGTACCATCTACTAAAATTTCGAGTCCTGTCATAAACATACAAAGAAAAAAGAAATCATCCAAACACTGTTTCGGTTGAGAAGTTCACTGAAATTTTCTAACATTTCCATAATTCCACTGAAATATTTATACACTCAGTTCCAAAAAAAGTGACGCACTTGATATTTGACCTATCTTCTCAACAAAAAAAAATGTAGGCCGATTTTTTTTTAATTTGTTGGTAGGTAATGCATTAGTCTTTAAAAAAAAATAAAGAGGTGAAAATTTTTTCAAAGCCCACACCGCAGCAATAGTGCGAAACTTCTTAGAAGCTACTGGTAATACCACATTGAAATGGCCTGCGAGAAGCCCCGATATGAATCCTATAGAACAATTGTGGGATGAATTAGGGAGAAGGGTACGTTCTCGCGAGAGGTCTCCGGAAAGTCTCGCAGAAATGGCAGATGCATTAGTAGAAGAATGGGATCGTATAACAATGGAAACGATAAGCAACTTAATTTCCAGTATGCCTCGTAGATTAGAAGTTCTTAGAGTTGCTAGAGGAGGCAATACACGGTATTAAGCAGTCATCCCAATTTATAATTTTGTGTTTAATAAAAATGTTTTTTAAAATTATTGGTATCAGTTTATTTCATTAGAAAATTGTTTCTCGATAAATTCAGAAAGTTGGTAATCTGCAAGGATTCAGCAAAAAAAGCTGTTATTCGGAAAATTTTAGAGATAAATCAATGAATAAAAAAACGAAATGCTTGCGCAAGAAGCCTCTTTCGTATAGGGTGTAAGCACTTTCTATGCCATTACTCAATTAACACACAGGGTGAGTCAAAAATCAAGAATAAATCATGGTTCGAGTTATTCCACCACCGTCAAGGAGGCTTTGAAAAAAATTCCACCTCTTTATTTTTTTCTAAGACAAATGCATTTTACCTACCAACAAATAAAAAAAATAAAAATCGGCCTACTATTCTCACAGATATTTTAGACTGACTACATATTCGAAAAACTTCCATTTAGAAAAAATTTCAAATTCGTCATAGAAAGTTTGCAGTCTTTCAAGGAAAAATTATGATATCTTCATCAAGCTTGTTACGCCTCTGTTCATATTATTGTTTTGTTTGGCACCAAGAATGGAGACAAACAAAATGAACTTGTTACCTGATGATCTTTTACTTCAACACATTGTCTGTTTTTTTGCATATGGGTCAAACCAAAATTATTTCGGTTCAGTTATCATAAACATTAATCATTCATAATTTTCGGAATCTGAGTGAATGTTTCATAATTCATATAAAATATATTGAGGCTTTCGTCAAGCTTCATCTTACTCTTGATTCAATATTCATTGAATATTCAACATTTTCTTCCACTAAAACATTGAATTTAAAAAATTCTTGAATGACCTGAATCTCCTCAGGATTTACACATAGATTTTCCGACATTCCCATCAATTGATATCTATTAGAAGTCATGCTTGGATTTTTTATTCAAACAATTCGTTCAGACCAAATGTTTTGTATACACCCCAAGTATATTCATTTTATCTACTAATTTCGAAATGTCATTTGTCAAAATAGGGCGATTTGTGAATCATACATTTTTATCATGCTAAAAAAAATTCTCAATCAAATAAGTAACATTCAATTATTCAAATGAATATCACCTCAAAAAATATTGTTGAATTCTGATTCTGACAATATGAACGATTCATTTGAGTATACGTAAACATATACATTGTATATGTAGAGATTTTTTATTGCTATATTTAAATATACAACTTGAACACTTCCCTTAAATCTAAGTATTTTGCAATGTTTAGCAACAATTGAAAACTACACCTGCTAATCATTTTGGAATTAGTCATGCTCAGTGTTTTGCCTAATCTTATACGGAATTCGATACATTCTCGATGATTTTTCGTCACTAATTACAATTCTATTGTCGAATTCTAACAATAGTCTGATGTTCTATACCCAAGGTAATGACAGTGTGAGGCTTATAATTCAACTTCCGGTGTGATTCGTGTTGAAACGGTTGAAAAAATCCGGGAAAACCTTCGAAATACAATATGAGCTAGTCAAGACCACCACGAATATACCTACCTAGTGGCCAAAATCATAATTAATCAGGTTGTCAGTTGTTATCATATCCATTCCATCACTTGTGCTAAAACACTCTTGTGTCATATATGTCGAAAAAATAGGCTTTCAAAATCCCCCAATCTGCAGTTATTTTCAATTCCATCAAACTCTGTGGAAAGATTTGCGCTTTTGGGTGAATGAGCATTCATTCCAGTGTTTAGTATAATTCAGTTGTAAGTTGTCGGTACCTCTAAAGTTGCAGCTACCTCCTAATCATCTCATTATTCATTCCATCTCTGATTTGTACGATTGCATTGGCTAAAATGTATTTTAGAATGAATTTATACGATTTATTACCTACAATATTAATTATTATTATATCAATTATTATTGGTAGATAATTAATCTCTGGTAAAATTATTAAATGAATAAAATAACCGTTGACTGCATTTACCCAGAGCAGAATAATATAATCTCTGTCCAGCGTGAGCGTAAAATATCAAAATACCTGAACATGGAATCTGTAATGCAAATTTAGCATTCGCAAAGAGAAACCTGTAATCGTGCATGTAACTATTCATGTCATCTATAGCCACTGAACTTTGCCGATAGGTGTCAGTAAAACTTTCAAATTCAATTTTTATTATGAAAATATAGTACAAAAACCTATTTACGGTAGGAATAAATAATAATTCAATAAATACACTAAAATTTCACAGCATAACAATAAAAATGTAAGCAAGCGGCTACAAAATACGACATAATACCTAAATAACATTTCACTATTTCACAGACACATTTTGAATAATAACAACAAATTGGCAAATAAACATAACACACAAAACAATATAATCCATATACCCTTGTTGCTATAAAGGCTAGTAAAATCTGCATATTCTTTTCTGTTCAACCTCATCTTATGTTTGGCACCTATAAAAACAAAAGAATACATTATTTGCATATTATATAATTAATTGCATTCTCTAATTTTTGCAACAATTTTATTTTCTTCACAGTATGTCTGATGGCAAATGTCAGAGTTATACACTATAATTTTTTTACTGCTATAATAGATAACGGCGGTATTTTCGATTTCTTCGTCTTGTAGCCATCTGATTTCCTGTCAAATAGTTTCATTTTGAAATAATAACACAAAATGGAGTCATTGTGATATCAGATACAGAAATAAAATTGACAAAGTTCCTCATTGATGTATCGAACACAGTAAAACAAGAGCAATCTTGTGTTATAGCCGTAGAAAAACATCATTTTCCGCATTCAAAAAAGCTTACTGTTTAAATGGATGCTAAGCTGAGTCTCGCTATTGGCCGTGACGTTACACAGTTCGCATCTGAAGATCTTTCCGTCTCTCTCTGCTCTTATCTTGTGTCTCTTTCCTTCCAAATGTCTTTGGAGAATTTTCGGGCTGGTTACTGATATTTTGCAAATGTCGCACCCCAATTGCTAGAATTTTGAGGATTAGTATCACCATAGATCTAATTGTGTAATTAGATCTATGGTATCACAAAAATGGAAGAACAGCACGCCTCTGGAGTATTCAGTTTATTTGTATTTTCAAGAAAAATATATGTTGCGATATACAATATACAGGGTGGACCAATATGTGATAGAGTGAGATTGCAGCTCTGCTATCAGAGATGGAAGAACAAAATTTCTACAGGAGTTGTAGGTCTGAGAGATGCATATTTCAAATTATCCTCCATTACAGTGTGTCTCAAAAAGGTGTGACATATAAAACTCATGATTTTTCAAATGGAACACCCTGTATTTTATTGCAGTTTTATATTCTCTCTGGTGAGCTGAACTCAACGATCTAGCACACTTGGGGTCTAACGAGAATGAATACCAAGATATAGGGAGAATTTTTTGGGTCGAAACTATTCATCAGAGAGGATATAAATATGCAATGAAATACAGAGTATTCCATTTAAAAAAACATAAGTTCGATATGACACACAGTAGAATAAAGAATGATTTTAAAGTATGCATCTCTTATTGGACTTACAACTCCTGAAGAATTTTTTTTCTTCTATCTCTAATAGCAGAGTTGCTATCCCGCTTTGTCACACTATTGGTCCACCCTGTATACAGTATACAAAATATAGGTGCGAAAAAATTTAGAGGGTGGTTCCTCGTCATATTTCACGAGAAAAGTGCTTGAAAACATGTGTTATAACTTGCTCTGATTTGGAGATACAGGGTATCAATGTTTTCAGAAAATATCGTCGTTGTATTAATTATTCAAACGTATTTTTCTCAATTTCAATGAAACGTGGTTGTTATTGGTGTGATAGTGGAGTTTCATATTCTTATTATATTGTACAATTCAATATACAATTTTCTTGTCCCTTTTGTGCATTGTTCTTGGAGAAGAAATTAAAATTCGATTTGACTTTGAATTTTTTATGTAGGCTGTAGGCTGTTGGCGAGCAGTGTATATCCCTGGAGATGACTCCACTTGGTCATAGTGTGATTTTTAGTATATCTATCGCTCCTGCGAATTTCAGAATCCTTACTCAACAATTACGAAAGATACTGGGATGCTTCCATTAGAAGTGGAACACACTGTATAATGTTCATCTTGAGTCAATTCTGATATTCATATCTCTACATCTGCAGTTAATGCTCCAAAATGAGCCTGAGACTTTGAAAATCGGTAGACGAAGAAAAGAGTTATGACTGCAAAACCAAAGATTTTGTTTTTTGCGATCACTCTGTGAATATGACAATTCAAAAAATATTCCAAGATAATGAGATCATCTGCATGCCTCCGCTATCAAAATTGAAATAGTTCTCGTTAATTTGGGATCCTTTTGAAAATTCCGAAATTTTGCACAGTTTCAGGTGCACCCTGTAGCGATCTTCTATTTCGAAGAAGTACAAGATTATAGCTAAAGGACTGGGTTTGCGAACAGTGTGATCCGAATTCAAATTGTTCAAAGCAGAAAAAAAATTCACATTTCAACTGGGGCAGTAGTTAATATAGGCTAAAAAAATTTATACTTACAGTTTTTTTAGGTTCTTCAACTGTCAACTTGATTCGCTTGAGATTTCCACTTTCATTTCTTTCAGGGAAGTTGAAGACATCCTCAACTCTGGTATGCTGGATTTCTCCAGACATTTTCAACACAAAACTATTCAAGAGTCGTGAAAACACCGAATTGAATACCAACATTTAGTGCTATCAGCTATCAGATTTTAGAGGTTTTTTGTTTGGTCTCGTAAAAACCGTCACCAATATTGCTATTATACAGGGTGTATATATTCAACGAGGCCTTATTACATTCCAACTACGAACAAAGTGGAATGAAATGTTAAATAAATACAAAACACTCAAAGTCATTTCCACACAATGTTCATTAAATGAACAACAATGGCAGATTTCGGGAGAAAAACAACTACTTTCCTGTCCTTTCCTTATATTCAGATTTCTTCGTTCGCCCAGAGACTTCACTTTGAACTCATTTCTCACTGAAAAGTTCTTACTATATTGTAGTCGGGATAAATTCGATAGTTTTCACACACACATACCTTAGAAATTTGTTCTGAATTTTTTCTATTTCAAATAGCTTAGTTTGATATTCTCCTAACCAAATTTCTGAACCGAATTCGAGTTTAGATCTGAATAGAGTGAATATAATCTTTATAGTTTCTTTATTGGTAAATTTTGATGTCTGCCTTATTATAATACCTAACAAACGGTTTGCTGCTCTGGTTATATTTCTCACATGATTTGAAAAAGATAGCATATGGTCATAATGTAAAACCCAGGTCTTTTATCTCCTAACACTTTGCAATTCGTCATCTTGCATGATATAATTGAAGATTATTGAATCTCTCAGCTTCCTTATCCTCATGACACTACATTTTCTCAGGTTGAAAAATAGTTTATTTTTCCGGCTCCACTCACAAACACATTCTGAGTCCTTTGGCAACATAACACAGTATCAGCAGAAAACCGAAGACGGAAATTTCCATGGACGTATAAACAAAGATTTCCGTCAATCTCGGCAAATATGCTACAATCTTTCAGGCGGAGGTATTCGCAATTGAATTGTGTGCTAAGAGTTGTCGAATAAACCTCTAGAAAACAAAAATATCAGCATTGTATCAGACAGTCAGGCTGAGCTGCGTATTGAATCCCTAGAATGCCTGGGTGCTAACAACAGAGTCACTTTGCTGTGGGTGCCTGGACACCAGGTGGTGGAGGGTAACGAGAAAGCCGACATCCTCGCCAAACAGGGAACCGAATCTGTGTTCATAGGACCACAACCATATTTTGGGGTCACCGCAAGTGCGGCGAAAACAACTATCTCGGGCTGGGCGGAGGCAAAAACACTCATGTGCTGGTCTGAATTACCAGGATTAAACCATTCGAAGGCGTTCCTGCCTAAACCATCGGAAAAAATAACCAGGCAGATCCTAGAATGGAGCAGGGGTAACCTGCGATTTCTGACTGGACTGCTTACGGGACACTGTCGTCTGAGATACCACCTGGGAAGGATGGGTCTGAACCAACAAACGGACTGTCGGTTCTGTTGTGTGGAAAACGAAACGGCTGAACACATTTTATGTTCATGCTCTACCTATCGATTTCAGACAAATCTCACTCAATTCAACCATGAACTTTGTGAAAAAATGTGGATTGTACGGTGAACTGTAACCTCTAGGGGTGAGCCACAATAGACCCATCTGGGGTCGCAGTGGAGGGGAGGTATTCGCCCCACTCACATGGAACCTAACCTAACCTAACACAGTATCTAATAGTGTCAATTTTATTGAAAATCTTCAGATTATCTGCAAATAGTAAACACCTCGAGTACCTGAGAACTGAGGGCGAGTCATTGATGATATAACAAAAAGTATAATGGTCCCAAATTGGAACGTTGTGGTACTCCCGAATTAGCTTCAAATTTCCCTGTGGTATTTCCATTTTGCTTGACTACTAAAAATATATTTTCAAGGTAACTTCCGAACACTTTGAGTGTGCCTTCAGAAAAACCAAACTCACTCAGTTTTGCTAGTAGAACATCGTGATCAACTATATCGAAAGCCTTTCGGAAATCAGTAAATATGACATCAAGTTGTGACTTACTTTCAAGTGTTTCATACCCTGTACTAACAAAGCTGAATAAATTTGTACTAACAGATTTTTTGGTAACAAAACCATGTTGTTGAGGAACTATACTATATTCTCAACATATCGATACAGTCTCTAACATTTTCAAAATTTGAAGATGGAAGTAACTACAGCTGTTTTCCATAAATTTGGAAATTCAGCGATATTCCTAACTACTCGCTCACACCTTTCAGTATATAGGGTGGAATTCCATTTATTCCAGCCGCCTTCTTAGGTTTCAACTTTTTTAACTGCTTTTTCATATCCAGATATTTCATTTAGGATTCAGATTACTTCATATGGTTCTCATGTATCTCAAGTTGAGAAATAGTCATAAAAATAACATACTTAGCTCAACCTGTTTTTTCTATACCTCTCGTTATTAGAATGTAATCATTTTCTGAGGTTTCGAAGAAGAAAACATAGGTATTTGAACAGTTGCTCTGATTTGTGATATACCACTTCATCAAAAATCTTATCATCATTATCAATTTATTGTGAATGTTATTATCGAAAGATAATCATACATACACTTTGAATCAAAAATACAATTGAATTTAGTTACTTAATCGATTAGTCGATATGGATGAAGGTTATAGAAGAATCAAAAAGACCAATCCACGCGAAAAGGCATCTTTTCTATCCATAATAACTTTTTTGTGAGTACACCATACCCACCAACACTTCATCTCTCACTCATATAATAATTAAATCATATACCACAATGTAAAAATAGTATATTGTTCAACGAGCACGCAATGATAGCTATTTCCCACGAGAATGAAGTTTGCAGCATGAGCCGTGGGAAATCAGCATTCCGAGCGAGTTATACACTATACTACTTCTACGACTGTAAAGATAACATCATTTCTTCGGCTATTAGACAGATCTGCTGTCATTGCTTGAATTTTGACATTTCATGGGGATTTTGTGAAATAATATCACAATGAAGTCATTGTGACATCAGATACGGAAATGAAATTGATGACATACAAAGTACCTCATTGATTTATCGAACACAGTAAAACAAGAGAAATTTTGTGTGATAGCCGTGAAAAAATCAGATTTAATTGTCAATATTTTCCAGCTATACATACAGACTATTCAAAAAATCCAGGAAACAAGCCCTAGATGACAATGATGTTTATCAGGTCAGGCCTTGCCTAGAATCAGCAAAATTGGGACAAAAACTACAAGAAAAATGGATGGTGCAACAGAACCAACGTGATCCATCCCTACTAAAAGCACTTTTGTCCTGTTTCGGAAAGACATACGTGCTATTAGGTATTCTGCAATTCTGCGTCAGGACTGCCGTCATGTAAGAAACGAATCATTTTCATCAAGTGTTTACGACCTTATAATTTCCAGATTCGTTCAACCGGAGGCATTGGGCAAACTGGTATCTTATTTTCAGCCAGGACAGCAGAGCATCTCGGAATCCGAACTTTACAAATACGCAGCTATAGTAATCGGCTTGAATTTCCTTATCACTGTGTACAATCACAACTACGATCAGTTAGTCAACGAGGTAGGAATCAAAGTCAAAACGGCTGTCTCGGCTCTAGTGTACAGAAAATCCCTAAGACTAGGCCCAGAATCGTTTTCCAAAACCTCAACGGGCAAAATCGTCACCTTGATAACCAAAGATGTGACTGCTTTCGAGAACGCTTTGACGTATGTCAACGACATGTGGATTGGGGTCATACAAACTGGCATCATCGCTTTCATCATCTACAGGAGGATTGGGATATCGGTACTAGTCGGTTTGGGGTTCTATTTGCTCATCATCCCTCTACAGCGTGAGTATCTCTACCCAGACAGCACTGGATATTCCTAGAATATTCTCTTAATGTCCTAAAAGAGAAGAGTATATTCCGAATATCAATCGAATATTCCTAGAATATTCCCTGAACAATCCAACTAGAATATTCTTGGCATTCTCATCTCTGAATATTTTTTCTGGTATATTCCGTGTATATCACAAGTTGGTATCTAACCAGAAACAAGATCAGAAAAAAATTATTATTGAAATTCACCGAGTAGGCCGTGGAAGCAAAATGAAAGCCAAAAATTGAAAAGTTGGCTATGGAAACCATACGTCACTTGATAACAGTTGCTACTACTGTGATATTTTATTTTCATTCGTCGGCGTTATAAAAAGCCGCCAAAAAAAATATTGGAAAAATTGGGAAAAAACAATACTCTGTAGGTCCATAACTTAAATAGAAACATACAACTTTTTCTTGCCTGTACTATTCAGCATAACCATTCCTTTCTAATGATATAATAGAAAGTCATTTTTTGAAATGAAATACCAAAAAATCCAATTATTATTCTCCAAAAAACAAAAAAACAGATTTATCGAAAAAAAAAAATTCAAATTGATAGGATTAAAGATAAAATGAATTAGATACCAACTTGTAATATGTCATTAGAAAGGGAATTGAATGCTGAATGAAGCGAAAAGAAAAAAAAAGGGTTTCCATTTAAAATATGAAAGTTGATGTTACTTCCGGTCAGACCGGAAGTTAACTTCGACATGTCAATATGCTCAAATTCTAGCTCTTATGTCATTATATCGACGCTCCAAATTTCACAAACCTACTTCATACAATAACTATCAATAACTAAGATATTCCGTAGGCAATACTTCCGTAGCCACCCGGTATATCTCACTCCAAGGGTGTTTCCACTAGAAGTGAGTCACACTGTATATGTGCCTCTGGAATATCCAAAGAATATTCAAATTTGAAAATTCTAGTAATATTCCGAAATAATATACACGGTATATTCCAGAAAAAATATTCAGAGATGAGTTCATGAATATTCCCATCAATATCCAGAAATAATATTCTATGAATATTCATGGAATACCTGGTGCTGTCTGGGTATCTGACTCAACAACCCAAAAACTTCTGGATTTTTTAGTATATCTCGGAAAAAAGTCTAGCTTGATGAGAGTCAGTTCAGCCAAGAAGACAGACGAACGTCTACAATTCACTACAGAGGCCCTATCCGCCATAAAAACTATCAAAATGTATACTTGGGAAGACTTCTTCATCAACAAAATCATCCACCTCAGGAAGTATGTACAGTGTGTCCAGTTTTCGATGCTTTTTTTATTTTTTTTATCGCTTTGAGCGCACGGGGGATAGAACCTTGCGGTTTTCGCGGTCATGTGCCACTTTTTTGTCAAACTCAAGATGTCCTAATTAGATTTTGCATAACTGTTTCCGTTTATGAGATACAGGGCGATTTTGAAAATTTATAATTTTTGCACCCCCTTTATATTTACGAAGTTTCTAAGCGAAAATGTCAAATTGAAATCTTATCCCATAGAGAATTTTACGCAGAATCTAGTGGCACACTCTTTTTTTTTTTCGGGGTATGGTTTTGGAGATACGACTCAAACTTATGATTTTTCAAATGGAACACCCTGTATTTTATCCGCTCATTGAATTCCTTATTTTTTTATTTCAAAATGATATGTAATGTATGAATATGAGAATCTAAAAATGTTCCAAAATCACTAAAACATTGAATTTTGAACAGATTGAAAGGATTTTTCATATAAAAAAGTTCCAAGTAAAGGAATATTTCCTCTGATTTTTCCATGAAGAGGACAAAAACAATACCAACACTGATTAACTAACAAAACACAAAACTTAGTTACCTGATAGTAACAAATAAATAGTAATAAAAAGTTTATAATTTAGAATGAGCACCTGATTAAATATTCACTAAAACTATTGAATTTCGAAATTATTCAGTAACTTATTCATTGAATTGTTCAAATTAATGTCCATTTTTCTTCAGAAATCAGAAAAGGAATATATACAATTCATTTGGAAAATGTTCCATTGAAAATAACGAAGTTGATACCGACTCCTTATATCAGTGATATTCATTTGTTTCACCTCGTTCAATTTTACGGAGGTTCAGAAAGAACAAAACCTACAACTTCTGTATCTGAAGTTTTTTCTATCTTCAATGATACACCTTGTAGAAGCTGTTTAATTATATGGAATGACCCTGTAAAAGTAGGTGAACCAAACTGCCAAAGTTCTCATATCATCCTATTCCAGAGATGAACTGGACAACTTAGCCCCAGTCTACTACCTCAAATGCATCGTGCTCATCGTAGGAGGTCTAGCCTCCAACATGGCTTTCTTCCTACTCCTGATGACCTACATCTGGACTGGCAACTTGGCAGACGCCCAAACAGTATACTTCATCCAGAGCTGCTTCCAGAGCTTGAAGAGTTACATCTCCATCTCTATACCTTACGGCATAGCCCAATGTTCAGAGGTATACGCTGCTCTGAACAGACTGCAAGAGTTTTTGAGCACAGAAGAAACCAGCCAGCAAAAGCTCAATGCTACCGAGCCAAAAATACACCTAAACCACGTGTCTGTCAAAGTGTCTGGAACGCAGATTCTGAAGGACATTTCAATGGAAGTGAGCCAAGGGCTTTTCCTAGTAACTGGTAATGTCGGTAGTGGAAAGTCATCTTTGCTCAAGACCATCATCGGTGACTATCCAAGAGACGGTCACATGGTTGTAGACGGTACCATATCCTATGCATCGCAAGATCCTTGGCTGTTTCCAGCCACTATCAGACAAAATATACTCTTCGGGGAAAAATACAATGAAAGTAGATACAAGGAAGTAGTGAGGGTGTGCGCTCTGAAAACAGACTTCTCTAGGTTCAAGAACGGGGATGAAACCATTCTAGGAGACAGAGGGGTGAATCTCAGTAAGGGCCAGCAGGCCAGAATAAACTTGGCTAGGGCTGTGTATAGAAAAAGCGATGTCTACCTATTAGACGACTGTCTTTCAGCTTTGGACAACAAAGTAAACCTCTACGTTTTCAAAAAATGCGTTCTGGAATTCTTGAAGGACAAAATCGTTGTTCTAGTTACCCATAATGTCAACCATATCAAGATGGTGAACGGTAAGAACACTTTGTTCATAGAAGATGGCACTACCTTATCACTCGATCAGCAGAAATCCATGTTGGACAGAAGAATAACTTACTACATCGATGACGTGGACTTCAACCACTTTGAGGAATATAACGAAGATCCAGAAGAAGAACAGATTTCTGAAGAACCTGATGAGAAAACGTATCTACTCGAAGACATCGACGATAATGATACTAACAATCTGTATCACGAAGAAAAACAGGCAGGCAAAGTCCGTATGGCTGTTTACTTCAAGTACTACAAGTTTGCTGGGGGAATACTCATATTTTTCCTGGTACTTGCTGTTTTTGTCATGTGTCAGATGGCCTCGTCTTACTCAGAGAAACTCCTGAGCCAATGGTAAGCGATCGAATCTACATCAGTCGATGAGACTTGTAATGTTCTGTTCTAGGGTAAATACCGAACCTAAGCTCTCTGACATGATAGCTAAGAACCTGACAAACACTACGGAATACCAAGAAACAACTGAGCAACGTCGCAATTACCTAAATCTATACTGTCTCTTGATCGTAACAGCATCAGTTTTGATATTCCTGAGAGTTTACCTGTTGATGTACCGGTCTGCTCTAGTGGCAGCTAGGAAACTACACAAAACCATGGCCACCTCCGTTATGAACTCTTTCATGACCTTCTTCGATGGGCATTACCTCGGGAACATCATCAACAGATTCTCCAAGGATCTGAATACGACCGATGAAGTTTTGCCACTTGTTGTCTACGAAATCTTCAGAGTAAGCACTTCCACATTACTGTGTTACTTTCTATGCCTTTCTGATTTTAGCTGACTCTGGCCTTCATCGGAATAATATACCTGATAGCATCTGTAAACTTATCCTTACTTCTACCAGCAGCGCCACTGCTCGTGAAAATGTACTTCGTGAGGAGACTATACATACCAACAGGCAGGAGCATGAAGAGATTAGATGCAGCTAGTAAGTCGAACGCTGGAAGTTAGCTCTCGCCTCTAGTTGCGATTTTCAGCTAGGAGTCCTATGATCGGATACTTGAATGCTTCCCTAGAAGGTCTGACGACGATAAGGGCTTACGATAAGCAACCAGTGCTGGTCGAGGAGTTCGACAAACACCAAGACCACTATACCTCGGCTTACTATATGATGATATGCACTACCAGAGCGTTTGGGTACTATCTGGACTTGATATCCGTCAGTTTCACGGCAGCGATAGTGATGAAGTTTATTTTTATCGACACAGGTAGGGCATACCTTCGAATGAGAACCTTTGAAATTGTTGCAATGTCTTCCAGATTCAGCTGCTGGTGACGTAGGGCTTGCAATTTCGCAGGCCATGATGTTGACAGGCTTGTTGCAGTGGGCGATAAGGTACTATTCCGAACTAGAAAACAATATGACAGCCGTGGAAAGAGTTCTGGAATACACGGACATCAAGACCGAACATAAAACTGAAGGTTTGATTAGAGAAAACTGGCCAACCCAAGGTGTCATACAGTACGACAGAGTTTCTTTGACGTACGAGCGGACCAATCAACAGGTGTTGAAAGAGGTCAGCTTCTTGACGTTTCCTAGGGAGAAAATTGGAGTAGTCGGTAGGACTGGGGCGGGCAAATCGTCTATAATTTCTACTCTGTTCAGGCTGTACGATATCGATGGGAGAATCCTGATCGACGGAGAGGATATAAAGCAGCTGTCGATATTGTTTCTGAGGTCTCTAATAGCTATAATACCTCAGGATCCTATTTTGTTCACCGGTAAGGTTTTTAGTGTAATGTTCTCACAACTGCTATGAGAAGTAGTGTTTTTTTATAGCTTACTCGATTTCAAAACTATATAGGTAGTGCTCATACTGCGAGAAATATTTTTTTCTGAGGCTATAACACAAAGTTGTTTTTGTTGAACTGTGTTCGATGAATCTGTCAAATTTTGGAATAAACATTCAAATGTTTTGTCATTGTTACCAACCAATCCAACTATACTTACTTCAAATTGTAAAATATACTATAATATACTATTTTTTAGGTACTATTCGGTTGAACATAGACCCAACCTCAAAGTATACGGACGAAGTAATTTGGACAGCCATAGAAAAATCGCACATAAAACATTTGGTGCCTAGCCTGGACGCCAAAATAGCAGAGAACGGCTCCAACTACAGTGCAGGTCAAAAACAACTGATCTGTCTAGCTAGAGCGTTGGTCAGTCAGAACAAGATTATAGTGTTGGACGAGGCGACAGCTAGTATGGACCCTGAGACATCGAGATTACTACAGGATACAATCAGGGACAACTTTGAGCAGTGTACAGTACTGACTATCGCGCACAGATTGAATACTGTCTCAAATTCTGATAGGGTTAGTACAAATTTAATAATTTTTCTATGGGAAGACCAAAATCAGAAATTTTATATTAATATTGATGATGATATACTTAGCTTCATGTTTTTTGCAATCTAGAATCTAGCAATGATTCGAATTATTTTTATTTTCGATTTAAAGCAATTATGAAATTTTCACGTCACATTCGCGGTAGCGAAATCGCGTCTTAGCTTTCTGTGAAAATGGCATCTCACGAATGACGTCAGCAAAATGGTGAAGAAGCCAGAACTAATCCTTCGAATTTTCTTCCTGAAATAAAATCTGAGCTTATGCAGAGAATGAAAATGTACATCATATACGTTTTATAGATTCCAATATAATGCGTTATTCAAAAATTTTTATTTTGATCGGATATTGAAAATGTGTGAGAATAGCCATGTAAAATTCGCTTTGGCTTCATTACTATTATGATTATTATTATTATTATTATTATTGAAATGTCGAGATTGATTTGATTTCTTGTAGATTCTGGTGGTAGATCATGGAGAGATTGTTGAATTTGATACTCCCAGTGCACTACTGGCCAATCAGGATGGTGTTTTTTACAATCTCATGAAGCAATCTGGATCTTTGACAGAATGATGATGCCACGAATGAAGAATATATATAAATGTATACTCATGAAATATTCGAAGAAAAATAAGAAATCAGAAACAATTTGGGAATTTCATTAAATGGTCGGGATATTTTTCATTCATGAATAGAATTCAAGTACACCAGAAGGAGGAGAATTTCATTGTTTTTTTTTTTGTTGTCTGAATAGTCCCCCTCAGAACGATTCTAATGAACCTAACTGCCTGTTGGTGTTCCTTCTTAACAACTTTTTTTATGTTCTGGTTCCCACGAAAAGGGATATCCTGTAATGTTCAGAGAACATCGTGAGAACCAAGGGAAATAAGGTAGGAATTGGTGTTCTCCTCGAATTTCAGGAGGTTATATGCCTCGGGGAACAGCTGCCTTGGCAATGTGTTCCAGAGCCTCGCTGTTCGTTGGATGAACGAGTCTTTGGAAAGAGATGTTCTGCAGGTCTCCAAAGTGACCACGAAAGGGTGCGAAGCCTCAACTCGACGGGTTAATCTCGCGGGGACTGCCAAGGAAGGAACAATTTTTGATATTTCAGAAGAGCATCGTCCATGAAAATATCTATAAAATAGAGCCAGATCGCGAACTTTCCTACGTTTTTCCAGAGAAGTGAGTGAGTTTGTGAGCGAGGTATCACCCACGAGACGAATTGCCCTGTTTTGGACAGAATCCAACAGTTTCAGGGTATGTTTGGGTGCTGCACTCCAAATATAGGAACAGTATTCTAGGAAAGGTCGGATCTGTGCCTTATAGATCATAAGCAGCTGACTGGAAGTCGGGCATTGCGGGCAATTCTCTAATACATATTTTCAGACGTGGATTAAATTGAAAATTGATTTTCTTTATTAGTACCTACAGGGTGGAATACGGGCGAGACGATATCAGGCAATATGTAGGTAAGTATACTCTCCAAATTTGGTCGTTTATCTATACCACGTTTTGATATTGTATGTATACCTACCATGATACGCCAATGGTGAATTATGAAAAGAAAATTCCACGTTATATTTCCAATTATATTTACGTTCTTCGGGTATTATGCGATAATATATTATCATTTAACTAATGAAATGAGGGGGGAGTAATAATGTGTTCATAAGTGGTTAGAGAGCTCACACCAATAGTTATAGACAGTTTTGGTGGTGCGCAGGCTTGGATGTCATTTAAAAGAAGCCCGTGGAAATGGATTCACATTCAGTCTGTTATCGGGGAAAACGGAACATCGCATGGGAAATTTTGTTAAGAGAATTCATTGGTTTTTATGAAGTTCAATAAAAAACAATAAATGGAAGGACATGCAATTATTCATCATTACATTTATATTTTTTTAATTTCAATTTATAGAGTAGTTTTGAAGTAGTATTAGTGAAATCGATATCAGAAGGAAAAAGTGTATCTACAGGATGATCCTTTTGAGTGGAAGAGCAGACCTCATGGCTTAGTATAAAGGTAGGAAACAATAATTCAAAAAGCGATCTGTTAGCTATTCATGTTCATGAAAGTAAAAATTTGTTTTTCATCTCATTGGCTGTACATGATGAAAATTTCCACCATATACTCTGTGACACAAAACCCCTTTTATTACCTCCTTTATTATTCGGAAATCGGGCATGCAAATTGAAAATGCTCACTTTTCATCTCAATAATTTTTTTAGGGAAACCCAGAATATCATTTTAATATTTCAAAATATTGATATTGATTCAGGTGGATATTTCCAAGATATATGCAATAAAATACAGGGTGTTCAATTTAAGAAGAAACAATGCCACACTCCCCGTATATGTGATGGAGATATATGTTTGGAGGGCACACATATCAACTGAATCAAGATTTTGTTTTGAAGTTTAAGTCTCAGGTGGAAAAATGAAAATTTTTATTTGGCCTATTGAAGATCTGAAAAAATTCACATAGACTAATTCGATGTCGTTATGAACGAATCTGTGGTGGAAATCACGAAATTTTGGAAAATGGAGACGTAGTAGCCTACCGGAGTGCTCCCATTGACAATAAAAGCGAAGAGCTGACTTTGAGCGCCGATATCTTCAAAACTGACTTTGAGCGCCGATATCTTCAAAACTATCTGTTCTATCGGGCTGATCATGATCTCATTCGATTCAGCGTATCACTTCCTACTAGGAAAGCGATAATTCGCGTGGATTTTTGCTGTTTTCTGGCACTTTCGGCCGTCCGAAGATGGCCCGGTGACTATATCGTACGGAAGTCTTAGGTAGGAAAATGAAAATTTTTATTTGGCTCATCAGAAATCTGAAAAAATTCACATAGACTAATTCGATGTCGTAATGAACGATTCTGTGGTGGAAATCAAGAAATTTTGAAAAATGGAGACGTAGTAACCTATTGGCAATAAAAGCGAATTGCTGACTTTGAGCGCCGATATCTCGAGAACTATCTGTCCTATCGGGCTGATCATGCTCTCAATCGATTCAGCGTGTCATTTTCTACTCGAAAAGCGATAATTCGCGTGGATTTCCGTCGTTTTCTGGCACTTTCGGCCGTCCGAAGATGGCTCGGTGACTAAATCGTACGGAAGTCTAAGGTGGGAAAATGAAAATTTTTACTTTGACTATTAAGAATCTGAAAAAATCCACATAGACTAATTCGATGTCGTAAAGAACGAATCTGTGGTATAAATCAGGAAATTTTGGAAAATGGAAACGTAGTAGCCTACCGGAGTGCTCCTATTGGCAATAAAAGCGAAAAGCTGACTTTGAGCGCCGATATTTCGAAAACTATCTGTCCTATCGGGCTGATCATGGTCTCATTCGATTCAGCGTGTCATTTTCTACTCAGAATGCGATAATTCTCGTGGATTTTCGTCGTTTTCTGGCACTTTCAGCCGTCCGAAGATGGCTCGGTGACTATATCGTATGGAAGTCTCAGGTGAGAAAATGAAAATTTTTATTTGGCTTATTCAAAATCTGAAAAAAATCATATAGACTAATTCGATGTCGTAATGAATGAATCTGTGGTGGGAATCAGGAAATTTTGGAAAATGGAGACGAAGTAGCCTACCGGAATGCTCCTATTGGAAATAAAAGCGAAGAGCTGACTTTGAGCGCCGATATCTCGAAAACTATCTGTCCTATCGGGCTGATCATGATTTCATTCGATTAAGCGTGTCATTTCCTACTTGAAAAGCGATAATTCGCGTGGATTTCCGCCGTTTTCTGGCACTTTCGGCCGTCCGAAGATGGCTCGGTGACTATATCGTACTGAATTTCAATATCTAGTTTTCGAGAGATTGCCAATATGCTCTTTTGAATTAATAATCGAGTGAATTTTCTGACGTTTGTAGAAGAAATTTGTTGTTGCCTATAAAATCCAGTAAGAGAAGTGACAATGTTGCTACGAGAAATTATACTTTTGAAAAACAACGGGTGTAATTATCGACAATTTACTATTTGAGTTTATAGTTATCGATCGCAGATTCCTTCAATGTGAACATCAAAGTCAAAAGAGGTTTTTCACGATTTATTATTATGATTATTATTATTATTATTACGTCTTAAATCTGAGTGCATAACAGAAAACTATAAATATTAGCACTCTAAACATAGAAAAAGTTTTGTAAATAACACTGAGCACACAGAATAAATAAAGGCGTGTTGTTAGGAAAATATGAACGTTCAAATTCACGAAATAATATCAAAAATGGGTAATCGGTAATGGAGCCAAACCTTATCGGTTATCATGAATTTCTTCGATAATTGCATACTTATCGATGAATTCCAAACGATCAAGTGCAAAATATAGCTACAGCGATATTTCCAGTGGACAGATGGGTACCTACAATAGTTTGGAAAGAATAAGGTATCATACACTGCCTAATACAATTTAGATGCTAATACTATACCTTTTCAACTTCAAATTGAGACTCATCATTTTCAAAATGGGAATAATCATCTTCAAATTGGGACAGATTGATTCAGCATGGATTTAGCACATTCTAACAAATAAAGTTCATATAAACATGCGTTTTTGAGATACAGGATGTTGAAGTTGGAAGTAGTAATTGTTTTTATTTATAGCCCCCTTGTATAAGCTTTCATGGGGCCATAATTCAGTATGGATGGAGACTGAGAAAGCCCAAAAATTTCAGAATGATTCTAATTGAGGTTATTGAGTAATCTCCATAGAAGTCTTGAAAACACTTGAAATTTGGGGTCAAATCGAATTTTTATTGTTTCCTCAAAAACTAGGCTAGATACAAAAATCACACAGAAGATGAAAAAGTTGTTATTTCAATAGTTCGATCTGATAAAAATATAAAACTCAATGAAACCGATGGTGTACAATGACATACACCATAAATACCGATAAATTTACCCACTGTTACGCCACTGGAAATATTATTTCGAATCTAATTACACTAGAAAAAGCTCCATATTACTATTAACAAAACCACAACGTTTTATTAAAATTGATGAAAAGACAATTGAGAAATGAATAGAAAAAAGATTTTTCATCGAAATATCCTGTATCTCAAAAACGATGCAAGTTAGGACACATATTTATATGAACTTTATTTCCTAAAATATCACGAGGAATCGCCTCTCGAATTTTTTTGGTGTTTTTTAGATACACCCAGTATATACTGATATGAAAGGACAAAACTCTATCTGATTCAGATCAAATTCAATTTTTTATATACTTCTGTGATAACAGTTTGTTTCTTACGTTAATTTTTTTTATTTCTTTTGTATTCTTGTTGTTCATTTTCACTATTCGTTTCTGATTTTTATATACTTGAATATCATAAGTACCTATGTAACTGTATTTTGTGATATTTGTGAGTATTTTTGAATTGAGAATAGGAATACGATTATTTTTTTATGAGAATTTTTCTTGTTTGTTCCTATTTTTTTGGAAATAGATTATACTTTGTTTGCATTCACTAAAAGTACCTACATGAAGTGTTGACGTCATATAGTTTTATTTCATTATTCTTCCTTGAAATTCGTATAGCATGAAATAGATATAATTTTTTGAGAAGGTATATACTGATCAAATAAAAATTGAACGACGAAAAAATTTGTCCACCCTGATTCTTCGTTTGGCAGACTCGACTATAATAAGACAGTTTTTCGTCTTTGGTACAAAATAATTATTTTTCCATCTAGAGTGCGAAATGCTACGCCTCGTTAAAAAAATAGTCAAGACCACAGTATTTCGCGCTTGAGTTGCAAACAACATTTTTTCTACAAACGTCAAAAAATATATAGTTCAAAAGTAAAAATATGCTTAGATTGATATAAAAAATAGTGTTGAACTGGCTTAAACGGCCTCTTCCTATCCTCCCTAGGTACGCACGATGTTCCACACGAACATAATAGGAATTTCCTTTCGTGTGCTCCAAGAGATAAAACAAAATTATTGTTGAACATTTAGAATTAAATGATTTCGTGGATGTTTAAGCCCTCGGCTATTATTTTGCATTCTCGACTATAATAGACAGTTTTTCGCCTTTGGTACAGGGTGATTCACCATAAATGCCCCCCCCCTCTAGCTCACTTATTGTTGAACCGATTCAAAAATTTGAAGAATTATCTGAAATGATTTTTCAGAATCTTTTTTCCTGTTGCATCAGAAAATACAGGGTGCTCGAAACGATCTACAGGGTACTACTTGATTTTTTCAAATGGAACACCCTGTATTTCATTGTATTTTAAGAGTCTCTCTGAAGATCTGATTTCATCAATGCATCACACTTGGGGTCTAGCGGGAATTATTACAGAGATATAGGGTGTTCAAAACGGTTCAAAATCGAGAATTTTCAACTTTAGGATTTTTTGTGTCGTAACAATTCCTTATTGGTCAAAACGGCATTAATGTCCCTATCTCAACTTTTGATTTACTTTCTACTGATATTTAATTGGAACATATACAGTGTGGTTCAAGATTCAGAATTCTGATCACTGAGTATCTGTTCCAATTATCAAATGTCAGTAGATAGTAAATCAAAAGTTGAGAAAACCGTTTCGACCGATGATGAATAGTTTCGTCACAGAAAAATCATAAAGTTGAAAAATCTCGATTTTGAACACCCTTTATCTCTGTAATCATTTTCGCTAGACCCCAAGTGTGATACATTGATGAAATCAGCTCTTCAGAGGGAATTTAAAAATACAATGAAAAATAGGGTGTTCCTTTTTAAAAAATCAAATAGTACCCTGTAGATCGTTTGTTCCGAGCACCTTGTATTTTCTGATGTAGCGGAAAAAAACTACCCAAAATCATTTTAGATGATATTTAATTTTGCAATCGGTTCAAAAATAACTGAGCTATATAGAGGGAGGAAGATTTATGGTGAATCACCCTGTACATAAATGGCTATTTCGGCGAGGAAGAAACTTGACTTTTGCTAACTTTTTTTCTGTAGTTTATCACCGATTCGAGAATCTTATCTAGGATGATTTAGAAGCTGGATTATCTGCTGATAATTCTCGATTTCGTAGATGGATGAGACCTCGTCTCCAAACCACCTTCACCAATATGGATTCCGCAGATAGGAGCGCCAAGCTCGAAAATCCCAGAGAAAAGGCCTCCATTTTGTCCATCTCGACATTCTTGTGAGTATCCGCTTTGCATTTCCCCATTGTTTTCCCTTGAATAGCGGGTACCGATTGTTTTGACGTTCACGTGATTCGAATTATTCTTATTGATCTGAAATCGGACTTAATGACGTAGGTGAATATAATTTGAAATTCCGCGCTCGCGCTCGCAGAAATAGTATGGGTTGAATAGACAAAAAAATGTGTTTAATCAACAACATCATCATAATTGTTGAATAAAACTACAATGATGGTACATTCAATGATTAGGTGATTGTCAAAACAATTGAGGAAAAATTGTACATGAACAAATTCAACGTCAACCAAAAATATTAGTTGGTTTTGACAATATTTTTGTGCTACAACCAATAATTTGTGAAAATTAGTCAAATCGAACTAGGAATAGTATTTCAACAACATTATAACTGTAACTGAAATATCATATTAGCTCGCTCACTGTTATATTTGGTAGACAAACGAATAGGAAGTTATAATCAACATATAAGTATTTCAAATCAAACTAAAGATAGTATTTCAACTATATTATATTGTAACTGAAATATCATTACAGCTTGCTCACTGTTAAAGTTGGTAATCAAACGAAAAGGAAGGTGAAATCAACCTGCAACCATTTCAAATCACTCTAAAGATAGTATTTAAACTATATTATGTTGTGTTACTAATATATTATTACAGCTCGTTCACTGTCATAGTTGGTAGACAAACGAACAGTAGGTTAAAATCAACCAACTTTCTTTGAAGGGTTGACAATGGGCTTATATCACAAAAAAATTTTATTCCATAATTCGATAGAACTCACCCAAACTAGCTCACCACAGCAAACCGTTTATCGCTGTGAGCTCCCTACGTTTTATAAAAAATTATTGAAATCCCCGATTTTTCGGACCTCTGAAAACGAGGCGATGATGTGACGTCAAAACCCTAATACTGAAACAGGACTATTCCAGACAGAGATGAATGATACATGATTCCTGGCAGAGTGAATTAGCGCGAGATCACAGATGAAAGAATTAAAATATCAGTTGCCTCAGTCTCCGTCCGGCGTTTGGTATTTTCTTTTAACTATGGCGAGATGAGGTTTCTACGTCATAAGAGGGTCCGTTTTCAGATGGTACTATTATTTATGTCCAAATATTGAACATTCCAGTAAATTTTTCGATCGAATTATGTCGTCAATCATTATTTATGTATGAAAGGATCATTATAAACATGGTTTGAGTTAAAAGTTCTACCAAGGTGTACACGCCCATTCATCCAGCTATAGTTGGTAGAAATATATATCCTCACAAGGAACTTATCAACTTGTAGAATGTTCTCGACATAATCTAAAATTTAATGTAAATGTAATTTCCCCCAAGGAGGTGAAAAATATTTCCGGAAATGTGTTTATAGTTGCTACGGTAAAGAAACAAGTATAGTCTTTAAGCTGGTCGAAAATGTAAGGTGTGGCATTTTGACTTGTGATAATAGAGGTTGAATTCTTTCCGGAAAATTTTTCGAGCTCATGAATATTTTGAAAATTATTCGTCGAAAATGAATTTCCGGAATTTTCGGAATTATCACACTTGTTACTGAAATATAAATATTTTTATAAGATAGTACATAACTTGTTGCTCATATCTCAATTGGCTGCGAGGTCTTGTCATTCTTATTCAAGCAGCGGTGGTCAAAAATCTTAGAATGATGATGAATTTTCGAACGATCACCAAAACTTTTTTTCTCCTCGAAATGAAATTAATCTCAACGCTATTTTTCCTCTATTTCAGCTATACCATCAATTTATTCAAGAAATCCAATGTGAAAGATCTAGAAGACACTGACGTATACGACATAATACCGTACCTCGAATCCAAAAAATTGGGCGACGCACTAGAAGACCAATGGTTGAAGCAGCAAAAAAACAAAAAACAACCATCGCTGCTCCGAGCACTGACAGTATGTTTCGGAAAAAGATATTTGATACTCGGTTTGATCCAACTTATCGTGAAAATATCTTTGGTGTAAGTGAATTGCTGTTTTTTTTTGCAAATTGAGAGTGGCGCTCGTGAATACTATTCATCGAACAGGTCATTTAGAAAATACAGGGTGATCCACTCCGGAAGAGATTCTGAGATGCTTTGATAATTGAACGTTCTCTATCCGTCTAAAATATTTTCATAGATACAATGTTGCCACTTCTATCAGAAACAACTAGCAACTTTGTTATTTCAAATGGAACACCCTGTATTTTATTGCATCTTCAGATTCTTCCTGGAGAGCTGATTCCGTCGATGTATCACACTTGGGGTCTAACAGGAATGATTACAGAGATATAGGGTGTTCAAAGTCGTGATTTTTCAATTTTAGGATTTTTTGTGTCAAAACTACTCATTATCGATCAAAACGGCTCACATGTCCCTATCTTAACTTTTGATTCACTATCTACTGAAATTTAATTGGAAAAAATACAGGGTGCTTCAAGATTCAGAATTCTGATCACCCTGTATCTGTTCCAATTGAATGTCAGTAGATAGTGAATCAAAAGTTGAGATAGGAATATGTGAGCCGTTTTGATCGATAATGAATATAGTTTCGACAGAAAAAAATCCTAAAATTGAAAAATATAGATTTTTAACACCCTATATCTCTGTAATCATTTCTGCTAGACCCCAAGTATGATGCATTGGTGGAATCAGTTCTCGAGGAAGAATCTAAAATGCAATGAAATACAGGGTGCTCTATTCAAAATAACGAAGTTGCTAGTTGTTTCAGATAGAAGTGACAACACTGTATCGATGGAAATATTTTAGACGGATAGAGAATGTTCAATTATCAAAGCATCCTAATTTTCAGAATGTTCTGTATTTTGGTGCTCCTGATACTTCTAATAATAGGCCATGCACCGTGGATCACCCTGTATATTCAGAGCATCGAACATAACTAAGCAAAAATGACTGTATAGGTGGAAAATATTCCTAGAAGTGTATATCTTCTGGTTTTTTTCCAGACCTGCCATCCTAGAAATAATTGAAAAACTCTTCAAGTTGATTTATAGCCCAAATTACTACAGCGTGTACATACACAACTATCAATATTTTTTATTGTCCAATTATTTGAAACACTCGTAAAATGTTATCTAACCAGAACAACCGAACAACAACCGAGTTCTACACCTACATAATTATATACTTTCATGATCAAATAATGTGATTCCACATATAGGAATTTGCGTTTTTGGTGAATATTTTTCATTACCTTGACTCATGGAATGTATAAATACAGATCCCAAACATAGACGGTTGTTTATATTCCATTAAAAAGCCATAAGACAATGAGCAAAAATTATAATATTCCATAGAAACACTCAAAAAACCAGTCTGGAAATTTCTAATAACCACGTGTCCTTAGAGAATAATAATATAATGCATTTGAGAGTAAAAATGTATCAATGGAAATCTTTCTAGACCTGTCGAAAGCTATCGACAGCCTGGATCATGAAATTTTGTTAGACAAAATGGAGAGATATGGTATCAGAGGTCCAGCTCATCACTGGATGAAGTCTTACCTAACACAATGTAAACAAAAAGTTGTTATAAATTGCCAGGGAATTAAATATTACTCAGAGGAAATTACGACAGTGGTAGGTGCCCCTCAAGGTAGTATAATGGTCCCTTCGTTATTCATATCTTGTATAATAGATTTAGCCTTACATATTGTGAGTAATGAGAATATTAATCTTGTAAATTTTGCGGATGACACAAACATTCTAACAGTGAGTTGGTCATTGAACAATCTTTTAGACATCTCGAATAAAACGGTGGAAAAGGCACAGGAATGGTTTCCCATGAACAAACAAAAAAAACAATACCATACCTGAAACACTTCAAGTACAAACACAGATCATAACACTAGCAGAACACACAAAATGAGTTTTGAAGAACTATATCTTCTATTCGAATGTCGAAAGTCTAACGTAAAAAATAATTGGAAAACCTTGGTCAATAATTTGGTCAATTTTTTGCGTATATATATGTACTGATTTTTTTATGTAACCCATTTCAGAATGGTACAGCCGGCAGCTTTGGCAAAAGTAGTGTCCTATTTCGATCCGAAAAAAACCAGACCCATGTCAAGAAGCGACCTCTATCAAAACGCTGCCATAGTGATAGGTCTCAACCTGCTCAGCACCATCTACAACCACAACTACCAACAATTCATCACCGAAATAGGCATCAGAGTGAGGACTTCCATAGTAGCCTTGATCTACAGGAAGGCGCTGAGGCTAGGACCGAACTCTCTATCTGATATCACGATGGGAAAAATCATCACTCTGATGACGAAGGATGTTTTCGCATTTGAGAAAGTATTGACCTTCTTGAACGACATGTGGATAGGTCTTATCCAGACTGCGATCGTCTCCTACATGATATACAGCAGAGTCGGTTATTCTGTGGTGGCAGGTGTGGGATTTTTCCTCGTGATGATGCCCCTGCAAGGTAAATATCTAATATATTTTCTTCCCTCACATCTTTCGTATTGTATGCATCACGTCGCTATAGCAATTGCTCTTGTCCTTTATCCCTCAGAAATTTCAGAATATGAGTAGAGTAGCTCTTCGCTCTCTTTTATATGTGCTTCCAGGTTCCTTGCCCTTTGCTTCTGGTGGATGACACATTTCGTGAGTATGTGGATAGAGGTTTTCTTCTTCCGTCCTACATGAGGACCTGCATTCCCCTTTCTCTTCTAAGCCAAGCTTCCTAAGATTTCCTTTCAACCAACAGTGACCTCTTAGGACCTTCGTATAATGCAGTTAATTTTTTCTCAGGCTGACATAGCTTGTCTGAGACCTTGAAGATATTCTCAGCCATCTGATCTCTGGTCAGCTTCTCCTATTCTGATTCCTTCTGAAACAGCAATGCTGCTGATTCCATTTCTTTATTTCGCTCTACTAATGAATATCCCAGAACCCAAATAAGAGTGACTGTATTTCTGTTGACTAGCTCGTTCAGTTCTTCCGGCATTTCCAAATCATTTGGAGCTGCTCAGCTGCTTGACTATCGGACATGATAATGATATCCCGTCTTTCATAACTTCTTCTGGATTGAACTGTACACATTTTTTTATATCGTAACTTTCTGCCTGGACTAATGGACTATGCTTGAGAATTGGCTAAGGCTTCCGAAGTACTTGGTACAAGGCCTTTTTTTCACTGGAGGTGGTCAAAATCATTCAAGGACCATTCCCTTCATGGTAGTGAGGGAATCCCTACATGTAGGTGTACCCACTAAACACTACAAGGCCCTTAGACCAGTTCTATCTTCGATTTCGGAGCCATCTGTGTACCACTGTATGGTTAATTTCTCGAGCTTATTACCCATGGACTCACTGTTTCATTGTTTCTTGCATTTCAGCCATGTGGTGCATTGTTTCACAAAGCTGTACTTTCTGCTATTTTCATCATGATGCAAATCTTGGATTTTCTGGTTAAGTGGGTGATGGATTGGCCTGCTATTCATCATTCTTTTTCTAATCACTCTTTATGTCGTTGTCTTTGCCGCGTTCTCCACAACTAATTGTAGAGGTGTGAAGTCTAGAATCACCTCCGTTGCGGCATTATTAGGACGCGTTCACATTTTCTCATTGACATTCATCAAGGTACTTTGATCAGTTCATTGTTTTAGTCTACGTCGGAAAAAGGGCTAGTGCCATGAGGATGAAGTCTGCCAAACAAACAGATGAACGTCTCCAGCTGACAACAGAAACCTTGAACGCCATCAAAATAATCAAAATGTACTCCTGGGAAACTTTCTTCGAAACCAAGATCAACGCTGTCAGAAAGTGAGTACACCAACATTTCAGCCATTCAGCTTCCAACTCTGAATGATTTTCTAGGCAAGAACTGAAGCACTTAGCCCCGGTGTACTACATGAAGTGCATAGTGATGATCATAGGCACCTTGGCCTTGAACATATCCTTCTTCTTGCTCCTGGTCACTTACGTCTGGACTGGCCACTATGCCACAGCCGAAACAGTCTACTTCATCCAGAGCTGCTTCTTCAGTCTCAAATCTTTCATCACCGCCTCCATACCGGTAGGTATAGCTCAGTGCTCCGAAGTATATGCTGCTACGCAACGACTCAAAGAGTTCTTCTACGCAGAAGAGCTACAAAGGCGGCCAGCCACCACAACTCACCCCAAGGTCTATTTGAATCACGTGTCAGCCAAAGTGAAAGACACTGAAGTACTCAGAGATGTGTCTCTGTCAGCGGATAAAGGACTGTTTCTGTTAGTCGGCAGCCTAGGCAGCGGTAAAAGCTCCATACTGAAGACCATCATGGGAGACTATACCTTGAGCAGTGGACAAATGTCCGTGGAAGGAACGATATCCTACGCATCCGAAGAACCATGGCTGTTCCCCTCCACCATACGCCAAAACATCCTCTTCGGCCAAAAATACGACGAGAAAAGATACCAAGAAGTTCTGAGAGTGTGTGCACTCCAACTGGACCTCAGCAAGTTCCAAAACGGCGATCGGACCATAGTGGGCGATAAGGGGGTCAACCTCAGCAAAGGCCAGCAAACCAGAATCAACTTGGCCAGGGCAGTGTACAAAAACAGCGACATCTATTTATTGGACGACTGTCTTTCTCACCTGGACACTAGGGTGAACCTTTACGTGTACACCAATTGCATCATGGAGTTCCTCAAGGACAAAATCGTGGTGCTAGTCACGAATAACCTCACTCATATCAAGATGGTATACGGTAACAATACTCTTTTTGTCGAGAACGGTAGGACTTTGTCTTTGGAGCAGCAAAATGAAACTTTGGACAAGAGGATAACGTTCTACATGGACGACGTAGACTACAACTACTTTGAAGATGAGAAAGAAGAGATAGATGAGAGTTTTGTAGTAGAGGAAGACAACGAGGAAGTTGCTCTGTTGAAAGAGGAAGATGTGAGGAAAGACGTTTACCACGAAACCAAACGTACTGGCAAGGTGGCACTGAGCGCCTACTTGAGGTACTATAGATTCGCGGGGGGTTGCCTAGTGTTTTTCTTGTTCTTACTGATGTTCATATTGAGTCAATTCGTTATGGCAGCTTCAGATAAACTACTAAGCTACTGGGTGAATACTGAAGCAAGCCTGTCGAATCTATCGAACGAATCGAATATATCGATCAAGTCGAATCTATCCACCAAATTGAATCTATCTATCAAGTCGAATACTACACAGTACTCTGTCCTGATCACCCAGAGAAACTACTACTTGTGCATATACTGTATCCTGATGGCAGTTGGAGTCCTGCTGGTGTTCTTAAGAACTTACTCCACTTTTTTCCTAGCTCTCAGAGCTTCCAGGAATCTCCACAAGGCTATGAATCGCTCAGTCTTGAACTCCTTCATGAATTTCTTCGATAGCCACCTCATTGGTAATATCGTCAACAGATTTTCAAAAGACTTGAATACTACCGACGAAATCCTACCACTAGTAGTATATGAAGTCACGAGGGTAAGAAGAGATACAAAAGACCACTATTGATGACTAATTATACTTTATTTCAGAATACTTTGATGGTTATTAGCATCATAGGCCTTATAGCCTCCGTTCATTTGACATTCTTAATTCCAGCTGCGTGTTTGTTAGTTTTATTGTACTTCTTCAGGAAGTACTATCTAGCTGTAGGAAGAAGTATCAAAAGACTGGAGGCTTCAAGTAAGTTTATAAATATCAAACAGTTCCTTATCTCCTCTTCTATCCTGTTGTTTTCAGCAAGGAGTCCAATGATAGGCTACTTGAATGCCACTCTGGAAGGTCTTTCCACTGTGAGAGCCTACGACAAACAAGCACACTTGATTGAGGAATTCGATAGGCATCAAGACCACTATACTTCCGCCTACTACATGATGATCTGTACCACGAGAGCTTTCGGGTTCTGGTTGGATATGATCTGTGCTGCGTTCATTGCTTCGGTGGTACTTAGATTCGTCCTTGATGGATCAAGTAAGTTGATCTCGATCGGTGGTCGAGACCATTTTAACGATGTTTCTTCTGAATCAGGTGTTGGTGCTGGAGGTGTGGGTTTAGCCATCACCCAAGCAATGGCTCTAACAGGTCTTCTCCAGTGGGGCGTTCGGCAGTACTCGGAGTTAGAGAACAACATGACAGCAGTGGAAAGAGTCCTAGAATACACGGATATTGAAACAGAAGACAAGACCGAAGGTCAAAGGAAGGACAATTGGCCAGATAGAGGTGAAATCGAGTACAGGCATTTGTCTTTGACCTACAGCACCACTAGGCAGAAGGTCTTGAAGGACGTTAGCTTCGTCATCAAGCCCAGAGAGAAGATCGGTATAGTCGGCAGGACTGGGGCGGGCAAGTCTTCCATCATCTCCAGCCTCTTCAGGCTGTACGAGACCAAAGGCAGGATCTTTGTGGACGGTTTGGACACCAGGACTGTCAACTTGGAGTATCTGCGGTCCAACATCGCTATCATTCCACAGGATCCCATACTGTTCTCAGGTAAACCGACGCAAAACAACTTATTTTCGCGCTGGGTCAGATTCGCATCAAATGGCGGTCATGAATGCCATCTGAGACACCCCTGCACAGATGAGAGCCATAAGCTCGAATTCAATGTCCTGCGTATATAGCCAGGAAAGAAGTTGTTTTTATATCGTTATCTACCATTCTTGTTCGTAATAATATACTATTTCCGATTTTTCCAGGCACCATCCGTTCCAATATAGACCCGATGGGTAAATACCAGGACGAGGCGATCTGGAAGGCTATAGAGCAGTTGAACATCAAGCGCTGGTTTCCCAATTTGCAGGAGAAGATAACGGAACACGGTTCCAACTACAGCTCGGGGCAGAGGCAGCTGATCTGTCTGGCTAGGGCCTTGGTGAGCAAGAGCAGGATCATCGTGTTGGATGAGGCTACGGCCAATATGGATCCGGAGACTTGCGGCTTGCTGCAGTGCACCATGAAGAAGAATTTCGCTGGATGTACGGTGCTCACGATCGCTCACAGACTGAACACTGTGTCCGACTCTGATAGGGTGAATATTTCATGATCCCGATTTTTTTCATTGCTAGCTTCAGAACATGACTTCACCAACAACTGTTATGCTTGATATAACATATTCTTCTCCAAACGGCATAGCAAATGGCTTTCTTATGACACTTAACAGGCAGCAGACGTGTACTTTCTCTGCCTAGGCAGAAGAAGTTTGTTGCTGTGCAACATTCCAAGTAATTTGAATGGGATTGGTAATCAAAATTGATGGAGTTTTCAATATAAAAAATACACAAATTGGTTGAGTTGAGTTTGTTGATTTCTAATGATTCAAAATGATTGAGTTTTATTCCTTTATTTTTTACGTGTAGAATTCCGAAATTATCATCAAAGCTATGGTTTTCTTCTAATTTAATATGGTTGGCGTATGTTGTGTTTGTTCTCTTTTTCAAAAAATGCATCTCATGTTCATGAATGCGCTGATTAAACGTACGACCTGTCTGACCGATATATACCTTAGGACAAGATCCACAGTCGAGTTTGTATACCCCTGATTCTTCGAATTTATAAGTTTTTTCTTTATTATTTTTTATGAACCTTTCCAACGTGTTATTTATTAATTTTCATTATGATTCTTGAATATAGCTTTATTATGGAGTTTTTTTAGAAAGAATACTGTCTATCAAATTAGCGTTGTATGTAAAAAAATAAAATAAGTTTTATGTCGATAATATATAGGTTCTTCATTCATACAATGTCAAAATGTACAGGGTGTTCTGTTTTGAATTCTAAAATACCTTGGCACCCGGTATTATGTTGAATTTTTTTTGCAGGTGATGGTGGTAGATCAAGGCAAAATAGTCGAATTCGACACTCCGAATGCCTTGATGGAGAAGAAAAATGGAGTCTTCTCCAACATGGTGAAGAAATCTGGACTTTCTGAATTTTGATATAACTCAAAATACATTCCTCCATGATACGAAATTTGTGCAATTCGGGTGTGGTTGAAAATATTTCGACAAAAAATAATAAATAAAAAGTACTTGAAGTGACATGCACGAAGATAAGAACTTCAACAAGTGAAACAACTTAATACAACGATTTCAACATTGTATAAATCTAGAGTGCCAATTATATTTATCTGTGACGAATTGTTTTTTTATACGGCGATTGTTTGAACATAATATATGTACATATAATAATAAAATATCCATTTGATTCTTTGATTTTTAGTATATACTGTCAATTGTCGATCAGACATAGCTTTCAACGTCAAATTCTCTATTCACCTGTTTCGGAAAAAATGACGATGAAAAATAATACTAGAATACAAATACACAATCATTTTGTAGACAGATCTCCTCGACTTAGGATTTATCTTAATCCTTAAGAGGAAAATATCAAGTACATACATATTGGTAATAATATCGACATCACATTGATACTATATACAGGGTGTAGACATTAACTGGATGAGTGAATTATTTTTTCGAAAATTCGTGAGACACTACACTTTTCATCACAGATTTATTTCGACATCATTTCCCTTTTCATCGCCGCTGAAGAAAAAATCAAAATCGGTTGCGGCGTTTTCAAGTTATGAGTAATTTCCTTATTTTAACTACTATTTCGGGGTAATTTGTACGTCATGATTGTTCCTTTATTTGATTTGAGTGTGGGAATTTTGCTTGCCACATGACATTCGAGGTTCTACATAGATCATTCAGGTATTTTTGCGATATGTGCATCGTCCAAATTTGAAATATTCCGTAATCTTCCAGTAACTGAAAAGTTTTTTCCCCAAAGTTTTTCTCTATAGGTTATGGCTTTCGAGATATCGAAGAATTACGCACTAAATGGACACACTGTATAATGTATAATACAGGAAAATCATTTCTCATTACCTACACCCTGTATCAATCTAGATAATATAAATAATCAAGTCTGCGATTTTTCATCAGAAATACATTGCGAATCCATTTTTATATTTGATAACAATCAGTATATAGAGACAATGGCCGAGTGATATATGTACCAGATATTCCAGTTGTGCATTCGTTGTTGACATGAGAGTTTGGTTCTCTATGAAAATTTCAACATCTGCCGTCGTAACCAACATTACACTCAAGGTTGTATCAGGAAATAAGATATATTTAATTTGAGAATCGGTTAGAGACAAAAATACAGACAACAATGGAAGAGGTCAGAACTTCGAATTCGAATAGAATGCAACACCCTGTGAATACAAATATTTGTAATCGAATATTTTTTTGGTGAGTGCATACAGGGTGTTTCTCAAGTACGTGTAGAAAATTCAGGAGCATGTTGCTGACGTCAAACTAAGAAGAAAAGTTCGTATACATATACAGTGTGTCCCACTTACCATGCTCACCATGGGTATCTTCTTAACGGTGAGAGATAAGAGGTCCGTTAAATGCATACCAAATGTGGAGTTTCTCAAGGCCAACTATAATGTGAAAAAATATTTTGAAAAAAATCTATTCGTTTTTGTTTTATACGCAATAGACAGATTTTGATCATTTTCATGTCTCCTCCGTAACTTCTTTATTTATAAAAATATTCAAATAGGAATTTCACATTCTCATGGCAGTTTTTCAAAGTGATTTCGAAGAAAATATGAAATTTTTCATCACCATATCAGCACCAACTTTAGTTTTTCAAATGTAGGTCATAGCTCATTATGACTTAGTTACAAATAACTTTTTTTTCTCTTTCAGATGATATGTCGCAGTAATAGTTTTGTGTTGATAACAACGGAGTTATCGTCATTTATACAAAAACAAAAAATTATTTGGAAGCCGCCATCTTGAATTTATAAATTTTAACGAAAAAATCATGATCTCCGACCTCAAAAACCCCCACTCACCAATTTTGAATGGAATCGGACCAAATCTTGTTCGCCATCAATTAAAAAAAATGGCTGCTCCAAGATGGCGGACAAGATTTGGTCCGATTCCATTCAAAATTGGTGAGTGGGGGTTTTTGAGGTCGGAGATCATGATTTCTTTCTTAAAATTTATAAATTCAAGATGCCGACTTCCAAATAATTTTTTGTTTTTGTATAAATGACGATAACTCCGTTGTTATCAACACAAAACTATTACTGCGACATATCATCTGTAAGAGAAAAAAAAGTGAGCTATGACCTACATTTGAAAAACTAAATTTGGTGCTGATATCTCAAATTCTAGAAGAGTTGGTATAATTTTCATATTTTTTTCCAAATCACTTTGAAAAACTGCCATGAGAATGTGAAATTCCTATTTGGATATTTTCATAAATAAAGAAGTTATGGAGGAGACATGAAAATGATCAAAATCTGTTTTTTGCGTATCAAAATATTTTTTCACATTATAGTTGGCCTTGACAAACTCCACATTTGGTGTCATTTAACCGACCTCGTATCTCTCACCGTTAAAAAGATACCCATCGTGAGCATGGTAAGTGGGACACACTGTATGTCCGAAAGTAATTTGTTTCTGAGATACAGAGTGTGGAAGTTGAATTCTTATTCTTGTTTTTTATTGATCAATTCCAAAATAATTATGATATTCGAGTGAAGTTTGGTATCTTGGGGTATTTTTCAATGACAATATCGAATGTTATTTTAGTTTGTCTTTTTAGTGGGGGGTGGCGCCACCTACATGACGTCTGACGTCAGCAACATGCTCCTGATATTTTTACACGTACTTAAGAAACACCCTGTATACCATATTCCACTCAATTATTAGGAATCTGACGAAATGAACCAAACTTTCTTTATTCAAGCTGGTTCCTTCCGTATCTGAAACAGGGTCTCAGAAAGGAAATCGACGAAGATGACATGTTCGCAGTCACGGATTCTCAGAAATCAGCCTACCTCAGCACCAAGCTAGAAAGAGCATGGAACAACGAGCTTCAAAGAAAAACAACTCCTTCCTTGCTGAGAGCCCTATTCACAGTATTCAAAGTCGAACTCATCTACTATGGAGTTTTCTTTATTGTAGTCGAATTTGTCAAGTGAGTACGTGACCAGTCTACCTTCAATACAGGGTGTTCTGAAATATTTCTATATGTAATTTTGAGGAAACCCTGTATGGAACCAAACTGAAGCTGATACCAAATATTTTCCAGAATAGGTCAACCAATGCTGATCTCCAAGCTGGTATCATTTTACGGCCAAAGCGACACCAAAATCAACAAACTAGAGGTATACACCTACGCAGCAATCATAGTCCTCTCCTCCCTAGCTCAAATAATATGCAACCATAACTACACAATGGGCGTTATGACCTTGGGCATGAAAATACGGACAGCTGCCTGCTCTTTGATCTACAGGAAAGCTCTGAAGCTGAGCAAAACGGCTCTGGCTGAGACCACGGTCGGTCAGATGGTCAATTTGTTGTCCAATGACGTCGGGAGGTTCGATTTTGCTGTCCAGAACCTCCACCAAATCTGGATGGCCCCTATAGAAACTATAATCATCACGTATCTGGTACACAGCTATGTAGGTTTCACTGGATTGGTTGGAGCGATTTTTTTGCTGTCTTTCATCCCATTCCAAAGTATGTACAGGTCAACTCCATATTCTCAGAACACACAATTCGTGAATCAGTAAAGCCAAATATGTTGAGAACCTTTTTAATTCGAATATCAATTCTCATTTATCATGATCAATCAAACATCTATTATCTCTCATCAGCTAACGTCGCTAAGTGATAAGTCTTGTCTCTTGAATTTTTCAAATTTTGTCTTCCAGCATCTACTGCGTGTTCAGTCAGATCCCTACAGATCTTGTCAAGCTATCGCCATCTAGTGGCTTTAGTTCTAAGGTAGGACCTATGGACAGATGGCAATACCTGACTTCTTGAGGGTAAATCCACCAGATCTGCACTAGTTCTGCATCCGCACTACTCCCTCCATGATGTGAACTGGTGCATTCCCAATGGAATAAGAAATAATATTGTAATAAAATTATTGTTGGAGGTTGAATCGGATACGTTGGTTTGTCTTTGTTAATAACTTGTCCGCATCCTGAAATTATTTCTTAGCTTAAATTAATAACAATATGCACCTCTTATACAAAATATGCACTCAGTGCGAGCCAGTTT
Source organism: Phaedon cochleariae (assembly GCA_918026855.4). Classification (NCBI taxonomy): domain Eukaryota; kingdom Metazoa; phylum Arthropoda; class Insecta; order Coleoptera; family Chrysomelidae; genus Phaedon; species Phaedon cochleariae. The sequence goes on along the minus strand of OU896715.1, from coordinate 1,734,523 downwards.
TACCAATGGATGAACAGAGTTGCCCAAATTGTCAGCCGGAGCGAGACAGTACTATTTCGGTCCACCAGAGGCCTCATCAGCCGCTCTCGGTCTGCTGACCTGCTGACAATTGAGGCAACTCTGTTAATTCTAGATCTATTATTTATGAGATCTAGTTCAGTGACTAGGTTCGGTGGATGTAAAATGCAGTCATGATCAAAGTCTCACATGTCGACTAGAGATGGCAGTTTCCTACTGTCTACGGCGTTACCTCGAGGTATTACCATAGAACTAACGCCACTAGATGGCGATAGCATGACAAGATCATCATGTATTATCCGCCGTCTTTGAAATGTTCATCCCAGTTGTCAGCAGACCGAGAGTGGCCGATGAGACCTAGTGGGCCGAAACAGCGTGTCTCGCTCTTGCTGACAATTATTGGGGCAAAAGTCAATATTCATGAGTAAATTTGATTTCTTTTAGTGTACATGGCTAGAATGACATCAAGGTATAGACTGAGAACAGCCATCAGGACTGATGAGAGAGTACGACTCATGAACGAGATCATATCTGGCATCCAAGTCATCAAAATGTACACTTGGGAGAAGCCATTCGCTAAAATAGTGGAGATAGCCAGAGAGTAAGTCAATGTTCTGGTCGAATTCGCGGATGTTCTCTACTAAATCTGTCTGAATTAGTGTCTGAATATTTCGGGATTTTCAGGACAACCAGAAAAAAATATTTTTCCGCAACCGACACAAAAGTGGTCCATTTTTATACCAAAATTAGCTCTTGAATTGACGTTTCTATTACTGACACACAAATAGCTAGGTATGTTATTAGGCAACACATTCAGTTCCTAGGAGCTAAAGTTGAACTTTAGTTCCTAGGAGCTAAAGTTGAATTTTAGTTCCTAGGAGCTAAAGTTGAACATTGTTAAGGCTATTATATCTAAGTATTAGAGTTATAAACATCTCAGTTAAGTATTCTTGTTTTGATCAGGGAAGCCTTCAAGATTCAAATACTTGCTTGATCTGTATTTCATTCGTTATTCTCGGGATAGATAACTTGTTTTTGAATAATCACGGCAAGCAATAGTTTTTTGTCTCAAACTACGATATTGTTTACACCCATTTGATCATCAAACCAAACACAGTGGAGTATGGAGATAAATAAATAATCGCTATTATTATTGTTAATATGCTCACTAACCTAACATTTTCCACGTCTTGTTCCTATACCTGGCACTGGCGCGGTATTTGCCATTAGAGCACTAGGTCCATACACAAATATGTTACGTGATGATACTCGCTGTGGTTCTATTTACATTGAAACTACAATTCGAACATCCTTGAAAATTTTAATAAACCTGCTGTTGCTGCAAGTAGAATATCCTCACCACACGGATTATTTGTCAATATTTGTTACATTGCATACATATGGCACGGCATTGGTGGTTACTTCACATATTTATTTGAGTTAATTGTTTCGGTTGCAGAAAAAATAGCATGTTTCATTCGGATCAAAAGTGACTTTGTCTGACAAGCGAATTTTGCTTTTGCTCGGCTTTGCTAAACGTCCCGCCTCGCAAATGCAAAATTCGCTTGTCAAACTAAGGGTCACTTTTGATCCTGATAAAACAATCTACTTTTCATCTCCTTTATGAGCCTACTGCATCGCGTGATCTGCTGATTTTGAAAATCTTTAAGAGGAGATCTCGACTAAATCTGACACCGGGTTTTTTCTTTATGGGCTCGAATAGTTATTTATTATACAAGGGAAAAAAAGTAGTAAAGTTTAGCCCCAGGTTGTGTTGTCTCCCGCCGCGTAGGGAAATCAGAAAAAAAATATTTTGACATGTATGAGCATCGCGTCAATCGCTAATTCTGAAAATCTTTTTTTTTTTTTTTTTTTTTTTTTGCAATTGCATTACCTCGTTGGTCCCAGCACTGGGACCAAACGCCCCATAAGTCGAAACTTGTGCGGGGTTAGGTAAGCAGACAAACACAAACATCCATGGCCTAACTAGGATTCGAACCTATGTCTCGGGTGGGAGTCCCCTTACGAACTCAGCGCCTTCACGCTCTCGACCACCGAGCCGCCTATCTAAAGGAAAAGTTTCCTCCTGAACCTCATTCTGGATTTTTTTTATGAGTCTGAATTAGTGTGTATGAGTTTTGTTGAATTTTTTTGGCAATCAAGGGAAAACAAGTTTTTAGCCCCCTATATGAGCCCACTGCATTGCGTTAACCACTATAATTTTGAGAATAATAGTAATTTTGAGGAAATGTTATTTTTTCTCTTTTAGGAGAGAAATAGCACAAATAAGGGTCACCTCAAGCATCAGAGCAATCATGTTATCCTGTGGTATGATCATGAGCAGAGCAGCCATTTTCTTGTGCATCCTGACCTACGTTCTCACTGGCAACACTCTCACTGCCACCTACGCATACACGATCACTTCCTTCTATGGGCACTTGAGGATAGCTGTCACGGTTATTTTCCCACAAGGCATTACTCAGTTCGCCGAGAGTAGGGTATCAGTGAAAAGAATCCAGCAGTTCCTGATGTACGATGAGATAGAGAACCCTAGGTCAATTTCGAATGATACTAGATTACCAAGTCCTCGTATCAGCTTGAAAAACTCTTCCTTCAAATGGTTGAAGTCTTCACTTGAGAATACCCTGAGCGAAATCAGCTTTGAAGCTTCTTCAAAGCAGATGGTCGCCCTGGTGGGTCCAGTAGGTTGTGGGAAAACTACCTTGCTGCACGTAATACTAAAGGAAATCATACCAGTCTCCGGATCAGTTCATGTGGCAGGTACCATCTCATATGCATCCCAAGAACCTTGGTTGTTTGGTGCCAGCGTCAGACAAAACATCCTCTTCGGCCAAGAATACGATCAGGAGAAATACGAAGAGGTTGTGAGGGTTTGTGCTTTAGAGCGAGACTTTACTATTTTCCCAAATGGGGATAAAACCCTTGTGGGGGAAAGAGGAGTTTCGCTGAGTGGGGGTCAAAGAGCTAGAATCAACTTAGCTAGAACTGTTTACAAGGAAGCGGATATTTACTTGTTGGACGACCCGTTATCAGCCGTGGATACCCATGTGGGTGAACAGCTCTTCCATGACTGTATCTGTGGATATCTCAGCTCCAAGTGCGTAGTATTAGTTACTCACCAGCTTCAGTACTTGAGGAATTCTCCCCACATCTACTTGCTAGAAGATGGTAAAATCAAAGCATCAGGTAGCTATCAACAGATGAAAAAGTTCGATAGAACCTTTGACAAACTCTTGGAGGAATCTGTGGACGAAGAGAGGAAATGTGAAGAAAAGAGACTTTCGAAGTCAAATATTGAGAAGCTCAAAGACTCTCCAGTCGTAGCAGCTGAGAGAGAAAAAAGATCAAGTGGAGTAGTAACCTGGAATGTCTACAAAAGCTATCTGAAATCTAGGGGTGGCTGGTTCAAAGCGATAGCACTTTTATCAGGATTTGTATTGACGGAAGTCTTCGGAAGTTTAACTGATTACTTCGTGAATATTTGGTAACTACCAACATATACAAAACAATACTCCTCTATTTTTCAACTTCTAGGGTCAATCTGGAACAACGAAGAAGTTTGCATAGCTCTCTAGTATCGAAGCTTCCAGAGGCCAGAAATTCTACATTTGGTGACACATGGTCGAATGAACACCTCACAGATGAGATCAATCTCTATATTTACTGTTCCCTAGTTATACTATTTGTAATCACGACGTTCACTAGGTCAATTTCTTTCTTCAAGTACTGTATGACCGCGTCGACCAGGCTGCACAATAACATGTTCAGCAAAATAGTCAACTTACCAATGAGGTTTTTCAATACAAATCCTTCTGGAAGAATACTCAATAGGTTTGCCAAAGATGTGGGAGCAGTAGATGAAACTTTGCCAATAACTCTACTCGACACTTTAGGGGTAAATTATTATACCTACATCATTTAGTTTAATATTATATATTACTCAACTATGATCCTCTTTCAGATTGGTTTGACAGTACTGGCAATCTCAATAGTTATTGGAACAATGAATCCTTGGATATTAACAGTTACAGGTGTCATGCTAGTAATATTTTACTTCCTGAGACAAACTTTTTTAGTGTCTAGTAGGAATATAAAAAGAGTAGAAGCAGTAAGTGAGTAAAAATCCATCTAGTTGTGGTAATCAGTGTATCAACTTCTAAACAACCAGTAGTAGTCTGGATGTGAATACATTGTACTAACACTCCCGATATCTTTTTGTTTTTTTAGCTCGTAGTCCAATCTACACTCATTTAACTGCATCGTTGCAAGGTCTGACTACCATCAGAGCTTTTGGAGCCCAGCAAACATTGACCAGAGAGTTCGATAATTTCCAAGATGCATATTTCTCTGCCTACTTCATGTTCTTATCAGCTAACAGAGGCTTTGGATTTTGGTTGGACCTCCACTGTGTTCTTTATACTGCTTGTGTCACTGTCAGTGTACTGTTCATCCAGAATGGTGCGACTCAACACAGCTAGTAAGTCAGGCAGCTCTTCTGAATGTTTTATTTTTTCAGAATCACTCGGTGGAAATGTAGGTCTATCTCTAACTCAGGCAATGACTCTATCAGGCATGTTCCAATGGGGTATCAGGCAGTGGACTGACCTCGAAAACCAAATGACTTCAGTGGAAAGGATCCAGGAGTATGCTGACATCACTCCAGAGCTGGACGTCAATACCAAGCCTCCTCCCAAATTTTGGCCAGAACACGGAAATTTAAAATTCGAAAATATGTCTCTGAGGTACTCGGAAGACATGCCTTACGTCCTGAAAAAGCTCTGCTTCGAGATCAAGTCCAGGGAAAAGATTGGGATAGTGGGTAGGACGGGAGCTGGAAAGACCTCATTGATTCAAGCTCTATTCCGATTGGCTGAGATAGAGGGGCACATATGGGTAGATGGAGTCGATACAAAAACGGTGTCGCTGAGTGTCTTGAGGTCGAAGATTTCTATTATACCACAAGAACCTGTACTATTTTCTGGGACACTGAGGAAGAATTTGGACCCTTTCGATGAATATCAGGATGAGGTGAGGAAATTAATATTTTACGTTGAAAATACCAGCTTCTGGGGTAAAAAGCGATAATAACGAATCCAGATGTGGGATGAGTCAATTAGGAAGCATCTTCAGACATAAATTACTATAAGTTCGTTTGCTTTGCAGGTTTTGTGGAACGCTTTGGAAGAGGTAGAGCTCAAGAATGCTGTGGGAGAATTGCAATCAGGTCTGGACAGTAAGATGGCTGAAGGTGGATCCAATTTCAGCGTCGGTCAAAGACAGCTGGTGTGCCTAGCTCGCGCTATAATACGCAACAACAAGATCCTGGTGATGGATGAAGCCACTGCCAACGTCGATCCACATACTGACGCTCTTATACAGAACACCATTAGGCGTAAATTCGCTAATTGTACGGTGTTGACTATAGCGCACAGACTGCATACGATCATGGACTCCGATAAGGTGTTGGTGATGGATGCTGGACAAGCAGTGGAGTTCGGGCATCCCTTTTCGCTTTTGCAGAACAAACAGGGGACTTTCTATGGGCTAGTGAAGCAAACAGGGTCTGCGATGGCTCAGAGCTTACAAGCAATTGCAGAAGAAGCCTTCATGAAGACGAAGTAGAATATTGAACACGGATTGTAACTATCTAGCTACCCCATACATCGGAACGCTCTGCAATCCATCATGTTCACTGAATACTTAATCTGCTTATATATTTTGTGATGTTATTGTGATGGGGAAGTTTCCTTCAGATGAATTTTTATAAAATAAGTTCGGAATTCTCCAGTTTTATGTTCACGCTGTATAAAATTGCGACCGATGGAGTCCAAGTCGTTTTCATTTTCAAATTAAATCAATTTTTAATTTTCGGGGAGGCAAACTGTGACGTACGTTCGGAATCTAGTCTGAAAATAGCTGATGGTGAAGAATATAGCTAGAGAATAGATAACGAATGAAAAACATTGAAGAAGAAGTAAAACTGATAAAAAAAACATACATAACCACAAATGCACTCATAGCAGGAATGCAGAGGGTAGTTGGCTTCATTCTGACAGGTTATGGTTTCGTTAATTATGCATTGAAATATCTCGAATAGAGCTCGATCCTAAACGTGAATATCATTGAATCAATGAATCACTATATGCTACATTAAATGATACTATCCTTCCTAATTTACTGTCATCGGTCAGAACAGAATGAAGCCGACACCCATGGCTCCTTCCGCTTGTTGTGTCTGTCAGTATTTTGGGTGGTGTGGACGGACTATCTTCTATCTTTTTCGCCTTGAAATTCTCTATCCAACCATGTATCACAAAGTGGCATTTATTTCTTGATTCGCTGTTGAATTGCTTTTTATTCAAAAAGAATAAGTTGGCTGTGACATGAATTCCATGATATATCGACACTTGGTAGGCTTTGAAATTTAAATATCATTAGTAAACCGATATTATTCAAAATGTTTTGATATTCTGATCAATGTCTGCAGGTTTTCAATAGCTTGTTTGAGTCAAGGTGAAAATAACTCAAGATATTGAGGAATCTAAGATAGGAATATATTTTTTCGAATTCAGCTACTCGTACAGAAGATATCTGTTATTGTCGCCATGTAGGTACCTATCACATGATCTTCCCATTTGGAATAATAAAACTAAAATTGTTCCTCTTATACGATGATCCACAGGGCTATCAGTCTATTTTTTCATAATTATTTCACTTAGTAGGCGGTGTACCTACACAAAATGTTTTATGTGTTTGACAGTTAATCGATTGCAACAAATTTTTCTTCTTCATTTGTGTGTTGATTAAAATTGCATACAAAGATGTTATTTGATTTTTCAATAAGAACATCTAGAAACGGTAATTGATTATAAGATTCAATTTCCAAAGTGAACTTTATTGTAGGTTCGGCATTGTTCACATAATTCAGAAAATTATCTAGCTCCATAATGTTATGAGGCCAAATTATGAAAATATCATCTACGTATCGCCACCATGTTTTAGGTTGTTTTTGGTGATGTTGTCTTCAATATTCTCCATGAATATATTGCTTAAAATTGTTTTGTCGATTAAACTCATCACCCAATTGAAAATATGTTGTTTAGACACAATTCCAAAAATTCCATTATTCCTTCACTATTTGTAAAGTTTTATCTATTGGAACATTTGTGAATGAACTTACTACATCAAAACTGACAAGAGTATCATTTGTATCAAGAGTGATGTCATTAAGCTTTTCTTTAAACGCAGTGACATTTTGGGGCAAATCATCTGATTAGTCCTTACTACACGTATATTGAAATAATATTCATATTTTTTTTTTATTGTATAGAAACGAGGAGAGAAAAAAAAATTGAAAAAAATGCAAAAAAAATTTTGGAATAATGAATTTAAGATATGTTACCAAATCTAGTAACCTAACCCAAGATATGTTACCAGATCTAGTAACCTAACCTAAGATATGTTACCAGATGTAGTAACCTAACCTAAGATATGTTACCAGATCTAGTAACCTAACCTAAGATATGTTACTAGATCTAGTAACCTAACCTAAGATATGTTACTAGATCTAGTAACCCAACCTAAGATATGTTAACAGATCTAGTAACCTAACCTAAGATATGTTACCAGATCTAGTAACCTAACCTAAGATATGTTACCAGATCTAGTAACCTAACCTAAGATATGTTACCAGATCTAGTAACCTAACCTAAGATATGTTACCAGATCTAGTAACCTAACCTGAGATATGTTACCAGATCTAGTAACCTAACCCAAGATATGTTACCAGATCTAGTAACCTAACCTAAGATATGTTACCAGATCTAGTAACCTAACCTAAGATATGTTACCAGATCTAGTAACCTAACCTAAGATATGTTACTAGATCTAGTAACCCAACCTAAGATATGTTACCAGATCTAGTAACCTAACCTAAGATATGTTACCAGATCTAGTAACCTAACCTAAGATATGTTACTAGATCTAGTAACCTAACCTAAGATATGTTACCAGATCTAGTAACCTAACCTGAGATATGTTACCAGATCTGGTAACCCAACCTGAGATATTTTACCAGATCTGGTAGAAGATAGAAGAAGTATTAGGCGCTGTTTACAAGATATAATCTGCAACTTTCCAAATAAATAGATCCGTTTTATTGAGGAACGAATTAATTAGCAAAAAACGACTGGCAAGTTATGAATAACATATTGTGATATAACGATAGTGAAAAATTATGGATACTATCGCAAAATATCATAATTAATCTTTATTAGTAATCAACCTGATTCAGCCAATGAGAGATTCATGGAGATTATTCATAATACTTGACAAAGTAGGTGTTCAGGAATCATGTACTTTTGAATTATAAACCAATTTCATCACATACTCATTAACTGTCAATATATTTTACCCCGCGATATCTATGCAATGCAAGAGGTGATACGCCGCTGCTCGGAACTACCTAAGGTTCACAGATAGTACTGGATACAGTAGGATTTGAGAATGAGAACCTATTATATCCCATTGCTGTTATGATATAGTTTTTATGCATTCAAAGAAGAATTTCCGGAAATCTAGACATATTGATGATGTCGGCAACGTCGTACTGGCACAGGGAATCGTATTAACTCTGTGTGAATGTGGATTTTCAGATAGTACGTCATGGGAATGGTGGGGGAGCCAAGTTCCTCTTTTATTTATTTTTTTCTGAAGTGAAATGTGATCTTACGAAAAAAAGAAAAAATACGTGTATATTATTTTTTTACAAACTTCACAATGAGATAAGAACCTCAATAAAGGAAACTTCCCCATTGAAAATTAACAGTGGAACAAGTATTCGCTGCTATACAGCTTAAATATGGATAAATTTGATATTGACTTGAATAATAAAGTAATGTTGCTTGACTGTTGAAAAATACTTTGCTGCTCACCCATATAATTATATATGCATTGTATGCTATTGACTTCGCGGTTGGTATGCACTCGACTGACCGTGAGTTCGACGCCCATAAGATGACGTAAGGAGTCAAGTAAGAGAGCCTACACAGAAAACACATCTCAAGTTCGATGGCCAATTGGTGTACATCAGGCACATGAACATAAAGAGTACATGTATCTATCTATTTATAGTTTCTTGAACTTGAATCATACTTCCTTAATTAATATTATTATGATTATTTGATTGAATTGATCAAAGCGCGCACGCATAATAATGATTAATTATAATGATAGTTCGGCTTCGGACTCAACTTTTATCTATTAATATCGCAGTCGATGTTCAGCTGTTTCGGAGAGAACAAGGTCGGCTTTCGTCATCGCGTAGATAAGACGAATCGAACAAAAAAAATACCATGTGAAAAACCGCTACACCTACATTTTTTAATCAAACCTACTGTGATGAAAAATTGTGAAGTGTGAACCAATTCGAGGTTAGCTCATGAGTACCTAGACATTTATTCATACTGGAACACATGTAAGTTTGCTATTGATTTAGTGACGTCATTCAGTACATGAAATGGAAACAGCTGACATAGATGAAACACACTCCAGCTGATTTGTTTTCCATATCTAGTGATTCGGATGATAAAATCTTCACGAACATTGATTTCTGCATGGAACGATCAGATATTGAAAAAAATTTGAAAACTGAGATAAAATTTAAATTGCTCTTTGAATATCATATGCCACTATATAAACATCAAAAGGTTATCGAATCGAGTCACAGCCACTTCTGTTTTCGAATTTAATAGGTACGATTCAGAAAAAACCACCTTGTTATACATGGTTGGAGATAGAAAATAAAAACATCGCACAGACTACTACATTTCTCCTAATATATCACTGATATAAAATTGAATATGATATTGAGCAATGCGATATCTCCCAAAACGTTGATATTATGAAATCAAAATATAAGGAGAATGAAACTTGATATTTCATGAGGGACAGTTCCTCATGACTCACCCTGTATTAGCTTGGTATGTGTTTGTAAGTTATTAACGCGGAATCTACGAACGTCATTTTGTCCCACTTCAAAACGTGGAATTGAATGAAAACTTCGCACATCTATCAAGATCCGATAACGATAGCATAATTTGATAATTTTATCCTATTATCCAGATCAGGATCTTCAGGATGGGCGATTTTTTGTTTTTTGAATGAAATGGTGAATGCTGTACAGCCACCAAAAATTCAAAAGTTCCTCCACCAAAACTATGAATGTTCGTTTTGTCCTTCTAATAACATTTCAATGCTTCTTTATATCCAAAAACACGGCAGTGTCTTACACGAAGTACTCGTATAGATTGTAACGTCCAGAGAGACTAGTGATATGACCCACTCCAAATCGTCGAATGAAATCGAAACTTCGCAAACTTTCAAGGACCGATGAACATATCATAATTTAATAGTTTTGTTCTAATATCCTGATCCTGAAAATTGTTTCCATGTAATTTGAACCTATCATATCTACGTATTTGTGACCAAGTGACCAGTATTAGCCAATCAGACAAACATTTAACTGACTGAATATTTCACTCTCATCTCATTTTTAGTCAAACCATCAATTTCTGATAAATCTCCGGAAACAGATCAATTTTTAATTCTAATTCGCCACATTTATCAGTAGACATCAGATATACAGGGTGATCCACGTTTGAATTGGTCGTCATAACTCAAATGTGTATCACTCTGTTTATTTAATTTTTCCTAATAAATGTGGCAAATTGAAAATAAAAATCTACCTGTTTCAGGAGATTCCTCAGAAATGGATAATTTGGCTAAAGTTGAATTTATTCAGTACGAAAGCACTGTATAAATACGTGGTAGTAACTTTAGATTTTCATTTTCATATTGAATATTTATGGACACTTCGAATGAGAATATGGATAAATAAAGCAGCTAATAAAAATTCCATTTGTTTGATGATTATTCTATCACATCCGGTAGGACTGACGGTTTCTGTTATGTATTCTAGGTATTTAGAAAAAATAGTAAATATTTCATCATTGGTCTGTATGATAGACTGAATTGTTGAAGCCTGGTCACATTATGATTGTACTATCTATATGTTCTTTGTTACTAAGTAATTGTTATCAACAAATACAAACAGTATAATAGATACTTACCTAATAAAGTATTTCACAGTAAAACCGTTATCAACGAGTAACATTCTTGCTCTTGTTCATATATAATCATACGTTACATATAACATGTTATTGATAATTGGAATCTAGTCATTACTTTTGATTCGAGAAATGAATCACTAGTGTATATATAAAATGTTGTATGCATCACGTGAGTAAAATGCGTTTATGACCTTCAGCGTGTAATGGACCTCGGCTGGCGCCATCGGGCCATTATTCACGCCTACTTTACGCTCTTGATACATAAATAACTAGAATGCACGACCGGGCGTAAACTAGCTCTTTAGCGCCCGCTAACTACTTTAATGCCCGGCGTATAGGTAGGTATAATAACTGGAATATGAATGGAGACTCTGTATATACAATCAAATCGGTTGACCTTGAGTACAGGTATTACCTACATGAAACAATCACTACATTTATTTATTATAATACTTATCAAATAAGATTGCCTTATAATTAGTATAAGATAACATTCAGCATTTGAGTATTCTCAAGTAGGTATGATCAGTAATTCGATTATAATTTGATTTCTTTAAAGGTTGGCCAGGTGATAATATTCAAAATGGAGGAGCAGCAGACTGACAGTAAGAAAAGAAAAATCCATCCCATAGATCGAGGAAATCCATTCTACAAATATTTCTTCTGGTACGTTAAACTCACATATTTTATACAGTGTTACCGTTATACGTCTATGAAGTCATATTTTATGGAATTTGTAATAAAACATGGAGGTTTCTCAAGATATCGAAGTTGCCCCCCAGTTATAGAAGGGCGAGTTTGGTATCATAAAACACGTGTTTCTTCTTCAGTCTCTTGATTCGACTCGTATTTCTCGAAAAAATCTACCGATTTCAGATTTTCCGAATACCCTGTATGTAATATCATGGTCAATACTCTGACTTTGAATACCCAAACAGTTCTATAGAAAAGAAAAGCTTTGGAATTATTTGCCAATGGAGTATTTCCAAGATGAACGTATAACCTCCGAAAGTTCAAAAATAATTACAATAATAATTACAATACCTACCTCCTCTCCCTATCCTCCTCTTCGAACTTAATAGGAATTTCTCTTTATACGCTCCAAAAGATAAAAAAATATACAGGGTGACCCAAACGTTTAGGATCATATTTTTAGGCAAAAATGTTTGGAGATGACGAGCATTCCTTCCTTCCTGTGAAAAATAAGACTTTCTTTCTATAAGCATGTGTCCTAACTTGTTTCATTTTAGAGATATAGGGTGTCAGAGTTTTCAGAAAAATCAGATTTTGATTATAATTACTCATTTGGGGTAATATGGGGCTTCTGTTTACTGTTCACTTAGAATAAAATTATTATTTCCAGTAGCGTCCCAGAGGGTGATCTTTCTAATATTAGGATAAATCATTGTACGCCACTGTTTTATTTGTATGTTTATTTTTTAAATCAAACTTTCAAAAACACTTTGTATTGTAAAAGATAGTGGTCATTTTGAGCAGTTTTTGTGGTAATATCAGTCAGATATTTCAATCCTGCTACATGCAGGGAAACGGTTTTTTAATGGTTTTTTTATATTTTCGAAAATGAATAGAGATAATAAACAAATTGATGAAGCAAAAAAATTGTATTTTTGAAAGTTTTTTATTAAAAAATGAACATACAAATAAAACAGTGGCGTACAATGATTTATCCCAATAGTAGATAGATTACTCTCTGGGAAGCTACTGGAAATATTAATTTTATCCTAAGTAAACAGTAAACAGGAGCCACTCATTACCTCAAATGAGCATGCCAAGTTTTATCAAAATCAGCCCAAAGGTTTTTGAGTAACTAATAAAAAACTGATTTTTTCTTAAAACTTTGACACCCTATATCTCTAAAATGAAGCAAGTTAGAACACATGCTCATAGACAGAAAAAGTCTTATTTTTGCCTAAAAAAACTGATCCTAAACGTTTGGCGGTTTAACTCTGGGTCACCCTGTATACAGTGTGTCCCACTTACCATGCTCACCATGGGTATCTTTTTAACGGTGAGAGATACGAGGTCGGTTAAATATGACACCAAATGTGGAGTTTGTCAAGGCCAACTGTAATGTGAAAAAATATTTTGACTAAATCTATTCTTTTTTGTTTTATATGCAAAAAACAGATTTTGATCATTTTCATGTCTCCTCCGTAACTTCTTTATCTATGAAAATATTCAAATAGGAATTTCACATTCTCATGGCAGTTTTTCAAAGTGATTTCGAAAAAAATATGACATCTATACCAACTCTTCTAGAATTTGAGATATCAGCACCAACTTTAGTTTTTCAAATGTAGGTCATAGCTCACTATGACTTAGTTACAAATAACTTTTTTTTCTCTTACAGATGATATTATGTCGCAGTAATAGTTTTGAGTTGATAACAACGGAGTTATCGTCATTTATACAAAAACAAAAAATTATTTGGAAGCCACCATCTTGAATTTATAAATTTTAACAAAAAAATCATGATCTCCGACCTCAAAAACCCCCACTTACCAATTTTGAATGGAATCGGACCAAATCTTGTCCGCCATCTTGGAGCAGCCATTTTGTTTAATTTCAACAAAAATTCCATAACTCCGATTAACTTGAAATTTGGCAGGTGTTCATAATTTCGGTGACAATACATTATGGAATGTTTGTTGAAATTGAAAAAATGGCTGCTCCAAGATGGCAGACAAGATTTGGTCCGATTCCATTAAAAATTGGTAAGTGGGGGTTTTTGAGGTCGGAGATCATGATTTTTTTTGTTAAAATGTATAAATTGAAGATGGCGGCTTCCAAATAATATTTTGTTTTTGTATAAATGACGATAACTCCGTTGTTATCAACACAAAACTATTACTGCGACATATCATCTGTAAGAGAAAAAAAAGTTATTTGTAACTAAGTCATAATGAGCTATGACCTACATTTGAAAACCTAAAGTTGGTGCTGATATCTCAAATTCTAGAAGAGTTGGTATAAATTTCATATTTTTTTCGAAATCACTTTGAAAATCTGCCATGAGAATGTGAAATTGCTATTTGAATATTTTCATAAATAAAGAAGTTACGGAGGAGACATGAAAATGACCAAAATCTGTTTTTTGCGTATAAAACAAAAACGAATAGATTTTATCAAAATATTTTTTCATATTATAGTTGGCCTTGACAAACTCCACATTTGGTGTCATTTAACCGACCTCGTATCTCTCACCGTTAAAAAGATACCCATGGTGAGCATGGTAAGTGGGACACACTGTATACTACCGAGTATACTACATATTTCCTCATGAAATATTTTTCCGATTTTTCACAGCTGGCTACTTCCTTATTTATCTAAGGGCCTTAAGCGGGAGATAGACGAAGATGACATGTACGAAACCAGACGATCCCAGCAATCCAAAAAACTGGGGGAGAAACTAGAAGCCATATGGAATGACGAAACAAAAAAAGACGAGCCTTCTCTGCTCTTAGCAATCTTTAAGGTATTCAAAACCGAAATATTCTTTTATGGGGGATTCCACGTCTTCGCAGAATCTTTGAGGTAAATAAAAACAGACACTTGATTACCTTTCGAATAATAAAAATCTAAAAATAATCCCTAACAATTTTACCCTTGAGGATCCTGTAAGTTTTTTTGTCGAATAAGTTTACTTTTTCTTCCTGTCCGATGTTCAACTGGTTTTGTTTTTTAGATTGTGACACCTACCCAATGAGGAAATGGCCGTAAGATATAAGGCGGATCATTCCTATAGAGGAGGTAATCCAAATTCCAAATTCTCAAAAACCCCAAATTTCTGTCGAATTTTGAACTACGACAAAAAATCAGCTAGGATTTTATCGAAACCCTCTCGGCAAGAATTAACCTAATCACACTAAATCATGCACTATCTTCCATATCATAGTATCCTCTGACTCAAGGACTTTACCAAGTGTTTGACCCTGCTTACAAGAACCGATTTAGAATGGCCACGGCACGTGTCATGTTGTTATTATACGACGCTATACATAGTGGAGTATACTACGGCCTTGCCAAAAATGCTATCTCGGAAACTAAGCGAGATAGAGGTATAGTTACTTTGGAGAAAATGATCCCCATCGAATTTTGAGCAACTTTGGTTTTTGTGTGTGGTCTGTCTGTCTGTCTGTACTCTGTGTTAATCATAAATCGATATATCTCCTGAACCCTTTGACATATAGACTCGAAATTTTGCCATCTTATTGTACTCAAAACAATATTGAATATTATGTCATTGAAATATGGAGGAAATCGGAAAACTCTAAGGTGGTTTTTCCGGGTTTTTTCGATTTTTCACCGGGAGTTTTTTGTGACCACTCTACAAATCGCAAAAATGGTCCGACCGATTTCATTTTTTGTGTAAAAAAACTCTATCAGGAAGAGACGAAGCCTATTGAAATTGAGCAAGGTGGGGAAATTCCAAGTGGGATTTTCAAGGAGATTTTCCGAAAAACACGGTTCGCTTTAAAACGACATATCTCCTGAACCAATAGACTAAATCCAAATTTGAAAAATGCACCGTATGCCTCTTTGATGACGCAACAAATTATTATTCAACCATTTTTTCGTGCATCCATCGGAAAATAGAAAAACAAATGAAAATTAAAACATCAAAATTTGAAATCCTTTCAATTCAATATATATCGAAAACAAATGGAAAAATCGAAAATTATCAAAAGTGCAAAGTTATCCACTGGAACATTTCCTACAATTTATTGTCCATATTTTTTTTTGTAAACCCAATAGTACAGGAAATAAAGTGAAAAATATGAAAAAAAAAATTTGAACGACCCATAGGGTACTATGAAGATATATTGAAAAACAAAGATTATCGATAGATGACGCTCATCGACTTCCACTGAACCATGAAATAGTTTTTCATTTTGTTGATTGGAAGATGGAACAAAAGTGTTGAAAATTTTATTCTCAGATAATTCCAAATATCTCGAAAACAACTGAAAATATCTGAAAATGTTATAGAACCAAAATTATTCCTTTTGATAGAATCTACAAAAAATCCATATAATATTTTTCTCTGAATTCAATAGTTCGGGAGATACGATGAAAAAACTAAAAAATTTACAAGTTCCTAGATAATCACTTGCCAATAGAAAACGAAACAAAAAACAAAAGGAAGTAAAAAAAAGCACACTCGACTGTCTTGATTTTTTTTCCCATGAACTACGTACCTAGCTCACTCGACTGTCTTTATTTTTCGCCAATAAACTAGGTACCTAGCTCACTCGACTGTCTCAATTTTTTTGCCCATAAACTACGTACCTAGCTCACTCGACTGTCTTGATTTCCCACAAAGAAGAAATATGTTGGCAAAGTTTTAACTTTCTTTTGTTTTCGTTTTTTTCAGTCCCTATTGGCAGTCGAGTGAGCTAGGTACGTAGTTTGTGGGAAAAATCTCCAGTTCTCTGAACTTTCATAGCGTCGTATACACATCTTTGGTGCCCAATGATAGGTTCAATATAAAAATATGCTCATGATATGGTGCCATGGCCTATACTTCCATCTTACATGAGCAATTATAAAATATCATCTGCTTTTATAGCGTCGTATAAATTATCTGACCCCTATACTAATCTAATACCAAATGAAAACTACATCTATACTAATCTGATACTTTTCAAAAACTACGTACCTCACTTGTTTACATCAAAATCTTATCTTCTTACTCATATAAATAAGCAACGTCAGTGCGGAATTTCATTAAGGGGACCGCCTGAATCAAACTTCCTACCATGATCCCCTTAAACACACTCAAAATAAGCAAACCAATCCCAGATCTCAGAAAATACGTAAACTTCTAAACTTCCTTCTCCATTTCAGGCTGTGCCAACCCCTACTAGTATCCAAACTGGTATCTTTCTTCGCCCCTGACGCTTCTCCAGTCGATAAAACAGAGCTCTACACTTACGCCGCCTTGACTGTCCTAATGTCGTTCGGACACGTCTGCTGCGTCCACAACTATCAGCTGTGGGTCATGGCCTTGGGCATGAAAATAAGGATAACGGCCTGTTCGCTTATCTACCGCAAAGCTCTCAGACTAAGCAAATCGGCGTTGGCCGACACCACCATTGGTCAGATGGTCAATTTGCTATCCAATGACGTCGGGAGATTTGATTTTGCTGCCCAGCACCTGCACAACCTGTGGATAGCACCTGTTGAGACCATGGTTGTCATGGTGCTGCTGTATTTTTATGTAGGACCGACTGGATTAGTGGGGTCGTTCTTCCTGTTGTCCTTCATTCCGATCCAGAGTGAGTTGAAGTCGCATAGCTTGAATCTTTTCACTAATAAATCTTGTTTTTGCAGTGTACATGGCCAAACTAACCTCGAGATACAGGCTCAGAACTGCCATTCGTACCGACGAGCGAGTGCGTCTAATGAACGAAATCATCACTGGGATACAGGTCATCAAAATGTACACTTGGGAAAAACCTTTCGCCAAACTAGTGGAGCTCGCCAGATGGTATAATTCCTCACCTTATACTTTGTATCAACCACTATGGTAACTCTTTTTGTAGGAAAGAGATGGAACAGATAAAAGCTACATCGACCATACGTGCCATAATGATGTCATTCAATATGATGTTGAGCAGAGCAGCAATTTGTCTCTGCATCATTACCTACGTACTTACAGGCAATACTTTAACTGCTTCTTACGCTTATACAATCACCGCCTTCTATGTCATACTGAGGACCTCAGTTACCATGTTCTTTCCACAAGCCATCACGCAATTCGCAGAGACCAAGGTGTCAATCAACAGAATCCAAAAATTCTTGCTAGCTGATGAACTGAAGAAGCAGGAGGTTGTCAGTAGTAATGGGGTTAATAGTGAGACTCCTAAGCACCCCGCTCAAGGGGTGCATTTAAAAGAGGTTTCTGTTAAATGGATGAAGTCATCACACGAGAACACTCTACACAACGTCAACTTCGATCTTAGCCAAAACCAATTGGTAGCCGTGGTAGGTCCAGTAGGTGGGGGTAAATCGACCCTGCTCCACGTTATCCTGAGAGAGCTACTACCCGTCTCAGGTTCGATATCAGTAAAAGGTACCATATCCTATGCTTCTCAGGAACCTTGGTTGTTTGGTGCCAGCGTCAGGCAAAACATCCTATTCGGTCAAGCCTACGAGGAGAAAAGGTACGAAGAGGTCCTGAGGGTTTGCGCACTTCAGAGAGACATCACCCTTTTTCCTTACGGCGACAGAACCCTAGTGGGAGAAAGAGGGGTATCTCTGAGTGGAGGACAAAGAGCTAGGATCAACCTGGCCAGGGCTGTGTACAAAGAAGCTGACATCTACTTGCTAGACGATCCTCTGTCAGCTGTAGACACTCATGTAGGCGAACAACTCTTCAACGAATGCATCTGCGGGTACCTGAGCAACAAGTGTGTGGTACTGGTGACCCATCAGCTGCAGTACCTGAGTAACGCCCACCGCATCTATCTACTGGAAAACGGTGAGGTTAGATCCTCGGGTACCTACCAGGAGTTGAAAGCTACTGATAGCGACTTCACCAAGCTTCTAGAGGAGTCCGAGGAAGAGGTTAAGAAGGAAGTGGAACGTAAATTATCGACTATGAATGTTGAAGAAAAGACCAAGCAAGAGGACATGCCTGTGATTACACGAGAAAGAGAGACTAGGGCCCATGGTACTGTTACTTGGCACATCTACAAGAGCTATATGAGAGCTGGTGGAAGCTGGCTCAAAACTTTCTGTATTGCATTGACATTTATCTTAGCGCAAGCCTTTGGCAGTATCACTGACTATTTCATCACCATTTGGTAAGTCATGTAAGAAAGAGTCCTTGGGTGTTTGACTTTCAGTTTCAGGGTAAACGTAGAACAGTTGAGAGAGAAACAGGATACCACAAGGTCCTTGTCGAAGCGAACCTTAGACTTTGCATCAACAAACATTACGACAACTTTGATTCCTTCAGTGAACATTACAGAACCACTTGAAGCTCCCGAGAGTGAATGGGACTCTTTACTCACCAAGAATGTTTGTGTCACAATCTACGCTTTCTTGATCCTCTTCACAATGAGCACCACTGTCACTAGATCGATTTCCTTCTTCAGATACTGCATGAAAGCCTCAACGCGATTGCATAACGCCATGTTCGGCAAAATCGTCTACTCCACCATGAGGTTTTTCAACATAAACCCTTCAGGAAGAATTCTCAATAGGTTCTCCAAAGATGTTGGTGCTGTTGATGAAACTCTTCCTATCACCATCACTGACACCATTGCGGTGAGTCGGTGTGCCTCAGTGGTCAATTTCAGGGCCACTGAACAATAATAATCTCTGTTTCAGATTGGACTGAATGTTTTCGCCACCGCTACGGTTATTGGTACAGTAAATCCATGGGTGATGGTACCAGCTGTGATAATTCTGATAATGTTCTACTTCTTGAGGAAAGCTTTCCTCTCTTCTAGTAGGAACATCAAACGTGTAGAGGCAATAAGTAAGAATGAGTGGAAGGGTTGTAATAAAGGGTGACTTGAGTATTTTTTCAGCTCGTAGCCCGATTTACACGCATCTAAGTGCATCTCTACAAGGCTTGACGACTATAAGAGCCTTTGGAGCTGAAGAAATTCTCACCCAGGAGTTTGACAACTACCAGGATAGTTATACCTCTGCGTATTTCATGTTCTTGACAGCCAATAGAGCTTTCGGTTACTGGCTTGATCTGCATTGCGTTTTTCTCATCGGTTTTGTTACTTTCAGTGTTTTGTTCATCCAGAATGGTGAGTTTCAACCTGTAATGATTACTGTGATAAAGCATCTAATGGAGGTTTTTGTTACAGAGTCTCTTGGTGGTAATGTTGGTCTTTCTCTGACTCAATCTATCAACCTGACTGGGATGTTCCAATGGGGCATGCGGCAGTGGTCCGAACTAGAGAATCAAATGACCTCAGTAGAACGAATCCAAGAGTATGCTGACATCACTCCAGAAATAGATGTGAACACCAAGCCTCCTCCCAAATTTTGGCCAGAACACGGAAATTTAAAATTCGAAAATATGTCTCTGAGGTACTCGGAAGACATGCCTTACGTGCTGAAAGAGCTCTGCTTCGAGATCAAGTCCAGGGAAAAGATTGGGATAGTGGGTAGGACGGGAGCTGGGAAGACCTCATTGATTCAAGCTCTATTCCGATTGGCTGAGATAGAGGGGCACATATGGGTAGATGGAGTCGATACAAAAACGGTGTCGCTGGGGGTCTTGAGGTCGAAGATTTCTATTATACCACAAGAGCCTGTACTGTTTTCTGGGACACTGAGGAAGAATCTGGACCCTTTCGATGAATACCAGGATGAGGTGAGAAAATTAATAATTTGACGTTGAAAATACCAGGTTCTGGGTAAAAAGCGATAATAACCAATCCAGATTTGGGATGAGTCAATTAGGAAGCATCTTCAGACATATATTACTATAAGTTTGTTCGCTTTACAGATTTTGTGGAACGCTTTGGAAGAGGTAGAGCTGAAGAATGCTGTGGGAGAATTGCAATCAGGTTTGGACAGTAAGATGGCTGAAGGTGGATCCAACTTTAGCGTCGGTCAAAGACAGCTGGTATGCCTAGCTCGCGCTATAATACGCAACAACAAGATCTTGGTGATGGATGAAGCCACTGCCAACGTCGATCCACATACTGACGCTCTTATACAGAACACCATAAGGCGTAAATTCGCTAGTTGTACGGTGTTGACCATAGCGCACAGACTGCATACGATCATGGACTCCGATAAGGTGTTGGTGATGGATGCTGGACGAGCTGTGGAGTTTGGGCATCCCTTTTCGCTTTTGCAGAACAAACAGGGGACGTTCTATGGGCTAGTGAAACAAACAGGGTCTGCGATGGCTCAGAGCTTACAAGCTATTGCAGAAGAGAGTTTTTCGAAGAATAGAGAACAACTTCCAGAATAGTGATATATTTTTATAAAGATGTGTACATTGCCGGTATTTTTGATAAAGGTCTTGATAAGTACGAGTTTCTTTTCATCATGCATACGATTAATATACTGGGTGACACAGGGTATCGGGCCACCTCTGTAACTTTTATATTCGTGAACGGATTTTTCTGG
This sequence comes from Phaedon cochleariae, assembly GCA_918026855.4. Lineage (NCBI taxonomy): Eukaryota > Metazoa > Arthropoda > Insecta > Coleoptera > Chrysomelidae > Phaedon > Phaedon cochleariae. Next base: position 1,713,224 of record OU896715.1, on the reverse strand, counting down.
AATTAGAAAGAAACTTGGAACATCGTAGAAACTTTTAATACTGAATCAGATTTCAAGCTCAGAATTCCAAAATTTCAATCAGGGAGCGTTGCGTTCCCCACGATTTTTTTAATGTTAAGGAAATACCCGCTAGTATATACAGTGTGACCCATTTTTAATGGAAACACCCCCCTAAAATTTGAAATTATTAACCGATTTCGAAAATTTTTTTTTAAATGTCAAGTACTAAAAGGTCTACCTTGGGACATTGGGGAATTTGAAGTTCACTCAAATTTTCAGGGCATACTACGATATTTTTCCTTACTCGAAAATCGAGATTTTTCATTGAAAAAATCAATACACCATTGGATTCAGAGTTCCTCTAAGCAGGTGTGACCAAAATCTGATGGATAAATAATATGCATTAATAACGAAGTTATGACAACTCAAAAATTCGAAAACTCACACAGCTAATATAGTCACAAAAACACCCTATATCAACAGATATAGCCATGAGAATATTTTTTTTATGATTTCAACAATAAAGTGCTAGAAGATGAAGCAAACTGTAATATTTAAATTGAAAAATCTATTAGGTCTTAGTTTTGGTTAATTTGCGTGAAAACTTGAATGTAATTCCGTTATTTTTATAAAAAAAATTACGCTATCAAATAAATTTCACCTAGTGGCACTTTATTGTTGAAATAAAAAAAATATTCTCATGGCTATATCTGTTGATACAGGGTGTTTTTTGTGACAGCTGTGTGAGTTTTCGAATTTTTTAGTTGTCATAACTTATTTTTTATTAATGAATATTTGTTCATGAAATTTTGGTTACACCTGTTTAGAGAGACACTCTGAATCCAGTGGCGTAGTGATTTTTTTAATAAAAAAATCGCTAAAAAAATCTCGATTTTCGACTATGAAAATATATCGTAAAAATTGGAATGAACATTTCAAATTTTGTCCCAAGGTAGACCTTTTAGTACTTGACATTTCGAAGAAAAAATTATTGAAATCAGTAACCAGCCTCAAATTTTAGGGGGGTGTTTCCATTAAAAATGGGTCACACTGTATAAGGGTTTAAGAAAATTCAGCAAATCAAATTATGAATGCACGCAAACTAATTGAGATATATTTTGAAAAAATAGTAGATTCATTTATAAAACTCGATCAATATAGGTATATAGGCATTTTAGGTAGACATTTGGAAAAAAAAAATCAGCTAAAAGATTGTTAAAATATTTCTCAACAAGAATTCAATCATGTCGAAAATAAACGCGGCATCAGATCGCTGATTTAATTTTTATTAGAACAATTTTTCGGGCGAAACGCCACTGTACCTATATCTGTTCTCGCCGTCTTCAAAATATTCTTTTCTTGTCTGGCATTCCAATTGCGGCGATATTTTACTTGGCATCGAAACAGTCGTCTCGTCTTGATAATAATAGCCCTAAAAAGTGGGCGATTTTTATACCCCCTACTCAGTTTCTGTCGGGATTGTACCTAGTATGAGGTCTACTCTGTTCATCCGACGGTCTGCTAGAGGGTGAGTTTTCTCTTTACGAAACTTCATCATACGAATATCCCTACTTATTTATAGTTTAGTTTTTTTTTTCATGTATCAAAATTATCATGTTGTTCACATTCAGTTCATTGGTTTTTACTAGGGGTTGTTTTGTAGTGACCTGTATATAGGTAGATCGTACGACGTGATACAATGAAAACTTCGGAAAGAGATATTCAGATAGTATCAGAGTATACCGGGTGTCGGGTGGCGTATTGGCATTGTCTCCTATGGTACGACGCAACCTGAGAAAAATGTATGCCGAATCGCGGAAGATAATGTCCCACGATTTGGCAATGATATGCGCAACATTCTCTCCTGCTTCAGGACGCTACGTGCTGAATATTGAAGCGTCTGAATACAGTAGATTTTGCCACGAGAATTTTCGCTTTATGAGTGGCAATATCTACTATGGAAATAAACTTCGTGTTCTGTTTCCTTAATTTATTATTTCATTGGTGTACATAAAGAACAGTTAGTGAGATTTTGCATTCGGTTTGTTTTTATTTATGTTGGCCGATAAGTGCCTCTTCTTTCTGATTACCTTTACTTTTCTGAATTTCAGTCGTTTAGCATTTGGATAAGTATATCGGACTATCCAATTGGTCGCTGTTAAATCGCCGAACTCTTTGATCAAGTCATCACAAAATTCAGATGCGAGTTTTTCTTTTTCGTCATAATGAGAACGAATCTCATATGTGTAATTGAAATCGCTAATGAATGTGAAATTTATCAATCTAGCACTCGTGTTATTGCAAAATTGCATCAACATACTCTTTACACTTTCCTCCATTTTCAATGCACTCTTTAAACACGAGCCAAAGTTAAGACGGTTTGCCAAACTGCAAACTGAAACAAACAACACAAAAAACAGGAGATATTGCCCCTCCTACTCGTAACAAAATCTACTGTATCCAGACGCTTCAATATTCAGCACATAGCGTCCTAAAGCAGGAGAGAATGTCGCGCGTATCATTGCCAAATCGTGGGACATTGTCTTTCGCGATTCGGCATACATTTTTCTCAGGTTGCGTCGTACCATAGGAGACAATGCCAATACGCTGTCGGCGTGACACATCAGGAGACATGTAACAGTTTTTTCAGTTAAAGAGACAAACATTTGAAAGGTTACACAGGAAACACAAAGGTTATATTATCGATGATGGCGCTTCCTTTGAACCCAATGACAATTTTTTTCAACCACCTGTTTGATTGGAAGTATACGCAACTTTTTTTCTTCAAATGGCATCCCGTATATTTCTATAGTCTATCTTATTTGCCCTGAAATTCTCTATTCAACTATATGTATCACAATTTGATATTTGTCCATTAATGGGCTTATATCACAAAAAAAAATTATTTCATAATTCGATAGAACTCACCCAAACTAGCTAGCTAAATCAATATAGAAATCCCTCAAAATATTACTGCTGACACTGTGCAAATGTTGGAAAGAAAGATACATCTAATCCTTTTATACTTGAGAAATATTAACAATAATCATTATAAAACGTATATATAGTGCAGACCCATAACTTGTTTTTTCTTATTTTTCAGTTGAAATCAAAGTTTTTCCTATTGCCGTCAACAAGAATAAAATAGAAAAAAATGACAGCTTCATCAGGTGAAAACAATAATTATTAACCTAATGAATCTTTATCAATCATGACTTCAAAGTGATATATTTCTTTTTCTTTACAGATTATATCATTCCCGCCATTTTAGTTCTTGGGATGTTTTTGATCAATGCAGCTGTTCTATTCTTCATTTTCAGAGCACGAAGAAAGTGAGTTACTTGACATATATATCAACCAAGAAAAAAACTTCTTCAAGTGTCAATAGCACTTGCTAAGCTCTTGTGAAACATCATCATTTTTTTAATCTACGAAAAAATCTGAACCGCAACAACCACATGTTTGCACTATAATCAACATTGAATATCGAATACAGAGTAATATATGTTATACAGGGTGACAATAATAAGCAAACCTCTGCAATATATTAAAAACTTCATCTCCATGCTCTGATGGAACATTTTTGGGAATTTTTCAGTGAAAAATTTTATTTCGTTATTTTGAAGTAGGTACTAACCCTAACTAATTCACTGTCGCTAACCGTTCTGTAACTTTTTTAAATAATTATTGAAACTTACGATAATTCATAACATGAAAAACGCGGGAAACGAGTGGCGTAATCATCTAAGAACACCATTATAAGATTCGCGACTTTCGTATCGATAGACAAGTGCAAGAATATTTCTGATTGTCATATCAATCAGAATATTGAATGAATCTTCTGAATTGAATACTTACTGCAAATAACAGAGAACACAAAACACAAATGAATAATCACATAATATGAGAATTATCTTTGAATATTCGCATCTTGACCAGATGAAACAAGGATTTGACGATGAAGGTGACAGCCGATATTAACGTCAGGAAGTTAGGTTGACATTGACAATGCATAGTTTGTCTTCTTCTTTTTTTTTTGTTTCTCTGAGAACTTAGGCATTACACTGTTGCCCATGCCACAAAATAATTTGGGATTTAATGAAATCTGGATCATTGTTAGGAATACTAATACTACTAATATGCTAGGATACTATTGTCATTGGTCATATTGAATCTCATAAGGTGATTACTAGTTACAAATCTGTCAGCGTCGAAAAATGAAAGCCAAAATTCGTTTCATGACGTCATTAAATCTGATGGCGTATTTCGAAGTCGCCGAATTTAATTATTGAACAAAAAAAATTTGCGATAATTTTAAATAACGAATGATTGCATGAAATACTATTTATACACGGAATGATTAATATAGAATATTCCATCCAATATTTTATAGAAGTTTGTTTGTCTTCCTGTTCAACCATACGTCCATTATTCGTATCATTGTCAACATTCTAGTAGTCATGTAACCATGATGAAAATAGATATATATCCACCTTTCATGTAACCAATGGATTTATCTTCAGAATAAAGATTGTTGAATTTAGTGCAAAAATGTGCTTTTTATGGTTCAATCGATCAGCAATTTAGTAGAAAATAATTGCAAAATTTAACTTACTGAAGATATCTGAAAGATGAGAAAAACAAACGCTTCAAATTTCTTTGCTTCTCTGTACAATAAAACGTTTTATTGCAATCTTTTGTTTCAGGCAAATCGGCTCAGACACTAATGAAATACAAATGACCGAAATGAGCTGACCACAACATCAACCACCAGGACATGCTTTCCAATCCCAGTAAAACACATAATATTCGAATAAAACTTTAATTCTTCACAATAACAAACTTAAAAATATTTCTGCAAAGGCTCCCCAAGAACCTTCTCCATCTCCTGCACAGCCTTCTGGCAAGCCTTCTCCACCTCCTCCTCCTCATCCTCCAACAACTCCGCCAAGAACGGTATAGTCTCCGGTAAAAGTGGCAAAAAGTCCTCCCCCAACTTCCTCACAACTTCCGTCAAACACCGCAAGGTGGCCAAACGAATTGCCGGGGTGGCATGCCTCATCTTCAACAAAATCTGATAGTTCATCTGCTTCCACAAGGCGTCGTCAGCAGTGGCCAGCGCGAAATCTACTATACAGGGCGTTAGCAGCTGAGCGTTACGTTCCAGCAGCCCGTTGATCCCTCCTAGATCGTTTTCCAGTTGATCAACAAGTGGCTGCATCAAAATATCGAACCTATCTTTGTTCACGAATTTCTGGTTGTCGTGCAAAAACACACAGTCCAGAGTCTTCAGAACATTCTCCAACAACAAAGCATTCTTTGCGTCATCGTCAAAATACAGCTCTTCGTTTTTGACTTTGTTGCTAGCGTCCAAAACCTGCGCAGCATTGTTCACAAAATGCCCAGCGAACAATACAAATAACCCCTTTAAAGATTTGGCAATGCCACTAGAAAGATTATAAAACGTAATCACCCGCTCGCTTTTGACGTCACTCCTCACAGCCCAGTCATAGAGCTTGTAGTACAAAGGCCTGAAGCTATTCTCAGATAGCTTCAAAATCAGCACCGTGAAGGCTTCTACTATGTGACTCTCCACCAAATTAGCCTCTTCCAATGCACATTCACTATCGGTGCGGAACTTCAGGGCATTCAGGAAGAAGCTGGTAAGCGCTGGCAGGTTTGAGGTTATGTCAGCGCCTTTGAGATTCGTCAAGGCTTCGCCTAAAATGGCCATGAGAGCGCTGGTGGCATTGAAGCAGCTCTTGGTCACCAAGGTATTATAGCACTGCTCCACAGCAGGCAAAAGAACTCTCAAAGGTATCGTTTTACCGAGTTTCTGCTTTATGTTCCCCAGCTTGACTATGAAAGGCTGCAGTTTCTGTTCTTCATTGTTCGACTCCCATTTGAACGACAAAATCGAAAGTTCCACCAAAAGTTTCTCGAGGTAAGGGCTCAAGAATAGAGGCATGCTATCTATAACTTTCTCAACAGTTGTTATGATACTCTTCAAGAGTAAACTGGAAGATTCTTCGTGTTTCTGCTGCTTCAGGATCTTAATTATACCTGGCATAAAATCTGGTAGGCTCGATATAGCATGACCTCTCAATTGTACACAAAGCTCTGCTAGACAAAGTACAACAGAAGCTAATACATTACTTTGAGCTTTACCAGACCTCACGATCTTAGTAACAAACTCCAGTATTTGTACAAACTTTTCTGGATTAGCTTGGGCGAGTGCTTTCACTAGAAGTTTAAGTGACAGCAAAGCTGTTTGTATGATGATTTCTTGGTCTGCCTCCACTTCCTGGTCCAAGCCTTCTATTATGGAAACCAGAGGAGGTATCAAGGTATATATCTCGTTGAGCTCACAATCCGAGAAGAACTGTAAGTTGTACTGAAGCTTCTGGTTCAGCAGCTCTAGAATTCGACGTCTCACAGTTGCCAACTTATGCACCATCAGGCCTTTAGTCACCAACAAGAACATCTGAGAAGTGACTAAGCCGTTGACACTATCCAAAATGTCATAGCTCAGATGCAGTACCACTTTCCAATACTGGGACTGTGGAGTATTGGCAGCCTTTTCAGCAACTCTGGATATCCTCTGGATAAACTGGAGGATGTTGACGATCATTTCTTTGAAGAGCGGCTCCAGAGACAACTCTTCTTCTTCACTCAAAGCAGCTGCTTGGTTGACGAACTCTGTGGAGCCCAAAAGATTCGCTGTGAACTTGAGTAGGATATACTTGTAGTGCCTGAAGTCTTTGGGTGCGTGAGTAGCTAAATCGAAGGTACTGGTACTGTCTACTTGCATACCATCGTCTTTTTCATCTGGCAAACTCTGGAGATAGTTGAGTAGCTTGATGCTGGTGATTATGACAGTTTCAGGTTGAAATTCTCGGCACAAACTTGCAGCGATGTCTAGTCTTCTTTGGCCACCATCTTTCCTCTGTTTATCTTGGCTACTATGCATCACTTGTGACTCAAATACAAGCAGTAGGAAGATATAGAGGTTCTCTTTGGCTTCTATGCGCTCCAATAACTGTTTGTAGAGAGGTGTCCTTCTGTGCTCAGGTACGTCTAGCAGAGCGTCTACAAAGACTCTGAGTACCTTAGCAATGTCAGAACTTTGGTTGTCTTTAACCAAAATCGGGATTATGGTGTCGATGATTTTGGAAATAATCTGGAAACTGTAAGCATCGTCATGCCTCAGTACTGAAGACCCCATGAAGGTGAAAATGGCCATCATATGGTGTAGTACTTGTGTAGGGATCAAGTGTGCAGTATGAGCCAGTACCAGCAAAGCATGATGATGTGTTTGCGGATTCTGCGAGGCTCTTATACACTGTACAATAACCTCTATGTTGAAAACGTTTTCTGGGAGAACTGTTTCTGTTTTAGAGCAGCAATGCAAAATGGAAGACAACAACAGTTGCTTGGGGTATTCAACAGCTGTTTGCTCATCAAAGTCCAGACAACGTTTGAGTAGCTCAAAGAGTACCTGAAGCAGACTCTCAACGTTCCTGATTTTCTTCTTGTCCTGTAGAAACTCCAAGACTGTGACGCCTTTCTTCCAGTCGAGAGTATCCAGTATATCAACAGTTGGTACTACACTAACCCTTCTCCTCTTCTTCGAGGGGTCTTGTTTTGAAGACTGGACATCTCTCATAGCATTGAGCTGCTCCAGAATCAGCTTGGCATCGAGATCTATGTGCTTGAAGATTCTACTAGCAGCTGGAAGTACCTCAGGGTTCTGTGCCGTGCTAGAAATATCTATGATGGTGTCGAGGAGTTTTTCAACGATTGGCTCGGGTAGTTTGTTGAAGATTTCTTTGTCTAGTTGGTTGAGCATGAGCGGCGAGGGACAGATTTTATCCTCAGAATCATTGTGAATGATGGCTCGGTCATTTTTTATACAGGTTTGGATTAGGGTCCAAGTGTCGGATTCAAGAGTCAGCTTTGATAGGACGTCGGCCTCAATTCGACTGACTATGTGGCCAAGGACTTTAGCTTCAAATCCCTTGATGGTCTCTGGGTTTTTGATAAGGATATCTAGGGCTACTTTGGCTGTTTCTTCTAGGAAATTGAAAGTGTTGATGTGTGAAAAGAGTTTTAGGACGCCAGCTTTCAGATATACAGGGCTTTCGACTGCACAAGCGATTTTGAACAAATGATTTCGGCAAGAGTTCAAGTCTGAAACGTTCTTTTTACCTTTAGTGCTTGAAGAATCTAGAATGTTGAAGATGATCAAGGGCACTTGTTCATGATCCATAAGGATTTCTTCCGTATATTTTTTCAAGTTATCCAAGAAATGGTAGTATGTACCTGATTTTTTGCTGAACTTTTCCACAAGAATGTTGAATACTTCGAAGACATGTTGACGAACATTTTGGTCAGGGTCAGAAAGTAGTACCAAGAGATAGGAAGTTATGGGGTGATCGACGTGGAGAAGTTCTTTATCAATGTCTGTGACATTCAAGGTTTTTTTCAGATACAGAAGAGTGTTGAGTTTGAAAGTATCTCTAAGAAGAGGATTCTCTGAGATGCTAACGTTCAGTAGGAACTCGACTATGATGGCGGAATTATCAAAAAACCTGGTCAAAGCAGCCCCTAGAAGTTTTTCATACTTCTCCTCCTCAACCATCAAAATGTTAACAAGTTTTATATGAACTGTTTGATTACATGCGACAGAAAAATCAGATGAATGGAAATTCGGCTGAGGTTTTGATGTTTTCTTGATAATTATTTCTAGTAATTTCAGAACGCCCTGTACAGGGAGTTTTCCTAGACCAGCTGCTGCAATATACTGAGGAACAGACGCCTCATTAGCAAAAACATCACCAATACTCTGCACACTTCCAAGTAAATCTACAATTCTCTCAATTTCAATGCTATAATTTTTAGGTAACAACATGGTAATCAGAAAAGCCTCTAGATATTTTCCAAATACTGAAGAAACTTTTCTATCCACAGCACTTTGCTGAAAAGCTGTAAGTATATGGGGATCAGAGTTACCTCCTAAAATTTTCAATACGATTTTGCAGAATGACTCAGAATCACGAACACCTTTGAACTTGTGGAGTTGTGACTTGAACAGAATGTGTCCAGTTATGAAATTTGACTCAACGAGTTTTTTGGATCTTCTGTAGTCCTCATAATTATCTGGTAGCAAGAACGGTAACAATGATGAGAAGACTAACCAGTCAGTAGATTCAAAGTTAGACGACAACATTTCAATGACCATGTTTGAGATAGACTCCCATTTTTCTTTGTCTCCAAAATATTTTTCTGCGAGGAGTATAAGCACGTCCTTGAATAGAGTCTTGTTGATTTTGGGGGTTCTTTGGAGGACATTCAACGTTTCTTTCACGACGGTGACTTCGTCACTTTTCAATCTATCTGAGAATGAGCTCAGGATGATTTCCTTGTCGGTCTCTTTCAGTGAATCAAAATTTTCAGATAGGAATTTCAAGGCTTCACCTCGTATCATCTGGTTAGGGTGGTATAGTTTTTCGAATATGTCGAATTTACTACGGTAAGTGACAGTGTTTTTCAGGATTTTCATGAGCGTTTTCTTATGACGCATTGATTTTTTGTCGGTTGTAGATAGAATTGTGTAGACTTCTTTGTCGAATGCTTCAGGATATTGAGTTTCCAGTTTTTGAACAATTTCCGTTAGCCAAAGTCGGGATTGTTCGGCTATTTTCGTTTTAGGTCGTACGACATCCAGAATAGATCTATAAAGTAGAGAAAAAATGCGTTCAACGACTTCTTGATGGGACTCTTCAGGAGATGTATTTTTGGAGCATAATAGGAATATTACAGGAACGGGAATTTTCGAGCAGCAATGGACTGAACAACTTCTGTTTTTTCGTGGTGAACAGGAAGGGAATGTTCTGTTAGTTGGTTGAACAGAGCTAGAGTACCTAGATGAAGATGTTAATATCGAAATTTGTTATTGTATTGACCACAAAGTGAAATGCAGTGAGAAAATGTGATTAATGGTTATAATAGATGAAAACCTATGGCCAAAATATTGTAAATAAATTTATTGTACCAAATATCTGCTGATTTGTATTTATAAAAATCATTAAAATCTTCATAACAAATTCAAGCTCCTAAAACTAATGTAGACTCAGAATTTCCGGCTATTGACTATTTTGTTGATGAAATTTCTGAATATTCTAATTGAGATCATGAATCTAGTGGTGAAGTCAAAATTTAACAAAAAAATCACTAAAATCTAGCAAGTTTTTACATATTACCTTTCAACTTTTTTGGGTATCTTACTGGGTACTTTATAATCAATTTCATATTTTATTTTTTACCCGAATTAGAACTCAAATTTCGACTCAAATAATCGTCGGCCATCTTGGGGGCGCCATATTGAAATCGCAAAAATCACTAAAATCAGTGAAATTAATGATCCTTGATGGTCTTTGATATCTTCAACCTGCAGATATTTCACTTTCAGGTGAATTAAAGAAGAAAATATACTCATCCGCCATCTTGGAGTCACCATCTTGAATTCATTTTACTCACAAAAGTGTCAAATGGAAATGTTATTGTCAATGGAGTTATACACCTGCCACATTTCAACCAGGGAAGTTGGATTTGATTAAGTGGTTGGACTCAAGGTTGGTAGAACTGATGATACATTTGTAGAAATTATCATCAGTTCTACCAACCTTGGTGGGACTGTTAGATAGCAGTGGAATTAAACAAGTGTGCAAACACAGGAAAATACAAGGAAAATAATTATAGGTAGATGTTTTTTTCTAAATTTCTCAGGATTTTATGTACTAAACAACTGTTAAAATGAAAAATATGGCACAACATATTCAAGAATTCATTATTTGCTTGTACCTATTTGAAATGATATAAGCCAATTGAAACAACCTAAATCTTCAGTAAATTCAGAAATAGAAATTAAGAAATTATAATAATTATTAGTAATCAATAAAATACTTACTGTAAAATATTCCCAACAAAATCATTTTCTATTTTGATTTGATCCAAACAATCCTTGACCATATCCTGAGCCAACTTCAAATCATTGTTGACTCCTTCCTCAGTGAACCTTCTGATTAAAATTTCCAAAAATGGGTAAATAAGGCTGCCAGCCTCATTTAAACTCTGCAACTCCTTAGGCAACCATTCTTTCTCAGACAAATTAGCAACAGCAACAGGTGGTAAGGTAGTATAATGCTTCTGAGACTGGTACAAAACAATCAACATAAGAGATGCCTCAGTTTTGAGATTTGGAACTCTCACTTCTGAAATTTTCTCAACTAGTTTGTCCAAAAGTATTGAGGACAATGTTGTTTTTGTGACTAATCTAGCAGTGACTACATAAGAAGCAGCACAGAAATCAGGAACTGGGGAGTTCAAACCCTTTAGTAGTAGAGGCAGCATTTGTGATATCTGATCCTCATTCATCTTTTGGGAATACTCTAGGGCTCCAGTGAACACAGTACAATAAAAATTAAACACAACAGTAAGTAAATTTGGTTTCTCATGGACTTTGAGCAGCTGTATCAAATACTTGGTCACAAACTTGAGAAATCCACTATTTGTAGAAGCATGGTTCAGCAAGCTCAGCTTAGTGAGATGTGCACCTGATTTCTGCAAGGCCTTGAGGAAAAAGAAACTATCCCTGGTATCCTTGAATTTCATCAGTTGGATGACTCTCACAAAAATGTTTGACTCATGATATGGCAGACATAGCATCAACAAGTCTTCCCTATTGTATTCCTGGATTGAGTACCTATTTATTAACCATTCTAGTGCTTTGTGTGTGCAATTCAACATGAAATAGGGGGATGCCATGAGCAGAAACTTTCCGATATTCTTATCCAGCTTGCTGTTTGCATCTTTGACTTGGACTGACCTTTCAAAATCTTTGGAAGTGATGTGAAACAATGTGTCGTGAAACTGGTCGAAAACGGCATTTTTCTGTACTAGTTCTTCGAGGCCTTCTAGGCCAATTTGGTAAACTGTGTCTCGTTTGAGTCCTGCAGCTTCTTTTGGTTCAAAAAGCAGGGAGGCCCGTTTTTTGTCACGTTTAAGAGCTGACGTTTGGGGCACTGCTAGCTTTCGGAGTTGTTCTGCTAAGGAGGTACTCATTTTATGCTATTTACAATTAGATCATAGACTATAATCTAAGTATTTACATCCCAGAACTTTTGAATTTCTCGATGTAACGTAACCTCACAATTCACTGCACAAGCATGAAAGAAAAACATCTTCTTCTCTTCTTCTCGTTTCTTGACGTCTTATCCAAAGTTGGACATACAGCCATAATACTTCTCCTTTTATGTTTCTTTGTTTGCAATGTCTTTTAATAATGATGGAAGTAAGATACTTTTAATGAAATGTATTTAGCTGATTTTATAAATAAACCAATAATAAACCTTTTGAGTGCTTTTATATCGACTTAATATTAAGAAGGAAGCTAAAGTTCTCATGTTGGAATGGAACTAATGAAAAACTGCACTGAATCTTTTATAACTTTCCAAATCCTCATAATTAATATTCGATTGCATTTGAATATGTGACAATAACGACATTTTAGGCTGAACTGAATAATACATCACGCAGACTCAACTTCCGATATCTGGTCTGCTCAAACAAGAAAAATCACCTACAGGTTTCTGTGGCCGATACAGTAGTGCCGCCATACGGTCAACTCGAGGAAACACTTACTTCAATTGTTTTCCTGTCAAACCTACATAACCTTGAAAATCGTAAGAGTTGAGCAGCTCCCTCAATGGTGCTCTCGGCAGTCTCGGCCGGCGGCGCAGTTTGTTCAATGATCATGACATATATAGTGACTCATCAATAACTCAAAAATTCAAAAAATCATTCCTGCTCAAAATGGTTGCTTCAGACACAATAATAGTCCCCAATTTCGTAACGTTCAACACCTAAATTAAATGAGAACCATGAGAGGTAGAATCAGTAGTATCGATTATTATTTTTTGATCAGGGCTCTGATTATCTTACTGCTTGTAATGAGCCTATCAATCAGAATGAACTACTTTAATACTGGGAACACAACACAAAACTATATCTATAAACGAAAGGAATATTAGAACAATGAGAATTGAAGAAGACATATTTTTTTAGGAAAAAATACAATACAAGTCACGATGACACTGACAACTTACATAACCACAAATTTCGGAAATTTTCTAGAAAAAAGTGAAGATCATTTCGTCCGATACGGTAACATCCTCTGGTGGTCATACACTCAACTGAGCTATAGAGCAGACCAATAGTTACAGCTCACTAGATTTTTTCTCCATATTTAGCAGACAATGCTTCCGATCGAGATTGGAAAAATCTAGAATCAAGGGTACCAGGAAAAATTTCAGAGCCGTATCCTAGACTTTTGAAAATGAAAATGAATTTTTTCCAGTTTACTTTTTATAGGGTCATAAATATGGGCAACATATGATATATATCAAAACAAAAGAAAGAAAATTGTGCATCTACAGGGGGAATCATTTATTAAAAAGATTTTCTGATACATGTTGGACAAACACAAATACCGATTAAATTTATTCCCATAAGTATATGGCTTAGTTATATATTACACATCCTATATGCAACATTATGTACAAGAAAAAAGTATCACGACCCATTCACATTGGCCCAAGGCACATCCTGGCAGTGTAAACAGCAAAAAAACATTGAAAAATAATTGCTTCCTGGAAAATTACTATATAACAAATAAACAAATATACAGTGTATACCAATAAGTACCCCGAAATCTTGTATTTTTTCGATATACAGGGTTGTAACTCCTCACTTGCCTTGCTTTTTTGTCACTAGCGAGAAAAATAAAAAACGATTATTTCAAATCAAAGTTAAACATATATTGTGATCACAGAACTATTAAATTTATATAGGGATGTGTACTTTTTGGAACACACTATGAACACAAATGATACCACAATTAATAAACATGTCTAAAATAAAATTAATACGAATTTCAATAAAGAATAACAGAATTTATTTATACAACTTTGCTCACGAAATTTTTTATAAAAAAATTGGCAATATCGACAGCTATTTCGAAACTATCTGATAAGATAACAAAAAATAGATTGATTGTATAAAAAAAATAACAAAAAAACCGACTCAAACTAGAAAATTGACCTTCTTCAAATCAAAATTGCGCTTTTCTAGTGCCTCATCAAACTATAACCTAACTTGGACATTCAGACATATTATAATACAAGCTGCCCCTAAATATAATTTCAATTTATGCTTAAACACCTAAGAAAATATGTACACATTCAACAAATCCACAAATTCACCTCTAGCACAATCATCAAAGTTCATTATTCCCGAGTCCATCTCATGGGAACATAAATTTACACAGCACACTAAAATCATAGTGTTGAATAAACATCGACTGAACTATCGATAGTGTAAAAAGATAGTATCGATAGAATAACAGCGAATGAAACTTAAGTTAATGTAAATTTGCCGATAGTATGTGAGACTTTGACTGAGAATTTGGAAGTACTGGAAGACATACCAACCAATGATAGAGCTGTTGCATTAAAACCTGAAAAAAGAAGAATCATCATATTATTATTAACCTTCCATCTCTACCTCCGTTTATTTAAAAATTTTTATATCTCTGGATGACAACTCAAATGTAAATGAATATCCAAGATGGGTGGCAAAAGAAGGTGAAATTTCGAACTTGTTCATAAAATATCTCGATAAATAGCGGTTTGTTCACATTTTCATTGTGAAATTATCGACCCTCCATCAATAACAAAATCGAAGCATGGAACATATTGTGGTCCTTCGTGCCGGATCAATTCAGATTCGATATGGATACAAAGTTTCAGTGGAGGGAAATAAATAGTTCTTATGGAATTAAACTGTGTCATCATCGATACACCGAACCTGGATTGAAAACCATCGATGTTTACGCAACAACTACCTCAAATTAGGACGTTCACCGTCAAATAACGGCCCCGGTCCTCTTTTCTTCCCGTCCATATTAATACAGCTCACTATCTATCAATCATCGAAAATATTGTGGTCCTTCGAGCCGGATCAATTCAGATTCGATATGGATACAAAGATTTATTGGAGGGACATAACTAGTTCTTATGGGATTAAACTGTGTCATCATCGATATACCGAACCTGGATTGAAAACCATCGATGTTTACGCAACAACTACCTCAAATTAGAACGTTCACCGTCAACTAACGGCCCCGGTCTTCTTCTTCCCGTCCATACAAATAGAGCTTACTATCTATCAAGCATCGAACATATTGTGGTCCTTCGAGCCGGATCAATTCAGATTCGATATGGATACAAAGATTTAGTGGAGGGACATAACTAGTTCTTAGGGAATTAAACTATGTCATCATCGATATACCGAACCTCGATTGAAAACCATCGATGTTTACGCAACAACTACCTCAAATTAGAACGTTCATCGTCAACTAACAGCCCCAGTCCTCCTCTTCCCCTGCTCCTTGACCCCGTCGATGTCAGTTTTCTTTCCTTTGGCCTGCGCCAGCATCATCACCAGCTTTTTCGGGGATTCCCCCACGATCCAGCCGTGCTGTACCGGCCGTTCTTCGTCCTCCTCGGCCTCCTCTCTCGCAGGCCTCACCTCGATGAGGTCGGAGGTCTCGTCCTCCGACGAGCTCGACCAATGGTACAACGGATTGGCGGCAGCCCTCTTGCGTCTGTTTGACTCTAGAGACAAGAAATAATCGATGGTAGAGATGGGTTTAATTTTTTTCGATATAATATAGGCAAGTGAACTATTTTTTTCATTTCTCAAATAGAATCATTACTCAATTTCCTTTCATCATCAATATTACCACGGTAATTTTCAAACGGCTAGAAATTTTCCGCAAATCAAAACTGACATCACGATTTAATAAGGCGGGGCAGAATTTGTGCTAATCATAATTATATTAATTCACACTAGAAGAGATATGGTCTGGTGAACGTGTCAACACAGGATTGTGGGCGTTGTCTTGTCAGTTCTCAGCGTTTAGCACAGCATTGCCAAGTGTCTAGCCTAGCCAACAAATTCGTTCAATATTTTGGAAATTACGAGAAGTCAAACTTGATGCCAAATTTCACTATTAACATTTCAATTGACGCCCAGTTTGATACGTCACACCAGTTACACCAATGAATTGACATTATGCATAGTTAACTCATGAATTTTGAACCTACTTATCGCCTCTTTTGTTACGCAACTGATCAACGAAATTATGTAATGTTTATGCGTTAGTTACGTAAATTTTTTTTCTGGGATCTCACCTTTATTCGACTCCCCGGCGAGGCTGTCGTCCGCCGGCAGCGTCTTCTTCTTCTCCGACCGCTTCTTCTTGCGATCGGCGGGATCCATAGGGGGAACAGGGTCTGTTGCCATGGCAACCGACACCGGCTCCTCCACAGGTGGTTTCTTGGATTCCACAGGTGGTTTCTTCGATTTCACATCGATGATTTGCTGCTTTTTGGGTTTGACTTCGATAATTTGCTTCTCCAACATGGCTTCGAACTGAGAATCGTCCGAGCTCCAGTACTCCATCAGGATGTTCTGTTTGCCGCTGGTGCAACTTCTTTGGCTCTTTCTGCTCGCCACGCCTATGCACTCTTTGAGCTCTTGCTCTAAGTTGATGCAGTTGTCTTCTTCTTTGCCGTTTTTCTTGCCAGAACGCCGCTTGTTCGTGTTCAGGCTGAACTCGTCGTCTGTCGATTCGGAGTTGGTTCTGGCTCGCTTTTTGCCCTTCGGCTTTGGTTTCTTCTTCTGTTCCGGTGGTTTCTTGGTTTCCGGTTTGGGTTTCGGTTGTTTGGGGTTGTCTCGCTCGGGTTTCGTGTCTAAGAGTTGGGCAAACAGTTGGTTCATTTCATTTTCTGACAGCTTTTGTTTCTTATCGGTTTCAGCTGCCTCATTGCAGCTAGCAACATACTTTTCCACTAGTTCTCCATTGTCTATGGTGGGAATTGTTCTTATCTCGTCATCGATGTCTTCTATTTTGGATTTGGCGGCGTTCTTGAAAATTCTTCCCATGATCATGCACTTTTTCTTGGTTATGTTTTCTTGGTCCTTGGACTTTTTCACGCTGGAGGATATCGGTTCTGGTTCCAGTTCCAATTCTCCAGTTTTTGTGTGTCGAAACGCTTTGAAGTCAGACTTTGCGAAGACTTCAGTGTTGTCTTGGGTTTCCTCAAAGTCGTACACGTCATAGCTTTTGGTGTCTTTGTCTTGGTTTTCCGGAGTGGGTTGGGGAAGAGCAGTGGGAGAGAGCAACTTTTTCTTGTTGACCTTGAACAGGATATTGCTGCCAACTTGACTTTTTTTCACCGGTTTGGATTTTCTAGCGTTTTTGGCTGGTTTGGTGGTGGCAGATGGTGATGTATCGGAGATTGTCTGCACCTCTAATTTTTTGGGTTTGGGACTGCAGTTGAGGACCTCTTCGAGGTTCAGCTCCTCTGTGGGAATGGATACTTTCAGGCCTTCAAAGACTTTGCGAGCGCCTTTGGTGATGATTTTTTTCGTGTCGATTTCTTCAGTCTTGCTGGGTTCGACTGTTGGCGATTTTGTTGGAAGATCTTGGGTGAACGGTGATCTGCAATAACAGAATACAAATTCAAGATCAACCATTGGAACTAATCTACTCAAACTACTCAAACTTTTTCACTAATTCATGTAAATACTATGTTTTGTTACATCATTTCGAGGTACTAACTAGTCCACTGTTACGAACCGTTTTTCCTCAGAGCTCTGTACATTTTTGAAATAATTATCAATATCCACGATATTTCAAAACATGAAAAATGCTTGACGAAATCACCCGTGAACAATCCAGTGCAACCAACTGAGTGTCGACTTAGGTATCCATTCTCTATTTCTGTAAGACAAATGCAAGAATATCTCTGAAAGTCATCAATATATGAAATCAATGAATTTTCTGGACTGAATACTTACTGCAGATGACAGCAGAGAACACAACACACAACTGAAGAATCAGATAATCTGAGGATTATCTTTGAATATTCGCAGTATTTTCGCAGAAAGTTGGTTCTTCTTCTTTTCTTGATATTTCAAGGTCACAAAATAGTTTGGGTTCAAATAAAATCTCGATAATTATTAGGAATATTAGGATATTCTTGTTGACACGGAAGCATCTTGCAATATATTCAAGTATTCATTAGGTGATTATTAAAGACCAGGTCATATTGAGTCAAATACTATTTATACGATCTATATAAAATGGAAGATTGAAAGATTCCAATTGATTTATTACTAGAGAACCATTAGGATGAGAAATTAAAGAAACTAACCTGTTTGTCTTCAACAAATCTTGGAACTTTAGATCGCTGCTATCCCTCTTCTCTGCAGAAATGCCTTGAAAATTCAGCCTCGCGCTGCCATCCTCCTTAGCACAAGTCTCCCTTCCGTTCACCCCCCAATCGGAAGAAATCGTGTTGGAATTGGAAGCGTCATCATCGAAACTATCCCCCAATGGCGTCGGAATCCTCGAGTTATCATCAGAATAATCGTCATCCAGATCCAACTCAGGCGGCTGCACCAGATTCTTCTTCTCCATCCAATCCGGCTGTCGCACATTCACAGGTCCCACATCCTTGTTGGCCATCTTTTTGCTCGAGTAGCTGCTGGACACCTCGGAGCCGCTCTTGAGCAAGCTGCAGCACTCCAAGAACAGCTCTTCGTCCCTGTTCAAAGTCTTCCTCAGCTTTTGATCCTCGTAGTGCCTCTGATTGGCGCTGTCCTCCGATATCTCCTCGTACTGCGTGGGCTTCAAGAAGCTGTCATCGTCGATCGTCTTGGTGCTTTTGTTCTTCGATGTGATGTCTTGTTTCGAGCTCAGTAAGGAATCGTCTGAGGACGAGGATATGTCATCGATGTAGCTGTTGTTTGCTTTGTTCTCGATTATGTCCTCCAGTAGGCTGATCTGTTTTTCTAGAATCGTGGTTTTGGACTCCTGGAGAAGGTTGTTGTCAGACTCGAAGCTTTTTCGTTCGCCCAAGCTCTTGTAGCGTTTTACCTCAGGCTTGCTTGTATTCTGCAGAACGATGTCAGGGAATTTGGAAGCTTCTTCAACGAGTACAGGCTTGTTCAATACATCGCTTATAATGTCAGCTAGTTTGAGGGAATGCTTGTTTGTGAAGGTGTTGGGAATCTCTTGAGCGATTTGGTCTTGTTGCAGCTTCAATTCAGCTTCCTTAGCTTCTATTTCGGACAGCTTCTGGATATGCGTCAAGGTTCTTCTATGCTTCACCAGGTTCTCGACTCTGATGAAAGACTTACTGCATATTTCGCAATAGTTCGAGTCAACGACTGTATCCAGTTTGGATTTGCTCTCTTCGGAAGTACTAGAGTCTTGGATATCAGGAGTCAGCAATTTGTATGAAGAACTAGAAAGCGAGCTGTCGTCAGACTGCTTAGATAGAATTAACGATTTATTCATGGCCACCTGTTCAGTTGTTAATGAACTATCGTTGAAGTCGTAGATCTTGTCTGAGTCCTTGTTCTTTTCTCGGAGGTCTCCAAACACCGTATCAAAGTTATCATCGTTGATATATCTAGAAATATCTCCCAAATTATCCAGAAAAGAATTTTGTTGCTTGGGAACATAGACGCTTTCAGTTGTTGACGCTTTGAGCAGGTCAAACAACTGATCGCTGTTTAGCTTCTTCTCTGGATCTTTGGTCTTCTTCTGATTTTTGTTCTCCACTGCCTTGGTATCTTTTTTCTTGGCAATTCTCTTGTTTTCCAGCGCGTCTATGATTGGATCTATGAGGTCGTTTTCGTTGTAGGAAGCAACTTTTCTGGACCCTCTCCTACTCCTCCTAAGCTCTTGATTTTCTTCGGATATGGTCTCTCCACCAGTATTGGGAAGAGATTCTTCCAAAGTTGGTTCCTCAACTGTTTGGTCTGGGGAATCTGTCGTATCCATAAGTTTGTTTCTCTCGTTCATATCCGCATTGAGTTCTCTTTCTATGCTATTCTCTAGCTCTTCTAGCCCATGTAACTCTGCTACTAGTTCTGCCAACAAAGGTGCTTCATCTTCAGCTAGTGCTTCATAAGAGAAGCTGGCCGTCTCAATCAACTCTGGCGCCGTTTCGTTCTTCTTCTGCTTTTTATTTTTCTTGTGGGAGGTTTCAATGTCAGCTTCGTTTTCGTTCTGTATAGCTTTGGATGACTTCAGTACTCTATTTCTTTCACTCTCAGAAAGTTCTGCTAAGGCGTCATCGTGTATGTATTCTAGAGCCTTTACTTTAGCAGATCTCATGGGCTTCCTTCGTCCATTTTCTTCGAGATCTATACCATTCTCTTTGATTTCCTTGACGATAGTTTCTATGTCTTCTTCTTCGTTTTCTAGGGTTGATATCTTCTTCTGTTTTGGTTTCTTCTTTGCCTTTTGCTGTTCATCTTTCTGGTCAGAATCATTAGCTGTGGGTGTGGTCTTCAGAAGAAATCTGGGTAGCCGTTTTGGTAGTTCTATTGGCGTGTTGATTTCGAGATCTTCCGTTTCAGAAAATGCGTATATAAGATCAATGTCTTTGTCTTTGAGAGGCAATTCCTGAAGGTTTTCTGCACCATCCAAGGGTGGTGGGTTATTGAATTTTTGATCATTCAGGAGTGACATGCCATCAGTGTCATCTAATGGGCGTGTATCTCCTAGTTTAGATAGTAGCATCTCTGCAGAGATTTGTGGTTTGATGAAACTTTTATGATTCAATACATCCAAGCAGTTGTCTTCTGAACTCATTTCTGTAAGAGGTTTGGTTGGTGATTTTTCTCTATCTTCAGTAGTCATATCATCACTAGTAAGTAAATGATTGGAAGATTTTCTATTCTTAGACTTTTTCTTCACTTTTTTTACTGCCTTCTTCACTGGCTTCGGTTTTTCAGCTATTGTATCCAACTGTTCTTCAACTAATATGTTCTGTTCATCAGTTTTTCCAGTAGGTGGCAATGCTAGGATGTCAAAGTCAGCATATTCTTCTGAAGACTTTGCTTTCACTTCTATTGATGTTCTCTGTATTGTTTTAGGCTTTTCAACTATTGGAATATCTGAATTTTCTTCAAGTAATAGGTCTTTGGCAATTATATCTCCCATGGCATATTCTTTCACAGACTTCTCCTTGGTTTTTCTTGATGCTCTTTGTACTGATTTAGGCTTTTCAACTATTGCACTCTTGGCTACAATGTCTGAATGGTCTTCAACAAATTGGTCTTTATCAAGAGCATCTTCCATTGGTGCAATAACTGGAATATCAAATTCAGTACACTCTTCCATATGCTTTCCCAAGGCTTTCTTTGATGTCCTCTTCATCAGTTTTGGTTTTTCAACTCCAATTGGATTTTTTGAAGTTGCATCCAAGTTTTCAACTAACACGTCTTTCTCTAAAGTTTTTTCCAAAGATGGCAGTCCTGGAATATCAAATTGTGCGAATTCTTTCACAGATTTTCCTTGGGCTTTATTTGATGTCCTCTCAATCGGGTTTCGTTTTTCAACACCAATTGGGTATTTCACTGTTGCACCTAAGTCTTCTTCAAGTAACAGGTTCTTCTCTAGGGTATTCACCATAGGTGGCAGTGGTAGGAAGTCAAATTCAGCATACTCTTCTATATGAAGCCCCTTGACTTTATTTGATGTCCTCTTGACTGTTTTAGTTTTTTCAAGTCCTATTGAATTTTTCAGTGTAGCATCCAAGTTCTCAACTAATAGGTCCTTTTCTGAGGTATTTCCCAAAGATGGCAGTTCTGGAATGTCAATTTCAGCGAAATCTTCTATATATTTTCCTTGGCCTTTATTATTTGAATTCCTCTTAACCGATTTCCTTTTTTCAACACTGATGGGATTTTTCACTATTGCATCTAAGTCCTTTTCAACTAGCAGGGCCTTCTCTAGGGTATTTACAATTGGTGGCAGAGCTACGATGCCAAATTCAGAATATTCTACCATAGATTTGGCTTTTCTTGATGGTCTCTGTCTTGTTTCAGGCCTTTCAACTATTGGATTTTCAGCTGCAATATTGAAATGTTCTTCAACTAATAGGGCTTTGTCACTAGAATCTCCCATTGGTGGCAGTGCTGGAATGTCAAATTGAGGAAATACTTCCAGTGACTTTCCCTTGCCTTTCTTTGATGTCTTCTTTATGGGTTTGGACATTTCATTTCCTTCTTCAACTGACAGATCATTCTCTAAAGGATTTTCCACAAGAGGTAATGCTGGGTTGCCAAATTCAGCAAATTTTTCAACAGACTTTCCCTTGGCTTTCTTTGTCTTTATCGGTTTTGAACTTTCAACAGACTTATTCAAGTCTTCTTCAACAAACAGGTCCTGCTGTGGAGTATCTTTTATAGGTGGCAATGCTAGATCATCAAATTCAGCATATTTTTCCACAAACTTTCCCTTAGATCTCCTATTTACTGTTTTCTGTCTTCCAAATCCGATAGGACTTTTTACTATTGTATTCAATTTTTCCTCTTCTGGATGATCCTGATCTAAAATCTTTCCAATATGTGACAGTGACGGTATACCAAGGTTAGTACTTCCCTCGACTAGCTTTTCCTTAGATTTTTTTGATGTTTTCTTTACTGGCCTCGGTTCTTCAACTTGTTGATCTTCAGGTGACATATCTTTTTTCACGACCTCTTCAATATTTGACATTGCTGATGAGATTGGGAGTTCGCTATATTCCTCCATCACAAGTGAAGAAATGTCTTTTGAATCAACAGACATTTCTGTTTCAGATTCTTTATCGATGATTCCTTTGTTTTTAGAATGTTTGTTTTTACGTCCATTTCTTGTTGTTTTGGTGATGAGAGGTTTGGTGACAGGGTTCACTTCTACTTTAGGTGAATCAAACAGGGTCAATTCATCTGTTTCGTGATCTAAAGGAAGTGATAGATTCAAGGTATTTTCAATAATACTGGCGTTGATTGGTATCTCATCTAATTCCATATCCATTTCTTCCACAGATACATCTAGCTCAGCATGATCTTCATCTTTTTTATCGATGAAATGATCGTCATCTTTTTTATCCAGTACTTGCTGAATTTCTAACGGTTTTGGTGGAAATAGGGAATAAGCATCTGTGTCTTCCTTGGAAAATGTGTCTGGTGGAGAAAAACTCATGAAAGGAGTGGTGCGCTTCTTTTTTATCACCAAAGCGAAATCTTGGAACAGATCATTAGGGCCTTTACTGTCAATCTTCTTGATGCTCTTCGATTTCCTTCTGGCTTTCTGTTTGTTGATGATTATTTTTATCGGTGGTTCAGTATCAGCAGTCTCTGAGGGAAATAGAGGGGCAACAATAGCTGTGTCACTTTTTGAATTGTCTTCTGTAATGGGTTCACAGGTGACAACTGCTATGTCCTGAGTATTTTTGGAATCAACAAGCGGTGGGAGCTGATTTAGAATTTTCGACTTGCCAGCATTCTTCTTCTTCTTCTTCTTAGTGAACTTTTTAGAAACAGTTGGTGCTGGTTTCATCAATGCGGATTCATCTGTTTCCACGTCAGGGTTGGTCAAGTCGGAATCTTGAGGAGTTGCATCAACAGGTGGGATTATCTGAACTTCCAGTACATCTGTTTCAACTCTTTCAGAAATCAAGTCTGAAATTGTGTTTATCGGTTCAACATCGACCATTAGAGTATTTCCGATAGTTTTGTCGTTGCGATTCTTAGTCATCAGGCTATTTTTATCGTTTGTTTGTATTGTTTCTTCAGTAGCATCAGGTATGACAAAAGTATTTTCTTCAATTTCTGAGTAGTTAATAGCTGATTTTTTCCGGAGCGATCTAGAATTTTGCCTTTGCAGTGAATCGTTCATTCCATCGATTTCGTCCACTGATTGGCTAGGAGTATCCGGTTCAAGGGATTGTTCATTTTTGCCGTTCTTTCTTGGAGCATTCGTTTTCTTATCTGTTGATAGTTCTGAGGGAGCATCAGGAAGTAGTTCATCGGTTTTCCCAGCGGGGATATTTACATTGTTGTTTAGCAACCTTGAAGATCTCTTAGGCCTCTTAGCTTCAAAATCATTCTCATCACTATCTGCTAACTTATTCACTGTTTCTTCTATACTATCTGGTTTTGAGACATCTAGTACACTGACAGTACCATTATTCAATGATCTCAACTTTCTGAGAGGCCTTTTAGATTGGAAATCAACGAAATCGGAATCTGAAGACTCTGAGTTACCAGTTGATTCAATGGAGGTGACAAGTCTCGTTTTACCCCTTTTCTTATTAGACACATGCTTGATTTTTGTCTTCTGATCGGAGTTAAAACCCTCAGTTTCTACCTCAAGTTTACTCTCACAGTTTGGTAGTTCTTCATCGTGTACCTTTGACTGTAATTCACTGAAACTAGGCTCTTTGAATTCGTTCACCAATGATCTTGAACCTCTCCTTGTTTTTGTTCTCAAACTAGCATCAGAGTGTGAACTGTCTTCTGTCTCACTCTCTGACGTCAGTTGATTGTAAGCACTCCTCAACGGACGTTTCTTATTGGGAGTATCTTCAGTATTCGACTCGTTCAAATCTGATTCGTCAGTCCAGACTGCGAGGTGAATCTTTCGAGAATTCCTTTTTTTGGTTGGTGTTTTGAAAACCATCTCGGCCACACTCGTTTTTTGTACTTCTAAGCTCTCGGCTTCGGGGTCTTTTGGATCTACAATTGCCTCGATGACAGTTGAAGAATCGTCTTGTGATGACAGTATTGCTGTAGACAACCTGGCAGACCTTTTGAGGGTCAACTCTCCTGCATTTTTTTTACTCAAGTCTTCAGTTGGCAGACCCAATTCTTTTCTCAATGTAATCAGAGTTTCTGAGATAAAATTTGCAGTTGTATTCACATTAAGGGATGGTCCTTCATCAATCAATGGAGGGGTTATACTTGTATCATTTTTCGAAGTTCTCAAGCATCTTTTAGTAGATATTTCACTCAAGAGAGTATCGGAATCTGTTAGTTCCAATTCACTTCGTGCGTTTACAGGAGAGTCATCAGAAGATGGTTCCCTGTAATGTTTCTTCAGTGATCTTGACCTCAACTTAACGGGAGAAGAAGAAGATTCATCGCTGGAGCTCATCCCAATGTCCAACTTCAATGACCTTGATCTTCGTTTGTTAAATTTTATTTTGGATCGTATGCTCCTCTTTTTAGAGTTCTTTGGTTTGCTGGTATCAGTCAGCATCGAGTCATCAGACAATGGAATTTTAAAATTATGCTCATCAGTTTCAGGTGATAAGTATTTCTTGATATTCGAAATGATTTCGGTCATATGTTCACCAACATTTCTTTCACTCTCAGTGATTTTAATTTTCGATCGTATGTTTCTTTTTTTAGAGTTCTTTGGTTTGTTTGCATCACTCAACATGGAGTCATCAGATATTGGTACTTTGAAATGATTTTCATTGGTTTCAGAGGAGGTTGCATCTTCACCAATATTGCCAATCGATGAAAATCTACTCAACTGATGATTGCTCTTTTGTTTTATCTTAGTTTTAGTAACTGGCGTCACTTTGGAAACTAAATGATTTTCAACCATTGTGTCAGATGTCAAACTGTTATTAGCAATATAATCAGTAGTGTTCAAACTTGTTTTGTCTAGTGGCAATTCACTTTCATTGGCAATATCTACAGATATATCTTCATCACTCAATGATATGCTGACCTTTGGTAGAGTTGAAGATGAGGATTCTTTTGATGTCTCGGAAGGTTCAATATGGTTTTCTGTTTCAGATGAAGGAGGTTCATTGGATATTTCTGAGCCCAGAGAACCTGTAGACTTAGTAGTATTTTCAAAAATGTCTACGGTAGGAGCTGGATTCTTCCTCTTCGATTTTTTTCCCGAAAATTTTGTTTTCTTCGCCCTTCTCTTCTGATTGATGTTTCTTTTTGGTACTGACAAGACATCTGGAAGAACTTCTTCATTTGCAAATGGTAGATCTTGTGCAAATAGACTATCTGTTCTCATTACTTGGTGTGAAGCAACATCAGCTTGCATTTTGCTATAATCACTTATGGAGTCATCTGGCATTGGTATTTCAAAATTATTTTCAGTTGTTTCTGTCGATATACCTTCAATCGTGTCGTCTAAAGATTTGCCTTCATTGTTCAATGGCATTATTACATTTGGTAGAGTTGAAGATGAGGATTCTTTAGATGTATCAGACAGCTCAGTTTGTTTTTCTGTTTCAGATGGAGACGATTCATTTGACATCTCAAGGCCTACAAGCTTGGACATACCTTCAAGCATATCTACAATTGGAACTAGATTTTTCCTTTTGGTTTTTTTGCTCGAGAATTTCGGTTTTTTCGCTCTTCTTCTCTGGTTGTTTTTTCTATTCGGAACTGGCAAATCATCGGGAAGAGTTCGTTCATTTGCAAATGGAAGAATTTTGACCAACGAACTATCAGTTTTTATTTCTTGCTTTGAAACAACATCAGTTTCGATTTTGCTTCCATCACTCAACAAGGAGCCATCAGACTTTGGTATTTCCAGAAGACGTTCATTGGTTTCAATCGATGAAAATATACTACATTGATGATTCATCTCAGTTTCAGTAACTAAACCATCTTTAGTTTCGATCACTTTGGTAACTAAAGATTTATCAACCATCGAATTAGACGTAGAACTGGCATTACAGATGATATCTCCTTCAAGTACTGAAGTTTTCAAACTCGGATTGTCTATAGATTCATCTACATCGCCTAAAGGTATGCTGACATTTGGTAGTGTTGAAGATGAGGGTTCTTTAGATGTCTCAGAAAGTTCAATTCGATTTTCTGTTTCAAATGGAGGAGCTTCATTGGACAGCTCTAACCCCAGAGATTCCGTTGGCTTGGAAATATCTCCAACTGGAACTTGGTTCTTCCTTTTGGGTTTCTTCCTCGAAAATTTTGTTTTTCTCGCCCTTTTCCTCTGATTTGTATTTCGTTTTAGTGTTGGCAAAACATCTGGAAGAATTTCCTCATTGGCAAATGGTAGATTTTTTACAAACGAACTATCAGTTGTTATTTCTTGGTTTGATACATCATCATCTTTGATTGCTTCTGTAGCTACGTTTTCAGCTGTTTGAGGTGGAAGCGGAAGACTTGGAGTCGATTCCTCAACTTGATCATGTGTTTTTATTTCATCCACCGAAGTTTTTGTCAATTCTATTGATGGTATTCCATCAGGAATTGGAGAAATTTCTGTCTGAGGCTCTTGGACACTGACTGTTCCATCAGCAGTTTGTTGCGGATAACTGTTTTCTGTTTCAATTGTCACTTTGTCTAGTAGTATACTTTTCTTCTTCGATAGACTTCGTTTTTTGGCTCGTGACTTTTTTGTTTTTGTCACTGGGACCTTGCAATCCATAGCTTCATCTGAATCATTGACCACCTGATCTGGAAAGTCTCTTTGGTCCTGATGAGCTTGTTTTTCCTCAGGATCTTGACTCATGTTCGAATCTTCAACTTCAACAGGTTTAATGAAAGTGTCAGCACTTTCCTCAGATGCTTCATTTTCTACCATTTCTGAGCAAGCACTACTTGTTAGTCGAGACTCTAGAGTAGTGGTAGTGTTTTCCATGTTTGTGCTATCAAGAATGATATTCTGTCCATCTTCAGTTTGTTCCTCAAAAGTTGTTGAACCAGTCTTTACTAACGTTCCTGCAATCTCTTCGCAAACATTTTCTGAAGTAATTTGTTTTAATTTGCTCAAAGAGTCTTCAACAGCCACTGAAATATATGTAGCTTCATTTTTGCTGTCCTCAATTGGTTTTAGCAAAGCTGCTAGTGGTATATCATCCTCAGAGTCACTAGGGTTCACTAATTTATTCTCCAGAACGAGTGGTTCATCCTCACTGGTTAGTGTCAGCTCTTCAGTCTTTTCGACGTTATCTTCACTTATGGCTTTGATGTTGACCGAGGACACTTCTGGTTTGCAATTTACCTCCTTGGTGTCGAGAACATCGTCTAAGTGAGTTTCCACAAAGGGTTTGTCTGCAAGCTCCGTGATACTTTTCTGTTTATCTTTACTCCTCCTGAATTGACTGAGTTTTTTAACAGAGGTTTTGACAATTGGATCTACGGGAGTTTGTTTAGGCTCCTCAATGGAGGATGTATCTCTGACAACATTTTCGATGGTGATATCCAAATTATTGGGAGCAACAGCTTTGACAGTACCTAGGACAGGTTCAGCTGAGGTATTGTGGTCTTCGTATTTCTTTTTAGTATCTCCAATACCTAGGCAAGAAGAAATACTATCTCCAGGAATTATTGATATACTATCAAGGGTAGGCCCAGACAGTATACCTTTGAGGAGCTCGATGTTCTTCATTTGCTTGCTTGGGCTTGGTTTCTTCGTATTTTTGAGTTTGGATCTGTCACCTGGTTGTTTCAGAATTAGGCCCAACTTGTTATTGATGTCTTCCTTATCATTGCCAAAAGTCGCTACGAAATCAATGATGTCATCTACAGAGTTTTTCGTAACACTCAGTGAGGATACTGGACTGCTTTTGTGGTGGTAACCGTCTATCACATACTGGATAGTTTCATCGACCGTGTTCCAAGACTTCCATATCTTGTGGTTGGATTCTTTCTGGAAATTGTTTTCTATGACACTGTTGATGATTCGCTCAACAGAATTGGTCAGATCAGGCATTTTAGGAATACCGAAGGAGAAAGGTTCAAAATATGGCTTGCTGGCCTCGGCGAACACTGCTTCCGGATTTTTGACAGTTTTTTCTGGCTTCGCTATCGGTACCTCTTGACCTTGATCTTTTGGTTTTACACTCAAGTCTAAGGCTGTTTCCTCTAGACTAGAAGGTTCCGTTTGGGTCTTGAAATTGGGTATTTTCAAAATGCAATCAGACTTTTGTGGCGAAGGGTCGGAAAGTATTCTTGGCGCGTTAGTAGGAGATACCAAGTTGAACACACCGACTTTAGCAATTGGTTCGATGGTTTTTTGCTGCAGCTTGCTTGTGAGCATCGCTATACAGTCGTTCAGCCCTCTGGTGGGTTTCTTGATTTTTCCTTTGATGTTAGGAGATACCAGAGGCATGATCTTAGGTTTTTCAGAAGTTTCTATGGTCAAGGGTTCGATTTTTTCGTTCGCGGGAGTTGTTTTTTGGGTAATTTCTGTTTCAGTCTTGTCTTCTATAATTTCTGTTGTGACGGTACTTTTGATGATCTTGTCGGTGTCTTGCTGACTGTCAAAGTCAAGGTCGCCTTTGGCTTGGAGGCTTTTTTCATCACTGGATCCTAGTTTAAAGATGTTTTCTGGCACAGGTGAGTCCCCGCTTGTTTTATTGAAGTTAGTTGCAATATGGGCAGATTCTGATATGTCAGCTAAGTTTTCTTTTGCTTCTGAGTTGGATGGTATCACGATTTTTACCGATTGGTTTGGATGTTCTAGGTTCGTTTCCCCTAAAAAAGTACTCTTAGTAGCGATTTCTTTCGTGTCGGTTTCTAAAGTTTCTGGGGCGCTATCAATTTTCAGTCTTTTGACTCTGTTTATGACGTTCCTGAAGCTACGTTTGAGTTTACGCTTGTTGTTACTTTTGTCTGTCTCAACAGGGCTCAAGACATTGGTTAAACTTGTCGGTGACTGAGTATCACTTTGAACAAGTTCAAGTTCTGGTGAGTTTGAAGCAGAACTCTTTACGAGTTTCTTTTTCAAACTCAGAGACTTCATGATTTTTTTGATAGCGCTACTCTTCGTTTTTTTAGGTTCTGCTTGCTTATCTAGCTTTTCTTCCCTTGCAGTAACTACAGCTTCAGGCTCATTGGACTTTCTTTTGATTTTAGTCTTCGGGTCTACACTCTTGTCGGTACTTTCAGCCGCCTGAGTTTCTCTAAGAGCTTTCCTAGATTTCTGCTTCTTGACAGGAAAAAACGACTTCATGTTAATATTTCCCGTCAGGAGTTTCTTAACATTCATCATTTTCACGTTCTTAGGAGTGGATCTAGGCGAAGTTCTCTTGTGAGTTAGGGCAAACTGATTTTCCAATTTCCCTTCGCCAGCTTTAGCTTTTTCGAGCTGTTCTGTATCTTCTAAAGTTGCAGCTTGATCTGGATTGACTTCAGGAACAATTTTACTGGAAATTTTCGACTGTCTGGTGCTCCTTCTTTCACTTAACGCCTTCAATTTCCGTTTCACATTCAAGTTTGCGTTTGTGTCTAGAATTCTGCTAGATAAAACCCTACTCATGTTCCTCAGAGATCTTCTGTTGGAAGATTGATTAGGTTTCTGCGTCTTGAGACCCGAAGGTGCTGTATTAATAGTTTTTTCCGTATTTTCTTTGATGCTACTGCTTTTATAAATAACCTTCCCACATTTAACTTTCTTCTGGTTCAAGTTCTGCTGCTGTATCTGGTTATTTTTCCTCGCTCTATAGACTCCGTCATAGAGAGATATCAATTTCCTAGTGGACCGTTTCGCAGGTAAATTGGCTAGCATACGTTGTATAGTTTCAGCTACAAAAACAAACACTGTGTGAACATTCGGCCCTCGGTTGAAACATCAATAAAAAACTTACCGTCACTGGGTCGCTGTCTAGGACCCTCGAATGCCTTCTTGTACTTCTTCTTCTCTTTTGGACCGTCATTTTCTTTGTGTCGGATCCTATGCACCAAACCTATGGGAGAAAACAACGATTTATTTAATTCAAAATGTTCATTTTCACGAAATCAACCCGTCGTTATTACTTTCCACCAGACAAATCAGCACTTTTGGCAATGATGCAGGTGTAACATTCTACAACTTCTACGAAATATTGCTAGAAGCGCCTAGTGTCACCATATGGCAACAGCAGATTTTTGGAGAACCTGAATTTCATTCTTGTTTCTATATATTTTTCCTGTTCTCAAAGCATTTCACACTAGTTTAAGGCCATAAAATCTCAGAGAAAAATAAATAATTTCGGAGCTACCGGGTTAAATGTCTTTGAAAAAGACTCACCTCTCAGTCTCTTTCTCCTGGACTTGCACGGCCTGTACTTGCACTTTTTCCTAGCCAGCATCCACGACCAATCGCCGCCACACTCCAAGATGTGCCGGTGCAACTCCCCCAAGGAGTTGCACTGCTTCCCGCATTTGCTGCACGTCCGCGCCTCGCTGCGCCGCCACAACTTGCCCTGGAAAGTGTCCTCGATGAAGCCGACCTTGCCCAGAGCGGGGATGCTCAGATGCCGATAGAGCTCGTTCTGGTTACCTTCGACAGAAATCACCATCATTGTATAATTTGTAACTATCACTGTTCTACCTTTATAAACACATCGGGTGATGTAGTCATGAATACTGAAGACTACTATTGACTGTTGTTATGCAATTGAGAAATCAATAAAGAAGCTTCAATGTCGGAATAAATAACGAATATATAATTTCGTTATCAAACCCCACATTATCCGGCTCGAAGGACCATGTAGGAATTTGCCTACAAAAATATGGGGCTGGTTCCCACAGAGTGCAGATTCTATGGAAGAAGGAAGACGACAAAACTTCCATCCACATCCTATCGAACTGTGTAGGTCTTTGCGACGAAGAGCACTCTGTCTTTTTTTTATGTTCTGGTTTCCACGAAAAGGGATACCCTGTAATGTTCAAAGAACATCGTGAGAACCAAGGAAAATAAGGTAGGAATTGGTGTTCTTCTTAAATTTCTGGGGGTTATATGCCTCGGGAAAAACTTTCCTTGGCAATGTGTTACAGAGCTTCGCTGTTCGTTGGATGAACGAGTCTTTGGAAAAAGATGTTCTGCAGGTCTCCAAAGTGACCATGAAGGGGTGCGAAGCCTCAACTCGACGGGTTAATCTCGCGGGGACTGCCAACGAAGGAACAATTGTTGATATTTCAGAAAAGCATTGTCCATGAAAATATCTATAAAATAGAGCCAGATCGCCAACTTTTCTGAGGTGTTCCAGAGAAGTGTGTATTGTTAGCGAGGCATCACCCACGAGACGAATTGCCCTTTTTGGACAGAATCCAACAATTTCAGAGTATGTTTGGGTGCTACAATCCAAATATGGGAACAGTATTCCAGGACAGGTCAGATCTGTGCCTTATAGAGAACTAATTACACAACAGCTAGAAAACCATCAATTGATAAAAACGATGAATGACAGTTTTTCATGAGCTATTTATGCCGAGTTGAATGCGATGAAATTCTCTCGAATTATCAGAGAAATTATCGATATGGCTGCGGTTCCACAAAAGTGTTTTTCCAGGGCCAACTCTATCTCACCATATTGAGTAGGTCCTGGCCTCTCCCGCAGAAGAAATAAGCGAAATATATCACACTTTTCAACTAGTTACTCTGAGTACATACCCACAAACTCGTAGTGTTGCACCCACACGTTCTGGTGGTACAAGCTCTTGTGGTCCAGCAGGTACTTCATGTTGGGCAGCCTGGCTCCGCATGCCGCGCAAACGTACAGCCTGCAACGTGCCCATTCGCCAGACAACTCAACGAGTTCGTTTTGCCTTCGAGCCTGATTGGTCGGCAGCTCGTAGTTCTCCGTTTCCTGCGAGGAGCAAATCAGCGCTATCCTGTCCGACCTATCAATATCCCCTTCGCTGGGCAAAGTGGAGGTCCTGCGCAGATTGAGGTAGCTCGGCAGCTCTCGCTCATCCCTTTTAGCCTCCACTTTCTCCTCTATTTCCTCCGCGTCTGCTTCGCCTGTAGCAACGAAAACTCTAGCTAGAATGTCTTCGAGGATTTCCCGGATATCGGTGAAGCTCTCGTGGCTGATACTGTCCGCAGACGCCGAGTTGAGCTTGTCCAGAGCCGCCTTTTTGCTAGCTTCCTCCTTGAGATCTTCGAAAGGCCCTCTGCGATCTAAAATCCTGTTCAGCTCCTCGCGTTTCAGTTTGCTCTTGTACTCATCACAAGAAGCATACTCCTGGATCTCTTTGGGCGTTTTCTTGTCGTCGATGATTTTTTGCTGGCGATTTCTGATCACCAGCTGCGTCCACATGTCCAGCTTGCTGAGGTCGCGGTTCTCCTTTTGCTGTAGGATGCTCGCTTGGAACTTTCTGCGTGTGAAGTACTTGTAGTGAAACACTTGGTCGGTTTTCGTTTGGGTTTTTTTCTTAGAAGGTTTGGAACCGTACTCAATTTGAGATTCGAAATCTTCCCCGTACTGAGAGTTAAGGGATAGAGAGGCTACTGGGGTGACTGCGTTGAGAGACAACTCGCAGCCGTAGTTGTCAGAGCTAGCATTCTGGATTTCCTGTGTGGAATTGGATACTTTTTCAAAATTCGAAATCCGGCTTTCTGACTCTTCGTTCTTGAATAGCTTGCCATCAATATGATGTAATAAGTTTTCTTCTATATTGCACTTGATTCGATTGAAGAACGCTTTGTCGAACACGTCGTCAAAAGTCAGCGAGCTTATCTTCAAATTGTCTATGGAATGGTCTGTGATTTTTTTCACGCGATAAAAATTATCGAACTCCGGGTAAGGGTTCCCAGCGCTAGCACTAGCCTTAGCCTTCTCCGGTTTTGTACTGTTTTGTTGCTCCATCTTGCTACCACCAAGCTGCTTCCTCTCAGGCTTCGCTCTCCTCTTCTTTGCCCCATCAGCAATCTTCGCCAAAGCCTGCAACCTCTTGCTCTCCCTCTTCTTCAGAGCTATTCTCGAGCTCTTCACACTCAGCTTCTTCAGCTTCTTCTTACCTTCTTCCGCCGCCTCTTCTTGCCTGGGCTTCACCCGACTCCTGGTGATCTTGATGACCACCTCTTTCTCCTGAAACAGCTCTTCAGGGGGCGTTTCCTTCAAGGTGGTCTTGGCAGGTGATTTGACGCTGTCCGAGGGCAAAACGGCTCTGTGGACGTTGACATGGTGGTCGGCCAACAGCGCCTGCGTGAGGAACCTGTCCTCGCAGGGCAAGCACCCGAAGTACTTCCCGGGGTGTTCCTGGACGAGATGCTGGAAGAGATCTTTCAAGGTGTTCTCGGTATTGTTGAGTTTGTCACAGTGGGCGCAAGGGGTCGCTGTCAGCTGGTTTTGCTTCCGGGAGCTGACGCGGCGCGAGTTTTTGGAAGAATGAGCGCGCTCCACGTGCTTCTGCCTCAAATTGAGGCTGACGAAGGTTCTGTCGCAGTAGAGGCACAGCAGCTTCCTGTTCTTACTCTTGGCGAGGTCTTCGGGCTGGTAGCCTTCTAGCTTCTCCAAGGGCACGCTGCAGCGCAGTTTGTCTTCGGGAGACTGCTCTGGGTCTGAGGGACCGCCTTCGGTGGTGATGGTAGGGGGTTGTAGGCAGCTGGCTATGACGTTTTTGTCGCCCTCTTGCCCATGGGATGATTCGAACGTGCCGCTGTTTACCATGCTGGGCTAGCGGGTAGGACTGGCCTGCAAAAAATATATTGGAGATATACAGGGTGATATGAAGATTTGAATTTTCCGCACGATTAGTTTTTCTCCTCCACCAAGTTTTTGTGATCAAATCGTGGAGGTTGTTTTGGAGCCATTTATATTTGCCGATAATATACAGGGTGATTTGAGATTTGATGTAAATATTTTGAGGGCGTATTGTTGGGATCAAAATAAGACTTTCTCTTAATGTAAACTTGTGCAACCCTCTGAGCTACAGCCACCGTAAGTTGGGTAAGAAAAAAATAACCTGATTTTTTGATCATAATAACGAATCAAGTGCAAGTATTCCTGTACTGCACGCCTCTGAAATAGCAGTCTCAAATGCGTTCGTATGCAAGCGTTGAACACATTGCGTTCGAAAACGATGTTGTGACTTCTCATTTCGTTGATTACGATTTGCTCAGAGAAAAGTTCGAATTTTTTCAAAGTGTTCGTGATCTGTCTAGATATCACTTTCATTTCGGTTCTGTGACCTAAATAGGCAGTTTTCAGACCAAAAAAAGTCAATGGTGGAAACAGAATTGAGCTATCTTTGCTCTGAAAGAAGTTCGAATTTTTTCCTATGACCTACTGATCGATTTCCTTAACTGAAATCTAAATGTCCGTGATCTGTCTAGATATCGCTTCCATTTCGGTTCTGTGGCCTATATAGGTAGTTTTTCGACCCAAAATAGTCAATGGCGAAAACAGAATTGAGCTATCTTTGCTCTAAAAGCAGTTCGAATTTTTTCATAGGACCTACTGATCAATCTCCTGAACTGAAATCTGAATGTTCGTGATCTGTCTAGATATCGCTCCCATTGCGGTTCTGTGACCTGAATAGGCAGTTTTTCGACCAAAAAAATTCAATGGTGAAAACAGAATTGAGCTATCTTTGCTCTGAAAAAAGTTCGATTTTTTTCCTAAGACCTACTGATCAATCTCCTCAACTGAAATCTAAATGTTCGTGATCTGTCTAGATATCGCTTTCATTTCGATTCTGTGACCTAATTAGGCAGTATTTCGACCCAAAAAAGTCAATGGTGGAAACAGAATTGAGCTATCTTTACTCTGAAAAAAGTTTGAATTTTTTCCTAGGTCCTACTGATCAATGTGCTTAACTGAAATCTGAGTGTTCGTGATCTGTCTAGATATCACTCCCATTGCAGTTTTGTGACTTAATTAGGCAGTTTTTCGACCCAAAAAAGTCAATGGTGGAAACAGAATTGAGCTATCTTTGCTCTGAAAAAAGTTCGATTTTTTTCCTTGGACCTACTGATCAATCTCCTCAACTGAAATCTAAATGTTCGTGATCTGTCTAGATATCGCTTTCATTTCGATTCTGTGACCTAATTAGGCAGTTTTTCGACCCAAAAAAGTCAATGGTGAAAACAGAATTGAGCTATCTTTGCTCTGAAAAAAGTTCGATTTTTTTCCTAGGACCTACTGATCAATCTCCTCAACTGAAATCTAAATGTTCGTGATCTGTCTAGATATCGCTTTCATTTCGATTCTGTGACCTAATTAGGCAGTTTTTCGACCCAAAAAAGTCAATGGTGGAATCAGAATTGAGCTATCTTTGCTCTGAAAAAAGTTCGATTTTTTTTCCTAGGACCTACTGATCAATCTCCTCAACTGAAATCTAAATGTTCGTGATCTGTCTAGATATCGCTTTCATTTCGATTCTGTGACCTAATTAGGCAGTTTTTCGACCCAAAAAAGTGAATGGTGAAAACAGAATTGAGCTATTTTTGCTCTGAAAAAAGTTCGATTTTTTTCCTAGGACCTACTGATCAATCTCCTCAACTGAAATCTAAATGTTCGTGATCTGTGTAGATATTGCTTTCATTTCGATTCTGTGACCTAATTAGGCAGTTTTTCGACCCAAAAAAGTCAATGGTGGAAACAGAATTGAGCTATCTTTGCTCAGACAAAAAGTTCGATTTTTTTCCTAGGACCTACTGATCAATCTCCTCAACTGAAATCTAAATGTTCGTGATCTGTGTAGATATCGCTTTCATTTCGATTCTGTGACCTGATTAGGCAGTTTTTCGACCCAAAAAAGTCAATGGTGAAAACAGAATTGAGCTATCTTTGCTCTGAAAAAAATTCGAGTTTTTTCCTAGGACCTACTGATCAATCTCCTCAACTGAAATCTGAATGTTCGTGATCTGTGTAGATATCGCTTTCATTTCGATTCTGTGACCTAATTAGGCAGTTTTTCGACCCAAAAAAGTCAATGGTGGAAACAGAATTGAGCTATCTTTGCTCTGAAAAAAGTTCGATTTTTTTCCTAGGTTACTGATCAATCTCCTCAACTGAAATCTAAATGTTCGTGATCTGTGTAGATATCGCTTTCATTTCGATTCTGTGACCTAATTTGGCAGTTTTTCGACCCAAAAAAGTCAATGGTGGAAACAGAATTGAGCTATCTTTGCTCTGAAAAAAGTTCGATTTTTTTCCTTGGACCTACTGATCAATCTCCTCAACTGAAATCTAAATGTTCGTGATCTGTCTAGATATCGCTTTCATTTCGATTCTGTGACCTAATTAGGCAGTATTTCGACCCAAAAAAGTCAATGGTGAAAACAGAATTGAGCTATCTTTACTCTGAAAAAAGTTTGAATTTTTTCCTAGGACCTACTGATCAATCTCCTCAACTGAAATCTAAATGTTCGTGATCTGTCTAGATATCGCTTTCATTTCGATTCTGTGACCTAATTAGGCAGTTTTTCGACCCAAAAAAGTCAATGGTGGAATCAGAATTGAGCTATCTTTGCTCTGAAAAAAGTTCGATTTTTTTTCCTAGGACCTACTGATCAATCTCCTCAACTGAAATCTAAATGTTCGTTATCTGTCTAGATATCGCTTTCATTTCGATTCTGTGACCTAATTAGGCAGTTTTTCGACCCAAAAAAGTCAATGGTGGAAACAGAATTGAGCTATCTTTGCTCTGAAAAAAGTTCGATTTTTTTCCTAGGACCTACTGATCAATCTCTTCAACTGAAATCTAAATGTTCGTGATCTGTCTAGATATCGCTTTCATTTCGATTCTGTGACCTAATTAGGCAGTTTTTCAACCCAAAAAAGTCAATGGTGGAAACAGAATTGAGCTATCTTTGCTCTGAAAAAAGTTCGAATTTTTTCCTAGGACCTACTGATCAATCTCCTCAACTGAAATCTAAATGTTCGTGATCTGTCTAGATATCGCTTTCATTTCGATTCTGTGACCTAATTAGGCAGTTTTTCGACCCAAGAAAGTCAATGGTGGAAACAGAATTGAGCTATCTTTGCTCTGAAAAAAGTTCGATTTTTTTCCTAGGACCTACTGATCAATCTCCTCAACTGAAATCTAAATGTTCGTGATCTGTCTAGATATCGCTTTCATTTCGATTCTGTGACCTAATTAGGCAGTTTTTCGACCCAAAAAAGTTAATGGTGAAAACAGAATAGAGCTATCTTTGCTCTGAAAAAAGTTCGATTTTTTTCCTAGGACCTACTGATCAATCTCCTCAACTGAAATCTGAATGTTCGTGATCTGTGTAGATATCGCTTTCATTTCGATTCTGTGACCTAATTAGGCAGTTTTTCGACCCAAAAAAGTCAATGGTGGAAACAGAATTGAGCTATCTGTGCTCTGAAAAAAGTTCGATTTTTTTCCTAGGACCTACTGATCAATCTCCTCAACTGAAATCTAAATATTCGTGATCTGTGTAGATATCGCTTTCATTTCGATTCTGTGACCTAATTAGGCAGTTTTTCGACCCAAAAAAGTCAATGATGGAAACAGAATTGAGCTATCTTTGCTCTGAAAAAAGTTCGATTTTTTTCCTAGGACCTACTGATCAATCTCCTCAACTGAAATCTAAATGTTCGTGATCTGTCTAGATATCGCTTTCATTTCGATTCTGTGACCTAAATAGGCAGTTTTTCGACCCAAAAAAGTCAATGGTGAAAACAGAATTGAGCTATCTTTGCTCTGAAAAAAGCTCGATTTTTTTTCCTAGGACCTACTGATCAATCTCCTCAACTGAAATCTAAATGTTCGTGATCTGTGTAGATATCGCTTTCATTTCGATTCTGTGACCTAATTAGGCAGTTTTTCGACCCAAAAAAGTCAATGGTGAAAACAGAATTGAGCTATCTTTGCTCTGAAAAAAGTTCGAGTTTTTTCCTAGGACCTACTGATCAATCTTCTCAACTGAAATCTGAATGTTCGTGATCTGTGTAGATATCGCTTTCATTTCGATTCTGTGACCTAATTAGGCAGTTTTTCGACCCAAAAAAGTCAATGGTGGAAACAGAATTGAGCTATCTTTGCTCTGAAAAAAGTTCGATTTTTTTCCTAGGACCTACTGATCAATCTCCTCAACTGAAATCTAAATATTCGTGATCTGTGTGGATATCGCTTTCATTTCGATTCTGTGACCTAATTAGACAGTTTTTCGACCCAAAAAAGTCAATGGTGAAAACAGAATTGAACTATCTTTGCTCTGAAAAAAGTTCGAATTCTTTCCTAGGACCTACTGATCAATCTCCTCAACTGAAATCTAAATGTTCGTGATCTGTCTAGATATCGCTTTCATTTCGATTCTGTGACCTAATTAGGCAGTTTTTCGACCCAAAAAAGTCAATGGTGAAAACAGAATTGAGCTATCTTTGCTCTGAAAAAAGTTCGATTTTTTTCCTAGGACCTACTGATCAATCTCCTCAACTGAAATCTAAATGTTCGTGATCTGTGTAGATATTGCTTTCATTTCGATTCTGTGACCTAATTAGGCAGTTTTTCGACCCAAAAAAGTCAATGGTGGAAACAGAAATGAGCTATCTTTGCTCAGACAAAAAGTTCGATTTTTTTCCTAGGACCTACTGATCAATCTCCTCAACTGAAATCTAAATGTTCGTGATCTGTGTAGATATCGCTTTCATTTCGATTCTGTGACCTGATTAGGCAGTTTTTCGACCCAAAAAAGTCAATGGTGAAAACAGAATTGAGCTATCTTTGCTCTGAAAAAAGTTCGAGTTTTTTCCTAGGACCTACTGATCAATCTCCTCAACTGAAATCTGAATGTTCGTGATCTGTGTAGATATCGCTTTCATTTCGGTTCTGTGACCTAATTAGGCAGTTTTTCGACCCAAAAAAGTCAATGGTGGAAACAGAATTGAGCTATCTTTGCTCTGAAAAAAGTTCGATTTTTTTCCTAGGACAAACTGATCAATCTCCTCAACTGAAATCTAAATGTTCGTGATCTGTGTAGATATTGCTTTCATTTCGATTCTGTGACCTATTAGGCAGTTTTTCGACCCAAAAAAGTCAATGGTGGAACAGAAATGAGCTATCTTTGCTCAGACAAAAAGTTCGATTTTTTTCCTAGGACCTACTGATCAATCTCCTCAACTGAAATCTAAATGTTCGTGATCTGTCTAGATATCGCTTTCATTTCGATTCTGTGACCTAATAAGGCATTTTCTCGACCCAAAAAAGTCAATGGTGGAAACAGAATTGAGCTATCTTTGCTCTGAAAAAAGATCGATTTTTTTCCTAGGACCTACTGATCAATCTTCTCAACTGAAATCTGAATGTTCGTGATCTGTGTAGATATCGCTTTCATTTCGATTCTGTGACCTAATTAGGCAGTTTTTCGACCCAAAAAAGTCAATGGTGGAAACAGAATTCAGCTATCTTTGCTCTGAAAAAAGTTCGATTTTTTTCCTAGGACCTACTGATCAATCTCCTCAACTGAAATCTAAATGTTCGTGATCTGTGTAGATATCGCTTTCATTTCGATTCTGTGACCTAATTAGGCAGTTTTTCGACCCAAAAAAGTCAATGGTGAAAACAGAATTGAGCTATCTTTGCTCTGAAAAAAGTTCGATTTTTTTCCTAGGACCTACTGATCAATCTCCTCAACTGAAATCTAAATGTTCGTGATCTGTGTGGATATCGCTTTCATTTCGATTCTGTGACCTAATTAGACAGTTTTTCGACCCAAAAAAGTCAATGGTGAAAACAGAATTGAACTATCTTTGCTCTGAAAAAAGTTCGAATTCTTTCCTAGGACCTACTGATCAATCTCCTCAACTGAAATCTAAATGTTCGTGATCTGTCTAGATATCGCTTTCATTTCGATTCTGTGACCTAATTAGGCAGTTTTTCGACCCAAAAAAGTGAATGGTGAAAACAGAATTGAGCTATCTTTGCTCTGAAAAAAGTTCGATTTTTTTCCTAGGACCTACTGATCAATCTCCTCAACTGAAATCTAAATGTTCGTGATCTGTGTAGATATTGCTTTCATTTCGATTCTGTGACCTAATTAGGCAGTTTTTCGACCCAAAAAAGTCAATGGTGGAAACAGAATTGAGCTATCTTTGCTCAGACAAAAAGTTCGATTTTTTTCCTAGGACCTACTGATAAATC
Organism: Phaedon cochleariae; assembly: GCA_918026855.4. Classification (NCBI taxonomy): domain Eukaryota; kingdom Metazoa; phylum Arthropoda; class Insecta; order Coleoptera; family Chrysomelidae; genus Phaedon; species Phaedon cochleariae. The sequence continues at coordinate 1,672,430 of OU896715.1, read as the reverse complement.
TCCTCAACTGAAATCTAAATGTTCGTGATCTGTGTAGATATCGCTTTCATTTCGATTCTGTGACCTGATTAGGCAGTTTTTCGACCCAAAAAAGTCAATGGTGAAAACAGAATTGAGCTATCTTTGCTCTGAAAAAAATTCGAGTTTTTTCCTAGGACCTACTGATCAATCTCCTCAACTGAAATCTGAATGTTCGTGATCTGTGTAGATATCGCTTTCATTTCGATTCTGTGACCTAACTAGGCAGTTTTTCGACCCAAAAAAGTCAATGGTGGAAACAGAATTGAGCTATCTTTGCTCTGAAAAAAGTTCGATTTTTTTCCTAGGACTTACTGATCAATCTCCTCAACTGAAATCTAAATGTTCGTGATCAACAGAATTGAGCTATCTTTGCTCTGAAAAAAGTTCGATTTTTTTTCCTAGGTTACTGATCAATCTCCTCAACTGAAATCTAAATGTTCGTGATCTGTGTAGATATCGCTTTCATTTCGATTCTGTGACCTAATTTGGCAGTTTTTCGACCCAAAAAAGTCAATGGTGGAAACAGAATTGAGCTATCTTTGCTCTGAAAAAAGTTCGATTTTTTTCCTAGGACCTACTGATCAATCTCCTCAACTGAAATCTAAATGTTCGTGATCTGTCTAGATATCGCTTTCATTTCGATTCTGTGACCTAATTAGGCAGTTTTTCGACCCAAAAAAGTCAATGGTGAAAACAGAATTGAGCTATCTTTGCTCTGAAAAAAGTTCGATTTTTTTCCTAGGACCTACTGATCAATCTCCTCAACTGAAATCTAAATGTTCGTGATCTGTGTAGATATCGCTTTCATTTCGATTCTGTGACCTAATTAGGCAGTTTTTCGACCCAAAAAAGTCAATGGTGGAAACAGAATTGAGCTATCTTTGCTCTGAAAAAAGTTCGATTTTTTTCCTAGGACCTACTGATCAATCTCCTCAACTGAAATCTAAATGTTCGTGATCTGTGTGGATATCGCTTTCATTTCGATTCTGTGACCTAATTAGACAGTTTTTCGACCCAAAAAAGTCAATGGTGAAAACAGAATTGAACTATCTTTGCTCTGAAAAAAGTTCGAATTCTTTCCTAGGCCCTACTGATCAATCTCCTCAACTGAAATCTAAATGTTCGTGATCTGTGTAGATATCGCTTTCATTTCGATTCTGTGACCTAATTAGGCAGTTTTTCGACCCAAAAAAGTCAATGGTGGAAACAGAATTGAGCTATCTTTGCTCTGAAAAAAGTTCGATTTTTTTCCTAGGACCTACTGATCAATCTCCTCAACTGAAATCTAAATGTTCGTGATCTGTCTAGATATCGCTTTCATTTCGATTCTGTGACCTAATTAGGCAGTTTTTCGACCCAAAAAAGTCAATGATGGAAACAGAATTGAGCTATCTTTGCTCTGAAAAAAGTTCGATTATTTTCCTAGGAACCTACTGATCAATCTCCTCAACTGAAATCTAAATGTTCGTGATCTGTCTAGATATCGCTTTCATTTCGATTCTGTGACCTAATTAGGCAGTTTTTCGACCCAAAAAAGTTAATGGTGAAAACAGAATAGAGCTATCTTTGCTCTGAAAAAAGTTCGATTTTTTTCCTAGGACCTACTGATCAATCTCCTCAACTGAAATCTGAATGTTCGTGATCTGTGTAGATATCGCTTTCATTTCGATTCTGTGACCTAAATAGGCAGTTTTTCGACCCAAAAAAGTCAATGGTGGAAACAGAATTGAGCTATCTGTGCTCTGAAAAAAGTTCGATTTTTTTCCTAGGACCTACTGATCAATCTCCTCAACTGAAATCTAAATGTTCGTGATCTGTGTGGATATCGCTTTCATTTCGATTCTGTGACCTAATTAGGCAGTTTTTCGACCCAAAAAAGTCAATGGTGAAAACAGAATTGAGCTATCTTTGCTCTGAAAAAAGTTCGAGTTTTTTCCTAGGACCTACTGATCAATCTCCTCAACTGAAATCTGAATGTTCGTGATCTGTGTAGATATTGCTTTCATTTCGATTCTGTGACCTAATTAGGCAGTTTTTCGACCCAAAAAAGTCAATGGTGGAAACAGAATTGAGCTATCTTTGCTCAGACAAAAAGTTCGATTTTTTTCCTAGGACCTACTGATCAATCTCCTCAACTGAAATCTAAATGTTCGTGATCTGTGTAGATATCGCTTTCATTTCGATTCTGTGACCTGATTAGGCAGTTTTTCGACCCAAAAAAGTCAATGGTGAAAACAGAATTGAGCTATCTTTGCTCTGAAAAAAGTTCGAGTTTTTTCCTAGGACCTACTGATCAATCTCCTCAACTGAAATCTAAATGTTCGTGATCTGTGTGGATATCGCTTTCATTTCGATTCTGTGACCTAATTAGACAGTTTTTCGACCCAAAAAAGTCAATGGTGAAAACAGAATTGAACTATCTTTGCTCTGAAAAAAGTTCGAATTCTTTCCTAGGACCTACTGATCAATCTCCTCAACTGAAATCTAAATGTTCGTGATCTGTCTAGATATCGCTTTCATTTCGATTCTGTGACCTAATTAGGCAGTTTTTCGACCCAAAAAAGTCAATGGTGGAAACAGAATTGAGCTATCTTTGCTCTGAAAAAAGTTCGATTTTTTTCCTAGGACCTACTGATCAATCTCCTCAACTGAAATCTAAATGTTCGTGATCTGTCTAGATATCGCTTTCATTTCGATTCTGTGACCTAATTAGGCAGTTTTTCGACCCAAAAAAGTCAATGGTGGAAACAGAATTGAGCTATCTTTGCTCTGAAAAAAGTTCGATTTTTTTCCTAGGACCTACTGATCAATCTCCTCAACTGAAATCTGAATGTTCGTGATCTGTGTAGATATCGCTTTCATTTCGATTCTGTGACCTAAATAGGCAGTTTTTCGACCCAAAAAAGTCAATGGTGGAAACAGAATTGAGCTATCTTCTGTGCTCTGAAAAAAGTTCGATTTTTTTCCTAGGACCTACTGATCAATCTCCTCAACTGAAATCTAAATGTTCGTGATCTGTGTGGATATCGCTTTCATTTCGATTCTGTGACCTAATTAGGCAGTTTTTCGACCCAAAAAAGTCAATGGTGAAAACAGAATTGAGCTATCTTTGCTCTGAAAAAAGTTCGAGTTTTTTCCTAGGACCTACTGATCAATCTCCTCAACTGAAATCTGAATGTTCGTGATCTGTGTAGATATTGCTTTCATTTCGATTCTGTGACCTAATTAGGCAGTTTTTCGACCCAAAAAAGTCAATGGTGGAAACAGAATTGAGCTATCTTTGCTCAGACAAAAAGTTCGATTTTTTTCCTAGGACCTACTGATCAATCACCTCAACTGAAATCTAAATGTTCGTGATCTGTGTAGATATCGCTTTCATTTCGATTCTGTGACCTGATTAGGCAGTTTTTCGACCCAAAAAAGTCAATGGTGAAAACAGAATTGAGCTATCTTTGCTCTGAAAAAAGTTCGAGTTTTTTCCTAGGACCTACTGATCAATCTCCTCAACTGAAATCTAAATGTTCGTGATCTGTGTGGATATCGCTTTCATTTCGATTCTGTGACCTAATTAGACAGTTTTTCGACCCAAAAAAGTCAATGGTGAAAACAGAATTGAACTATCTTTGCTCTGAAAAAAGTTCGAATTCTTTCCTAGGACCTACTGATCAATCTCCTCAACTGAAATCTAAATGTTCGTGATCTGTCTAGATATCGCTTTCATTTCGATTCTGTGACCTAATTAGGCAGTTTTTCGACCCAAAAAAGTCAATGGTGGAAACAGAATTGAGCTATCTTTGCTCTGAAAAAAGTTCGATTTTTTTCCTAGGACCTACTGATCAATCTCCTCAACTGAAATCTAAATGTTCGTGATCTGTCTAGATATCGCTTTCATTTCGATTCTGTGACCTAATTAGGCAGTTTTTCGACCCAAAAAAGTCAATGGTGGAAACAGAATTGAGCTATCTTTGCTCTGAAAAAAGTTCGATTTTTTTCCTAGGACCTACTGATCAATCTCCTCAACTGAAATGTAAATGTTCGTGATCTGTCTAGATATCGCTTTCATTTCGATTCTGTGACCTAATTAGGCAGTTTTTCGACCCAAAAAAGTCAATGGTGGAAACAGAATTGAGCTATCTTTGCTCTGAAAAAAGTTCGATTTTTTTCCTAGGACCTACTGATCAATCTCCTCAACTGAAATGTAAATGTTCGTGATCTGTCTAGATATCGCTTTCATTTCGATTCTGTGACCTAATTAGGCAGTTTTTCGACCCAAAAAAGTCAATGGTGGAAACAGAATTGAGCTATCTTTGTTATGAAAAAAGTTTGAATTTTTTCCTAGGACCTACTGATCAATCTCCTCAACTGAAATCTGAATGTTCGTGATCTGTGTAGATATCGCTTTCATTTCGGTTCTGTGACCTAATTAGGCAGTTTTTCGACCCAAAAAAGTCAATGGTGGAAACAGAATTGAGCTATCTTTGCTCTGAAAAAAGTTCGATTTTTTTCCTAGGACAAACTGATCAATCTCCTCAACTGAAATCTAAATGTTCGTGATCTGTGTAGATATTGCTTTCATTTCGATTCTGTGACCTATTAGGCAGTTTTTCGACCCAAAAAAGTCAATGGTGGAACAGAAATGAGCTATCTTTGCTCAGACAAAAAGTTCGATTTTTTTCCTAGGACCTACTGATCAATCTCCTCAACTGAAATCTAAATGTTCGTGATCTGTCTAGATATCGCTTTCATTTCGATTCTGTGACCTAATAAGGCATTTTCTCGACCCAAAAAAGTCAATGGTGGAAACAGAATTGAGCTATCTTTGCTCTGAAAAAAGATCGATTTTTTTCCTAGGACCTACTGATCAATCTCCTCAACTGAAATCTAAATGTTCGTGATCTGTGTAGATATCGCTTTCATTTCGATTCTGTGACCTAATTAGGCAGTTTTTCGACCCAAAAAAGTCAATGGTGGAAACAGAATTGAGCTATCTTTGCTCTGAAAAAAGTTCGATTTTTTTCCTAGGACCTACTGATCAATCTCCTCAACTGAAATCTAAATGTTCGTGATCTGTCTAGATATCGCTTTCATTTCGATTCTGTGACCTAATTAGGCAGTTTTTCGACCCAAAAAAGTCAATGGTGGAAACAGAATTGAGCTATCTTTGCTCTGAAAAAAGTTCGATTTTTTTCCTAGGACCTACTGATCAATCTCCTCAACTGAAATCTAAATGTTCGTGATCTGTGTAGATATCGCTTTCATTTCGATTCTGTGACCTAATTAGGCAGTTTTTCGACCCAAAAAAGTCAATGGTGAAAACAGAATTGAGCTATCTTTGCTCTGAAAAAAGTTCGAGTTTTTTCCTAGGACCTACTGATCAATCTTCTCAACTGAAATCTGAATGTTCGTGATCTGTGTAGATATCGCTTTCATTTCGATTCTGTGACCTAATTAGGCAGTTTTTCGACCCAAAAAAGTCAATGGTGGAAACAGAATTCAGCTATCTTTGCTCTGAAAAAAGTTCGATTTTTTTCCTAGGACCTACTGATCAATCTCCTCAACTGAAATCTAAATGTTCGTGATCTGTGTAGATATCGCTTTCATTTCGATTCTGTGACCTAATTAGGCAGTTTTTCGACCCAAAAAAGTCAATGGTGAAAACAGAATTGAGCTATCTTTGCTCTGAAAAAAGTTCGATTTTTTTCCTAGGACCTACTGATCAATCTCCTCAACTGAAATCTAAATGTTCGTGATCTGTGTGGATATCGCTTTCATTTCGATTCTGTGACCTAATTAGACAGTTTTTCGACCCAAAAAAGTCAATGGTGAAAACAGAATTGAACTATCTTTGCTCTGAAAAAAGTTCGAATTCTTTCCTAGGACCTACTGATCAATCTCCTCAACTGAAATCTAAATGTTCGTGATCTGTCTAGATATCGCTTTCATTTCGATTCTGTGACCTAATTAGGCAGTTTTTCGACCCAAAAAAGTGAATGGTGAAAACAGAATTGAGCTATCTTTGCTCTGAAAAAAGTTCGATTTTTTTCCTAGGACCTACTGATCAATCTCCTCAACTGAAATCTAAATGTTCGTGATCTGTGTAGATATTGCTTTCATTTCGATTCTGTGACCTAATTAGGCAGTTTTTCGACCCAAAAAAGTCAATGGTGGAAACAGAATTGAGCTATCTTTGCTCAGACAAAAAGTTCGATTTTTTTCCTAGGACCTACTGATCAATCTCCTCAACTGAAATCTAAATGTTCGTGATCTGTGTAGATATCGCTTTCATTTCGATTCTGTGACCTGATTAGGCAGTTTTTCGACCCAAAAAAGTCAATGGTGAAAACAGAATTGAGCTATCTTTGCTCTGAAAAAAATTCGAGTTTTTTCCTAGGACCTACTGATCAATCTCCTCAACTGAAATCTGAATGTTCGTGATCTGTGTAGATATCGCTTTCATTTCGATTCTGTGACCTAACTAGGCAGTTTTTCGACCCAAAAAAGTCAATGGTGGAAACAGAATTGAGCTATCTTTGCTCTGAAAAAAGTTCGATTTTTTTCCTAGGACTTACTGATCAATCTCCTCAACTGAAATCTAAATGTTCGTGATCAACAGAATTGAGCTATCTTTGCTCTGAAAAAAGTTCGATTTTTTTCCTAGGTTACTGATCAATCTCCTCAACTGAAATCTAAATGTTCGTGATCTGTGTAGATATCGCTTTCATTTCGATTCTGTGACCTAATTTGGCAGTTTTTCGACCCAAAAAAGTCAATGGTGGAAACAGAATTGAGCTATCTTTGCTCTGAAAAAAGTTCGATTTTTTTCCTAGGACCTACTGATCAATCTCCTCAACTGAAATCTAAATGTTCGTGATCTGTCTAGATATCGCTTTCATTTCGATTCTGTGACCTAATTAGGCAGTTTTTCGACCCAAAAAAGTCAATGGTGAAAACAGAATTGAGCTATCTTTGCTCTGAAAAAAGTTCGATTTTTTTCCTAGGACCTACTGATCAATCTCCTCAACTGAAATCTAAATGTTCGTGATCTGTGTAGATATCGCTTTCATTTCGATTCTGTGACCTAATTAGGCAGTTTTTCGACCCAAAAAAGTCAATGGTGGAAACAGAATTGAGCTATCTTTGCTCTGAAAAAAGTTCGATTTTTTTCCTAGGACCTACTGATCAATCTCCTCAACTGAAATCTAAATGTTCGTGATCTGTGTGGATATCGCTTTCATTTCGATTCTGTGACCTAATTAGACAGTTTTTCGACCCAAAAAAGTCAATGGTGAAAACAGAATTGAACTATCTTTGCTCTGAAAAAAGTTCGAATTCTTTCCTAGGCCCTACTGATCAATCTCCTCAACTGAAATCTAAATGTTCGTGATCTGTGTAGATATCGCTTTCATTTCGATTCTGTGACCTAATTAGGCAGTTTTTCGACCCAAAAAAGTCAATGGTGGAAACAGAATTGAGCTATCTTTGCTCTGAAAAAAGTTCGATTTTTTTCCTAGGACCTACTGATCAATCTCCTCAACTGAAATCTAAATGTTCGTGATCTGTCTAGATATCGCTTTCATTTCGATTCTGTGACCTAATTAGGCAGTTTTTCGACCCAAAAAAGTCAATGATGGAAACAGAATTGAGCTATCTTTGCTCTGAAAAAAGTTCGATTATTTTCCTAGGAACCTACTGATCAATCTCCTCAACTGAAATCTAAATGTTCGTGATCTGTCTAGATATCGCTTTCATTTCGATTCTGTGACCTAATTAGGCAGTTTTTCGACCCAAAAAAGTTAATGGTGAAAACAGAATAGAGCTATCTTTGCTCTGAAAAAAGTTCGATTTTTTTCCTAGGACCTACTGATCAATCTCCTCAACTGAAATCTGAATGTTCGTGATCTGTGTAGATATCGCTTTCATTTCGATTCTGTGACCTAAATAGGCAGTTTTTCGACCCAAAAAAGTCAATGGTGGAAACAGAATTGAGCTATCTGTGCTCTGAAAAAAGTTCGATTTTTTTCCTAGGACCTACTGATCAATCTCCTCAACTGAAATCTAAATGTTCGTGATCTGTGTGGATATCGCTTTCATTTCGATTCTGTGACCTAATTAGGCAGTTTTTCGACCCAAAAAAGTCAATGGTGAAAACAGAATTGAGCTATCTTTGCTCTGAAAAAAGTTCGAGTTTTTTCCTAGGACCTACTGATCAATCTCCTCAACTGAAATCTGAATGTTCGTGATCTGTGTAGATATTGCTTTCATTTCGATTCTGTGACCTAATTAGGCAGTTTTTCGACCCAAAAAAGTCAATGGTGGAAACAGAATTGAGCTATCTTTGCTCAGACAAAAAGTTCGATTTTTTTCCTAGGACCTACTGATCAATCTCCTCAACTGAAATCTAAATGTTCGTGATCTGTGTAGATATCGCTTTCATTTCGATTCTGTGACCTGATTAGGCAGTTTTTCGACCCAAAAAAGTCAATGGTGAAAACAGAATTGAGCTATCTTTGCTCTGAAAAAAGTTCGAGTTTTTTCCTAGGACCTACTGATCAATCTCCTCAACTGAAATCTAAATGTTCGTGATCTGTGTGGATATCGCTTTCATTTCGATTCTGTGACCTAATTAGACAGTTTTTCGACCCAAAAAAGTCAATGGTGAAAACAGAATTGAACTATCTTTGCTCTGAAAAAAGTTCGAATTCTTTCCTAGGACCTACTGATCAATCTCCTCAACTGAAATCTAAATGTTCGTGATCTGTCTAGATATCGCTTTCATTTCGATTCTGTGACCTAATTAGGCAGTTTTTCGACCCAAAAAAGTCAATGGTGGAAACAGAATTGAGCTATCTTTGCTCTGAAAAAAGTTCGATTTTTTTCCTAGGACCTACTGATCAATCTCCTCAACTGAAATCTAAATGTTCGTGATCTGTCTAGATATCGCTTTCATTTCGATTCTGTGACCTAATTAGGCAGTTTTTCGACCCAAAAAAGTCAATGGTGGAAACAGAATTGAGCTATCTTTGCTCTGAAAAAAGTTCGATTTTTTTCCTAGGACCTACTGATCAATCTCCTCAACTGAAATCTGAATGTTCGTGATCTGTGTAGATATCGCTTTCATTTCGATTCTGTGACCTAAATAGGCAGTTTTTCGACCCAAAAAAGTCAATGGTGGAAACAGAATTGAGCTATCTGTGCTCTGAAAAAAGTTCGATTTTTTTCCTAGGACCTACTGATCAATCTCCTCAACTGAAATCTAAATGTTCGTGATCTGTGTGGATATCGCTTTCATTTCGATTCTGTGACCTAATTAGGCAGTTTTTCGACCCAAAAAAGTCAATGGTGAAAACAGAATTGAGCTATCTTTGCTCTGAAAAAAGTTCGAGTTTTTTCCTAGGACCTACTGATCAATCTCCTCAACTGAAATCTGAATGTTCGTGATCTGTGTAGATATTGCTTTCATTTCGATTCTGTGACCTAATTAGGCAGTTTTTCGACCCAAAAAAGTCAATGGTGGAAACAGAATTGAGCTATCTTTGCTCAGACAAAAAGTTCGATTTTTTTCCTAGGACCTACTGATCAATCTCCTCAACTGAAATCTAAATGTTCGTGATCTGTGTAGATATCGCTTTCATTTCGATTCTGTGACCTGATTAGGCAGTTTTTCGACCCAAAAAAGTCAATGGTGAAAACAGAATTGAGCTATCTTTGCTCTGAAAAAAGTTCGAGTTTTTTCCTAGGACCTACTGATCAATCTCCTCAACTGAAATCTAAATGTTCGTGATCTGTGTGGATATCGCTTTCATTTCGATTCTGTGACCTAATTAGACAGTTTTTCGACCCAAAAAAGTCAATGGTGAAAACAGAATTGAACTATCTTTGCTCTGAAAAAAGTTCGAATTCTTTCCTAGGACCTACTGATCAATCTCCTCAACTGAAATCTAAATGTTCGTGATCTGTCTAGATATCGCTTTCATTTCGATTCTGTGACCTAATTAGGCAGTTTTTCGACCCAAAAAAGTCAATGGTGGAAACAGAATTGAGCTATCTTTGCTCTGAAAAAAGTTCGATTTTTTTCCTAGGACCTACTGATCAATCTCCTCAACTGAAATCTAAATGTTCGTGATCTGTCTAGATATCGCTTTCATTTCGATTCTGTGACCTAATTAGGCAGTTTTTCGACCCAAAAAAGTCAATGGTGGAAACAGAATTGAGCTATCTTTGCTCTGAAAAAAGTTCGATTTTTTTCCTAGGACCTACTGATCAATCTCCTCAACTGAAATGTAAATGTTCGTGATCTGTCTAGATATCGCTTTCATTTCGATTCTGTGACCTAATTAGGCAGTTTTTCGACCCAAAAAAGTCAATGGTGGAAACAGAATTGAGCTATCTTTGCTCTGAAAAAAGTTCGATTTTTTTCCTAGGACCTACTGATCAATCTCCTCAACTGAAATCTAAATGTTCGTGATCTGTCTAGATATCGCTTTCATTTCGATTCTGTGACCTAATTAGGCAGTTTTTCGACCCAAAAAAGTCAATGGTGGAAACAGAATTGAGCTATCTTTGCTCTGAAAAAAGTTCGATTTTTTTCCTAGGACCTACTGATCAATCTCCTCAACTGAAATCTAAATGTTCGTGATCTGTCTAGATATCGCTTTCATTTCGATTCTGTGACCTAATTAGGCAGTTTTTCGACCCAAAAAAGTCAATGGTGGAAACAGAATTGAGCTATCTTTGCTCTGAAAAAAGTTCGATTTTTTTCCTAGGACCTACTGATCAATCTCCTCAACTGAAATCTAAATGTTCGTGATCTGTCAGATATCGCTTTCATTTCGATTCTGTCACCTAATTAGGCAGTTTTTCGATCCAAAAAAGTCAATGGTGAAAACAGAATTGAGCTATCTTTGCTCTGAAAAAAGTTCGATTTTTTTCCTAGGACCTACTGATCAATCTCCTCAACTGAAATCTAAATGTTCGTGATCTGTCTAGATATCGCTTTCATTTCGATTCTGTGACCTAATTAGGCAGTTTTTTGACCCAAAAAAGTCAATGGTGAAAACAGAATTGAGCTATCTTTGCTCTGAAAAAAGTTCGATTTTTTTCCTAGGACCTACTGATCAATCTCCTCAACTGAAATCTAAATGTTCGTGATCTGTCTAGATATCGCTTTCATTTCGATTCTGTGACCTAATTAGGCAGTTTTTCGACCCAAAAAAGTCAATGGTGAAAACAGAATTGAGCTATCTTTGCTGAAAAAAGTTCGAATTTTTTACTAGGACCTACTGATCAATCTCCTCAACTGAAATCTTAATGTTCGTGATCTGTCAGATATCGCTTTCATTTCGATTCTGTCACCTAATTAGGCAGTTTTTCGATCCAAAAAAGTCAATGGTGAAAACAGAATTGAGCTATCTTTGCTCTGAAAAAAGTTCGATTTTTTTCCTAGGACCTACTGATCAATCTCCTCAACTGAAATCTAAATGTTCGTGATCTGTCTAGATATCGCTTTCATTTCGATTCTGTGACCTGATTAGGCAGTTTTTCGACCCAAAAAAGTCAATGGTGAAAACAGAATTGAGCTATCTTTGCTGAAAAAAGTTCGAATTTTTTACTAGGACCTACTGATCAATCTCCTCAACTGAAATCTAAATGTTCGTGATCTGTCTAGATATCGCTTTCATTTCGATTCTGTGACCTAATTAGGCAGTTTTTCGACCCAAAAAAGTCAATGGTGAAAACAGAATTGAGCTATCTTTGCTGAAAAAAGTTCGAATTTTTTCCTAGGTCCTACTGATCAATCTCCTCAACTGAAATCTAAATGTTCGTGATCTGTCAGATATCGCTTTCATTTCGATTCTGTCACCTAATTAGGCAGTTTTTCGATCCAAAAAAGTCAATGGTGAAAACAGAATTGAGCTATCTTTGCTCTGAAAAAAGTTCGATTTTTTTCCTAGGACCTACTGATCAATCTCCTCAACTGAAATCTAAATGTTCGTGATCTGTGTAGATATCGCTTTCATTTCGATTCTGTGACCTACTTAGACAGTTTTTCGACCCAAAAAAGTCAATGGTGGAAACAGAATTGAGCTATCTCTGCTCTGAAAAAAGTTCGATTTTTTTTCTAGGACCTACTGATCAATCTCCTCAACTGAAATCTAAATGTTCGTGATCTGTCTAAATATCCTACCCTAGCAAGGGGGTTAGGTCATTTTGAAACACCCTGTATGTATATTTGGTGTTTTCGATTGCGTAATGCTGGACATGAAGAACGAAGAAAATTGAAGAAGGAACCACCGATAAGCGAAACTCAAAGCCAAACAGTAGTAAGCGTGCCTTGGCAAGGTCAATGGCCCACATTCTCATTATTTGATCACATTTGGTGATGTTGGACTTGGACCGCTTTCTGCCTCATCCTATGCTATGCTATACGAAGAAAAATGCATCCTCTGAATCGGAAATACCAAGAAAAATATACAGGGTGTTTCGAAACTCGACCGACAACGCTTGACATAAAATATTATAGTCATCTCGTGATTTCCTAATAACTAAGAAGATAGCGAGGAAGATAGGTATTTTATTCCTCATCGAATCAACTGATATATTTTTAGTATCTCAGGAGATATACAGGGAGCAAGAAAAAGTGCAAAAATTTTAAACGGAACGCCCTATATATTTTCGCGCCATTAGATAGACCTTTCGAAGAGCTTTCCGAAAATACCCCACTCAATACACTCATCTTCAGTATTTCTCATAATATAGACGTTTGAACCTGAAATTCGTTTCTATTGATTTCTAAATGAATAACAACTATTCTATTATTATACAGGGTGATTCAGGTTTTAGAGCACAAACTGAAATGGGAGGTAGATCTCATCATTTTAATCAGAAAAGTTCATATATACATCAGTTCGATCTCGTTCAGTAGCGGAGCTACAGGGGGTCAAAGTTCAATTATTTTTTTCTATTAATTGAAATTACTCGCTTACTTTTCAAGATATCATTTTAGAATTTGGTTTGGTCGATAATATTTAGAATATTATCATTTCAAGCCATTTTGAGATTTTCAAAATCTACAGGGTGATACGGTTTTGGGGGTAGAGGCTTCTTTATCCCCCCCAAATTGTGTGGATCGTTCAATTTAGAGGCTTTTTTGTTTTCCAATTTTTTTCGAGAAACGAACTGTTTTGGAGATAATTGAGCATATACGTTCTGAAAACTGAAAAAAAACGACTTTCTACGTCTTTCTACCCTCCGTATTCCCGTAACTGATCCAGATTGGACTAGTGATTGCAATTTTAGTGAGAACATTGCATTGTATTCTCAACGAATTTTGTCAAAGAATAAAATTTAAGCGAAACATAGTCAAAATTAACATGTCTTAGAACGTATATGCTCATTTATCTCAAAAACGGTTCGTTTTCTCGAAAAGAATTAGGAAGCAAAAAGGCCTCCGAATTGAACGACTCACACAATTTGATCAGTGAAAGATGCCAGAGGCGTTCGACGAAAGAGTTTAGGGGGGATAAAGAAGCCTCTACCCACAAAAACCTATCAATCTGTAGATTTTGAGAATCTTCAAATAGCTTGAAATGAAGTTGTGCTATTTTATGCCGAACAAGAAAAAACCTAATATTCGCGATTTCATTTTGATTTTTTTATGACTCTATTTGAATAGATGTTACAAAATAAATTGAACATTCTCATTGGTACTCTTTCTGTTCTACAAGAAGGTGTTATCAGATTTACAAACCGACGTTTCGTCATCGACCTGCCACCATAAACTTTGTTTTTTAAAATACGGCCCTGTATTTTTTATTCTCAATTTTGAGAGCTTCTAACTGCGATATCACGAATGTTCCATCCTGTACACACGTTTTTCAAGTATTCAGTTCTCGATATACAGGGTGTTGAAGTTAAGAAATAACAATAAAGTTGTTTAGCAATAACTCAAAATTGATAGAATATTTTGCATTCGAATTCGGTATACGGTTTCATCTATGAATGAGGCAAATTTTTACCAGAAGTTCATTCCAGACATTTCATCCAGTGGTGTGCTACAGGGGATTGTGGTAATTCTTCATCTCATATATTCTACGCCACTGATGAAAGCCATTTCGATTATTTTCAATTTCTCGAATTCATTGTTCAATTTTGTTCAAAAAATTCATCGCCTTCTCAACCGATTTTCAATTTTTTGCAAATTATTGTGTTTTCTGCGAGTTTTCTGTGGCAATGTAGGTACCGCATGTGACAAGTTATAAAGCATAACTCTTTAATTATTGTTTACAGTAGAAATAAAAAAAATTAGAAATAGCCTTAGAGGGGATATTTTTTCCTCCTCGAATCAACATATACATTTTCCTAGACATTTTCACTATCTGCAAAAATATACAGAAAGCAACTCGGGAAGCAACAAAAAGTGTATGAATTATAAATAGAACACCCTTTATATTTCCCGAGATATCTCCTCCCCATTGGAAAGACCTTTTGAAGAGCTCTCCAAAAATCCCTTAGTCAATATATTTATCTTTTGTATTTCTCAAAATATCGGCTTTCAAAACTAATTAATTTCGAACGACTCGGATGATTTTCGAATGTAGGCCTTGTCAATGATGATTTTAAGTGATCACCGTCAATGGGAATTGAGTTTTATAGGTGCGATATAGCGAATTATATCTGAATTGCAATCATTTTCATTATGTCTTCTCGAAAATTGTTCAAAAATTGATCAAACTCTGTTTTGAATGTACATAAATTGAGAAGTAAAGAAGTGAAATTTTTGGTTTCGGAAGGTCTTTTCAATGGTTGAGGAAATATACAGGGTGTTCTATTTAAAATTCATACACTTTTTGCGAAAAAAATCCCCTGTAAGTACTCAACTCCTGTTTTTTCTCTTCTACTGTCAGAAATAAAAGATTTTAGGGACGTATCACCCAGTACATCAATTTCTCGATTTATTTTTATTAGATACGTATGTAATTTCCGGTGATCCTAAACATGGTTTTGGTGAAGATAACAACAACACGCCTAGCTACCTTTTGTTTACACCACAACAACATATTCTTGGAAGAATACAGGTAGAATCTCGGGTAGAATCATCAGAGAGATAGGATCAGTCGTCATTCAATGATATACAGGGAGTTTTTTATCTATTTGCGGAATAATAACTCTCGGGATAACTTTATTCCACCCTGTAAATAAACATTTCTTCCAGATCATAATTCCTTGGATGTTTACAAAGGACCAATGAGGTGCAATTTACGTTGATCGCCCTGTAGCGACACTGTAGGTAAACTTTTTGTCAATTTCTCAAAATAATGATAGAAAAAAACAGTTCTGACCTGAAAGTACGTGTCAAAGTGAAGGTCTTCAGAAACCACCATGAAATCAATAACAAATTTCAAAACAAAGAACACCCAACGATGTTAATGAAATTTAGAGGAAACCCAGCCTTCTGTGATAGACTGATAGATTATCGAAATTCCAAAACAACCGCATTGTACCCACATAATCAATTCATTTGTTTGTCACCAATAATAATTCATCTTTGTATCGTTCCTTATCAAGCAGGCGAGGGTGGCAGTAGGTTCAATAGTAGACCCTTTTAGGGTCGATATTTCGTCACCATCGCCCGTATTCAACTGATAAGCAATTAGAAACGTTCATGAGATAACAAGAACAAATCGAAATCTCTACAAAACATACCAAATCACTATAAAATCCATGATAACTTTTCGTCTGTTTTATTTTCAAGTAGGCACTGAAACCGAGCAAGATGGAAAATCGACTATCTTCATTTGTCTACCAAAATGACAGCTCAGAAGACTTTCTGAAAACTAGGGTTGTTTGTTTGAAAAAAATGCTATTAAGACGAACGATTCACCGCACTCGCCTGGCGTTTCTAAGAGATGTCGCTACGGTTAACAAACTGTGATAAACATGAATAAAAATCCAACATCGAGAAACCGATGTAGAATTCTCTTGTTTCTTCATGTTGACGATGTTAGTATTATAAAGATTTTCAACAGGTGTCGCTTCAAATATTTAAAGCGCCCTGATACCTAATTATTTCCACATTAATAAAATTATGCAAATGAGTTTTCAATCTAATATAATCCTAAATTACATTCGATTTGATTGAGTGTCGAATTTTCGGATGCTCCTTCCATTTTGGGTTCAAATCTGAAGCGCATTCTTTCCACGAACCTGTATTTACTTCTTTATGGGCTTTGTTTTTTTATCGCGGAAGACACCGATCGAGCGACCGGTTAGTTAGGAGATATAAATATATTATGTTATGAAGCTGGAAGTAAGTGTGATGACTATTGTATAGGCACTGAGGCACTATTACGGCAAGTAAAGAATACTTTACAGGGTTGGTCTAGGCGTGGCTGATGGTAGCTTATTCTTGAAATATTTTTTTTATCTTTCGGAACGCTCGAAAGGAAATAATGTTCAAGGAAGAGCGCACGTGCATTGGGTAGAAAGGGAGAGCAGGTAGGAAATTGAAATTGCTTTGAATCTTATTTGGATATGAAAAATAATCGTAGATATGATAGAACATAAGTAGATAGGATCATCAAATACCTTTTTTGGTATATAATAGAAAGTTTGATTATTCAATGTATTATTTAAAATTAAATAATAAAATTGAAAAAAAAATATTTAATACTATTATAATTTAATATATCATTACTTCGAAATTCTAATATTCAATAAATACTATTCTTGATATCAAGGTCGAGAGAGACATCGGAACTCCTACCTATAAACCATATCTGCTTCTTACCGTATTTCACATGTCGATATGAGTGAAGAAATAACAATATCATTATATAATATAAAATATTCCAAATAGGTATTGATATTTTCCTGGATATCCATATTTTAGATATCTGGGTGAAACGGCGGGTACTCTCAGTTTATAGAATTTACAGAATATGTTGTCATTCAATCAGCTCTTGAGCCTAAACGGCTCTCTTTAGCAGAAATATGCTCGGAACATTTCTTGTAGAAAATTTCTTCATCTAAAATTTTTATGTCCTCATATTTTTTCTGAAAACGCACCGTTTTGGAGATATTTTCAAAAAACCGTTTTTGAGCGCCATCTTGGCAAGATGGCGGCGCCGGCGGCATGTCCCGGAATGTGCATTTTGTGAATTTTAGTTCTGGTTACCCAAAACTATAATCCTACAAAGTTTCAAAACTTCCGGACTTTTTTCCAGGTAAGCCTTATTTTGGATCCCCAATGACTGAACACCGAACGCGTGCCGCGGCGATGTTTTTTTGCTGTATATGTCTAGAGTGAATTTGCAAAGACTAAAATAATACTTATATATTTTCACACCAATTCCCCGTTTGTTTTCTATTAAAATGGATTCACCATTATGTTTCTCTACAAATTATTGATTAGAGAAATATTTATTTACTTTGAACAGATTTTCTTCGAATTTTCTTCAATTGATGTCTTGTCTCAGTTATTCCGTCAGAAAATATCATCTTATGGAGGCAAATAATTCTGATATCATGATCTGCTACTCCAAATCAGTAGCACATCATCAGTATTTTTTTTCTGTACAAGCACTGTTCATCATAATATAATATCAAATTGAATATTTGGTCCATGTTTTCAAAAACAGTTTAAGAACCCTACAATATATAAATCTCAGTAATTAATCGCCAGTTAATCAATTAATGATCATTGCAGAGCCTCATGTTGAAAAATTGGAGTGATAAGATATATAAAATGAGGTCTTGTGTATATTTTTCCAAAGAACCGTAGTAGAGATTCAGGATATTGAAGACTTGAAAAAATATGAATTCGATATCATTCACCTCTCGAAAAAAAATTCCTTCGATTGTCTTGATATTTGATAAGTTCTATTGAAATAACAAAATGATCAGAATTTGTTTTATCTATCAAAAGGTGTCATAAGCACCGGATGAGTATCAGAATCGAAGAATATGTTCCACCACTATTTTTCTGAGCTGAATGCCTCCTTATTTTTATTTGCTTGAGAGAAATGTATGCTTGGATTTTGTCATAATGTTATGTGTAACACCGTGCAGATTTTGTTGAAAATAAAATCATAATGATATTTTTTTTTTCATTTAATCTGACATAAGCGCTTCAATAACGATAATTAATGTTTTTACTACCGACATTTCCAAAGATGCGAATATCCAGAATCTAAAACTCTGAAAGTTATGAATTTCTTTTTAATACTTCATATGTCTATGAACTTTTATGTCACGATCTCCCATACTTCCATATTTCAAAATAAATGATATTCAACCAAATTTTTTTATCTGCTTTTTCACACTATATCATGAAGGAGGATAATAAGATGATTTAGGTATAGAAAACTACCTACCGTTGCGGGTGTGCTGTGTGATAAAGATATAATAGTCGATTTACGATTTTTTTGAGAAAACCATCTCAGAACTACCATAAGATTTTTTAGATAGTATTTTGTTTTTCAAATAATCGAGAAAACCAATATGTTGCGTTTTGACCATCCCCTGTATCTCCGTTATTTGAAAACTCACGACCGAGCTCACGACATTCATAATATGGGCACCATATTGTATTTTTATTGCATTAAATAGAAATTTCAATCCTCCTTTCAAAAATGTATCACTATAACATACCATATTCTTCTGAACGAATACATCAGAAATAAACGAATCTGAAAATTCCCATAAGAAAAAACAATGCTACTGTCATTATCTCGAAAACGCAGGAAGATATTTCATTGTTCTATTCTTTATTCAAAAGTTCTTGAAAAAGTGCTCACGAAATGTCTGAGCCAGAATGCCGTAAGTTTTCAAATAACAGAGATACAGGGGATTGTCAAAAACGCACCACTTTGGTTTTTCGCAATTATTTCAAAAACAGAAAATGATCGAAAAAATCTGATGGCAATTCTGAAATAGTAATAGAATTCTGAGAAACATTGCTCATTTGAACGACTGTGTAGCTCTTATAATAACCGAGATAGCAATACATACAGCACCAATCTGGGACAAAGTGTATAGCAAAACAACGTTTGCCTGGAATATAAATAGCGTTTCATTTCACCCTAAAATGCCCTATGCTTTCAATTTTATAACCGTACCACCCGTACTGACCCTGACCACCGCGCCCAAGTGGTTCTAAAAATAGATAAGATGAGATAAGTAAAATGAAAATAACCAGCGGGCCAAATCAACACCCGTATACATGCTTGCGGATTCGCCGTGGAAGGGGTTCTGAATTCTCTGCCTACCGCCGTCACCCTCTCGCACCTCATTCCTCAGGTGATCGCACTAATTACTTTTTTACCATAATTATAGTGAGTTACCCAGTAACAGGTAGAAGACTGTGATTATTTTTCCGTAATGTGAAATTCTCAACATGTTTCATGGTATTCTTCTTTATTCTGAGCGCCATCTAATAATGATAATTAGAATCAAAATTTTGCAACGCCATCTATAAGACAGAAGCTGAACTAATGTACCCCTGAATAGGCCTGAATTCAGACACGATTTATGTAGGTCGCCACCAATTATCGACGCCATATTGTTAATTTTGGATTTTTTCCCGTTTTCTTTGGAACGGTGTGATTTTGGAAGCCAGAATTTGGGCAGGGTATGGCATTTTAGTGTATCTAGGAGTTAAACCAATTTTCATTGAAATCTGTGACACAAAATTTCCCAATGTTTACATTTTTCAGTCATCGCCTGCTTTCTTCAACAAACGAGTTTGATTTCGAAAATTACTTTAACTCCTAGCTTGAGCTTTCGTTCTTACGATCATCCAAACCGTTTTTCATTTGGACTTTTCGTTTGGCAGAAAATGGGGCTGGAAAATAGGTCTGCATAGCGATTGTCGTGAATCGTCGGTCTTAAAGGCATGAGTGTAAAGCTTATACAAAGGGTATCCTTAGCGTAAGACACCTAGGCAGTCAATGTAACTGCATTAGCGACTTTTTCACTGTTTATTAACACTCTTTTGGCGAGGACAACTGTCAAACAGAGCACTTACCCAAAATGAGGTTACAGCCGTTTTTTTCGGCAACGGAGCACTCGCGGGGCACGTCTTGATGGACCAGCTGCCCCAGACACTTCCATTTCACGAATTTCTAGCGATTTTTAGGTTAATATCAACAAACAAATAGCACACTTTTCACTAATTTAGCGTAAGGGCGAAGCCAGCGCTCCGTAGACGTTCGCGCACAGTCCGTCGAGTGATCTGTGATCTGAAAAGCGCATGCGCTTACTCAGCTGATACGCCACTGTTGCCATATATGAAATAAAATACGTGTATATGCGTACAATGTTATGCTAGGATAGGGACAAAGTCTCAAACGCGACAAACTTCGACAGTAGAGAGAGGTTTGAACATGGCATTAATTTCACCATTACAGATAGAATCATTATGAAACATTCAAAATCTGCTTCCAAATTCGAAGAGCACAAGAAATTCAATAAAATGCTTGCTTGGCTACAGTGGAATTTTCCTAAAAAGAAATAATTCTCAAAACACGTGGATACAAGAAGTTTGAGAGTATGTTGAAAAAATCTAAAGATAGGACCTGTAAAACAAAATGGGGTGTTCCACACTCAGAAGAATGCAGGCAATTATAACTAAATCAATGGATGTATGTATTGTTGTATTGAGTTCATTGGACCACATACATTAGTCAATGTGTTTACGATCCTATTTTGTGAAAATTTGGCAACGCTGCCGGAAGCCATCATTGAACAAAATGCATCTGTGCATGTCAAAATTGTCAAATACTTTCATAATAATAATATAATAAAGGAAAGGATTTTATTTCTTTATGGTTTTGATTTGCTATTTCATTATTTTATTGTTAATCATTCACGCAGTCACGCTTGAATATAGTAACATTGACTCATGAATGTACTGAGACTACTGAGTTGAGTTTCATAATAGCCCTTGAATAGATACAAATTAATTCAAGGGCTCACTGATTTACTGTTATTTTTTCAATTTTATTTGTGTACTGACCAGCAAGAATAAAACACATGGTACAATAAAAATTTTATGACGCACAGTCAATAAGTAATAATATGACAATTTATATTGAGCAATAACATTCCAATATTCATGTTTGTTAAATGGTTGGTATACTAAAAGAATTAGTTGAATTATAGAATATAGATCAACTAATCCGAAATCTGATTGATATACAAGGTTGCTTCCTGTAATAAAAAGCACATCGAAATATTTCAATATTTGTGAAATTTAAATATTTCTATGCTTCCTCAGGAAACAGCACCTTGTATGCCACCACCTTTCAAATATAATATGATTATTGTATTTATATAGGTATATATAGGTACCGTTACTCATATATTCTCTTATATAATAATTTGTATTGTGTTAAAATTAAGAATATTACAATAATTCCTGTATGGAAAATTATTTAGCACAAAATATATTTCGAGAATAAAATGTACATACAAGGAATTCTGGTCTTTGGCACTTATTATTAGTACTTGCAATAGTTGGATAAACACATTCGAAATCATAACAATTCGTTGAAAACAGACGGAATTATTTTGAATTCTGATGAATTTTTTTGGAATACACACTTCAAAAACAGGACTGCACATAAAACCATAACTGCTTATATAGCGCGCATTGGTAGATACAGTTGTATTAAAAAAAGGACAAGTATATGGGTGAGTCAAAAGTGTTTTTTCTTTCGATATATTAGCCACACCGGTATAGGCGGTATATATATAGGAAAAATTCGAATACAACAGTTATAGCGTTTCATGTGAGAACTATCACCTAAAATTATTTCCATATCTATAGCGTGTTCGAATTCCAAGATATCGCCGGAGGATAGGTTTTTTCAATATAGGACACCCTATATATTATTGCATTTACAGGTTCTCCCTGAAAAGATGATTTCATCAATATATCACACTTGGGGTCTAGCAGGAATGATTACAGAGATATAGGGTGTTCAACTATTCATTATTGGTCAAAACAGTTTACATTTCCCTATCTCAACTTTTGATTTACTATCTACTGACATTTAATTGGAACAAATACAGGGTGACGTTTTGACCGATAATGAATAGTTTGGACACAAAAAAATCCTAAAGTTGAAAAATCTCGATTTTGAACACCCCATATATCTCTGTAATCATTTCCGCTAGACCCCAAGTGTGATACATTGATGAATCAGCTCTACAGGGAGAACCTAAAAATTCAATAATATATAGAGGGTGTCCCTTAAAAAAACATCAGCAGCCGGTATCTTGGAATTCGAACGTAGGTATCAAAATAATCGTAGGTGATTGTTCTCATAAAACCCTATAACTATTGTATTTGAATCATTTCTATACATCCCTTTCTTATACTTTACGCTTTTTATTGAATAACCACTGTACTACTAAATAGAGTAGGGTTATTTAACGATACAACAATTAATACGTTCATTTATAAAGATTTATATAATAATCTACTTTGGAAACGAAGTTTTGAACGATTCAAAATTACTTCTATACAATCACGAGTATATATACCATCTTAGTGCTTTCGCAGAGAGTTGATGATTATTTTTTTAAAAGTTATATTTTTTGGTTTCCAAAACTTTTTGCAAAATGAGGTATTTTGAATTGTTGGTTCATAGTTTCTACTGCTCAAAATAATATAATATTTTTGACGGGGAAAAATTCATTTGTGTTGACAGATCATGAAATGCCACTTTTCATAAATTACCTTTTTCCCACAGGAATTAAAACTGACAGATATTTGATAACTTAAGAATGATAAAAATGCCTGCAAAAAGATTCTTGATGTAAGGCAGGTGTAACACCTGTTAAAAACTTCGAATTTCACGTCGATATTTTTCTAATTTTGATATAATGTAAATATTTCCCAATATTGATTCGTCTTTTTTCTAGTCACAGAAAAAAATTGCGTTTTATACACGGAAAAATATCTTTTTTCCCTCACATAACTATTCTTCAATATCAATACTTACTATTCTTATTGTTCTAGAAATTTCTCGAATTTTCATCAACCCTCTGTTATGACAAAATTTTGTATAATTTTTGGACGAATCTACCACTAGAAATATCATAGTGAGAAGAAAAACCAGTAAATACAAGGTACCTAATTCAAATTCAACTCTGAAAGGTATAATGAACCAAATTCCTTTTTGGTCCTAGATATTATTGTTTTTGTTCACTTGAAAAATCTCAAAACTCAACAAAAAAGGACCAAGTGGTAATTGAATCATAGTTTTTTATAGAATCATTATACATAATTTAACTTTGGCCACTATATTGTCACTTTTAGAATAATTCTAATAGATACTTATATCTACTGCATTTGAAACCTCTTAACGATTGAAAAAGCTGAATATACAGGTCGTCCATTCAAGAGATTCATAAACCTAGTCAAAAAAATATCAATAATAAAAACCACAACTTTGCTTTGAATGGTAGACACATTTTCTGTTTTCTTTTCAGACAATTTAGGGAGAAAGTAAGTTTTTGGACAACCTGGAATATTTATGTGTAAATATCCTGAGCAGCCAGTCTACAAAAAATCAGTCTTTTCAGTAATAAAAAATTAAAACATATCATCAATGCCACAAGACATACTTTCTCTATAAATCCTACATACAGGGTGTAAATTAATTGAGTGCCGATAATACAAGGTGTGAATCCTTGCGATTCTAAGGGGAAAAGTTTATATCAACATATGTCCTAAACCTCTTAGTTTTTGAGCTACAGGGTGTTGAAATTTCGAAAAAAAGTCAGTTTATCATTATGTTTTCATCACCCTTAGATATTTCAATGAAATTTTGTACACACCTCTTTATCATTGAGGAGCATTCTTTGACGTGGATTATTTTTTCTAAATTTATTATTAAATTATTTTTGAAATCTTCATTTATTTTGGAGCAAATTTGGTTCCCAGACTTAGTTTCATACGACGTAAAACATTTACGTGTAAAAAAATGAAAACCAAAACGTGTTTTTTCTCTTGAAATCACCCGATGATTCAGACAGTGTATTATAGGCACTCAATTAATTAACACCCCGTATATTGCAACTGAATACATTCAGTTATTGAGGTATTATCCATTGGATTCCTTATAATACACTGATACAAAATATAACTTTGTCACTGCTGCTTATTTTGATTTATTATTTATGAAGTTTAAGTACAAGGTGATTGACTATATAAATAGATTTCACGATTTCAACACTGAATATCTTGGAAACTGAAGAAGATATTGGAAACTTCAAAACAAAATTTGATTCACATAGTTTTTTCTTTTGAATGGTGTCCTTCAAATATTCTATCCCCATTCCATATGTGTGAAAATGTTTTTTTTTCAAATGCATATCTTAAAAGAGTGCTTTTGCTGATATCAAAAATACTGGGTGAATCTAAGCAATAAAACTTGAGATTAATTGAAATTTTTGTCATGAAATCATCTGATTATTCAACTGAATTTGAGCTACAACCAGGAGATTATCATCGATTGCCAGTTGACCTGACAGCAAACTTGAATTCAATTAGAAAAATTTACAATCACACAATTTCAATCAATTTCAAGCTATATTCCTTTGATTCACCCAGTAATAATCCAGGGAATATACAGGGTCGCTGATATGTATGGAAACAGGTGAATATCTCGGCAATCTGTTGTTAGATTTTTTTGAATTTATGTACAGTGTGATTTCAAAACGTGGCGGATTTGAAAATGTTATAGCCTCTGTTGCCACTTTTTCAGTTATTCCGGATTTTTAGTAACTTCCTTATTTTGAATGAAACACCCTGTACTTTATTGGTTTTCCAGATTCTTCTTGAAGAGCTGATTCCATCGATCTATCACACTTGGGGTCGAGCGGGAATGATTACATAGGTATAGGCGGGTGTTTAAAATCTAGGTTTTTTCAACTTCAAAATTTTTTTGTGTAGAAACTATCCATTATCGATCAAAACCGCTTCAATGTTCCTATCTTCACTTTAGATTTACCATCTACTGACTATTTAATTGGAACAGATACAGAGGGTGATCAGAATTCTGAATCCTGAACCACCCTGTATTTGTTTCAATTAAATGTCAGTAGATAGTAAATCAGAAGTGAAGATGGAAACATTGAAGCGGTTTTGATCGATAATGAATAGTTTCGACACAAAAAAATACTAAAGTTGAAAAATCTAGATTTTAAACACCCTATACCTATGTATTCATTTCTGCTAGACCCCAAGTGTGATAGATCGATGGAATAAGCTTTTCAGGGAGAATCTGAAAATCCAATAAATTACAGGGTGTTCTATTCAAAATAAGAAAGTTAATAAAAAATCCAGTATAATTGAAAAAGTGGCAACATTGGCTATAACATTTTCAAATCTGCCACGTTTTGAAATCACACAGTACATAAATTCAAAAAAATCCAACAACAGGTTACCGAGATATTCACCTGTTTCCATACATATCAGCGACCCTGTATAATATAATATAGTTTTATTTGAAAAGAATACATATCTTCACATCTCTCGTATATGGAATGGGGATATAATATTTGAAGGCCACCATTCCAAACAGGAAAACCTCTGATTCAAGATTTTGTATTGGAGTTTCCAATATCTTTTTTAGTTTTCAAGATACTGAGTGTTTATAGCATGAAATCCATAGTCAATCACCACCATTGTACATTCAAGTATCTTTGATAATGTGCTACTGTTATTTTTCAAACAAAAACAATGTTTGGCATAGTAGGAATAGGTATGTTAAATACAAGGATATCACAATTTAACTAAAAGTACAAACACCGAATTAAGAAGTCAACATCCCAGATCATAATCCACACTGAACTAAAACATTATGACATGGGAATTAAACCATTTCCTTTCAATTTTCAGGACGTTTGAAGAGTCAAAATACCTCAGGTTCACCTCAATTACAACAGTAAGATTGATTCTCGAAAATAATGAGAACCATAGGTAGGCAATGAACCTTGTTGCTGTGTTGCCAAGCGTATTTTTTCATCAGCAAAAATCAGAAAATTTCATGGAAGGGTTTAAAATCCAGGGAAAACTCAAGCATAATTGTTTCCTGAGATAATATGAGTGGTGCTCAATCTAGACCACTGGTAGTCTTTCAGATGAGCCTTGTAGAGCAATATCAATCCTATCAGTATGATAGGCAGTCCCAACAGAGAACAAATCAGCTCCCCTGTTATAGAGGGAGACCAAATAAATAGACCTGTGGGAATAAATCAAGTAGTAATTGGAAAAAGTTCAGTTACAATTTATAATGTAATGAATTTTTGCAAAATTTTTTAAATTTAATTGAAAAAAACTTACCTTTGCTATGGGGAGCAGCATGAAATAAGGACCACCATATCCCAACCAATGGAAGAGATGTAGTCATAGTTGCTATTGTGTAAACTGCTGACTGTGACAAAATCAGAAATTTCACTGACATGACAGCAAAACAGACATAAGATAACAAAAAGAACCAAGAGAAGATGGAAACATTTCC
Organism: Phaedon cochleariae; assembly: GCA_918026855.4. Taxonomy (NCBI): domain Eukaryota; kingdom Metazoa; phylum Arthropoda; class Insecta; order Coleoptera; family Chrysomelidae; genus Phaedon; species Phaedon cochleariae. The sequence goes on along the minus strand of OU896715.1, from coordinate 1,645,878 downwards.
ACATGCTGAAGGGTCAGTGTTGAGGGCTGATGGTTTTTCAAAGTGACAGATAATGCCATTGAGGGTATAGTTCCACGATTCTACTGCATTTGAACCCTGAAAATTATTCAATAAATAATATTGGTTCAAGTATGAACTTTCAGATATTTTACTTTTCCAATTGCTGGAATAAAATCAGTCCAGAACATTAACACAACAAAAATCAGTCCAATGACATGGATCCACATGGTCAAAACTACTACAGATTGTTTCTTGGTCAACTGATTACTACTGTCATTAGCATTATTTCTCATAAGTTGTGGTAGGGACGAATTGTTGCTGTTTGGATAGGATACTGAACTTGAAACTGTGCTCAAAAAGTTTGATGGTATTGTAATATTGTTGTACTCCTGAAATACAACACCAATTAAAACATTTCCCCCTATTCCTATCAATTTTCCTAACCATTTCATTATTTGTGAGCACATATTGATCCAGAAGGGAGAAATAAGCAGCAAACAGAGCTAGGCCAGCAATGTACACTGTAGTCCAGATAGCATGTGTCTGCCAACTCCAAGGCCCTGTATCTTCTGATACCCTTTCCCTTTCATAGCCCCTACATCTGAATTCATCACAAAGACCATAGTCTACAGCAATGAATAAGCCCACAATGATAGTGGTTGTTGAGAAGATTCTCTGAAGACCCATCACTGAAAATCCTTCAGATATAGAATTGGGGTAGTTGATTTTTTTAGTACTTACATTTTCTGCAGAAGAAGAAATAGTAAAGCAGAGAGAATACCAGAACCACTCCCTTTATGGGGTCTTGCAGATGGCATATGACCCTTTTTCTGTCCAAGGCATAAAGTATCATAAATCCACATAAGAAATAGACAGAGGATAGCTGTATCAGTTTCGAAAAATTCAAAGGTACACTCAAAATCTTCACAGTGCTGAATCTCTCACAAAAACACTTGGCAATGCAAATAGTAACAAGCAAAAATATTGTAGACAAAAAGGTATTAGTGAGGATTAGTGAATAAGCATTGCCACCAATGTTGACAGTTTCTAAGTACATAGGAAACAAGATTAGAATTGCAGTAGTGGAGCAAATCAAGGTAAATTTTGTAGCCAAAAATTCTAGTTTTGAGTGATTGCAGTAAGTGAAATTTTGTTTGTAGGTCTCTTCAGGTTTGTCAATGGGGAGACATTGATCTTCGGTCTCTGACAATGATTCGTCATCTGTGCATTGTAAAAGTTCGTCATGATCATCTTCATCCATTTTTAGAACCTAAAATAATATTCATTCATTACAGTACGTGAAAAATCGAGTGAAAAATACGACTATCTAACTAAATAGAGTGATTCTTACAAGGCTTACCTATACGTGTTTTGGCACGACCAGCAGTCTCAACGATTGATCAATAATATCAATGCCGTTTTCTTGCAGAAACTTTTAATTTGAAAAGCAGAAGCAAAAGTAAAAACAGGGATTCTTAGATACTTTGACAATCAGCTGTTAGCTGTTCCTGTCACTAAGTGTTAACTTTCACTTGTCAATCGTCTTCTCAATTTTCATCGTTCTGCTGCAAGTGCTGCAAGCTGCATGAAGCGCTAGGCAATCCAGAATCTAGGTAGCCATTTCAAAAATGAAATTCCCTAGTGAGATTTTTCCCTAGATTAGTTCTGTATCTGTCCACCAGGGTATTCGTTTTGCGCATGCGTCTGTTGTCAAGCACAGAGTCACAGACACGAAACAGCATCTTACTTTGCAGGCTATGAACGAGTTAGAAAGAAAGAAAATACTAAAGTATGTCTGAGATAGCTGCGACCGAGGTTATATAAGAGCAAACAAATTGAAAATCGCCAACATCTTTGAACAACTGAATTTGATAGGAAGGAAACAACATCTTGGTGAGGTAGCGGTATAACATCTTCCACCGGCCCGACCATCATGGCTGAAGCGGAGCAACAACAAGCGGCGCCAGAAGTGCAAGAACAACCCAAACCAGTCCCGAAACAGAAGGAAATACTCGGTAAGAGAATTTCCTTTGAATTAATCTCGTAACGGCGTGGGAGATATGTCACCGCGGCATCCATGTTATCGCGCATTGAAGGAAGCACATGGCGGAAAAATTCGATAATATACATTCTCAAATATTTCCAACGATTTGAAATGGGTTCAAAGGGTTCAGTAGGCACAGAAAGTATTGAATCGCTACCAAGGTTAGGTTTTCATGGGAATTCATTTTAGCAGGAAATTCGAAATTAGTTGCTCTTGCTCTTCATTTTTTGTCCGCCATTTCCTTTTCAGATCGCGTGCTTTTTTTCTAGAGGATTATTCTCGAGATTATTCTCCATTCCTGTGAACATATACTCATTTAATGAAATAATCCTTGCAAGATTAGGGGATAGTTTTTCAATCTTGATATTTCTTAAACATTTCATGTTGTAGGCACTACTTGATATATTACTGGATATAGGAAGTAGTAAGGCCGTTTTTGCTCTGCAATCCACCAGATTGAGAAATTTCTCAAATTTGGTCGCTAAAACAGAGCTACAGTATATTTGTTTGCAATTAGTCTGGACTGTTACTATATTAACAGTTTATTCCTTGTAAATAAAACACAATTTTCCATGAAAAATGAAAGATATTCTTTCCAATTCTCCAGTGAAAACCTCAACTAGAATATTTCGTTTATAGCTAGTAAGGTGACTGGTACAGTAAAATGGTTCAACGTCAAGAGTGGATATGGTTTTATCAACCGAAATGATACCAAGGAAGACGTTTTTGTCCATCAAGTGAGTATTTTTGCTGTTTCAACAAACCTTATTGTTGCTATGGAAATATGTCTCCATTTGCATTTCAATGAATATGGTAATAGATATAATAAATAAATGATTACTTTGTTATCAGTTTTATAGTTGCAAAATAGACCTTTATCATTATGCATACAGAATGTTTTTTTGGGGTCTATTTCTGTTATTTGTTATCAATTTATCAATTATTTTCAGTATTATCAGCTTCTATTTTATTGAACAGCATCATGGATTGTTATTAAATGGATATAATAGAGATAACTGTTGGTAATTTTGCACTTGCAATGGGTGATTTTTTTCGGAATTTTTTTTGTTACCTTTGTATTTTTGTCTGAAAAACACGAATTTGATAATGAAAATGTGAACAAACCACTACTTATCCCAAGAAATTCGAAATTTTTCCTTCTTTTTACCCCTGTTTTGGTTGCATTTCCAACTATTTGCTCTTCTTATTTTGTCATTGGACACTCAATATCCTAATGATATAGGTACTTCAATTTCACATTTTCAAATGGAAAATTCAACAGGAAATATGGTTTTTATGGCGAATTTTTCATATTCAGTTCAGATGGCCGCCATTTAATCAATAATCACACGCCATTATTTTAAATGATATTCATCCTTCTTTCCACTAAATATTGAAAAATCACAAGAAAATTGAAGTTAGTGATCCACCGATATGACTTTTTTTAGCCGATACCGATAATGTCTTGGCCGATAACGGTATATATCGGCCTTTTTTAATTGATAGCATTCATTATTAATTATTATTGTCTAAAATCTCTTAAATCTTGATGTTCTGTAATGTAATTTATAACCTTATAACCGTAAATTCGGTGAAAAGGAATCGGCTGAATCCAGAAACAACCGAGACACTTATTTTTTTACATGATAATTTGCCAAAACTAGAGTATTCATATTAAATGCCTATTTTATATTATATCTACCATAATTTCTTAATATCAAATACCGGGTGACCAGTTATATTCTGACCCATTTATTGCTGTGCGGTTTGGACTAGTCTATTTTGATGTTTTTCAAGCTTTTTTTGATGTGTTCATATTCTCACTTGAACTTCCGGTTCTACCGGAAACAAACAAATAATCCAGGTATAGGGCAACTTTTTTATTTCATTGAATCACCCTGTATATTTTTGCACATCCAGAAAGACTGGTCTCTTCTCTATCTAACAATGTATTACAAGTTATGTTCTCCTAGAAAACTATTAGAGTTATAACTCGAAACAACTACTGCTTGTGGAATGGTTTAATGATATTATGAAATGTTATCAAAGTTGCTCTATACCTGAATAATGGCTTATTTGTTTCCGGTAGAACCGGAAGTTTAGGTGAAAAGGTGAACCAGTCAAAAAACTTGAAGAATATCAAAATAGAGAAGTCCAAACCGCACAACGATAATTTGAATAGTTTCGGAGATATGAGCAGTTGAAATGGGTCAGAATATAACTGGTCACCCGGTATTACTTTGAATTTAAATATTATAGAAATGTTTTAAGCTGCTATGGTTGTCTTTATTTATACATCGGCCGATATATCGGTATCGGTCGATCACTAATTGAAGTACATTGTGATATATAAATGGGCTTATATCACAACAAATTTTGATTTCATAATTCGATAGAACTCACCCAAACTAGCTCACCACCGTAAACCGTTTCTTGCTGTGAGCTCCCTACGTTTTATAAAAAAGTATTGAAATCCCCGATTTTTCGGACCTCTGAGAACGAGGCGTTGATGTGACGTCAAAACCCTAATACTGAAACAAGACTAATCCAGACAGAGATGAATGATACATGATTTCTGACAGAGTGAATTAGCGCGAGATCACAGTTGAAAGAATTGATATATCAGTTGCCTCAGTCTCCGTCGGGCGTTTAGTATTTTCTTTTAACTATGGCGAGATGAGGTTTCTACGTCATAAGAGGGTCCGTTTTCAGAAGGTACTATTATTTATGTCCAAAAATAAAACATTCCAGTTAATTTTTCGATCGAATTATATCGTCGATCATTATTTATGTATAAAAGGATCATTATGAACATGGTTTGAGTTAAAAGTCCTACTAAGGCATTCTAAATGCCATCCAAAAGACTGGCGGAAAAGAAGGTGATATTTGCAACTGTGTAGTGAAATATCTTTATAAATAATGGTTTGTTAACATTTTCATAATCCAATTCCTGTTTATCAGACAAAAATATGGAAGTAAAAAAAATTTTTCAGAGAAAAACCCATCACATGATTAGTGCAAAATTACCTATCTGTTTGTTGCTGAAATGTTTGTATTGATTAGGATTATGTTCGATATGCACGCTCCTTAGATCCATCTCTGATTCTCCTAAGAGATGCTTGAGTCATAAGTGTGCTAAATAACAGTATCTCCATGAGGTGACTGGCTATATGTTGTTACTTTATTTATGAAACTTCATTAGTCATCTTGTGGGGAACAATTCCCTAAATAATATTTTTGTAATGAAAGTTCTGTTATAAAAATTGTTTGCTTACAATTGATCATGATTATACAGGGTGACACTGGGCACCCAGACGATTACAAAATGAGTGTTACACAAAGAATTTTACAGATAATAAGGTTTTATTTACACCAGAATGAAGTTTATACAATGCCATTCAAGATTTGTATTAAATAAGGAAGATAGTGTCATCACTGTCATCTAAATGGTGGCCGTCGCGTTGGATACAGTTTTCAAACCCTCTTCCTTCCTGAAATCGTCCATGACATGCTCCACACAACACTGCTTGATCAATAGTCATGATTTCCTGATGAAAGGCATTCAAAAAAATCACAAATTGACAGGTCCAAAACGTGAAATGAGTTTTTGTGGGAACATGTTGCTGACAACATTCAGTGATGCGTTGGCAGTATGTGCCGTGGCGCCATTTTGTTGAAACTAGGGATCGACCGATAGGATTTTTTGAGGCCGATACCGATATAGGCATGGCCGATATCGGCCAAAAATATCAAGTATTGTTTTTTGCCTTTAAAAATATATTCAAAATGGTGGAAAACCAAAGGGAAAAGTCTATGCATGAATTTTAAATTACTGAAAAAGCCAATATTGAAGAAGAATATAAAATGTATATAAAACTACAAATATTTTAAAAAATGAAGATCCTTTGATGTGGTGGGAAAAAGAGAAAAATAACTTTTCACTACTGTATAAATGTGCAATTATATATTTAGCACCACCACCCAGTAGGGTAGGGAGCGTAAATATTTTGTGTTCAATATTTGGTTTCTATGTTAGAATTTATGTTTGTTTTTTAATATTTTTGAGTGAATATGTATTATTTTAAACAAAATATATTTTTTGGGGGTTTTGTTTTTTTTTCTCAGGCAAAAAGTTACATCATTTTGAAGACTTATATTTTATTTTATTATAACTAAGCCGATACCGATATAGGCCGATATTGGCTCTTCATATCGTCCGATACCGATATCGGTCGATCCCTAGTAAAGAGTTATATAAATTTATTCCATTTCGGAATATTGATTGTTTACCAAAATTTGACTTATAATTATTTGCTATCAATAAATTGAATTGCCTTCTTTCATGGGCGTGAATCGAATTAACTTCATTTAAATTCAAATTCATATTTCCAATTCCTTCCTGACAAAATGAATAAAACAACAAATTTTGAGTTTATATAATGAAACTAGATTCAGCAAGTCTTTAGATTTGTATAGATTCACAGTTGATTCTAAAGAAGGTAAATTGAAAATGCACTTCATTGTTTTATTATACAGGGTGGCCCACGAGGTTTTGGCCAGTCGATATCTCGCAAACTATTTGAACTACAATTTTGAATTTTTGTAGTTTTGAACAATGGAATGCGGTGACCATTTTTGGTATAAGAGGGTTTTATTGCAACATCGCATTTTCAATCACGTGATATCAACTTCAAAATTTTAAATGGAACACCCTGTATATTATTGCATTTGTGTGAAGACCTTTTTAATGCAAATACTACGATACCATCATTGTCAGGGTTTTCATGTGAAACGGTGACAATATGAGCTGTCAAATAAATGGAAAATGGAAAATTTATTAAAGAACAACAGTATAATTAGGAAACGAAACATAATAAGAAAGAGCATTACAGTTGATGCTCAAATTGATGTCCATCTTCAGTAACGTAATGCTCAAATCTTGTTGAAAGATTTCTAGTGCATGCTGCTCTAAACATTTCAGGTGTAACAGTTTGGCACGCTGCTCTGATCTTGTTTTGCAAATCATCTAAATTTGTAGGCTGTGTAGAATAAACCAATTATGGTATCGTAGAATTTGTATCATAAAGGACTTCACGAAAATGCAATAATATACAAGGTGTTCCATTTGAAATTTTGAAGTTGATATCACGTGATCGGAAATGCGATGTTGCAATAAAACCCTCTTATATCAAAAATGAACACCACATTCCACTGTTTGAAACCACCAAATTTCAAAATTATAGTTCAAATAGTTTCCGAGATATCGACTGGCCAAAACCTCGTGGGCCACCCTGTATATTATTATAATTATTATATTTAATGTAATTTCATGAGTGGCTTCAAACGTGAAATATTTGTACTTCCCCAAATATATATTAGATATTGTATATTTGAATAAAAAAAGACAGAAATAAATACTCTTTAGGTATCTAACAGAAATGAAGTTTCGAATTTTATATACAGGGCGAGTCATTAGTGTGGCAAAGTGAGATAACGGATTTACAGTTTGAGATAGATAGACAAAAGTTCCAGAAATGATCTAGGATCATGAGCAACACATTTCCAAATTATTTCGCTTTATACAGGGTGGCTCAAAAATGCGTGGCGTATCAAAGTTATACTTTTTCTTATGGGACACCCTGTATTTCATTGCATTTTCGCATTCTCCTCTGTAAGCTGATTCCATCAATGCATCACACTTGGGGTCTAGCGAGAATGATTACAGAGATATAGGGTGTTCAAAATCGAGATTTTTCAACTTTAGGATTTTTTTTTGTGTCGAAACTATTCATTATTGGTCAAAACGGCTTTCATGTCCCTATCCCAACTTTTGATTTACTATCTACTGACATCTAATTGGAACAAATACAGGGTGGTTCAAGATTCAGTATTCTGATCACTCTTGTATCTGTTCCAATTAAATATCAGTAGATAGTAAATCAAAAGTTGGGATAGGGACATGAAAGCCGTTTGGACCAATAATGAATAGTTTCGACGCAAAAAAATCCTTCTGGATTTTGAACACCCTATATCTCTGTAATCATTCTCGCTACTCGCTAGACCCCAAGTGTGATGCAATGATGAAATCAGCTCCCAAAGGAGAATGCGAAAAAGTATAACTTTAATACTCCACGCATTTCTGAGTTACCCTGTATAAAGCGAAATAATTTGGATATGTGCTGCTCATGATCCTAGATCATCTCTGAAATTCTTATTCATCTATCTCAAATAGTAAACCAGTTATCTCACTTTGCCACACTAATGACTTACCCTGTGTAATACCAGCAATAGGATTCAATTTTTTCCTCAATTGATCTATACCGGGTGGCTACGGAAGTATTGCCTACGGAATATCTCAGTTATTGTATGAAGTAGGTTTGTGAAATTTGGAGCATCGATATAATGACATAAGCTAGAATTTGAGCATATTGACATGTCGAAGTTAACTTCCGGTCTGACCGGAAGTAACATCAACTTTCTTATTTTAAATGGACACCCTATTTTTTTTTCTCTTCGCTTTATTCAGCATCCAATTCCCTTTCTAATGACATATCACGAGTTGGTATCCAATCAGAAACTAGATCAGAAAACATTTTTTTATTGAAATTCACCGAGTAGGCCGTGGAAGCAAAATGAAAGCCAAAAATTGAAAAGTTGGCTATGGAAACCATACGTCACTTGATAATAGTTGCTACTACTGTGATATTTTATTTTCATTCGTCGGCGTTATAAAAAGCCGCCAAAAAAAATATTGGAAAAATTGGGGAAAAAACAATACTCTGTAGGTCCATAACTTAAATAGGAACATACAACTTTTTCTTGCCTGTACTATTCAGCATAACGATTCCTTCCTAATGATATAATAGAAAGTCATTTTTTGAAATGAAATACCAAAAAATCCAATTATTATTCTTCAAATAACAAAAAAACAGATTTATATTTTAATAATAATTTTTTTCTGATCTAGTTTATGGTTGGATACAAACTTGTGATATGTCATTAGAAAGGGAATTGATTGCTGAATCAAGCGAAAAGAAAAAAAAAATAGGGTTTCCATTTAAAATAAGAAAGTTGATGTTATTTCCGGTCAGACCGGAAGTTAACTTTGACATGTCAATATGCTCAAATTCTAGCTCTTGATGTCATTATATCGACGCTCCAAATTTCACAAACCTACTTCATACAATAACTGAGATATTCCGTAGGCAATACTTCCGTAGCCACCCGGTATACGTAGAGTCCACGATAATTGTTCATCAATATAAAGACCTAAAAATATTGTTACATTTGTATATTCAATGGATTTGTTATTGAATCGTTAGGGAATCATTCAATATATAGTTACAAGTGTCTGAATAAACAGTTGTATGTGTTTTTTTCGTTTCCCCCTCGTAGTCGGCCATAACGAAGAACAACCCGAAGAAGGCGGTCCGCTCGGTGGGGGACGGCGAGCCGGTCGAGTTTAGCGTGGTGGCGGGCGAGAAGGGCAACGAGGCGGCCAACGTGACCGGCCCCAACGGGGAGGCGGTGAGAGGCAGTCCGTACGCGGCCGACCGCCGGCGCGGCTACCGCCAGTGGTACTACCCGAGGGGCGGGCGGAGAGGGGGCGGCGTCGGCAGGGGCGGACCGCGAGGGGGGTTGGGGCAGCGCGAGAGCCAGAGCGATGGGGATGTCAAGGTAAATGGGGACGATGAGGTATTTATTGGTTTTTTTCTCTTTTCCTATGGTTGTGTAGTAGTGGTTAGGATATTAATCATAAAAATATTGGGAAATATGTGATAATAATAGTAGTGTACTACACCTTTTCCGATTTTAGTTTGAAAAGCGTCAAGCTAATTTCATAAAGTATCTAGTGTAAAGTGCCGGCGCCAGGGGTGTTCCCGCCCAACCTGCTAAATTAAAATTTTGAACAAAAAATAGATATACAGTGTCTTTCAAAAGTATCGGAACGGTCTCATATTTCAGGAACGGCTTGAGAAAAATTCACGAAATTTTCTACAGGGTGATTATTGATGATGTCCGATTCAATGGTGGCATCGGCAATGTTGCCAAGTTCACAGTTTTTCAGATATTAGGAGTAACTTCATTTTTTCAAATGGAATACCCCATTCATTTTTATCGCAATTAATTAAGCGCCTGCTAATTACTTGAGTCCCTGAATATCAGATTCGTAATTAACGTGATTTTCGAAATATGACAACATAGCATTTTCGTTAAAAAGTTCTGAAACGGTCCCATATTTCAGAAACGGCTCAGAGAAAATTTATGAAAACTTCGACTGGATGGTTGTTGATGATGCCTGATTCAATGGTGATATCGGCAATGTTGCCAAATCAACAGTTTTTCAGATATTTAGGGTAACTCAATTCTTTCTAGGGGAATACCCTATTTGTTTTCATTGCAATACATTCAGCGACGCCTCATTACTTATATCTCCAAATATCAGATTTTAAATTGAAGTGGTTTTCGAAATATGACAACATGGCATTTTCGTTCAAAAGTCTGGGAACCTCCTAATATTTTCAATACGGTTCAAGGAAAATTCATGAAATTTTATACAAGATGGTTTCTGATGATGCCCAATTCAATGGTGATATCGGCAATGTTGCCAAATCAACAGTTTTTCAGATATTAGGAGTAACTTTATTTTTTCAAATGGAATACCCCATTCATTTTTATCGCAATTAATTAAGCGCCTGCTAATTACTTGAGTCCCTGAATATCAGATTCGTAATTAACGTGATTTTCGAAATATGACAACATAGCATTTTCGTTAAGAAGTTCTGAAACGGTCCCATATTTCAGAAACGGCTCAGAGAAAATTTATGAAAACTTCGACAGGATGGTTGTTGATGATGCCCGTTTTTCAGATATTGATTGCAACGAAAATAAATAGGGTTTTCCATTTGAAAAAAATGTATTACCGATATCTGAAAAACTATTGATTTGACAACATTGCCGATATCACCATGGAATCGGGCATCATCAGAAACCATCTTGTATAGAATTTCATGAATTTTCCTTGAACCGTATTGAAAATATTAGAAGGTTCCCAGACTTTTGAACGAAAATGCCATGTTGTCATATTTCGAAAACCACTTCAATTTAAAATCTGATATATGGAGACATAAGTAATGAGGCGTCGCTGAATGTATTGCAATGAAAACAAATAGGGTATTCCATTTGAAAAAATGAAGTTTTTCCTAATATCTGAAAAAACTGTAAACTTGGCCACATTGCCGATGCCACCATCGAATCGGACATCATCAATAATCACCCTGTAGAAAATTTCGTGAATTTTTCCCAAGCCGTTCCTGAAATATGAGACCGTTCCGATACTTTTGAAAGACACTGTAGAAAAAAGTAGTTTTTTTAGATTGCTTTCAAAATCATATCTAACTAACCGTTCCAATGGTTAATGGATCAATCAACATGGTTCCGGAATCACAAATTACAATAAACGTCAAAGAAATGTACGATTCTGAGACCGACGAGGCCTCTGTGCAGTATCCCTATCTCAGTGTTAGTTTTTGAAATTATTTTGATAATTTTGAAATACAATTGACTCGTTTTGAAATTAAATTGATACTTTTGAAATACATTTGATACTTTTCCAAATTAAATTGACTAATTCGGAATACAAATAATGCTTTTTGAAACCCAAATGACAATTTGGAAATTATTAATACAATAAGGTTCCATATTGATTTAATATTTTCTGAGTGATTGCAGTAGGCTTCTTGGGTTAGTTCTCAATGGTTTTTATTTCATTGAGAATATTATTGAACATTTTTTTTGCTTTATACATGCTGATTCACGGTGGATGGCACATTACGTTTTTGGAGAATGCAAATCAGGATTATCTTGAAAAGTTGATGCCTTGGATGAATAGTTGTATTCTATTGACTTAAAATATTCTCAGCGTTGCGACAATGCCGCTTATATTGAAAAGTAGCAAGAACTTTGATTTTTTCAATGGAACACCCTGTATATCATTCCATTTTCGGATTCTCCCTGCAGAGCTGATTTCATCGATATATCACACTTCGGGTCTTGCGGGAATGATAACAAAGATATAGGGTGTGAAAAATCGAAGTTTTTCAGCTTTTATAATTTTTTATGTTGAAACCATTCATAATTATTGATCAAAACGGTTTTCATGTCCCTATCTTAACTTTTCATGTACTCATTGATATTTATTTCAAATAGATACAGGGTGGTCACAAATCTTAATTCTGAACCACCCTGTATTTATTTCAATTAAATATCAATCGATAATACATGAAAAGTTAAGATGGGGACATGAAAACCGTTTTGGTCAATCATGAATAGTTTCCACACCAAAAATTCTTGAAGTTGAAAAATTTTCGATTTTTCACACCCTGTAGTATCTTTGTCAAGTGTGATAGATCAGAAACAGCTCTTTAGGGAGAATCTAAAAATGGAATGATCTACAGGGTGTCCCATTAAAAGAATCAAAGGTTGTTACTTTTCAATATAAGCGGCAACGTCGCAGCGCTGAGAATATAAAGTCGATAGAACACAACAAATTATCCAAGGAACCAAATTTTCAAAATAATCCTACGTTGCGCAGAATTCTCTAATGGACACAGGGCTAGTTTTATTAATGTGAATTTCCCTCAATCTTTTTTGTTTTGCACCTATCAAAAAAAAAATTATACAGATTTTATACAATTATTTTTCATATAGGTTCCAATCATAGTGACAGTGTTGCAATATAACTTCACATATACAGGGAATTCAGAAAATATATATACTCCTTAAATGGAATGCGCTGTATATTTTGATAAATATGAACCCCTTATATCATATATTTGAAATCAGGATGGATTGAGGAATTATCAAAATATACATTCCATAATTTTTTCTGTAAACTCTGTATATTTGAAGACATATTGCATTATTGTCAATATGAGTGAAATCTGTATGAAATAAGCTTTAATGTTTTTATGTGTATGAAACAAAAAAAATAAGAGGGGTTCACATCAATAAAACTAGCCCTGTACCATTCACCATGAATCACAGCCTGCATAGTGAACCTCTCTCAAACATAAGTTTTGTATGTATGGGGTAGTTATAATCATATTTGAACCTAGTTCTGTGAACATTTTACTTTTTATAGTTGTCAAAGTACTCTTTATGCTTAAGTAGAAGAGTTATCAAATCCAAAATGAGAACTGCAGGTACTGTTAATATACTCATCATAGGATAATAACACCCCAGCTGCTACCTCCCTTACCATATCTCTGTTGAATTCCGCTTCCAGGACGGCGCGACTTCGGGCGGCGAAGGCGGCGACGCTGGAGGCGGACCGATGCGCGGCCAGGGCGGCCCGCGTCGCTTCCGGCAGCGGCGCGGAGGCCGCGGGTACGGCGGCGGCGGCGGGTACTACTCGCGCGGGCCGTACCGCGGGCCGCCTCTGCCGCCGGGCGGGGAGCTCGAGCAGAACGGGGACGGGCAGATGGCGCGGGGCGGTCGCGGGCCGCCGAAGAGGTTCTTCCGCAGGTGAATATATACCCGGGGTTGTTGAAGAAACAGGATTCGATAAAAAAAAATGAAATTAGATGTTAATTACAGGTCGAGTGTTGTGAGAGTCAAACATGGTCTCGCACATACTTCTGACTTTGTGGCCGCGTGAGACCAATATGGTCTCGCATATATCCACAATCGATTTGGCTGCATATCTCCCAGCGGTCTCTCGGAGCATTGTGAACTAAATGGCGTTCGAAACAGTGCGGCCTGGTGGTCCAGAGACATATTTTGGCCTGTGGATATGAGAGACCAAATTGGTAGTACGTGGCTAGGAAATGTTAATTATCTTTTTTTTCTCACGCGAATATTTAGGTACTTTTATTAGTTTTCTTCATTTATACATCATGCACATGTAACAAAATCATTCAGAATATTCTAGGAATGAAATAAATATCATTCATTGAACAATATACCTAATGTTAGAAACTGCACTAGTCCACGGTATATCATTTCTGAATGTTTGGGTTTCTCTAGCACCGCCTCTCTTTTTGATTTTGGGGCGTTTTCTCTATTGTTTGGAAGATGCATTCTTCAACGATGACGAAGAATCTACTGATGACTCACATTGATATTCATCAGAAAGATACACATCCCCAAACAGTGATTCTCCATCTTGATTACTTCAGTTTTCGTCTTCATCGTATAACATGAAATAAGAAATTCATTATACAGGGTGTAAATTTGAAAACTCAATGCGAATATCGCGAAATAAGACTTCGTTGGCAATATAACGCATCTGTATCGCATCCCTATAGCTGGACGATTTTGATCACATTGTGGCAATTCCACTGAATCGAAATGACAGTAATGCTGTTTCTGTCACATCAGATCAATACAAATCTATAGGGGGATTTTTATAATAATTTTTATTTTTCAATATTTCTTAATTTTCACAATAAATAGTGCAATTTGATGGATGATTCTCAACATACATACTTGATACTGCAACAAACAAATTCAAACTCTCATATTCCATCACCTACCACTTATATTTTGCATTATTTTCCCGCAATGTTGCGTGAAAATGACACTTCCCAAACTAAATTGCGTGCGGGTATAGTGTCACAAACTGTAGGCGGGGGTTGCCTAAGTTGTGCTCTAGATCCATTAGAGAATGGACTTTTAAAAGTGATGATAATAAATAATACTCAAAAGGGTTTTCAAACAACACATATACACACATTTATTCTTGGAAATGAATAACAATTAAATGAAACCTCAACTAACCCTATATGTACAAATTGACTGATATTTTCTGGGAGCCCGAGGAAGGGCATCTTCTGTTCTGCCCGAACTTTGACGGTTCGGGCACAGTGGCAAATGATTGAATGCTTGAATGATCGCAATGATCGAAATGATTGAAAGATTGAATGATCGAAATGATTGAAAGATTGAATGATCGAAAATGATTGAAATGATTGAATGATCGAACTGATACCTGTGCTGGCTTCCTGGCGCCTTTTATATATCCAATCTATATTTTCGAAACGTGACAGTGAGGAAGTCAGTTGGATATTCCTGGTTCGTTAAAGTCAATGCCATGCCTGTGTTTATGTTATTTATTTATTTATTGAAAATGTTACTTCCAGTCAGAATCAAGTTCTGGTATAAGGAAGTATAGTTAACAATAATACCTAAAACTATTCAATTATAATAAACTGATGAATAATAAAATATTTGAAAACATTGATTATTAAATTTTGACAAATCATTTCATATTGGTGAGCAAAAATCAATTTGAATATGAATCATAAGTTGAAAAAAAAAAGTCATCTATTTCGTTCAGAAATGATAAATTTTTTAAGATGGTATTTGAATTTTATTGTATTTCTGCAATTTTTTATATTATCTGGTAATTTGTTATATTCCAAGAGAGCAGCGTGGGTGAATCTTTTTTGGCCTATAGAAGTATTAGCGATATCAAGATGAAATAAACCATGTTGTCTAGTTTGATAATTATGAATTTCATTGTTTCGTGTTAAAGTAAAATTAGATTTCAATCTTTTATTTATGATATTGTATGTAATTTTCAGTCTTTCGATTTTGAACATTTCTTCTAATGAGAATGATTCAGTTATTTTATATAATTGATTTGTTGGTGTATCATATGTTCAACTACTAATCTAAAGTTCGTGGTTCAATAATTTTGGAAATAATAAACACAGACGTGACCGTTCAATGACTTCGAACCCATATAATTTCATAAGAATTTTGGAATTTGGCTTCAAATATCTCCTCATTTGTGACAATAGGGTGAATCACGCACGCTTGTAGAAAAAAAACGCTAACTTATCATTTCTTCTTGCATTCCCGATTCCATTCTCGGGAACTTTTCGTGGAATAATTCGGAAGCGTGTATTCCAGGAACTTCCGCGGTGGCAGAGGAGGCGGCGGCCGGCCGCGTTCTCCCACCGAAGACGACCAATCGGGTGACCAGCAGCAGCAGAACGGAGGCGGGCCCGATCAGCAGCAGGGAGGCCCGAGGGGGCCGCCTCGGCCCAGGTACCGCAGACGCGGGCCCCCGAGGCCGCGCACCGGCGAGTCGCAGTCCGAGTCTGGGGGGAATGCGCAAACGAAGGTGAGGCGTTTTTTTCAATAATATGTGCTTATCTTTATATGAAGTAGAATGCAAATTCCCCTTTCATTGCGGTAAAATTTTGATAGTCGTGCTCTCATAACGGGGAAAATTTGCGTTGCGGGAAAACCCGTCTCCCGGTATACGCAAGTCCGGTACGCGATTTTACTAAATATACTGTACGCTAGCACAAACCACGCCCACCGTAATATCTCATCTTCCAAGTACTTAGGCAAAACTCAGAAACTATTTATATTTTATCCTTAACGAACTAACCTATCCCTGATTGCAATATTTTTGAGGAAGGAAAACCGAATGGAGTGTAGAAACACATTGATTAATAATATATTTCAAAAGTTGAGTTCTTCAACAAAATTGAATAAAATGAGACTGTTTATCCTAAACGCACTAACCTATTTGACTTCAAATATTTTCTGAAAAAGGAAAACCAGAATGAAGTAAAAAAACATTGGTGAAAAAAAAAGTTGCAAAAAAAAGTTCAAGTTCACAGCGATTCGAACCATGGACCTTGAGACTGAAAGTCGACAGCGCTAACCAGTAGACCATTTGGGTGTATGAATTTACTGCGTACAAGAGATTGACAACGAGAGAGCTTCAGTCGAATTCGTGTCAAAATCATAAAAAGTGTATTCTTGCGTTGGAGCACAGTATATTTAGTGCGATGTGCTGACTCCGAGTATATCGGTAATGTTTGGAGATATGACGTATTATGGTGGGCGTGGTTTGTGCTAGCGTGCAGTATACGCAAGTCCGGTACGGGCGTGTACACCTGTCTCCCGCAATCACAGGATCAGGGTTCGCCTGATTTAAATCAAATAAATAAATGTGAAAAGCTCACAGTCATTTCCACCCAGTGTTCATAAAATGAACAACAATGGTAGATTTCGGGAGAAAAACAACTACTTCCCTGGCTAATGCCACGCAGGATATTGCATTACATCCTCCCGAAATCTATGCATCGACTCGTATAAACGAATACTGATACAAGTGATTCTTTCCTGAATGCCTATTGATTTCGATTAAGCCAGGCCGCTAGACAACCACAGACCGGTTTCGAGCTCTTTGTCTCTCATCAGTGCAGTGTAGTCTCCAGCCAGCAGTCCTAAGACCGCCGACTGAGCGAAGCCTAGCCAAACAAAAATCAAGTTGACATTATATCCACCCCGAGGCGTCTTTCATCGATAAAATGAAAGTAACGCCATCTGAGTAGAACCGAGGAAAGAATCACTCCAAAAGGGATTTTATTTGAGCTATACTGGGTGACACAGACACATGGAAAACGAAATAAAAAAAAAACAAGTTCTTATCCAATTTCTCGTAAAATCTTGAAGAGTGACTCAATAAAACTTCAATTTGTGCGAAACAAATTGAAAATAGAATTTTCATTAGAAGTTAGTTTTCTGCCTGTAGGTCCTTAGATGTTTATGTTAGTGTGGTTGTCATAATGCTTCGGTTTTTTTCAGTTGAAACTTGTTTAAATCGGAAGTTGATAATGCGAATTGTTCCCATTGGAGCAAGTTTGAACTGATTCACGACTTTTTAAGAACACAAAGTTGTTTGTTTTCTGGTTGAAAAAAAAAATGGTACTGAAAAAATCAGGAATAGAAGTTCTCTCTTGTCTTCCATAGTAGTCATTTCATGTATAAATATAACCCTGCATGGCTTTATTGTAAGATAAGCTTCATCTACTTTGGCATCTCTTCTATCAGTTTTATTTTTTAATATTTTCGACTTTTCCTGATCTTCTCAAATGGAAGAATAAAGTGTTACTTTTGTTGAATCCTAAATTTCAATTAACTCTATAACCTTCAATGTCTATGAACTGATTTTTTTTCCACATCTTCTTTCTCTTGCACATCTTTACATTAGTATTTTTTTCTGTTGGAATTATAGGACCCTGAATCCAATGCACCTCAGCAGACAGAAGTAAGTTAGCTTGTAGTACTTAGTTGCTGTAATAGAAATAAAAAATCACATACTCTATAGATTTATTTTTAAAATGAAGAAACCCGCATCTAAATATTTGCAGTTATCACGAAAATATTCAATGTTGAATTCAGTTCAAAAATGTGCTTATTACATAATTATTATAAAGTTCAATTGATCAGCAGTTGATTAACGACTTGTTTCTTGATGTTTTTTCTTTTGTAAATCTAGCTAAACATTCAGTTGTATATTAATTTTGTTTTCAATTGTTGGCCGTTTAGTCACATGGATAATTTAAATCTCAGCATATTGTCAGGAAATTATTTTTAATTCATACATGGTGTTACAAATTCGTGGTTAATCATGGGGATGTTCAGATGTAACCTCTTTCGGCAGATACTTTGAGCGCCGATATCTCGAAAACTATCTGTCCTGTCGGGCGGATCATGGTCTCATTCGATTCAGCGTGTCATTTTCTACTGGAAAAGCGATAATTCGCGTGGATTTCCGCCGTTTTCTGGCTCTTTCGGCCGTCCGAAGATAGCTCGGTGACTATATCGTACTGAAGTCTCAAGTGGGAAAATGAAAATTTTTATTTGGCCTATTTAAAATCTGAAAAAATTCACATGGATCAAATTGATGTCGTGATGAAGGAATCTGTGGTGGAAATCAGGAAATTCTTGAAAATGGAGACGTAGTAGCCTACCGGAGTGCTCCTATTGGCAATGAAAGCGAAGAGCTGACTTTGAGCGCCGATATCTCGAAATCTATTTGTTCAATCGGGCTGATCATGGTCTCATTCGATTCAGCGTGTCATTTTCTACTGGAAAAGCGATAATTCGCGTGGATTTCCGCCGTTTTCTGGATCTTTCGGCCGTCCGAAGATGGCTCGGTGACAATAATGAAAATTTTTATTTGGCCTATTGAAAATCTGAAAAAATTCACATAGAATAATTCGGTGTCGTTGTGAACGGATCTGTGGTGGAAATCGGTGAATTTTGGAAAATGAAGACGTAGTAGCCTACCAGAGTGCTCCTATTGGCTATAAAAGCGACAAGCTGACTTTGTGCGCCGATATCTCGAAAACTATCTGTCCTATCGGGCTGATCATGGTCTCATTCGATTCAGCGTGTCATTTCCTTCTGGAAAAGCGACAATTCGCGTGAATTTTTGTCGTTTTCTGGCACTTTCGGCCGTCTGAAGATGGCTCGGTGTATATATCGTACTGAAGTCTCAGGTGGGACAATGAAAATTTTTTATTTGGCCTATTGAAAATCTGAAAAAATTCACATAGACTAATTCGATGTCGTAATGAACGAATCTGTGGTTGGAAATCGGGAAATTCTTGAAAAAATGGTGACGTAGTACCCTACCGGAATGCTCCTATAGGCAATAAAAGCGAAGAGCTGACTTTGAGCGCCGATATCTCGAAAACTATCTGTTCAATCGGGCTGATCCTGGTCTCATTCGATTCAGCATGTCATTTCCTACTGGAAAAGCGACAATTCGCGTGGATTTCCGCCGTTTTCTAGATCTTTCGGCCGTCCGAAGATGGCTCGGTGACAATATCGTACTGAAGTCTCCGGTGGGAAAATGAAATTTTTTATTTGGCCTATTGAAAATCTGAAAAAATTCATTTAGACTAATTCGGTGTCGTTATGAACGAATCTGTGGTGGAAGTCAGGAACTTTTGGAAAATAGAGACGTAGTAGCCTACCGGAGTGCTCCTATTGGCAATACAAGCGAAAAGCTGACTTTGAGCGCCGATATCTCGAAAATTATCTGTCCTATTGGGCTGATCATGGTCTCAATCGATTCAGCGTGCCATTTTCTGGCTTGGTGACTATATCGTACTGAAGTCTCAGGAGGGAAAATGAAAATTTTTATTTGGCCTATGAAAAATCTGAAAAAAATCACATAGTCTATTTGGATGTCGTATTGAACGAATCTGTGGTGGAAATTGGGCAATTTTGGAAAATGGAGACGTAGTAGCCTACCGGAATGCTCCTATAGGCAATAAAAGCGCAAAGTTGATTTTGAGCGCCGATATCTCGAAAACTATCTGTCCTATCGGGCTGATTATGGTCTCGGTATCTCTTAGGGTTACCGAGATCCCCATGTCTAGCCACGAATTTGTAACACCCTGTATACAGAGATCCCAGAAAAATCAGTAGCTATTTCTAATCATTTTTCTTTTGTTTTTCAGGAAAGTCAGCCCGTGCAGAACACCACCACAGAGAGCAGTGCTTAGGCGTTACGCGCTCTAGTCCATCACTTATAATCATAATCTGTTAAAAAAAAAAAATAACAACGTTTAGCGCGTGAGTTTGTAAACATAATGGCAGGCGAGAGACTTTCGATGACGCGACCGAGCGAGCGACTTTACTTTTTTCTCGGATCCACTCGATTTTTTCCTCAGTCCATTTCTCAGTCAATTCCATACAGCGGGTGCGTCCCCGCTTTCAATGAGGGTTGCGACAAAAACATTTTTGATACTTTTTATATTCTCCTCAAAGGGATGATTCGCGGTTTTCGAAGGGGTGTGTAGATAGAAAACTGTTGTTGAAAGCGGGGCGGGAGGGTCGCGTATCGAACTGTTTCTAGACCTTAAGTCTTTGCCAATTTTTCCTTCATAACAATTACAAAAATAAAAGAAAAATCTTGAAAAATGCGACGCTTGCCGCGAACAGCTTGCTGGCGAGATGTCGCGCCAAAAAAAATTGATTGCAACATTCAACTTGAAAAGGATATACTTTCCGATTGCGAGGAGTTTGGGAAAAAATACAAAAAAATCCGCAAAAGTGTAAAGAGGAACAGTTTATTTTCCGCTAGTTTCGGGATCGATGTTTTTCGACACTTGTGTGATGGTCATAGTCTTTTTGTCCTGCAAATTTTCGGTATTTTTGGGGTCTAGTCATGAAGGTGTACAATTTTTCAAAGTGTAATTTTTGAAATGCTTTAATAAGTTGATATCGCTGATGTACATTTTGAATTGAATTATTTATTTTTCTGCTGTATTTTTTTTCGATAATTTTCTATAGATGGTAAAGTGGGAAATAAAAAAACTGTTCTGAAACCTGTATTTCAATTCTCTTGTCCCCCAAATATTTTCATTTAGATGTCTTGAGAATTCCAAGAATCTATGAAATCAAGTGTAGGAGAAAATGAAATAAAGGACCCCGCACGAAAACACGGAAAATTGGCTCTCGGTCGAATTGGCTGAAATGTTGTGGGATGGCTCATTAGAAGAATATGTGAGTTTAAAAAGTTTTTTGTGTTTAGTTTCTGAGATATAAGCCGACAAAGTTCGTAAAAACGTCGTATCAGGGTAGGATTGACAAAGAAAAAAAATGTTTTTCTGGTATAAATAAGACAAAATAAGCTAGAAAATGTATTGATCGGAACTCAAATACATGAGTTATGATCACATAAACTATAGTGAATCAGGGTGAATACGAGGCACGGTCAAAAAATTCATTTTTCGGAAAAAAAAAATTCGAGCACTATTCCAAAACCAATAAGTTATATTTCGGTGAAACATCATAGTTTTAGTCTATTGTAGGCTTCTAAAACGTATTTTCATTCTTGATAACTATCTCTGTTCGGAATATGAATTTTTAGAATTTTGTGTTACACCCCTTTTTGAAAACAATTGACAGCTTTTTTTTTATCACAAAGAAAGGGATTAATTGATACTGTTGATTGCATGAAAGCTGAGGTGACTCACTAGAGAATTCAGTTGTTCAATATTGCGTTTCATTTAGATACAGGGTGTGATTTTGTTGAAGATTATTTAACATGTTTCAATTGAATATCTCGAAAACAGTTCCGTTAATTTGGATCTCATTTTACTGACACTATTTTGAATATGTTGACTATCATATGCAAAAAGTTTTTCAATTTCTCATGTTTCGTTTCTGAGATAACAATTTTTGAGTTTACAGTATTACAGGTATTATAGGGTTATTACCTCGGATGTCACTATCGATTCAACAGAACTTTACGGAATCTTTCGAACATTCAATTACATCATGAAACTATCAGAAATCAATAATGTTTTACTATAAACAACACGAACCACAATACATATAGAATAACAATATGAAACTCAATAGTATGGATTCCGTAAAGTTCTGTTGAATCGATAGTAATATCCGAGGTAACCCTATAATACCTGTAATACTGTAAACTCAAAAATGCATATCTCAGAAACGAAACATAAAACATTGAAAAACTTCTTGCATATGGTAGAGTCAACATATTCAAAATAGTGTCAGTAAAATGAGATCCAAACTGTTATCGAGATATTCAATTGAAACATGTTGAATAATCTCCAACAAACTCCAACACACCCTGTATCTAAATGAGAGGCAATATTGAACAACTGAATTCGCTAGTGAGTCACATCAGCTTTCATTAAATCAACAGTATCAATCAATCCCTCTTTTTGTGATCAAAAACAAGCTGTCAATTGTTTTCCAAAAGGGGTATAATACAAAATTCAAAGAATTCATATTTCGAACAGAGATAATCATCATGAATGAAAATACGTTTTCGAAGCCTACAATAGACTAAAACTATAATGTCTCACCAAAATATAACTTGTTGGTTTTGGAATAGTACTCGAATTTTTTTTTCCGAAAAATGAATTTTTTGAACGTGCATCGTATACACCCTGATTTACTTTGATTTATGTGATCATAACTAGACATGTATTTGTGTTCCGATCAATACATTTTCTAGCATATTTTGTTTTATTTATACTAAAAAAACAGTTTTTTTTCTTTGTCAATCCTACCCCGATACGACGTTTTACGAACTTTGTCGGCTCATATCTCAGAAACTAAACATACAAAACTTTTTAAACTCACATATTTTTCCAATGAGCCATCCCACAATACAACATAGTATAATTTCAGCAAATTCGACAGAGAGCCAATTTCCCGTGTTTTCGTGCGGGGTCCTTTCTTGAGAATTCCAAGAATCTATGAAATCAATTGGAGAAAATGACAATACCAAAATTAGTTATTTGTTTTACTAGGTAGAAAAGTAGTAGAATGACTGCCGCGGCTGATAGTTCATTTCAGCCAAGGCAGTCAATCTACATTTGCTGCCGTGTGAAACAGAATTTTTTCTCCAAATGATATAAAACCAATTTTGTGTATTTTTTTATTGAAAACTCCATAATTTTGTGTTCAGCCAATGTCAGTATTAATACTGATTACTAATTTCATTAGAATTTCTTGGAACGTTGCATAGCAACAAACTTTTCCTGCCTAGGCATTAAAAAGGCACTTATTCTGCCTGTTGAGCAGCAGGAAAAAGCCAATACATTATTGCTTAAGTTAATGATTTTCAACAATAATCAAAAAATTTTATTTTGTTCTTTTTAGAGCGTTTCAATAAAAGCTTTTTATTAAAAAGTTAATTTTTTTTACATTTAATATATTTTTTAATTTTTAGTTATCGCTAGCTGGATTTTTCGATTTACCCTCAACGAGCTTTTTCATTTGATACCCATATTGTAGAAGTATATCGAAAATGACCATTCCGCCATCTTGGATGGTCCGCCATAATGGATTTAGAATGACGTCACATCATTTTTCGAGTTACTCTCAACGTGCCTTTTCATTTGATACCCATATTGTAGAAGTATATTAAAAATAGCTATTCCGCCATCTTGGATGGTCCGCCATATTGGATTTAGAATGACGTGACACACCTTATCGTGCACTGTCATCCAAACTGAACGTGTATACAAAATTTCAGCTCAATCGGTTGAAGATTCCACCCGAACATACATACAAACATAAGATGCAAGTTATTTAAATAATTTAAAAACAATCCTATAAAATGCAACACTTGCTGTGATTAGCTTGAACACTCTGGATGTTTATATCCAGCAAAATTTCACCCTGTAGATGTAAATCAGAGCCAACTCAGATTTAAAAATTTGTTTTGTTAATGACAAATACCCAAAATGTTCAATTTCATTGGAATGTTGAAAGACTGTTTTCTTTTCAATTGAAATAAAAATTATTCTGCAATGAATTGTATTCAAGTTGGCATGTTCTTTTTGTAATTTTGTCATTTTTGAAATTTTGGTTGCCAAATTAGAAATGTTTCAAGAGGAATAAGACTTTCAACTTAAAATATATATATATTCCTGGAGAGTCTTTAATACAAAAACATGATACACCTCAGATAAAATTTATTGTGTAACACCAATATAACATTCCATCAGTCCATATAAAAGCACAACACAATCCAGTCCATCTGAAGCACAGAGAAACCAATCACTGAAAAAAAAAATATATATTAGCAATGTGAAATATACAGTTTATTGGATTTTTCACAGCAACCAAGTTGAATTTTTGTTAGAATATTCACTCAGTAATCAGAATGTTAGGAAGGAATTCATAACAACATTCATTTTTGCAATACAAAAAGGTTAATACTTTTTCAGGTTGAGGTTAAATATCAAGTGGGTAAAAATCTGGGGGAGGGGGGGGGGGGGGCACAAAAGAACCTTACTAGAAATTATTTCTTTCCTCCCTAGAAATATAAATAAAATGAGCAAGATCCAAAATATAGTTTTCAATCAATTTTCAGTTTCCACAATGTTCACCAACAATTAATGTTAGCACTAACCTTTTTGGCTGCTGCACCAACTTTGGTCTTCTTAGTACCCCTGACTTTCTTCATCCTGTTTTTACGTTCTTTACGCTGCTTACGGGTCTGCTGTTTCTTCTCAAACAGACCATGCCTGGCTAGCCTGTGTTTGGGTTCAAATTTCTTTGCAAAATCTAAGGTATCATAGAGCAGACCAAAACCTGTGGACTTACCACCTCCAAAGTTTGTTCTGAAGCCAAATACGAATACAACATCAGGGGTAACCTAGAATAAAGAGAAATTTAGTTGAAGAACTATTCAGGAGGAAATAGTGTTTACTTACTTTGTACATTTTGGCTAATTTCTCTCTTATGTCGGATTTTTTAACCGAGGGTTGGCCAGGATGCAGGACATCTACAACCATTTGCTTGCGAGCCAACAATCTGTTGGTCATGAACTTGCGAGTCCTAATAGTAGCTGTACCTTCCGTCTGTAACACATAAGTCGTTTACATGAAATTAGAGGTTAGGTCAGGAAATCATCAAATATCTACAAAAATCATAGAATAATTTCACAAAATCTGGTAGCAAACAATTTTGGGAATACAAATCTTCCCTTAGGCTTGAATTGGAATAGTAATATAACAGGAATTGAATAGTTATGGAACTTTTTCGGAAAACAAATACTGTATCTGTCATTCAATCATGATGAACACTAGCCGAATAACAATTTTTTTAAAGCAATCAAAACATTATTGGCGAAAAATCCAAGTGCAGGACACTTAACAAAACTTTGGTTTTCACAATTTTGCCGTCTATTTCATGATATAATTCGAGATGTTGAATATTTCAACGGATAATTATTCACGTACCATTTTGGTTAGCACAATTCACTGCGCGAAAAGAACGCCAAGTAGGAAGAACGGCATAGTTTCGAACTAAAAAGCATGTGCTTCCGTCCTCTCGGAAATGGCGGGAATCTTAAATCAATTTTGCTTTTGGCAAGTAAAAGAGCAATTAAATGAGATATTCGATACATTCGGAACTAAAATAATGCTCAATGTTCTAATTTGATGAAGCAGATGCCGATAAATAATACTTTTGTGTAAGTAATCTCGAAATAATTTTAGATCTAGTGCCTGGCTAAGTTCTGTCTGAGTTAGAAGCTAGAAGGAATAAAAAGAGTTTCAATGATTTTTCAGAAAGAGTGTGGTTATGTTATGACGTCGAAAGTTTGTAAAGTCAAAGTTTGTTTATTGTTTAGTTTGCTCAGCTGAGGATTTTATTTGATATCGATATGAAAGGAATTTTATTAGATTTTATGATAGACCAGCAAGTACAGTGAAAGTTTTCGACCCTATATCATCTCTCTTTGTCTGCAGGCTTTAAAATCAGTTGTAGCTGATAATATGTAAACATCCATCCAGCAAACAATTAAATAATAAGAGATTACTACTTAACAAAGCACTTTGATAAAAACACACTCCTATCTTTATCGTAAATGTAAATAACCATTCTCGAAAGTTTTTTTGTGCAATTTTCATTCTTCCTGCTGGCATCAAAATGACTGGCAATGAAAATAATAATAGTGTCTGCCCTTTACTGAAAAATCCAGATTCCTATAATCCAGATACAGTGGATCTTATCAATAATCTCAAAGCCAGAAATTATTGGCTGCCTTGTTTGGAACAAATGGTGAAGAAATTCGTAAAGAAAGCCCAACATTTGAATCCTAATGATCCATATGCTATGAAAAAAGCTGAAGCATGCTTTCAAGATTTCCATGATCTAGTTGAAAAACTTTCCACAGATCCTATGTGAGTAAATATTTACACAGTATTTCACTTCCAATTTACCTTCTATTTTCCCCATAATTTTAGGACATTGAAGCCTCTTAGTGTAAGAACTCTCTTGGAGTTTCATGAAGACAACTTGAGAGCAAGAAACTTGAAAGATGCCTGGCTTCTACAGAAGGAAACAGAAAGTGCCCAAGCCCTACTGGAGTTCAGGAATAGAATTGACAAAATTGATTCAATCTCAAAATTTGAAGACAAATGGCTAGAAATTATACAGGGAGTTCTTGCTGGTAATGTTTTTGATTGGGGGGCCAAGGCTGTGATAGAAATCATTGAGAGTTCCAAAGAGTTTGGTTTTATAGATGCTTTGAAGACAATTGAGAGAAGGCCTTGGTTTCATGATGATTTTGATACTTGGCTTGATAGAATAAAGGTAATAAGTCCTCACAAAATTGTGAGCAAAATTGAAATAAGTGAACATGGCAGATAGGAATCTTCTGTTGAAAATACTCAGTTTTATCAGAATAATTACATTATAAAATTGTCTTGATACAGATTACATTGTTTTTTTCATGATAATTGATAATATATAGCAGTAATAACTTCCTTGTATTCAAATTAGCTTATATAATCTTAAGTGTTAACATTTTCATCTATATTGACAATTGGCATTTATATTTGCTTTTATTCCTGCTAATATATAATATAATGTAATGTGTTATCAGGTCAAACAAGCTGAAAGCTGATTCTATCAAAAATTAACATATTTGGCTAGACAATGTACTTAATGCAAATTTTTTAATGATGTTTGATTTCATAATCTATAACACTGAGTAACTGAAGTATATTACATTTAATTTTTATGATTGCTAATGAAATGATAATGATTCAAAGTATTTTATCTAGTATGAATTTTTTGTGTCCATAGAATATGAATAATTAATCATTATGAAGTTTTTACATTTACCATGGATTTTCATCAAGTTATGGTCAATTAAAAAAAAAAAGGAAAAAAAATTGACACAATGTTTGTAGGTGAACAATCAGAAGCAAAGGGAATTCATTTTTGGTGCATGTTGTATGTATATTCACAAGCATATTTTTTTCAAGGTTCTGATTCATTTATCCAAATGGTTTTTTACAATCATTCAGATATCCAAAGTGGGGTATTCAGTATTTACGTATTTTGAATATTAACTTAATTACTTTCTCTTTTCCTTTTGGAAGTTTTTTTCAAGAAGCTATTCAACTTGCTTTTGATACTGGGTATTCCAATAAAAATATCAGTACTGTATGCATAGACAATCTCTACTGGCTGGTATTGTGTGGTTTGCTCTGGGTCATCTGTATGTTAGCTATTGGCAAGGTGATCGACCGTTGGGGGCGCTGTTTCAAAACAAGATGGCGGCAAAGAGTGTGTAGTTTGTTTACAAAATTTCTTGAGATTTGCATACATTTTCTTCTTGATATTTCATCGTGTTATTTGTGTTTATTGTTGGACTTTTTACTGAAATCATAATATTTTTTGTTGGATCATACTGTTTCATCGTGATGTGAGGAAAATAACTGTTACCTACTGACTGAATCGTGGACCAAATAGTCTGAGCTTTCTTCAAACCAGTGCATTTCTGTGGGACAGCTTCATGGGATATCAAGAATCACAAGCATATCCACTATCATCAGAAGCTGATATATTCACCATCATACCTCTATAACTCCACTCTTCAAGCAAAAGGATCCTTCAGACTTGCTTCAGACCACAAATGGTGATACCAGGAGTGGAGTTTTTCAACAGTGAATAGCCTTCTGTGAACATATTGAAAGCCATCCCTAAACAATGTGTTAACCTATTGGACTATTTTGTGCTAAATATTATAGCCATCAGATCATCAGAATCATGTGCAATTGATCCATACAATAGAAATCAGCAGCAACCAGCTCTAATGAGTCTAAACCAAGAAATAATTCAACATTCAACACCAAAGGCATCCTGACATTACTGTGGATTTGATAGTAGATACAACCATCAATGGCCTATCTTCAACAATATTACTTCCAGGCTTTGAGGATTGTTTACAGTGCAACTCCCATACCTCATATATTATGGTGCTCCACTGCAATAACAGCAAATTGTCATGATCCTATGTACCATGTGTGTGAATTGTATCCATATAACACACTTTTCATTATGTGAATATTCCTAATATACTTAGAGTTGAGGTAGGTGGCATCCTAGACTGAGTTTTCTTCTTGGAATTCATTTAATACCTTGTAAAGCTAGTTTTTTTTTTACCATATTGTTGAAATCATTGAATAATTTGGAATTCCACCACATAAAACATTGATCAAATGACCTAGGATTTCAGTTAATGTATTTACACAGTATATCATCATAAATTTTGTGATTTTATATCATTTTGTAATCCTAAATTCATCTAATTGAAAATATCTATCTTATCAATTTGTATAGTTCATTATGTTTTGTATATTTTGGAACTGAATTAATAATAATTTTTGAAAATGAAAGTACATTGACATAACATGTGTTTTTCTGTACTTATACCACTCCAAAGAAGTCCAGAAAGAAGTACCTACAAATAGATGGATCTCCAGTATACTCCTTTCCTCAGTGCTCATGTATACTGTTTTCCCTGAATTATTTTACAAGATACCTTCATGAAAATTTACAATTATGAATGATTTTGAAATCCAGGACTTTCATATATTATGTATAAATGAATTAACAATGAGCAAAAGTACGTATTTACCTGGTAGGTACCTATTTTAAAAGGAATCAGTAAAGATTATAAAGTGAAACTTCGAAATTGCATCAAAAAAGAATGGGGTGTTGATTGAGGTACTTGTGGAATTAAAATATGAATTTTGAAAACCTACAATAAAACATTACAAAACAGAAAAAAAAGTAGAACTTTTACTTATGAATAAATACAATTTAATGAATAACATACAAGCAGTAAAATTATGGATACATCTTTCCAAGATACAATTTGAAATGTCATGGATATGTTCAAGTACCCAAATAATCAGTGATATCTCCTTAAAAACTTGAATTCAACTTCAAGGAATCTAGGTTTTGGTTTCAATTTGTGTAGCTATTTGCACTCAATTGTAAGATACCCTGGATGGCAACTCCTCCCCTGCTGAAAAATTTAAGAAATGTTAGTACCTTCTCTAAACAAACCATATCTATTAGATTGTGTCACTTCAATGTATGTTCAAAGATTCAATTCCAGCAATTCAAGCTATGAAGTAAGCTACCTACAATGACCTGCTTGTACCAGGGTTATTATATATCTATAAAATATGCTACTGTTTTTGCTCATGTGAATGTAATTGGGAGCTGTATTTTAACTTAATCATTTTGGAAGTACATGCAATCTGCATTGGCTATTTTACTACAAAGATGATACTACAAAATAGGAATCTATGGAGGCCTAGGCAGGATGTCATGAACAAGATTTTAATATGAGTCAAGCATTACAAATAAAACCATAAATTACCAACCTTCACATGTTCATAATGTCTTTTTTCTTGCCCAGCTTTGTGTGTCGCAGTTCAAAAGTCAAAGGCATTGAATTTGCTTCTTTATTTTTCTTATGAAAATATTTGAAAGAAAAACAAAGATACTTATTTTTCCAAGTCCTGGAGACATTTCCCCATAAACAAAATAGGTATAAACTGTTGATAATTTCAATCATGTTCTCTCTCAGATAGGCACTGCAAGTAAGAGTTATTCATCAGTAATAAATATATCAGTGAATCACAAATTTACCTTATTGTTATCATTATTGGGCCAATGAATTGAAGAAAGGTAGGAAGTTTTTGTTGGAGCTGCATACATCCAGTTTTCAAACTCATATTGGATTCTCAACGTTTATCCATTTTTTCCATTCAGCTGAACTGATTTTTCATTATCAGAGAAGACTTCTTGAGTGCAGGAAATTCATATTAGAGGACATATTATAGGTCCTACATCCATTGGAACCTTCTACTAGTTCAACCAGCAACCAAACACAGTTGATTTCGCGTATTTTCAGAGATTTGTTGATACTAATTTATAAAATAATATAGAATTGATTAGGCAATTGATATAAAGTTCATGTCTTGTACTCAAGAGACGCAAGAAGAGAAAATTAACGTAATTTGTTGAATGGTATTCATAAAATATGAAACCATCTGAACACAATAACAAACATGACCTTGAATTACGTCCTAAACTGGTTCAAATTTGCCCACCAGGTGCCGTATCGGAATCGTCACCTTGCCAATAAAGGTGTCAAATAAAAATATGAAAAAATCGGCACTTCTGTTGAAATTATCATTTTTTTATCAGATCAATATGCTGTTGAATTGTTTGAAATTATTGAAAATAAAATTTTGTTTTACATTGAAAACTCAACAGATTTAACATAATTCAAATTGTTACTAGTTTATTTACACACAAATTTTGAATTTCATTCCATCATCATGACAAGCTTTTATGATCATATAGATTGTGCATGATGAGGTTATGAATTGATAGTTGAAATTTAAGAGGAAAATTCAATTTTCTTCTTTTTAGAGCGATCAAATAAACACTTTTTTATTTATTTTTCACTTTCAATTTATTTTTATAGGCTAAGTTTCCCAGTATGACGCCCATCTCGTCAAATTACACAAGTCAAAGTCAATCAATGGATGTTACAGGCCTAAACATTATTTTTTTAATCCTGTATTTTTATTCTCAGCAAACCGTTTAATTTTATAGGAACGCACAAAAAACTTCACTAGTGCGCCACATTAGATTTAAAGTAATATCAGCATTTCTAATTATCATCGGCAACCCCTTCATTTGATAGGTACCCATATTGCAGAAGTACATTAAAAGTAACTATTCCGCCATCTTGTATGGTCCGCCATATCGGATTTAGAATGACGTCATATTCTTTCTCGAGTTGCTCTCAATGAGCCCTTTCATTTGATACCCATATTGTAGAAGTAGATTACAAATAACTATTCCGCCATCTTGGATGATCCGCCATATTGGATTCAGAATGACGTCACATCATTCTTCGAGTTGCTCTCAAGGAGCTTTTTCATTTGATACCCATATTGTAGAAGTTGGTTAGAAATAACTATTCCGCCATCATGGATGGTCCGCCATATTGGATTTAGAATGACGTCACTTTATTTTTCGAGTTGCTCTCAACGAGCCCATTCATTTGATACTCATATTGTAGTAGTGCATTAAAAATAACTAGTCCGCCATCTTGGATGGTCCGCCCGATCGTGCATTGTCATCCAAACTAAAAGTGTATAAAAAATGTCAGCTCAATCGGTTGAAGGTATCTACTTCAAAATTGTGTTCAACGATTCCACCGGAACAAACATACTATAATAACATACAGGGTCTTCACATATACAGGGTGTTGCGAAATTCGACCGACAACACTTGACAAGCTATAGCCCTCGTGATTTCATAATCACTGAGATAAGGAAATTAGGTCTTCAAGTGTTCAGTTCTCGAGATACAGGGCGTTAAAGTTGAGAAATAGAAATAGTTTTTCCGCAATATCTCAAGAATGATTGAATATAATGCATCCAAATTCGGTATATGGTTTCATATTCGAATGGGTCATTATTTGACCAGAAAACCATTCCAGACATTTTATCCAGTGGTGTCCTACAGGGGTTTGTGGTAACTTTTCATCCCATATTTTCTACGCCACTGATGAAATTTCGATTATTTCCAATTCCTCGAATTCATTGTTCGATTTTGTTAAAAAAATGCATCACCTTCAACTGAGCTAAAATAAACAGTTTTCGAGATGTTCGACCCGAAATAGGAGATTACATAGTAATATTTCATCATTTTCAGTAGTAGAAAATTACAAAAATATTTTTCTGGTGTTGAGTTGATTAGATATTATTCAGATCTCATTCTGTAGCTGAATAGACATAGTTATTCCACGCATAAAGAGAAAACAAATATTTTTGTAATTTCCTACTACCGAGGAAGATAAAAAATTACTATGCAAACTTCCTATTTGGGGTCAAATATCTCTAGAACTGTTCATTTTAGCTCAGTTGAAGGTGATGCATTTTTTGAACAAAATTGAACAATGAATTCGAGGAATTGGAAATAATCGAAATTTCATCAGTGGCGTAGAAAATATGGGAGGAAAAGTTATCACAACCCCCTGTAGTGCACCTCTGGATGAAATTCTTGGAATGTCTTTCTTGTCAGAAAATGAACCATTGAAAGATGAAACCATATACCGAATTTGAATGTGAAATATTCAATCAAATCTGAGATATTGCGAAAAAACTATTATTATTTCTCAACTTCAATGCCCTGTATCTCGAGAACTGAACATTTGAGGATCGTATGTCCCTATCTCAGTGATTATGAAATGACGAAAGCTATCACCTGTCAAGCGTTGTCGGTCGAATTTCGCAACACCCTGTATTTTGAACCCCTATTCAACTTGTTACATTTTTAAAGGTGCAATTATTCAAAAAATTAAGTTCTACGCCAATGGCAGAAAAGGGGTTTGAGTATGAAATTTGGATTGGGTACTCATTTACTACAAAAAAGACTCGATTTACTCTCATGGTTTTGACAAAGTTTGAATTTTATTAATCATTTTTTATGTTCTAAAATTACTAAAATGCAAATTTCGTCAAAGCCATGAGAGAAATCGAGTCTTATCAAGTATACCTTTTTTAAAGTAAATGTGTGCAATCTAAATTTTATACTCAAACTCTTTTTCTTCTATTGGCGTAGAATTTTTAAAGGTGCAATTATTCAAAAAATCAAGTTCTACGCCTATGTATTATTATCGGACGAAATTGTAACACCATTTTTTTGCCGCCTAAAATTCTATCAATATACTAAATTTCAGCAAAATCGCATATGCCGTTTTAAATTTATATGGGAAAAACGATTTAAAAATTGTTAATTCAAGGCCCTCTGGAGCTCAAACGATGCAACTTTGTACTGAGGTAATTTTACTTAAATCGACTCCTTTTGTTCTAAGGAATATGTGGTATATGTCTTCGTAAATACCTTTTACAGACACCCTGTATATTCTCAATATTGATTTGACCTTTTTTCTGTCACAGTAAAAAATAGTGTAGGGAAAAATATGAGATTTCAGCTCACGGTTTTTTGTCTCTGTACTCTCTGTTCAAGTAATATGCCGCCAATTTGAGAAACATCATAACCAACATATTGAAATTTTCGTAGCACAAGCCACACAAATCTTGTGTAATTTTCGTCGACAATTCAGGAGTAGATTTCATCCTGGGCATCCTGCCATTGGCCAGACAGTTACTCTCTTACGGAACAAACGTAGTTTTGACGGCAAACAGCCATCCAGCTCTGAATGACGTCACTTTCCGAGAGCTCCAATTGTACTGTCACAGAGCCGCGGAAAGCTGTGGCATCATCGAGAGAGCCATGAAAGAAAGACGGTTGGTTCTGGTGGAGAACGGTCAAAGAGGGCCGTGCCTAGATCTTTCCACTCTGTCATCAGGTAACCGGAAAAGTCAAATGCCTTCAAATTGATAGTTATAGGTTTGTCAGTGATATGTTTCATGAAGGTGAAAAAATAATCTTTAATTCAGTTAAAAATGTATTATTCTTGAAGACAACAAAAATCGAATTATAAATGTCAAGTTCACTTTGACCCGGAAAAAATGCTTGAGTTCAAGTTGGTAAGATAATTTGATGAATATGTTAAATCACATTTTTTTCAATTTCTCCACTCGAAGACTCTCATCCAAATCGCGACGTTCCACAGATTATAGATACTTTTCTGACAACGCAAGTTTGAGAAAACATGACATAAACACCATCAAAACTTCGTTTACAATTTTGATGGTTGTCATTGAGATAGTCATGCTTTCAAATGTTAAGTTTCGGTTCTGTCGCTGGAAAATTAAGGAGAAACATTTTTCGCTTTGTTAATGGCAAAATCACACCGGCTTATAAGATTTCATAATATATATATATATACATATACAGAGCGCATCATAAGTATCTAACTCGTTACGGGACCCTTGTTAGTAAAATCGCCGAGACCCGTCGATTTTTGATTTCTACAGTGTACATTTTCATAAGAATAGTTCACTCCTAATTTCATCCCTTACTGGAGGGAAGCAACCCTGTCAAAAAATTCAAATAGCATGGGGTGGTGAGTGATAGCTCATTTAAAAAGGGGTTTCATTCTCTATTCAACCGTGCAAAGAAATTGAAATTTCAAATGAGCTATCACTCACCACCCCATGCTATTTAAATTGTTTGACAGGGTTGCTCTCCTAGAGTAAGGGATGAAATTAGGAGTGAACTATTCCTACGGGAATGTACACTGTAGAAATCAAAAATCGACGGGTCTCGGCGATTTTCCTAACAAGGGTCCCGTAACGAGTTAGATACTTATGATGCGCTCTGTATATGTATATTATGAAATCTTATAAGCCGGTGTGATTTTGCCATTAACAAAGCGAAAAATGTTTCTCCTTAATTTTCCAGCGACAATACCGAAACTTAACATTTGAAAGCATGACAATCTCAATGACAACCATTAAAATTGTACCTTGACGATAGATAGGGGGGGGGGTAACACTTAAGATGCGCTCTGTATAAATTAAATAGTCAAAATGATAAAGGAACTTACTTGCTGCAGTTTTGTCCTTTTTCAGCTTCTGGGAAAGAATATATTAGATACTAGTTACGTGTTGAATGAAATCCCAGCGAGCACAAAAACATCTCAGAGATGTTAAAAGTACGAGATTTCGAGACATTGAACCTCCACTGCGATGTTCTTCTCACACATGAATAGAACTATTATAGAACAGCCAATGTCCGCCGCAGGCGGCAATTATCGAGATCTCCTTGATATGTCACAAAACTATACCTTCTCCCTAGTTCTTTTTAAAGCCTTTTCATGGACACAACAAAACATTTTCAACGCGTCTTGCACTCATTAAATCGCTGTAAAAAAAAACATTTTCGAGGTACTTTTCTGAAGCCTTTCGTCAAAATGAACTTTTGCATTAGGATTCCATTTCCCTTGAATGAAAAAATGCATTAAAAATAGATTGAACATAAAAATATTTTCTCGATATGAAGTTACCTTCTTAATCGGTTTCTGAGTAGTACACACAGACATATAATTGGAAATAAGTTTCCCAATTTTTGAAATGTTCTCCACAATGCATAATTCTGCAACTGCGGAGAAGCTGTGTATTGATGAATTCGTACTTTTATATATTGATTACACTGAGGCACCGAACAACACATCTTGCATCTGATGGTCATTATTACAAACTAAATAAGTCTTCTAACACAATAAACTTCACCAAATTCCTTTCTGTTCGTTAGCAGCGTGATGTGAGCGTGACACGCTGCAAACGCGAATGCCAATTGCGAACAAGAAGAACAAAATCGAAAACAAATCAGAATTCTTCGTATTGTGACGAAAGCATGAGACGTTGTGGTGGGGCAAACAAAGAAAGGGCACAAAAGAACAAAAACAATATTTTCAATATCCTTTCTAAGACCTCTTTAGGAAGTGCATATTACGCCTCAGAAGAACATCCTCATGCCCACATTTCTAAAACATCCCAAGACATCCCAGGGATGCCTCTCAGTAGGCAAACAAAGAAATGCCACAGAAGAACAAAAACAATACTTCAATTCAAAGACCTCTTTGGACAGTGCATATTTCGTTTCAAAATAACATCTTCATGCCAACATTCTCAAAACATCCCAAAACATCCCAGGGATGTTTGTGCTCGCTGGGATAAAACTAATTTTGGGAATCTTAATATAAATTTCGATTGGAACACTGAAATTTCTTCGATCGTCTGGGGAGGAAAATTCATTCAGTGATATGATGTGGACTTTTCAGGTTTGTGCGATCTGATGAAATCCGCCGACCTCGTGATCATAGAAGGCATGGGTAGAGCAGTGCATACGAACTTGTACGCAGAACTGACGGTAGATTGCTTCAAATTGGCTGTGCTGAAGAACGAATGGCTGGCCCACAGTCTGGGGGCTCAGCAGTTCTCCGTGATTTGTGATTTCAAAGCTGCAACTTGATTGTTTCATTGATACGTACCTGATTATTATTGAATTATTGAATAGAGTTTTAAATAAATTACCTAAACAACATGCTGTTTTTTTTTGTTTCCATCCTGCGAGATACAGAAGATATTAAAAAAGTGTTTTAAAAGTGTTTTAAAAGTGTTTTTTAACCGCCAGCTTAGTTGCAAAGCAACCCTCGAAAGTCAGAGACTTGTGTGAGTTAAGAAGACGGGGACCTTAGCTTTTTAAGTGTCATCCGAAGCACACTCTGTTGGAGCTCCCCGATAATACCCTGTATGGATTTATATCCACCTTTCCTGTATGCAAATCATGGTGACAGCGTATTGGTAAGTGTGCATTAGAGCTGAATTCGAATAATAGTAGATTGTTTTATTAGGATCAAAAGTGAAACTTTGTTTGACAAGCGAATTTTGCATTTGCGAGGCGGAGTGTTTAGCGAAGACAAGCGAAAGCAAAATTTGCCAGTCGAACAAAGTCACTTTTGATCCGAATAAAACATGCTATTTTTTCTGCAACCGAAACAATTAACTCAAATAAACATGTGAAGTAACCACCAATGCCGTGCCATATGTATGCAGTGCAACAAATATTGATAAATAATCCATGTGGTGAGAATATTCTACCTGCATTAACAGCGGGTTAGGTTTTCTAGTTTCTAGTTTCAATATAAATACAACCACAGAGTGACATATTTGTGTGTGGACCAGGTGCTCTAATGGCAAATACCGCGCCAGTGCCAGCTATAGGAACAAGACGTGGAAAATGTTAGGTTAGTGAGCATAATGTCAACTCCTCTCCATACTACACTGTGTTTGACTTGATAATCAAATGAAGCTAAACAATATCGTTGTTTGGGACAATGAGTACATGCTTTTTTATTCCTACTTTAGCTCCTAGGAACTAAAATTCAACTTTAGCTCCTAGAAACTAAATATATGTTGTCTAGCAACATACCTATTTTTGTGTCAGTAATAGAAACGTCAATTTAAGAGCTAATTTTGGTATCAA
The DNA here is from genome assembly GCA_918026855.4 of Phaedon cochleariae. NCBI lineage: Eukaryota > Metazoa > Arthropoda > Insecta > Coleoptera > Chrysomelidae > Phaedon > Phaedon cochleariae. The sequence continues at coordinate 1,608,230 of OU896715.1, read as the reverse complement.
AATGGACGACTTTTGTGTCTGTTGCAGAAAAAATATATTTAAATTTGCGGCCATTTATGATTCATCAAACGGTTCTAGAGCGAATGTAAAAACTTCACAAACGATAAGATTTCCACAAAATTCTCAAACACACGATATGTTTCGCTAACACAGTAGCTTGTCAGGTGATATCCTGGTACGATCAAGGTTCGATATTTTGGAAACCATAAACCTCAGGACTTCGAGGAAAATAATTAAGGACTGAATCGGCCAAGAAAAATTGATCGGAAATATTTTCTCAAGTTAAAAAACGACCGCTAGGGGGCGCAATCTTTATGATGAAACTAAAAATTGAATTTTTCTCGAAAATCACTAAATTAAGGTACTGTTTCAATGACGGAAATGCAGAATTCATTAAAATTCACGTCAGTTTTGTGCCCGGACTTTTTTTCATATTTTGAAAAATAAAGGTGAGGAAAGCTGGTGAAGAAATCATTTTTGAAAACGGTTCATCTCCGATATCTTTTCTCCAAATTTGATCGACTTGGGCTCATTTGGAAGAGAATTTCACACCAATTTAAACACTGAATTTGACATTGATCTCTAGTTCTCACAGCGTCTACTAGATGGCGTCGTTCACCCAAGATTCTGTTTTTTTGAATTTTTTCAAAGGAATCAAATGGGATGCTACATATTTTCATCACCAGATCCAAAACGCATAAAATAAGCTACATTTTGGCGAAAACCTCGATTCGATATATTCTGAACTCTGCATTTCCGTCTCTGAAACCTTAACTATACCTTAATATAGTGGTTTTCGAAAAAACTTGAATTTTTAGTTTTATCATAAAGATTGCGACCCCTAGCGGTCATTTCATGAACTTGAAAATATTTTCTATCAATTTTTCTTTGCCGATCTAGTCCTAGATTTTTTTCCTCGAAGTCCTTAGGTTTATGATTTCCATGATATCGTACCTCGCCGACCTTAGTGGGACACCCTGTGTATCCTACTTTCCCAACCTGAAGGATTAGTAATACCTTTAGACAAGTTCGATAAACCTCCATTTTCGGAAATTAGGCACATATCTACATTAAAAAACGGTGTACTAGATTAACTTGAAAGAGTTGATATCAAATACATATTATTACTTACTAAGAAAACAAATTCAACAGTGGTGAACTATTGAGGTCTAATTGATCGCTAAGTAAAATGTCAGAATTTTTGCGAGTTTGTTGATTTCTAATGATTCAAAATGATTGATTTTCATTCCTTTATTTTCTGCGTGTAGAATTTCGAAATTATCATCAAAACTATGGTTTTCTTTCAATATATGGAACATACGCCATGTTGAATTTATTTTCTTTTTCAAAAAATTTATCTTATATGTTCATGAATGCGCTGATCAAATGTACGGCCTGTCTGACCAATATATCTTTTAGGACAAGATCCACAGTTGAGTTTGTATACCCCCGATTTTTCGAATTTAGAAGTTTTCTCTTTATTATTCTTGATAAACCTTCCCAAGAAGAAGAACGTGGTATTTCCGAATTATTAGGTCAAAGTTTTATAATTCTGATTATCGTTTCTGATATGGTGGGATATGAAATTTTTGAATTGCCTTTTCACGTAGCTTCTCAGAAATAATATTGTTTATATTGCTCCACAACCAATGAGAAAATAATCACATAACAATTATTCATTTTCACCGTAGTTGTGTACGGAGATACACAGAATTTATAAGTAATATATGCGTTTTTCATGTTATGAAATATCGTAGATTTCAATCAATACTGCTATTGAAGAGTATACCTAAATAGGAAGAAAGGGACTTTCGCCTGATACCGATATTGAATTCAACCCTACATTGTATAGGAAGGTACAGAAATAGAATCAGGACAAGGCTCTTATGACAATGAAGTATTCTATCTATATACGGGTATAATATACAGGGTGATCCAACTAAAACTTCACATCCCGATTTTATTATTATTATTACTATTATTAGAGTAGACATCAAGTTCGTTCCTCCTCGAATCAGAAATCTATGGGTCCGACCGTTTTTCTAGATTTTCATTTTATAGCCCTGAAATCGGAGTGTGAAGTTCTCGTTGGACTACATATGCACCCTGTATACAGGGTGATTCACGGTGGATGGCACATTAGAAGTTTCTGGATATCGAAACTCAGGATTATCCTGGAAAGTTGGTGCCTTGGATAATAACTTGTTTTCTATTGACCTAAAACATTCTCAGCGTTGCGACGTTGCCGCTTATATTGAAAAGTAGCAACAACTTTGATTTTTTCTATGGAACACCCTGCATATCATTCAATTTTCAGATTCTACCTGAAGAGCTGATTCCATCGATTTATCACACTTGGGGTCTAGCGGGAATGATAACAAAGATATTAGGGTGTGAAAAATCGAAATTCTTCAAGTTTACGAAATTTTTGTGTCGAAACTATTCATAATTGATAAAAACGGTTACCATTATGTCCCTGTCTTAACTTTTTATGAATCATCAATTGATATTTGATTTAAATAAATACAGGGTGTTTCAGAAGTAAGATTTTTGACCACCCTCTGTATCTATTTCAATTAAATATCAATTGATTGATTGATTGATTGACATGAAAAGTTGAGATAGGGACATGAAATCCGGTTTGATCAATTATGAAGAGTTTCGACACAAAAAATTCTTGAAGTTGAAAAATTTCGATTTTCCACAACCCTATATCTTTGTTATCATTTCCGCTAGACCCCAAGTGTAATAGATCAATGGAATAAGCTCTTCAGGGAGAATCTGAAAATGGAATAATATACAGGGTGTTCCATTGAAAAAATCAAAGTTGTTGCCACTTTTTAATATAAGCGGCAACGTCGCAACGCTGAGAATATTTTAGGTCGATAGAACACAACTAATTATCCAAGGCACCAACTTTTCAGCATAATCCTGAGTTGCGTTTTCCAAAAACGTCTAATGTGCCATCCACCATGATTCACCCTGTATATAGGCTATATGAATAACTTATCTGCTCTTCCACCTACGCTGCTCAAATTGAAAGCGACACGTTTTCATCTTCCTGTTCGTTATCTCTTCCACTTGATCCTTGAAAGTACGTCATTAAAGAAGGGTGTATAATACAGGGTGATTCCAAAATGACAAGATTGGAAGAAGTTTTCTTGTTGGCACAGCATTTTCAAACTTTATGGCTAATACAGTGGTGACATCTAAATTGAGAATGATTCATAATTAACATTATTGAGTACAGAGTGGTCGTCAGAAGACGACAAAGTCAATGAGATTGAAATAAATCAATTTTATCATCATCGCGAATATGAAAATCTCAAATTTTGGAAATCTTGAATTTGAAATAATTTTTGAAGATATTATAATGTTTTCGTAAGTTTCGAAAGGGATGTGGTGTTTTAAAGTATTAGTATTAGTATTATGACAAATTGATACTCATTATACAGGACGTGGAAAGAAATTCTGTTGAATATTCAGAATGATACCATGTGCATACATATTTTTATCTGAAAGGAGAATACAGATTCTCAACTTCAGAAGATTTTGTTTTCTAATTCTTATCGTGTGTGTCCAATAGATATTCGATGTTCGTCGTGGCATAATAATATACCATGGAAAGTAGTTGTTTTCTGTTGAATAAACCGAGAAAGAATTGATATTTTCATCACATAATAGCTAGAGAATGCGAATTCTCAATGTATTTATGTAAATATATCCATTTTTTCATATGTATATAATTTATCTGAAAATATTCTTTTTCGATTTTTATTGATGAATCATTCCATATTCAGTGACTCCGTATCGTGTTCTAGAGGCTCTGTATTCAATAATATATTACTCGGGCTTCGTTCCAAACTTATAGACCAGGAAGTTTGTAAATTTCTGAAACGATTACGATAATCTTTTGAAAATTCTCGGATATTGAACAGTTAGAGAAGGTGTATAGTCGTTACCATCGAGATTGATGGTATAGTCCAAAAACTCAAATAATCATATCTTTACCACTTGAAATGGCCCCCATCGGATTTCAACGTAGAAAAAATTAAAAAATCTCATCTTTTGTCTCACCCTGTATAAACCACCTGTGTACACAGCCACCCTTTGACCTGGAGTGATGAAATTACGCGCTGCCAATAATAGAACCCTATAAATCTCAACAGTCGTGATCTGAAACAAATTACGCCAATCGATTGGGATAAGAACCAGTTATCAAGAGCGTTGTCATAGAAACATCTCAGGATAAAAGAAGCTTCCTGCTAGATTTTCAGACAAAAACAATCAGGTGTTCCACAGTTATTCAGGTAAGATTTTTGGTCATTCAATTATAGAAGATTGAAAAAGAAAGTTTTTCATTATGAATCATCAGTGATTTTTGACAACTAGAATATGCAATTTCCGTAATCGTTTTGAGAATTTTGACATTAATAATTATTCAATAAATTAGTGTATAAATTTTTTGAATTGACTCGGCCGTTTAAATCATCATCAAAACTATGATGTTCTTCTAATATACAGTATGATGCAAATGTATGGAATAAATTCATTTCAAAACAAGACGACTTTCGAAAAAAAACCAAAAACTAGAGTTTCGAACTTTTTTTTCGACGTATTTTTTTAACTAGACTACTCTTCGATGTTCAATTCTCAGTAGCATACCTCTGCAAGATTCAATTAATCTATTAATCACATGGTAATCCATTTTAATTTCAATCTTCTTATGCAACATTTTTACTGTTGAATAGACGATCGGTAGACCTTTCAATCAAGGTGTCACATGACCCCTATTTGTATTTGAAAAAATCGTCCATTACGTCTTTACTCCAACACCGGTGACGTAACATCTCTCATATGAATATCATGAGATGAGGCTTCAGAAATTAAAACTCACGTGTTCTTGGAATTTTTCCAAATGTCGCCCATTTCTGAAATAATGAATTTATTCCATACATTTGCACCATACTGTATGTTGGCGTATGTTGAATTTGCTTTCTTTTTCCATATATTCACCTTATGTTCATGAATGCGCCAATTAAACGTACGACCTGTCTGACCAATATATAACTTAAGACAAGATCCACAGTTGAGTTTGTATACAAGATCGTATTGAAAAAAAAATCAGGGGTATACATTGAACACAAATATGTACCTCGTGAAATTTTACTTCACTCAATAGTACATTTATTGTCTGTACGAAATATACAACACTTTGCATGAGTACCTAAGTTTATAATTATATTATTAGATCTTCTGGTTTTAAACGATAGGTTAAAGTTCAAGCTATCATAACACAGGCTCAGATAATATATTTCGTGGCAGCTTTGAATGAGTTCATGAAAATGTGAAAAATTGTCTCTGTTTTGACACAGAGATATGGGGAATGGAGACAAAAAGGCGGAAATCCAGATGCCTCATTGTTTTGGAGCCAAAGAATTATGGGACCAAGTGAGACAGGTCACATACGAAGACGTAGTCAGATACTTCTATCAACCCACGGACCCTTCAAGCTTAGGGATCATACGATTTTTTTTCGGTAAGCCCCAAAAACACCTGTAACTTCAAAAGAATTATTTGAACAAAACATTTCTCATTTTCATTCTGATGTATATGTGTCCTCTATGAAGTTCCTTATTATTTCATACGGATATCAGAAAACAAGTCTCAATTGAGAATTTTCATCCTGTATTTCAATTAGAGGTGAATTTTCGGAAACGTCTCGAGTTAATAGTCTAATATAAATAATGGATATCGAGAAGGCCGTTTCTGAATATACTGAATCAAATGGGCCATGGTTTTAGTCACCGTTTTTGATTTTGTTTACCGAAATGAGATTTTATCCTATTTTCTTATCACCCTGTATATTTCACGATAGTGCTTTCCTCGTCTCTCATTGTCCTCCACCAAACATGAGAACAGTTCTTCCTAATATTCAGCTCAAGTGGAGTTCTATATAGACAAAAAATTTAAGAAATGCAAGACTTTCGAAAGAAAATTTCATTTTTGTTCCAATGGCCAAGGGAGGAGGCGAAATCACGTCCCGAGATGAGGTCCCAGTGTATCATAATATGACTGACTTTTGATCAGAAAAAAAATTCTCGAGTTCTGGCAGCATTGGAAATGTAGACCATAGTGTAATGGTTCTACTTTACACCCTGTGTAAATTTTGTTCTGCAGACTTTTTCAGAGTATTCAAACTCTCTTTGAAGCCGATGAACTATCATATCTGATATCGAAAACCGCATGGAGATCGGTCAATTTTTTGAAAAAATACAGGTCTTCGAAAAAGAGTCAAATTATGATGGTCCATTTTTAGTGTGTTGAGAACTGTATTTTCATTCTCAGAGTATCTTATATTTTTTTTGTCCCCTCCAATTGAAGATTTTTATTCTCTGAGAAAATATATTGGACCTGAGGATAGAAGATTTCTACAATTTATTTTAGGGTTGTTGATGTTGATGGACTTGTTGGAAGAGAGGGGCGGTGCAGATATAGACCTCAGATGGGGGAATCCCAAGGACTGTCATTTTCCATTGTTTCCGGTTTTGGTGAATCCTGGTTTCCCATGGATTTCCATCATGTATTTCTTCATGTGGCTAGGTAATGAAAAATTATTTCTGCAAGTTTTCCACTGAAAACATCCAGCAATACTTTTTTAGTCACGCATAAGTGATGAATAAACTTCAATATTTTAATTTTTTCAGGTGCTCTTGGAATTATGTTGGGCTTAAAATTCAGATTGAGCCTATTTTTATTCGGTATTTCTTATTGGTACATTTTGTTGCTTGATAAATCTTTCTGGAATAACCATAGCTACCTTTTCGGGGTTCTTGTTATTTTGTTAGCAGGATCTTCTGCCAATCACTTTGGGTTAGTTTGTAATGACTAAAACGTCCAAAATTCGACATTTTATTGTTTTTCAGTTCACTAGATGGCTACTTTGATCCATCGAAGAAAAATAAGCATGTCCCATATTGGAACTATTTCATATTGAAATACCAGTTTTTCATGCTATATTTCTTGGCTGGCCTCAAAAAAACTGACATGGAATGGTTACAGGGTTATTCCATGAGCAATCTAGGACACCACTGGGTATTTTTACCCTTCAGGTAAATATCAGGATTATCGAGATATTCTCTCATCACATACAGGGTGTCCTTAAAAGGTCTGAGGTTATATATAATTTTCCAGTCGTTTTTGCCTCATAACTTTGAAACGACTCGCATGAGACTTCACTCACTGGATACGTTGGCAAAGCAAGAACTTTCAGTAAATAAACATCTGAAACTTCTGCACCAATGAAAAGGAATAAGGGGTTTGAATATGAAATTTGGATTGTATAACTTGTTTACTAAAAAAAAGGCACTCTTGATGAAATTTGGTTACTCTCATGATTTTGACAAAATTTCAATCCTAGTAATTCGAAGCATCAGTCAATTCTACAACGATTATACAGGGTGGCATTGAAATAAGTGCAAATATTTCAAACACTGAGATAGCTCGACGTGTAGGTACTATCGAATGGCACTAATAAAAAAAATTCAGCGATCAGAATAAAATTTGAGGTTAGACCCCTTTTTCCACCCAAAGTTCTACACTGTAGCAAATCTGACGTCACCTCTGTTCAAATTTTCATGCGGTAGGCACAATCGCGCGGAGTTCAATCATTTAAATTATTTTAAAGTGGCGTGCTTGATTTTTTTCTCGTATTTTGTTCAATATTTGGAATGAAATTTCTCGTTGATTAAAAGAATTAGAAAAAATCTGATATCATGGGAATATTCCTTAGACTGTATCATATTAATGTGCGGAATATATGTGCACTTATTTCAAAAACACCTTGTATAACAGATATTTCATAGCCATTTTTCAAAATTTTCATCATTTCCACGTATGCAAAGATTTATACGTTAAACAAAGTTTGTGGAAACCATGAGAGTAACTTTTTGATGTTTATTTATTGAATGTTATTAATGTTTCAATTTTATGAAGCAAGAACGAATTGAAAATTGGAACTCCAGAGCTGTCTAAGCAATTTTGTACTGAGGTAAGTTTGCTTGTATAGAATTATCTCGGCCTGAGGAATATGTGGCGAATATTTGAAAATACTTTTTAGGGAGACCCTGTATATAACATTTTTTTCTTGATTCCTGACACAGACTTCCATTTGGTTGTGTAGTAATGAACGAGAATGAATAGACCAAAACTGTGATTTTTGTAGATATTTGCTATCTTCAGATCAAATCGACTACCTGATCGTTCATTGGTTCGGATTTTTGCTAGATTTGACGATAGGTTTTTGGCTACTTATCGAATTTACTCGTCCAGTGGCAATGTTTTTTTGTGCTGCTTTTCATTTAATGAATTCAAGATTGTTCAGTATTGGTAAGTAAATATTTATGTACCATTATACACATCACGATAATTGAAGATATTTCGACCCTGAATTCAAGTTACTTTTGCAACGATAAGTCTCTATGAAAAATGTAAAATTGTTTATTTCAAAATCTATGGAAATTCAGCCAAATCTGCTGGAAAAATAATTGTCCTTGCCTTTTACTTATTCAGTACAAGCCATCCACCTTGCTTTCAACTCACGTTTTTTTAGGAATGTTTCCCTACGTATGTTTGGCAACAATGCCTCTGTTTTGTGAGGAAACATGGCCAAGAAAACTCCAAACTCTTCTGTCGATAGAATATTCCCCACCAACACCATCCCAATCTTGTATTTACCGTAAAGAACAGATAGAAGCTTACATAAAAGTAGAGAAGTCTCACAAAAGTGATTGTATCAGGGATAAAGTAACGTGGAAGCACAAAATGGTCGTGGCTCTCTTGATGTGTCACTGCGGACTTCAAGTGTTTCTACCCTACTCACATTTCATCACCAAGGTCAGGATGACAACATGCCAATCAATATATGACTTATTTATGACTTATATATGACTTCTTTATGACTTATATATGACTTCTTTATGACTTATATATGACTTCTTTATGACTTCTATACGGGTGTCCCATTGGGAAACGGTGGGTAGACCTCATCAAGGTGGCTCTGAATAAACAATTTTCGGAGGGTTTTATATCCGAGGGTGTTTTATCAATTTTGTTCAATTATTCTTTGTGAGTTCATAACTTACGAACCACCCAGTATATTCTTTGGAATTCGGTACAGAATTCCTCCTTCTTCTACCAAAGCGACTTACCCATCAGTTACGATAAAAATCCAGGTCCGGATTAAAAAAAAAATAGTTATATTTCTGGTCCCCAAAAAGAACACCCTGTATTCTCGAATTTCCGAAATCCACTTACATAATTGTTATATGCATAGAAAGCTGAGTTTCTGATTTCGAATTTGTGGTTTTATGCATTTGGGTAGGTAAAAATGAAATGTTTTGAGTTTTCCAATCGAATAACAAAAATTACCAGGAACCATCCAGTACATTCTTTTGGAATTTGGTAGACAAGTCCTCCTTTTTCTACCCAAACAGGCCTATTAGACACGAGAAAAATTCAGGTCCGGAATAAATAAATTTGACCATAGTTCTGGGCCCCCAGAATAGCACCCTGTATTTTTGAATTTCCAAAATCCACTCATTTATTTGAAATGTGCACAAAAAGCTGAATCGAATATACTAACATATCACTTTGTTGAAATAAAATCATTTCCTCAAATGTTAGAACAATAAAAATATTGAAAAATCTACCTTCTCAACTTGAATCATAAAAATTACAACAATTTCTTGAAGTGTCCTCCATTTTGAACTAAACATTTTCTAGCTTTTTTTTGTACTGATGTTCGTATCACATTCTGATTGCTTTCCATTTCTCTACATGCTTCTTCAATTCTTTGAATCAGCTCCTTCCTGGTAGAAATCTCAGAAGAACATACTTCAGATTCAAGATAACCCCACAGGTGATAATCCACGGGATTCAAATCGGGTGATCTTGAAGTCCAGTTATGACAGCCGCATAATGCAAACTATATATTAATATAACTTTGAGTTTTTCACATTCACATCATCATTACATCAGCCGATTTGATTGGGATCCATAAATTTCAAAAAGATATACTGGTTGGTTCGTAAGTTATGTGCTCACAAAGAATTGAACAAAATTGATAAAACACCCTGTATATTGGATATAAAACTTGCAAGTCCCTACAAATATGATATATTCAGAACCACTTTGATCAGCTCTACTCACCATTGAAAATTTTTCGTTTCCCATTGGCTATAATATGTACTATAACTTCTTTATGACTTTCAGGGGTACAACAACTGGACCAAAGGTCTCTACGGTTACTCCTGGGACATGATGGTTCACTCCTGGAACACTGTCCTCGTGGTAGTCAAAGTTGTGGACAACGATACAGGGCGTGAACATTTTGTCGATTCGGAGGCATGGACGCTCAACGAAAGATGGAGCAAACATGCCGATATGTGCTTACAATATGCCCAATGTTTGAGGAGGAATCTCATTGGGAACCTCAAAGGTTGGTGAATGCGTTGTCAGATTGTCCTCAAAGGGTTCTATAAGAGTTTTATAAGACTTCGTACTCTATTTTCGTAGAACAAACTAATAGTGAGTTAACCACGAACCAGATTACCTCTGAGAATATATCAATATTTCTTGACGTTTGGTGTTCTCTGAACAAGAGGTTTCAGCAGAGGATGTACAACCCCCAATACGATTTGCTGAATGCCAATTGGTCACCGTTTCAGCCTGTGGAATGGCTGCTACCAGTACTTTCTGAATATAATGATTTCAGAAAAACTATGGACGACATCAGTGAAGAAGTTTATAGCTGGTCAAATTTCAGTGACGTACTTTTTATTGCGGATTTTCCAGGTTAGTATACATAGGGCAAACACGAAAGATTCGTGTCACAAGAGTTAAGGAGCATACTATACGCCTTCCTATTTTCTGCAGGGCTCTATTTGGAGAATTTCATCAACGATGATCTGCGAAATGTCACGCTGACAGTTCTGGAGGGTGCAGTGGCTTACGAAGTTGAAGAGGAGTCCGAACTGCAGTCTACAGGGGTCAAGTTGAGAAAAGGTGATAGTGTGCCGATCGAAGTCGGACTGTTCCACAAAATCCACACGATCAGTGAAACGCCATCTATTTATATGTATACTTTCACAAGAATTGAAAGTTCGGAAGAGGAAGACGTATCGGAGGGTAGACAGAATGTGATGTATTCACCATTTCCTTTGTTTGAGGATTTCCAGCAAAGGGTTGATTCGTTTTTGAAAATGTGGGGTCACATTGGCAACTCTGTGTTGTACTTGTTATTCGGCAGACCTTTTAATATAAGATCGAAAATAAAAGGTTGAATAATAGATTGGTAGTCGTCATACTCTAACACTAAATAATGATAGATTTTGTGACAGTAACTTTTTATTAAAAAACAATATTTAAATAAATCTGGGGATAACAATATATACAAAGAGTATTAAAACAATGAAAACTGTCAAAGTGCCTTACAATTCTTATCTCTATAATCCTACATATCGTATTTTTTCTTATAATATAGAATTGACTATCATTCTGACAGTTTTTCTGAGGAAGATAAAATAGTGAAATTCAGAGAGTGACCAGGAAATTTTCCAATAAAAGTAGGTACACATAGGATGTTCTTCAATTTAGGTAGGAAGGTACATACATTAAAATATTCTTCGAATGTTGCAATTTCAGAGCAAACTAGAACGAAAATTCACAATTCCCTGATTCAATTCCTCTCAGATATCGTACCTAGAACAGTACTATCAAAACTGGAGTTTCCTAAAGGGTTCACTGTTACATTTGGCCGGGAGTTTGACCTTGATGGGGCCCCTTCCAAGAAAAACGTCTCCATAGAACCCTTTCCTTTGACTTCTATGGCCCCTCTGCATTTCGTAGGGTACCCTTTGGCTTGGAGAATCTGATTGACTTCCTTCGTTATCTGTAAAACATGTAAATATACAGTATGTCTCACATCATATGGATTTTCTTTATTATTTATTTTTGGTAAAGAGTTAATCTTCATAAAAAGTTCTGAAATCTGAAATACAATCATTAGATATCAAATTTTTTCAGTCGTATACGCGGTGTGCCAAAAAATGTGAATTGTACTCAAGATTAAATGAGTACTTATACCTTCATATTTGACACACCGCGTATACTACTGAAAATATACAGGGTGTTCGCTAAAAGGAAGTCAATCCATTAACCATATATTCCTTGAACAAAAACAATGTGAGTTTCTAAATACCATTTTTCATTTTAGCCCTTCATATCCGATATACAGGGTGTCAAAGTTGGAAATTAAAAACTGTTTTTTTCTAATTACTCGCGTATTTGATAAGATATCAATCTCAAAATTGGTACATTATTTCAGCACAAAGAGTTACATCGTGTGAGGAGAACAAAACAGAAAAAACCTGTCAAATATTCAAAATACTGGGGGTCACGTACACACTTACCCCCATATTTTTTTTGTACGTGCGCTAATGACTTCCTATATATTTTTCATCAAGTGTTCAGTCATTTGTGAGTATTTTTTGTGTCTTGTAAAATTTCGATAGAATTATTTGTTTTTAAGATAATTCGAAAAGTACTGGTTATTGTTTGATGCCTATGCGGCTTATGGTAATCTCATAATGTTCACATACTCCTATTTATTTCGTCGAAATTGGAAGAGGGCGTATTTTTTACGTACGAAATGGTGAATATGGAATTACCGGGTGCTCAGAGCGAATGTAAAAAAAAAAAAAAAAAAGTGTAAAAATTATTTTAATACATTCGCTTTGAGCACCCGGTATTTCCATATTTACCTTTCCGTACGTAATAAGATACGCCCTCTTCCAATTTTGACGAAATAAATGAGTATGTGAACATTATGAGATTGCCATAAGCCGCATAGGCACCAAACATTAACCAGTACTTTTCGAATTATCTTAAAAACAAATGATTTAATCAAAATTTTACAAGAAACAAAAAATACTCAAAAATGATTGAACACTTGAAGGAGAATAGATAGGAAGTCATTAGCGCACGTACAAAAAAAATATGGGGGTAAGTGTGTACTTGACCTTCAGTATTTTGAATATTTGCCAATTATTTTCTGTTTTGTTTTCCTCACACGATGTAACTCTTTGTGCTGAAGTAATGTCCCAATTTTGGGATTAATATCTTATCAAATACGTGAGTAATTAGAAAAAAACAGTTTTTAATTTCCAACTTTGACACCCTGTATATCGAATATGAAGGGCTAAAATGAAAAATGGTATTTAGAAACTCATATTGTTTTTGTTCAAGGAATATGTGGTTGATGGATTGACCTCCTTTTAGCGGACACCCTGTATGTATAAAGATCGACATGCTAATATTTGAGGATGGGGGGGTGATTTTTTGACTCGTCTTAACTTTTGAGGAACAGGGTGATCAAGTTCAAAATAATAACTGAGATGATATCGTAGACATATTCATGAAATTTGGTACATGTCCTCAGTAGTTAAACTAAGACAGCCTCACCATAAGTATAGGGTAATACACGCTTTCCTGTGTTCTGTCGGAGGAGCGGAGTAGCAGGGGCGCAGTAACGTCACAGATCATAATCATCGACAGAGGGTGTTTGAGTTTAATGAAAATTGAAAAAACATATATATACAGGGTGTCCCACACGGATCGCGATCCCATGTTTTAGGGGGAAGCGGGGGGCGATGGAGTGACACCATCATCATTATCGACAGGGTGTTTGAGTTGAATGAAAATTGAGAAAAAATATATACAGGGTGTCCCACGGTTAGACCACCCACGCTTCCCCACTAAAACATGGGATCACGAACCGTGGGACACCCTGTATATATATATATTTTTTAATTTTCATTAAACTCAAACACCCTGTCGATGATTATGTCACTTCATCACGTTACTGCGCCCATGCTATTCCGCTCCTCCGCCAGAACACAGGCCGCGTTCCAGTTAAAACTAAAGCGTGTATTTCCCTATACTTATGGTGAGGCTGTCTTAGTTTAACTATGTATTATAAAGATCTAGGACGCTCTTTTTTTCGAGAAAAAACGGGAAAATTTTGATGGAAATGCTAAGCTGAGTCCCCACTTAACTTTTTCAAGTATTGTTCATTATTGTTTTTCAAGGACGTTCTTTCATCTTTTTTTTTTCTCCAGATTTCATATGAGTCAACAGAAGAACAGTTGAACATCTCAAAAATACTTATGGGCAACATTAATGAATTTTTGAATGGGTATTTTATTGCATTTTTTTCCTGAAGAGCTGATTTCATCAGTCTATCAAACTTTGCGTCTATAGATGAGATGATTACAGAGATATAAGGTGTGAAAAATTGAGATTTTTACTACATTAGCAACTTTCTGTGTCTAAACTATTCATTATCGGTCAAAACAGTTTCGATGTCCCTAACTTAACTTTTAATTTACTATCCACTGACATTCACTTGGAACAGATACAGGGTGATCAAAATTATTAACTTTTCAGCACCCAGTATTTGTTCCAAATTAAAAGTCAGTTGTTAGATAATAATAGTTTCGACACAAAAAATCGTGAAGTTGAAAAATCTCAATTTTTCATACCCTATGTGTGAGTAACATTTTAGTTACACCCCTGAAATCAAATCTTCAGGGAGAATCTGAAAATGCAATAAAATACAGGGAGTCCAATTAAATTTTTTATAAATATTGTTCATAAGTCTTTTTTGAGCTGTTTTTCTGTTGGCATAATATAAGTATAAAATCTACAGAGAAAAAATAGAGTACGTTCCTCGAAAAAAAAAAAAAATAGTTGGGGGTTCAATAGATGTATAAGTGAAAATACTGGAATCTTGCACCGTTTGACTCACATAGCAGACTGAATTTTACCATCACTAAAAGCTATACAGTTTGGGAAAAAAAGTATCTATGCGCATTTTTCAACTTTGATACACTGTATCCCAAAAGTTAGGACATTCAACATATACGTTCATATGAAGTTTTATTCTTGGAATGGATCCAAGAATGGCCCCCTTGAACATCAGCATATCATATATGTATACAGGTGGATCCCTCTAGAATCCCAAAATGTTGTTCACCTGTATCTTATCAGACATTCCTGTACTGTCCATTCTACTGGCCACGTTGACTGCATTGCCCCAGATGTCGTACTGCGGCTTCCTGGCCCCAATCACCCCCGCAACTACAGGGCCTACGTTGATGCCGATGCGGATGCGGAAGTGGTTGAAAGAATGCTCGTTGACTTCCGCCAGCAAATCTTTCAGTCTCAGAGCATAGTCGGCCATGGAGGTGACGTGTTTGTAGTCGATCATATCGCAAGTGCTGTGAGTTAGGCCTGAAATATTCACAGGGTGTTGAGTACTTTTTTAAAAATTTTTGGAGCGCACGAAATATAACTCTCCTCAGGATCAAAGTGGGGCGGAGTTGAAAACAGCTCAAAACTGTTGGAAATGAATTTCTAACATTCATATTGTTGTAGTAGGACAAGAAAAAAATTTTCAAAGAGTTGTTTTCCGAAGAAAACTGAATAAATCAATATTTCATTTACCAGGTACTTAATTATTTATATAAGAAGATGGAAAAACGAAAATTGGGGGTTGTGTATTATAGTGCAAATTAAATTTTTTGATATATTTATACTCGCCTGCATGAGACCAAGTTTCGATTTCGATTCAACGTGTTTTTAGAACGGATA
The DNA here is from genome assembly GCA_918026855.4 of Phaedon cochleariae. Lineage (NCBI taxonomy): Eukaryota > Metazoa > Arthropoda > Insecta > Coleoptera > Chrysomelidae > Phaedon > Phaedon cochleariae. Next base: position 1,592,519 of record OU896715.1, on the reverse strand, counting down.
TGCTTATTTATTTTGAAAACAGTTGGTTTTTTTCTAAAAAAGAAATTAATGGCACAAAATCCACGAAATTAAATGATATATTGAATTTCTTAACTGTAAGATGTCAGAGGAGTGCTACGAAAAAGTTTGTGGGGGGAAAGGAAGCCTCTACCCTCAAAAACGTATCACCCTGTAGATTCTAGAAAACTATAAGTTGCTCAAAATGATGATCTTCTAGGAATTATCAACCACACTGAATTTCTACTTGATATCTTCGAAAGTGAACGAAATATATTAATTAATAGAAAAAAATAATTAAACTTCGATCCCCTGTAGCTTCTGATCGAGATCGGACTCATGTTTATATGAACTTTTTTGATAAAAATGATTAGATATCTATCATCCATTTCAGTTTGTGTCTTCAAAACTGAATCACCCTGTATAATTGTAAGATTTAAGTTGCAAATACTGCCTACCTACTTTATAAATCACATTTGCAAAAATGTTGGCAATTAGGATTATATCTTTGGATTCAAATACGTTCATCGATATGATTCCAATTAATCTCGCTTTTATTTATGGATTTCTCACGAATCTTTTAATCATCGAGCGGTTGAAGTAATGGCATGCACGAATGATACTGAATAATTTCCATAGCGAGAGTAATAACCAAGAGGGAATTTCCATCAGGCATTCCAGCTGGAAAAACAAAACGCAATCGACTCTAATTTTTCCGTCTGCACCGGAAGTGTACCTCTAAGGAACGATAGCCAGCCGGTCGTAAAATTCTTTACCTCTTCGTTATGCAAATTCGCCACAAAAAGCGTTCTCGATTCTCCGTCATTCATAGCAATTATCTATAATTTCCGCTTCACTGAAACTCCGCATTTTCACCCCGCCCGGCTCGAAGGACCAAAAAAGTTTATAATCCATATATCGGCATCATGGCCAGCGTAGCCTCGTGGTTGAAGCGTCAATGTTCTATCCACGTTGGATTGCCGGTAGGATCATTATACAGGGGAAAACAGAAGTTGCTCAACTTCTTTTAGATACTGTAGCAAAAGTGAGTGGCTAAACTTAGCTTCATTGTGTTTTGCATTGTAGTGTGATCAGTTTTCAACACAATGGTTTTTGATTCTAGTCGATTTCTCCTTTTTTCTACTCACATAACTAAAATGGAATTTAGCGTACGGATATGCACCACGCTAAATCATCGATTAATCACGGTAGTTTTTCAAACACACCTTCAGTGATCAATTGTTCGAGTCCTGCCCAGCATGTCAATTGTAGGAACTGTCAACTGTCATTTTCGGAGTGTGTAGCAATCAGAAAAGTGAAATAAAAAGGGAATGTTTCAGGTAGGTCGGTAGGTACCTACTTGCATATTTAATATAATAATAATAATAATAATTATATGTAATTTTATTGACTATTTCAACAAAAACAGAATAAGAGTCCATAAACTATTGAAAAGAACATAAGGAAAGGTCAAAAGGCACATGATCGAAGACTTTGACACCTCAGCAATCCGAAGAGTTTTTGTCTACTAAGTCAGATGACTTCTCATTTACAAAGGACGCTAAACAATTCATGTATCCTATAGACTGGACGCACATCTATAACCAATATTCAATTCAATTTCGATATTCAATTCCATTCTCTTTGAATTATTTTTTAGGTCAGCAGCAGGTTGGTTGATCTCATAATATTCGGAATTATGGGATCTTCTCGAAGAGAGGAATTATGAGTTCGTAGAAAAAGTATAGTATGTAACGCGTTTATAAACTCTACTAGACACTCGTTTATTAAACACTCGCTCAGCTCTGCTGCGCTCGTGCTTAAAGTACTATTATTTTAATAAAATCTGTATGTATGTAAAAGTTACGGGGCAATCAATTTCGCATTTTTTTTTCTGTAACTATGTATTCTATAGAAATCACCCGGACTATAACTTTAGAAATTAATGTACTCAGAATGGAGCTCGAAATCACGCAATAAGTAATTGAAATTGTGTTTTTTGTGATCACCTTGTAGATTACTTACCGGAGGCAGCCATGTACGTGGCGCCGGTCGACTTGATCTTTTCGATGTACCTGAACTTATCTTCCGAGAGGAGTTCATCGAAGTCTGCAATAATTTCGTTGAGCAATCGCAGGCATTCGACGCCTTCGTTGTTGGCCTCCAATTCGACGTAGAATTCGGAAAAGTTCGGAATCGAGGCGAACATTATGCACACGAAGTCGCATTGCTCGTGGTAGAGTTCCTGAATTAATTCGAAAACATCTATAATCAATATAATGTGATATTATACAGCTTTATATTGATTCTTTTGTATCTATCCGAGAACCCTTACGCGACGCCACTGGTTACATGGAGATTTCACAATTGACATCTGACATTCTTGACTGTCTGGTGTAAACAAATAAACAAAACTATCGCGCCATTTTCTCTTTCTCTCCTCTTATTTGGATTTTGTAGTATTTGTAGTGTGTTCTTATTAGTGAAATAGACAGTGAAAATCTCGTGGAATTTTAGGAAAACCTTCATTGATGGCGATTGATGGGCTGGGAAATGGAGAAATTGCTGATGCATCGGCTTGTTTTGTTGGAAACAGAGGTTAGTGAATCTCGTTGAATGTTGCATGCATGATATTTAGATATTTCGTTCTATAAAATAGGTAGGTTTTTAGGCTCGCACTCGCAAGCATTTTTTTTTTTTATTAGGAATATTAAAATATTTCCTGACCTCAAGTCGAATTCAAAATTAAAGCCTTGCAGGAATCTCTCCCATTGCAAGGAAAATTGGAATAAAATCTCATACTGGCATAAAACTGGTTATTATCAAATCGAAAAAAGGTTGTATACAGATACAGAAATGTACTGTTTTCCAGATAAATACCTATGCTGGGTAGGTATAGTATACATAGGTACAGGGTGTCCCATTTAAATGTGCCACCCCCCTATATCCTCATAATTCTGAATATATTTTGGCCATTCAAATGCTGGAATAATTTTTTACGATTTTTTTGAATCTGTGCTCACTTTTTCTTTATATCAACAAACTACAGGGTGGCTAAAAAGGATTATCTAAATTTTATTCGATAATAATAGGTATATCAATAACTCGATGAATAATATATAGGGCTCAAGTTTCGTTTAGCTGAAATCAGTTATGAAAAAACTGTTGCTATGGCAATGATCGTCATAGTAACGAGTAAACAAAAACCCGATTTTCGTGGTGAGGAAATGCGTAGTTGCCAAGTTGTATCGGGTTTAGTATAGCTGAAATCAGTTATGGAAAAACTGTTGCCATGGCAATGATCGTCATGGTAACGAGTAAATGAAAACCCGATTCCCGTGGTGAGGAAATGCGTGGTTGCCAAGTTGTATAGGGTTCAGTTTGGCTGAAATCAGTTTTAGAAAAACTATTGTCATGATGGCAACGATCGTCATGGTAACGAGTGAACAAAAATCCGATTTCCGTGGTGAGGAAATGCATGGTTGCCAAGTTATATCGGAGAATTATTGCTTCATTCATACATTTTTTAAACACTTCAATGTACCTAACCATCCTTTGCGTGCTGATCTATTCGACAAAATCAAAAAGAAACAGAGCCATTTTGGAATATTCATCACGAGGTATCGCGCAGGATATAGGAAGAGAGACTACAGGTACTGATTGTCTAATACAGATGGAAACATCTCGTTAGGCCCACCCACATTTCCATTTGCCTTCATTTCGATTCACACATACCTTTCTTAAGGCGCACATTTTGATTCAGCAACAGTCTTCGAACATACATGAACGATGCCTTGCTACCAAATCTGAACGATGTTGGAAAATATATGTTTTTCAAGAAGAAGGTTGATTCAAGTCGAGTTAGGTTAGATTGTTTGGAAAAAGTAGTGCCCTTTTCTATGCAGTCTTCAAACACACGCGAATAACGATGCCTTGCTCCCAAATCTGATCGATGTTGAAAAATATATTTTTTCTAAGAAGGTTCATTTAAGCCGAGTTAGGTTAGATTGTTTAGAAAAAGTAGTATCCTTCCTTATGCGCTATTTGTTCCTCACTATTTTGTCGCTCGCTATTTGTTCAATAACGAAGCCTATTTTTTCCTGACGTTATTTCCATATATGATCGTCAGAGAAGTAGTAATTTTGGGAATTAATCAACGACGAACAGTCTTCAAGAAATTGATAAGAAGGGTATCCATTCGAATCGAGTTATTGTTTGAATACTAGCAAGAACTTTTGTGGAACAAAATTTGAGGCTGATTTCAGCTATACTAAACCCGATACAACTTGGCAACCACGCATTTCCTCACCACGGGAATCGGATTTTTGTTTACTCGTTACCATGACGATCGTTGCCATGGCAACAGTTCTTCCATAACTGATTTCAGCTATACTAAACCCGATACAATACTTGGCAACCATGCATTTCCTCACCACGGGATTTTGTTTTCTATTTACCTGTAACCATGACAACGGTTGCCATAGCAACAAATTTTCCATAACTGATTTCAGCTAAACGAAACTTGAACCATATATAGTTTTGGATTCAGATTGACGCGGGCTTGTTCATCGAATTATGGAAAAAATATAGATCATTTCATTTGGAAAAAAAAATAAAGGAAAAGTAAGCACAGATTCGAACAAATCGTAAAAAAATATGGTAAAACTGCATTTAGCATGCGATGGGTTTTTTTACGATAATTTTTTTTGGTACTTATGTATTTTGGTCTGAAAACACGAATTTGATAATGAAAATGTGAACAAACCATTATTTATTGAGATATTCCAATATACAGTTACAAATTT